>CM070732.1:3585661-4242707 GCA_036346275.1 Otatea glauca | reverse complement strand
ATCGATTTTCATCGATAATCGCTCGATATTCCTCGATAATCGATCCGAGCGATTTTGCGAACTTGTGTTCTTCGGCGGTTGATATTGTGAGTGATTTTCGCTAGATATTCATTGAAAATCGAGCGATATTCTCCGATTATCGCGATATTTGCGTCACATAATTTCTTTTGAATTTTTTTGATTTTTTTTTAATTTAAAATTTTACCAACCGGTAAGCAATACCGTACCGATTATCGACGATAATTCGAACCCTGCCATAAGGCACCAGCCGCCGGTTTCTATTATTAGAGAAGACTGGTACAAGAACTGAAAACAAAAACAAAATATTGGATAACCTGGAATCAGAAATACTCCGAAAACATGAAAGAAATCTGTTTGCTTTCGAACACTCCACTTTTGAGTCTTTTGTCACATACTAAAGTTTAGATTACAACTATTTTAAACTATAGTCTATCGCACTGGGTCTAGCAACAGGCTTTAGAAAAATAGCATCTCTATCACAGTATCTCGATTCTTCTGACCATAGACCTTCATCTCATCTTTGTTTGAAAGAATTCAATTCCCACCGGCTCTAGGACTTCTTTACATCACTATTTAAAAAATTATAAATATTAAAGTTTAAATTAAGGATAAATGGTGATTATTTTCTCCATCTTTTGTTTCAATATTTATACAACCTATATTAAAAGTGTGATGCAAAGAAACACTATTATAAATGTAGCGAGCTAATATTACTGTCCGTACTTCGAAGTGAGTAGTGCGATTAGCGTGAGAAACTGTTTGCTCGAGAAAAGAGAAGTAATGTTGCCTATAGAACACGTGAATTTTGTAGAAATTTCGTAGGACAGGAAATATGCACTCTCGGCTAATGGTAAAGCTTTTATAGAAATCTTGCTTTCCAATAAAGGCTCTAAGCTAATTTTACTTAGTCTTCGTGCGAAACGTGACAGTTTTTTCTGATTCCTATAAATATTAAATTGTTTTCTATGAAATTCCTACGAAAACCTTATGGCTGTATTTTCCTTTCTATACACGGTTTACTTTAGCGCCTGCTTGCTGGGAAGTTGTGTGAAGAAGATGCTATTGCACTGATTTCTCCTTGACAGTGGGAATGTAGCTATTGCTAGCGTGTACATGAATTGTGCTAGTTATCCAAGATACTTGATACTAAAATTTATATTAAACTAATATTAAGAGATATTATTTTAATATCTCTTAGTACTAGTTTAATATAAATTTTAATACATTCAAAGGATGATAAAAATCCTCAAAAAAGGAAACATACATATCCATTAGAGGGGAAAAAAGGAGTAAATTACAATGTAAAATGTCATTCCACGATGTAAGATCAAATGTACTCGTTCCGAGTATTTTTTTAATGGTCTTGTCTATAAATATATAGCGTATTTCATATTCCAATGCAAAATTAGTGTGATGTTACATATATACCCCTAATAAATATCCATCTTTACTTCATATTCTCTACATACATGCATTGAATATAGTGCTTAATGATAATAATTAGGGGTGATATGGTTATTTTCAATATCTTGTTGGTCTATGTGCTAAGAAGAAATACGTCTTACTCCCGCTGTTGATAAATATAAGGCGTATTTTGACTTGGCACAAGGATTAGGTTGTGGTGAAATTGAGAAAAACATGAGAGAAAATGACTTACATATCCCTCTTAATTGTCTTGAAAGATGAGAGATAATACTTTGTGTAGGTGGTAATGAATAAATGCATATGGTTGAGAGAGAATAAATAAGGGTATATGTGGAAAGACTCATTAAATCTACATGCACGCTTTATATTTTCAACAAGACCATTCAAACTATAGACCTTATATTTATCAATGAAAGGAGTATAAATTTGGACGAAGGTAGTACCGTCTTTGCAATATTTTCGTCATATGCCCTTGCTTTGATGCTTGAAAAAAGTAGATGAGTAGCTATAGCATGTCATTTAATAAAGATATGTAAAATACAGTAATATTAAATTTTTTTCTTAGATTTATTTTTTGTGTTGTCCGCCGGTCCTTTGGCCAGGTGAACCATGTAATGTTGCTGTCTAGCAACTACACCAGTCTAACTATCACATTAACACATCTCCAAGGTCTAAGCACACTAAGACTATAATGATGTTGTGCTCCTAAAGTATCTATAACGTGTGAGACCCACATGGTGACATGGGTGAGAGATTTATTTCTCTGAAGGAATGTAGTGTTGGTATTGCATAATAAAACCATGACTAGTTAGTACTAGTATCATGCAGATTCCATACGTACTCCATATATAGCATGTTGAAACTACCACATGATGGCTAGCTCGATCATATAATAACAAGTAATGCCTGTTTATGGTGTGTATAAAATCATATAGTATAACTCTTCTTAGGCTCACGTGTCAGTGACACAGCTAGCCCATAGAATCTTTACCCATAATCTTCTTAGTAAATAGATGTACTATTAAAGTATGGTAGTAGTATATCACTTTTGCAAGTACAGCCAGTTGTGGAATATTTCTCCGGATCACCCCAAGTTGACGGCACCACCGCAATCTTTGAGATCATGGGGAGGCAGTAACAATATTGTAGAAGTTGACTGTTGCTACAACTTGCTGGTTAACAATGGAGTCCATAGCACAGAGCGTCCCTTGATTATCGCTCCCTCCATTCAGGTCTATAAAGCTATATTAGAAGAATTAATGATATACCACTCATTCTTTCGCACTTTAGGTTCTGAATTTTTCTGTCTATTATTTTGAATAGTTTTGTCTATAAATATAAGACGTATTTCATATCATAATATGAAAGTAGTGTGATACTCTCTGTATACCCCTAATAAAAATCCATGTTTGCTTTTATAATCCTCTACATACATACATTGAATATAGTGCTTTGTAATAATAATTATCCTTTTGGTTTATGTGCCAGAAAGAAATTTGCCTTAAGGTATCTCCAATAGTGCTATTTCAGCTGTCTCTTAACTATATATACTATGTTAACAAAATCCTATATAGAGGGGAGAGGATGTGAGGAAAGAGAACGTAGTGTCTTTTATATAAGAGACAACCTGATCACGCAAACCAACGAAAAAAGTGATATCGTGTGAAAGTAAAATGTGATGAAAATAATATAAAATAGTTAGAGAAATGATTTTAGAGATGAACTACCGGAGATATTGTCTCTAGTGATGTTTCTACGTGAGTTGAAATACTTAAAAACAATCTTAAAAACTAAATTACTGTTCCTACCCTTAGGAGCAAGTACTTACTAAACCAATGTGATCACGCTATAGATTTAAGTTGCTCAGGAGACGTGGCGACGAGCGACCACGCGCACCGGTTTCGAGGCGCGGTCTAAAATTCGAAGTTTGGAAGCACGTTCTCTGAAGTTTGAATCTTATTTTAGGGCTCCTTGTCCTTGTACACCAAGCTTGAAGTTTCCAAGTCCACTTGGCGAGTTTGGACTTTGGGAGCGTCGAGTCGGTGGCAAGTTTCGAGGGTGTAGTGTACACCTTCTGACCGTTCTCATTTGGAAGTTGGAACATTGCTTGTGCTACGCATAAAGAAGTGGTTGCTTTGCCGGGTGTCCCTTGGAGGTGAAACTCAAGCCTGGGGGTTTCCATCATTTCATGTCCTCCTCCTCTCTTTCCTTGTTTCTTCTTTGGTTTGTTCCGGATGGCCTTTGTGTGATTGTCTCTCTGTCCAAGTGTTGGACCTGTCTACGAGGAGAGCCGAGTGTAGTAATTAACGAGGTTTTTCTGGTGCAATTGTACGGGGAGGTCAGCGCTCGCTTTGCAGGATCATGATCGTGTGTTGGCTTTGCAGGAGTAAGTTCAGAGTATACTAGTATTATATAGAGTATCATTGTTGTACGTGCTGGCTCTGCCGACTATGTGCCCTTTCACCTAGGAATTTTTTTTTCTTTAATATTTTTTTTTCAAAACTATGCGTCCGAATTAAAAAATTACAAAAATAACCTCCGGTCACGGGCGATAGCTCCGTCTCCCATTGCCAGTAACGGCTAATGCATTAACGGCGCGCGTGTGGGCCCCCCTATCGCCCCCTGTATGGGCGATCGCCCCATACAGGGGCGACAGGGCCGTATAAAACGCCTCAACGCCGCTCGGTCGGCGCAGAGAAAAGAAGAGAGGGGGAGCCGAGCCGAGCGCAGAGAAAAAGAGAGGGAGAAGAAAGGGAGAAGAGGAAGAGAAGAAGAAGAGAAGGAGCCGAGAAATTTAGGTAAATTTTTGAATTTTATTGTAGAGTTAGTTTAGCAATTTTTTGTAGAGCTAAATGTAGGAATTTTTGTTAGGTTATGCAGTATTTAAAATTTAATGTAGCATTTAATATTTAGGAATTTGTTGTAGTATTTAGAAATTTTAGGATTATGTGTTGTTTAGAAATTTAATATAGCAGTTAATATTCAGAAATTTAATGTAGTATGTAGTATTTATAAATTTAATTTAGTATGTCAGTATGTGCAAATTTAATGTAGTATTGATGCGTAGAAATTTAATCTGTGAAATATTAGACAATATTTCGGAATTTAATTTAGTAGGGTTGTGTATTAGTAATTTTGTTATGCAAATAATGTATTAGGCAATATATATACAAATGTAATGTGGTATGAATTTAATTTAGTAGGGTCGTGTATTACTAATTTTATTATGTAAATAATGTATTAGGCAATATATACAAATGTAATGTAGTAGAAATTGAATATTAGGCCGTATAGTAGGCTAGTCGAATCACTTATTCATAGTCGTATTTTGTAGTACGATCAATGTACGTTTTGTAGATTGTATTTTAGAGTAATATTTTTCCGTCGGACGTTGCAGCATGTCGGAGAAATTGTATTTCCAAATATTTTATGGAGATGGGGAGATAGCACAGGGGGCGGATAGGGTGGATCTATCATCATTTTCAAGAGTAAATGCAGGGCATATGTAGACCGAGCGATAGGACATCTGAGGGTTTGTTGGAGTAGATGTCTCGGATGTTCGGTTTGGATGCCCGAGTGTTGATTCTTGGTCGAGCGAGAGTGAGCGAGCGCAAGACCGTTTTACGGAGAGTTGATTCCTATTAACTCGGCGTCAACATGGAGGAGTTATGTTGATTTTGCCGTAGAGCGGGGTTGGCGCTCATGTTGTTGGTCTGATGCTACTCGGTAGCTCCATCGGTGTCGCAAGTTCGTGATGTCGGGGTGGACATTACGGGGAGGGCGTCAAATGTAGAAGGATGCGAAGAGCAAGGCGGCGAGGAGCCCGAGACGAGGAGCACGAGGCTGGTGGTGGCGAAGGGACCGGGGCAGAGAGACAGCGGTGGAGCGCGAGGGTGGCCGACGAGGGGAGGAGGTGGAGGACATTGTTGACTGATGGAAGAGGAGGGTGTGCGGATGAGGAAGTCAGCGATGGTGAGCACTCGACGAGGAGGACAACGCCCACGAGGTGCATATCACGGTGTGTGGACCAATTACAATTTCGAAGACCTAACAATGAATGAAGGGAACATTGATGCATGGGAGTATCGTGAGAACGAGGTGACGGAGGGGGCCATATATAAAGACAAGGAGGCTGTGATGGATGCGGTGAAGTACTGGGCAATGTCTCTCCGGCGGCAATTCAGGGTTGTGAAGTCTAGCAAGAAGGACTACGACGTGAAGTGCGTAGTTGATTCGTGCCCATGGCGGGTGAATGCATACCAGGGGAAGTAGAAGGACTACTGGAAATGCTCTATAGTGATTGAGCATAACTGCGAGCTGGAAGAAGCGGAGTAGGGACACCGCAATCTGTCGTCCACTCGGGTGGCAAATGTGTTTTATGGTCAGATCGTGGACAATCCCCATCTGCAGCCTCGATCTATTATCACGGTAGTGGAGGAGAGGTTTTGATACAAGATTAGCTACGCAAAGGCATGGAGAGCAAAAGGACAGCTGGAAATACGGTTCGAGGCGTCGACGCGTGCGAGAATATTCCCACTTGCTCGGGGCAATCGCACATAGGAGCCGGTACATCCATCGACCTTGCGGAGTTTCCTGCGGGTGGTGTGTGCACGGTAAGTGGGTATTGCGGCGTGCATTCTTCGCCTGGCGCATGCATAAATGCGTTAAACCATCGCCGGTCCTTTGCATGGGCGGCACGTTCCTCACGGGAAGTACAAGGGCGATTCTAAGCTGCGATCGCGGTGGATGCCAACAACGAGTTCTACCGTTGCGTTGGCATTCGTGGAGGGGAAAACACGGAGAGTTGGTGCGGTTCCTTGAAAGAGTGAAGTGGCGGTTGTTCTCGGACAGGCGATGTTTGTGTCATCCATGACCGACATGCGGTGTTAAGAGCGATCGTGGATATGCAACAAGGGTCCGCCGTCGTGGGAGCGACAAAGTGGCCAAACACGAGGTGCGGTGGTGCATGAGGCACATGGGTGCCAATTTTTCCGTCGATTCGGGAACAAGGAGCTTATGAACATGTTCAAGCGCTGTGCAAAGCAGAACCAACGGAGGAAGTTCGGCGTGCTTTGGAAGGCGTTGGGCGAACTAACGAAGAAGCAATCAATGGATCCCGGAGGTACCGCTAGTTCATCAAGGAACCCGATGGTGTACCATGAGTAGGAGAGGACCCACGACCTTGTGTGCGGCTGAAGCAGACCCCCAAACCTCCGGCGAGGCGGTACCAAAGACATAAAGAGTTTCACCGATTGGATCGACATGAGCCTTTGGAGAAATGGTCCTACGCATGACGAGGGCGGCTCGCGTTATGGGATCATGACAACGAACTGGCGGAGATTTACAACCTGGGTAATGAAAGGCACGGATGCCTTCCATCGTGGGTATAGTTGAGGTCTCTTATTAGGGACACAGAGATATTTCATTGAGCGATACAAGACCTCCACGGCATGTATGTCGGACAATCGATCGTCGTACTCAAGCTGTTGTGTCTACCTACATGTCCAAGAAAACAAGAAAGCGCGGACACATCGGGTTACACGGAGAGTGGCGTGGAGCGGAGATACCACGTGCCTGCGGTGACCGAGGTCGCAGGGTGCCAGGAGAGGACTTCCATCTGTGCATACTCCGGCGGTGATTGCGAGTGCTCTGCCGAAACCACGCTGCTTGCACTTGCCGTGCTCGCACGTCATTGCCGCAGCCGCCGAGACGCATCAATCCTGTCGTCCGTTCGTCTCCCTGTACTACTACAAGCAGAGCGTTCTCTACACGTGGCATCACGAGGTGTACGGGTACCGAGTGGATGGATCGTTCACAACAGCCCCCCTCCGGACCATCGATGGGTACCGGACATCCGAATGTTGAAGCTGAAGGTCGGGCGTCGAAGGACAAGGAGCATTCGAAACGATATGGACGAGTCCGAGGCGCGTCGCAACCGCGGATAATGTAATTTTCCATGTTGTTCCCATCTTGTATTTTTCAATAGACCGGTAAGTTGTGATGTAAGTTGTAATGATCGATGTAATTTTCAATATACTAGTAAGTTATTTTTCGCATAATGTAATTCTCCGATGTACCAGTTAGTAGCTACGAGGATAATGTAATTCTCGACGTTGTGTGCCTTGTCGAACATGTCCTTCTCTTTCGTATGTTTGTAATATGAGATTTTTTTTGGCTCTCTGCACTTCGGTTGTATCGTTTGACAAGTATGGTACAATTCGTTATTTCGCATTTCATTTTGTGTGCACATGTAATTACTGACAAATTTGTTGTATTTGCTTTGTAACAGGCCACGATGGCGCGACCTTGCCTCGAGTGCTGGGCGTGACCGTCGATCGACCCACCGGTCTAGGTACTCCGCAGAGGAGAAGCGAGAGCTAGGGACACTCCGACCTCGGGTGCCCAACGAGCCGCCGATCGACCCACGGTGGGTTCCACGATGGTCGCCAACGCTTGCACTCTTTACGTACATGTACTTACCTGTGAATGCAATTCTAACGACGCAATGCACTACATGCAGGTTGCGAGCGGCTGGCTTACTTCCTCTTTGTAGGATGGTGAAGGAGGTGACTGCCCCGTTCGCGGGCAAGGAGGTCCCACGGTTCGGGTACGACCGGTCCCTGCTGACCGCACTCGTGGACCGGTGGAGACTAGAGACGCACACGTTCCACCTTCCGTGCGGAGAGATGGCTCCGACGCTGCAGGACGTGTCGTACCTCTTAGGCCTCCCCTGTGCGGGTTCGGCAGTCGTGCCGCACGACGCCTCCATCATGTGGCACGCTGAGTTGTCCGCGCGTTTCGCCGCGGTGCAGCGGCACCCCCGGGCAGCCCCCTACCGGCCCCTCAGGGAGGGTGAGCGCCACGGACCGACGGCGTGGTCGCTTGATTCACGGTGAGTACCTCTTTCTCGAGGATTAAAGAGAAGCGCTAAGTTCTTGATAATGTTTGTTGTGAGCAGCTGCAGCTCGGCTTCTCCACCCGACGCGGAGGAGGCGGGCGTGGCCCGCCACTTGGAGGCATACCTCTTGTTGTTGTTCGGTTGGGTGATGTTCCCATCCTCCCACGGGAACACGGTGGACCGTCACCTGATCGAGTATGCCCAGCACATCGCCGACACCCCGTTGGATGAGGTAACACACTCAGTTCAAATCTCGTCTCAGCGGAGCACGTCTAACTCCACCCTTGTAAACAGATGATGCGGTGGTCGTGGGCCTCGGTGTGCTAGCGGCGACGTGTCGAGTGCATGCGCCGCCTCTCGGTCGAGCACGACGCGGCGATGTCGGGTTGCGTCCTACTCATCCAGTTGTGGTCCTGGGAGCGCTCCTCCATCGGCAGGCCTGTTGTTGACACGACACCGTACCCCGAGGGCCTTCACGGAGACGACCGGTGGCTGGCCCACCATGGGCCCTCTTGGGTCGGCGGCGGTATGCTCCTCGTATCATTTTCCCACTAACGCACTTGAATAACCTTCGCCATTTCTTATTTCCTCGCGGCGAGATGCGCGCACCGGCAGTGAGGAGGTCCTACCGAGTTCGTTCGGGAGTTCGACCGCCTCCACGGCGAGGCGTGCGGTGGGCGCCATACACCGCGTCTGACGTCACGCCCGAGCACTGACGGGTCTCCGTGCTTTGCACGCGAGATGAGGCCTTCGCTCACCCGTAAGGTTCTCGTCTTTGACACGTGTGAGGAGTACTCCCGCACCGAGTCTGCGGCGATTCGGCTGTTCGATCCTTTCCCTTGCCGCCTCGTCACGTTGTCGCGCGTGGCGCTCACAGTACTTGCCCGATCCTACTACTCGCATCTTTGCGAAATTAATGTCGTGTGTACTTACTGTTTTTGCATTGCGGGATGACCGGATGGGTCTTTGCGATGGGCACTCGATTCGCGCACCGTATGCGACCATGGGCGTGCGGTGGGGCGCCGCGCTCGGCGAGAGGTCACCGAGACCGGCCGTCGACCATGACATGTACGATCGATACATGGAGTTGTTCGCCCACAAGACTCGCCTCGGTGGGGTACACACCAGCACCGTCGTCGCCGCGGCGGGCATCGGTAGCGGACACGTACCCTTCACAGATGTCCCGGAGGGACAACGCCTCGGTAAGTGTCGAACGAAGCTACATAGGCACATCTTTTCATGTAAATTACGTAATAACAATCGGCGTTACATGCGGACTCGGCTCATGGGGAGATTGAGGTGGAGGCTGTGTCCATGTTGACGCGCCTACGGGGGCATCTGGTGACCACCGTCGAGTCCGAGGCGGCTTGGGCTCGGGTCCTCGATAGGATGAGGCGGTTGGCTCGCAGCCACTGCCGGGCGCGGAGACGTCGGCGGACGCAAAGACACCACGTCCTGCGCCCTAGCACCTCGCCCTACCCGCGGTGCCTCGTCACGCTCCCACTCAAGCTGCGGTGGGGACACTGGGCTCGGAGGCTCCATCGCGTCTCACCCTACCCGCGGTTCCTCGCTACGCTCCCACGCAGCGGTGAGTAGGGGACGGTGGCTGCGGAGGCTCCCTCGTCGTCTTGCGCCCAGCCAGACCACAGGTGGTTTCGGCGACCACAGTGGACGACGAGTTCGACACGGAGGAGTACCTTTCGACCGACTACCTCGACCCTCTCGGCTCGGGAGCGCCGCCACGAGACACGCCCTGCGTCGCGCCACACTACTCTACGCTGCGCGCGGCGGCCTAGGAGGGACGTCCGTCGCCGTCGCCACTCACCTACCCCACGGGCGGATCGAAGCGTGGCGTGATTGACTTATTATACGGATGTATTTTTGTAATGGCTTTACGTTGACATATTGTACAACTCTCGAGTTAGTAACATGACAACCTTATCACTTTAAATTGTTCAAATTCATGTATGCATTGCTTGCCTATGCCACACGACGTGACAACACACTAACGTCTCGGTGCACCTATCGCCTCTAGTAGGGCGATCGCCTAATATGAGGCGATCGCTCCATACCCGGCGATATCCGCCTTTATAACATTCGTTCTCACAAGCGGTCTCGCAAAGAATACGGGAAGAAAGAATAGAGGGTGAGGAAAAAATTCGGGATCAATCGAAAATGCCGAGGCGTGCAAGTGCAAAGGAAAGGGAAGGCAAAGGAAGAAGCAAGTGCATGCCCGCGCAATTTAGCGTACCAAGATCTCTTCCTACCTCGTGGAGCTGTAGCACCCATGTGTATGTGCGGAGATCTTTGCAGGCTTGTCCGCTCTTGGGAAATTTCAACTTGGAAGAGGAGGTATTGGAAGTGCCGCCTACGCCTTCGATCCACGGAGAAGAGCTCGAAGGATCGCGCATGGTAACAATCGTCACGGGTTACATAATATTTGTGAATGAAACTTTGCTAATTTACGTTTCATGCGGTCACCTCCGCCACTGTGTGAATTTGAGCAGTGGTTTGATACGGAGATCAACCCGAGGACCAAGGGCTTCTTGACCAAGCCAACCGGCAGGACGAGTTCACGCGGCGGCTTCAAGAACAACGCGATGTCGCACGCGAGGAGGCATGTAGGAAGGAAGCGGAGGAGAAGGAGGCCGAGAGAGAGAGGAAACGAGAGAGGGCGCGGCGTGCGAGAAGCTCACGAGGCATGGGCGAATGGGAAGTGGCCTCGAAACACTCGATGAGCGTCTGGTGTTAACTTTGGTTTTCTTTGTTCGTGGTACTCCTTTCGGTTTTAAGTCGTAATAAAGAGCGCGCCTAACCTTAAAGTGTATGCTCACTTTGTCCAGAAGGGCTCGTATATGTCCTCTTGCTCCAGTTGTCTCAAATGATGTTATTTTTGTCCATCAAGATAGGTTATAGCATTTTAAGTTCATCGATTTGATTTCATCGAGTTTGACCTCGTTTGCGAAAGATACGACCATTTTGATGTTTTGCCGATTGCATGTTAGGACAACAATAAAATAGTGCGACCTAAAGTGACATCTAAATATTTTACATATTTGTAACCTATGCAAGCCCAAGAATGCAACAAAGCTGGGTTCTGTCAAGTTTTGAGGTCCTTTAGACATTATTCTAACTGCTTGAACAATGAATGTTATAAAGGGTTTAAACTAGCCATCTTTGATTCAAAATGCAATCATATTTAGATATTTTGCAAAAATGAAGTGCATAAGGTTGTAGTAACTTATTCTATTTATTTCATGATTTATGGATCAACACACATTATAATTCCTTCACAATCCATAGTTAGAGCCTAGCATTCGAACTCAAATAAAAATATTTTTCTGCAAACAACATATGGATTGTTATTTTACAGTCTAATTCCTCATTCCAAAATTTAAATTTAGAAATAAGTTTCATTTAATTTGGACACTCCTAGCAAAAGTTACAAAAAAAATACTTAAAAAAGCGCAAACCAGCCGCCTGTCTCGGCATGTGGGGCCCACCCCAACGGCGGCCGACGGGAGCAAACGGCGCAGGGCATATCGCCCGTGGATCGCCCCATACACGGGCGACGGGGGGCATTTTTGTAAAAAAAAAATTCGGACGCATAGTTTTGAAAAAAAAATAAAAATAAATATTAAAGAAAAAAAAATTCTTTCATCTAGAGTAGGCCGACATAAGACCATTGGATTGGGTTGGGCCATTGATGGGCTGGGTCGTGCCCGACCATATATAAATATACCATTACCAACCATCCTTAGCTGCCCTAGGGGTGGTTCTGTTTTGGCTAATGTTTTGCTCGTACAATGATACGCGATAAAAAAACAAACAACGATGACCCAACATAAAGCGAGCGTAATGGGCTTATCTGCAAGCAGCGAGAGCAAATTTGGAAGTCTTTTCTCAGATTTTTTTTGCAAGAATTAAACTATCTCATATCAAATTTCTGCAAAATTCCCGTGAAATTCGGTTTTATGTAATCCAGATCTTCTCTGAGTGTAATTAGCGACAACAAATACCGGCAAAGCAGTAGCCGACAAGATTATAGGCACTTCAAAAATTACTACAAAGGGATATCATGGTTGGTAGAGTAAATTTCGTAAAACTGTAACTTTACTGGATTTACTATAGCTTTAAGTGAGGATTTCATTGAGCTGCAAAGTTAAGAGCCCGTTTTTTCGAAGAACCGCAACTCTCATAGAGTAGAGCGGACCTAGCAGCCTAGGCCCACGTGTCATTCTCCCATGTACTTCCATCGTTGTTACATACTTAAGATCTGCTTGTTTTAGCTTTTGATTCTGTATTCTGAACTCAAAAGCAGAATAAAAAACAAACAACCCGATTTTCACAATCCAGCTCATCCATATACACTAGAATTCACAATCCACTTCATATGTGTTTTTGAAGAATCAATTTCTCTACAATCACAATCCAAAATCAGTTTTTAGAGAATTAAAAGCTAAAACAAACAGGTCCTTACATGTTATCTAAACGCACCACGTGAGTGCCAACATAGCTCAGATCACCTGCCAGCCTCCCCCTTCTCCTCTCTCTCTCTCCCTGCTCCGTCTCCAAGAAAACACGGGACGCTCGACCCTCATCAATGCCAAGCTACAACAATGTTTTTGGGCTAGGAGTGTGAACGATGAGCCAAAGTTTAGGTAGCTGTGTCGAACGGGTTGGGATGGAGTGCGGCGGCATGTTGAACGACATAGTCGACAATGGTGGTTCAGAGAACAGGAGGCTAGTATCTTTGACGTGTGGCGTGGCTTCGACGAGGGGATGGAAGGGATAGTAGGCCTATGTGGCAGTCCGAGGTGGCACCCCGTGACGCCTACTTTGAGTGGTAAGAGAATGACAGGTGGCCCCGGCTTGTCGGTACAGCTAGCACGTGATAGAGTTGCAGTTTTAAGAGAAATTATTCTCTGGGCATGTACAATAAGATCACGTCAGCTGGTTTTTAAGCCGTACTGACGAATACTAATAAAAAGGATACCCTGACGGTAGCGCGCCGCCGCCGCCGACCGAATCGCTGCGAGACGCGCCAAGGCATCCGCTCCCGACCGGCCAGGAAGCGAATCCGACAGAACGGCGCCCCGACCCATCTTGGCGGGCGGGATCTCCGACTCCAACCAAACCAAGGTGACAAGCGCCGAGTGCCGCGTGTCGAGTCCTCACCGCCTACCGCCACGTACCCTCAAATAAGGTCAATCGGGCGACTATACAAGGGCGGTAGCTCCTTCCCAAGAAGATCGGTGATGTAGAAGACAAAGCTTCGGCCCATCAACGATCCACGTAAAGACGAAGCGCGCGCTCCTCGGCGGCACCAACATCACGCATCTCGGCGTCGGCGATTCGCAAGGATCACAGAGGGCAATCACGCTACTTCCGGAAATACCTAACCTCCCTGACCACCAAGGCTACCAACCCAGCATGGGCAAGACGGGTGGCGACCAGTCCACAGGACGAAGGACCGGAGCTCCTAGCGTAGGTCGCCTCGCTTTTCCTCCTAACTCTCGATGTAACCTGCCCCTTCCTTCTGTATAAAAGGAGGCAGGGCTGAACGATTCAGAGGGGCAACGAGCAAGAACAAGAAAGGGAGAGAGCGCTATCAAACCCCTCTCGCTAAGCCATTGGCATTCTCGCTTGTAAAACTTTGTGCAGTCATCTGTACCAAGAGTAATACAACACCACACACGGCCGGAGTAGGGACCTTGGCCCGAACGGTATACATCTTGGACTCACGAGTCTAACCATTCAGTGAGTGGAACGCGACCCCTAGACTTACAAATTTACTTGGCGCGAAAGCGCCGGCGGTTGGCGCGCCGGTAGGGGCCTTCGCGCGTCTTCATCACCATCTCGGATTCCGTTTATCTCCCGATGGCATCCACCCTGCGACGGCATGATCTGCGGCGGGAACCGGATCGCCGGCTCCTCGACCGCCGTCACCCCGACGGGAGGCTCACGCTTCGTCCCGCCGTCTCGAAGACAGCGCCGCCCGAGAGCTTGGGCGTCCTCTCCGGCGACCGCTAAGCTCCGGCAGGCGCCTGCAGCCCCGGCCGGAACCGAAGTGCTCGCCGCGGTGGCGAAAACTCCGTAGGCGGGCGGGTGACCATGTCACCCCGTAGGCTTCATGGCCCGGTGGCGATGGTGGCTACATGCCAACCTCCGTCCACGAGTTCTTTGGAAGACTCTTCGACCACGGCTCCGGCCCGACGCGGAGTATCCGCCCAGCGGCACACTCGCGAGTGCAGCGTGGCGAGCCGGCCGATTTGGTCGTAGCCACCGCTGACTCTGGCGGTCCCGTCCGGCGACCGAGGCACTGAGGGGAATACCGGTAGCAGCGCTTTGAACGCTTCGAGCTCGCCGCTGGCCGAGCTCCAACGGCAACGCGGAGAGCTGGAGGAGCGGCGGTGAGCTCGACCGCTCGAGCCGACTGAGCAGCGGGGCGAGCCGAGCCCGAGCCAGCGCAAGTCTTTGGCGGCAGCGCGCGCGCGCGCGCCAAAGCACCACGAGTTGAGGCGAATCCGGCGCCCCAGTTTTCCCTCACGCGAGCCAAAGCGTGGCTGCGGCCGCAATCTTGCTCGAGGCCTTCCGGAGCCCGCAAACCCGGAGGCGAGCTACCTACGGAACCTTGGGGTGGTGGAGCGCGCCGTCGCGGACATCTGAGCCTCGGCTCCTACCACACCGGCGCTACTTCCGCCACCGGCCGTCTGCCATGGAGCCGGCTGGTGCGCCAAGACCGCACCCACCATGAACCACCCTAGGCCTCACGCACCCGGTGCGCGGCGCCTCGGTAATGCCTACGACATCCGCGCCACCCTCGGCGCGAAGAAAGATGGCGCAGACGGCGCCACTCACGTGTTGCGGATGGTGGCGCCACTATCGCGGCCGAGCCACGATGGTCCCGGACCACGGGCTTTTGCCAAGGATCCGCCAGCGGATTTCCCGCCCGATTCCGGCGCCTACCAACATTGCCAAGTACACCGGGCCACCAACCCGGTGTCGGCTCAAGATACCGGCTCGCATGTCGGGGGGAAGCGACGGATGATCTCTTCATCATCCAAGACCTCCCATCTACCTCGCGGACTCGGCTCGAGCACGGCTCGAGTACCGCCAAAAGCTGTCGAGGCTGGGGTGACTTGAAGAATCTCTTCGTCGGTAACTTCGGGGCACTTACAAGCGCCACGAAACTCTGGACTGAAGGGCGCAAGCGGCTGTGGAAACCCTCCGGGACTACATCCGGCGGTTTTCCGCCCGAGTCAACGAGTTCCCGACATCTCCGACGCCGATGTCGTGGGAGCCTTCATCTACGGCACCTCTGCAAGGCCTTGGCACAAGGTGGGCCGCCTCAAGCCCGGGACCACAAGGAACTCCTCGACATCGCCACCAACCACGCCTCGGCGAGGAGGCCGTAGGGCTATTTTCGAAGGAGAAAGGCCCAGCGAGGCCGGCGTCCAAACCGGGTCTCCTCCCGACCGCCGACAAGCAGGCGGCGCGGAAGCGGTCCGTGAGACCAAGTGGTCGCCACGGTCGACCGCCTTAGCGGCGGTAGCGGCCGCCGCCGCCGCCCGACCGCCGAAATTGATGGGCGGCCCATGCCCGAACCATGGGTTCTCCGTCAAGCACAAATACCGGGCTGCGAAGTCTGGCGCTATCTCTCTAGCGTCCCCACCACGCCTGCGAGCAAAGGAAAGAAGCGCCGCGGCCCATGAACAGCGGAGAAGAAGGCGAGCAGACGAGTTCCCGAGCCCGACGGCGCCTCATGATCTTCGGAGGACCGGCTTGCTACGCCGACAAGCGTCGACTCAAGCTCGCTTACTGCGAGGTCCACACCGTCGCGGGCGTCCCCAATATCTTCGGTGGTGGAGTTCCGATCACCTTTGATCGGACCGATCACCCGATCGCGCCCCACGGTAGGAGAGGTACCGGTGGTGGTCACCCGTCGTCGAAGCGGCGCCTCACGAAGGTGCCGATGGGCGGGGCGCGGCCTTAACATCCTCTACGTTGAGGCGTTCGGCGCTATGGGGTCCGCGCTCAAGCCTCCGGCCAAGCAAGGCACCTTTCCATGGCGTCATCCGGGCCGCCAAGCCCATCCGCTCGGCGGTCGACTGCCGTCACCTTCGAGGCCGGAAACTTCCGCACCGAGACCCTCACCTTCGAGGTCGTGGATTTCCGGCGCCTACCACGCCATCTGGGAGGCCATGCTACGCCAAGTTCATGGCGATCCCCCCACGCCTACTCAAGTCGAAGATGCGGACCACATGGAGTCATCACGCGGCATCGTCTTTCCGGCTGCCTTCAAGCTGCGGCCTGGCGGTTGCGCGAGCTCGCCTCGGCGATCGTTGCCTCTGCGGAACTCAACAAGCTCGGGAAGGAAGCCGCCGAGTCCGTCCACGAATCCAACCAAATCGGCGGGCTCCTTCAAATCCGCCGAGGACACGAAGGAGGTCACGGTCGATCCACGTGATCCGACCAAGACCGTCTTGGTCGAACCACGCCCCGCCAAATAGGAAAGCGCTCGTCGACTTCCTCCGCACTAACAAAGATGTCTTCGCATGGAGGTCCTCCGACATGCCGGGCATTCAAAGGAGGTCGCCGAGCACTCCTTGAGCGTCCGACCGGGCTCAAAGCGGCCGCCCAGCGCTGCGCCGCCGGACGAGGAAAGGCGCGGGGTTATAGGAGAGATCGCCAAACTCTTGGCGGCAAGGTTCATAAAGAGGTGCGCCACCGAGTGGCTAGCCAACCTCAGTACTTGTAAAAAGAAGAGCGGGCAATGGAGAATGTGTGTTGACTATACGAGTCTCAACAAAGCATGCCCCAAGGACCCATTCCCTTACCTCGCATCGACCAAGTCATCGACTCCACGGCGGGTGCGAGTCTCTTTCCTTCGGATGCCTACTCGGGCTATCACCGGATTGCGCTAAAGGAGTCCGACCCACTCGCGACTTCCTTCATCACTCCGTTCGGCTCGTTACGCTATGTCACAATGCCCTTCACGAAGAACGCAGGCGCTACATACGGCGATGTATGCAAGCGTGCTTCAATGACCGGATCGGCCGCAACGTTGAGGCATATGTCGACGATATCGTCGTAAAGACCGAGGAAGGTCGACGACCTTATCGCCGACCTAGAAGAGACTTTCGCGAACCTTCGACGGTTTCGCATAAAGCTCAACCTGCAGAAGTGCGTCTTGGGGTCCCCAAAGGAAAGCTCTTAGGCTTCATCGCTCTCGGCGAGGCATCGAGGCCAATCAGAGAAGATCTCGGCGATCGCAAGGATGGGCCGGTCGGCAACCTCAAAGGGTCAGAGGTCGGCCGGATGCCCGCGGCTTTGAGCCGTTCGTGTCTCGCCTCGCGAACGCGAATACCGCTCTACAGTCGCTCAAGAAATCCGACCGCTTGCTTGGACACACGAGGCTCGGGAGGCCCTCACCCGCTTGAAGGCCTTCTGTCCTCGCCTCGATCTGATCGCCCGGCACCGGTGAACCGCCGCCTCTACATCGCCGCCACTACCCAAGTCGTCGTGCGGCCCTCGTGGTGGAGCGGCGGAAGAAGGCCGTGAGCTCAAGGTACAACGGCGGTCTACTTCATCGGTGAGGTACTTTCCGAGTCCAAGACTCGGTACCACAGTGCGAAGTTACTCGCGGTGCTCATCGCAAAGAGGAAACTCGTTCACTACTTCGATCAACACGCCATCACCGTGGTGACCACGCCCCACTAGTCGAGATCATCCACAATCGCGATGCCTCGGGAAGGATAGCCAAATGGGCGCTCGAGCTTAGCGGCCATGGCATAATATCGCCCTCTGACGGCGATCAAGTCGCGAGCTCGGCCGACCGTCGCCGAGTGGACCAAGCCTGTGCACCACCGGTGGTCGAAGACCCCGTCATTGGACAATGTACTTGACGGGTCTTACACCAAGAATGGCGCGGCGCGGAGTAAATCATCATCTCCCCACTCGAGCGAGCTTCAATACGCCATTAGGTTGCTCTTCGACGCGACCAACAACATTGCCGAGCACGAGGCTCGTCAGCGGTCTCGGATCGCTGCCGACCTCGGTGCTCGCCGGCTACGTCCACGGGACTCCAAGCTTGTCGTCGACCAAGTCATGAAGGCTGCGGGCCCGAGGCGCCGCGTGGCCGCGCATCGTCGAGAAATGCGCCGGCTCGAGGAGCGGTTCAAGGGTTTCGAGCTTCACCATAGCTACCGACGCTACAATGGCGAGGCCGATCACCGCCAATCTTGCCTCCAGAGAGCCCGTCCCGCGGGATCTTCGTCTCGACCTCCTGCGGCCTTGTCGGTGGACTCGGCGGTGGCGGCCACCCGACCAATCAAAGACGGTCGCCCGACCGACGCCGCGGTCGGGCGAGACTTGGCCGGATCGCCCGCGGCGTGCTAGCGCTTGAGTTCGACCGGAGGAGGCCCTACATCGACCGCTTGTGGACGGGTCACTTCCCCGACCCGACCGAGGCGGCGCCTCGCCGGCGGGCAAAATCCTTCGTCTGATCGGCCCGGACCTCTACAAAGGAGTCCCTCCGGGTCCTCCAAAAATGTATCTTGACCGACCAAGGAAAGCAATTTCTTTGGGCGACATACGGTAGTCTGCGGTCATCACGCGACACCCGATCTCTTGTGGAAAGGCCTTTCGACAAGGTTTTTCTTGGCCAACCGTGTCGGACGCCGAGCATATCGACGCGACTGCGAAGGATGCGATTCTTTGCTCGTGAGACGATCCGCCGGCCAAGCTTTACTGAGCGATCCCCATCCGTGGCCTTTTGCCGTCTGGGGACTCGATTTGGTCGGGCCTTCAGAAAGCGCCGGGGCTTCGCCACCGCTTTCGTCGCGGTAGATAAGTTCACCAAGTGGATAGAGGCAAAGCCGGTCGTGGCGCCACGTCGGTACAAGCGGCCATCTTCTTCCGCGACATCGTTTTTAGGTTTGGAGTCCCAAACTCCATCATCACCGACAACGAACACGTTCACGGGAAGAAATTTCTCGAGTTTCGTGGCGACTTCAACATCCGTGTCGATTGGGCGTGATAGCCCATCCGCGGACTAACGGCGGTCGGCGCACTAACGGCATGATCCTTCAAGGACTCAAGCGCGGATCTTCGATCGGCTCAAGCATTTCGCAGGCGCTGGTAGCCGAGCCGCCTCCGTGCTCGAGTCTGCGGACCACGCCGACCGGCGACCGGGTTCACACCCTTCTTTATGGTGTTGGCGCCGAAGCCGTTTTGCCCATCGACCGAATACGGCTCCCGAGATTGCAAGCCTTCGATGAGGCTCGGGGCTCGCCGCAACAAGACGCCATCGACCCAGCTCGGCGAGGCGCGCGGCGTGGCCGTCTGCGGTCGGCGGATATCAACAAGCCTGCGCCGCTACCACGGCCGCCAAGTTCGAGGACGATCCTTGGTATTGGCGACTTGGTTCTCGCGTCGGTCCGGACAACCAAAGATAAGCACAAGCCGGCGCCTCCCAGGAGGGTCCTTTCACCGTCGTGGAAGTTCTCCGACCGCACCTTCCGACTCAAGGACGCCGATGGTCGCATCCTCCTAATGCGGAACATTGAAAAGTTAAGGCGATTCTATCCTAAACTCTTTTCCTCTTCCTAGCATGCTCTTTACCTTCTTCCTTCCGAGCACACAGTCGCCGCAGACGACTCGGGCTGCCTTCAGCGCCCCGTCAGTGCCTCTCGGTCGGCACTCGCGGGTTGATGACCCAACCGACCACAAGGTCCTTCCCGAGCGGTAACTCCTTTGACCCAAGTGCTCTGACCTCGCCCAATGCTATGGTTGCTAACACTTCGCGGAAGAAGGAAGTACCCGAGTGGAGTGACCTTTGGGTCGGCAGGAACACTCCTCCCCGCACGAACTCGGCTATCCCACACGCTTATGAGGGCACGTGACCGACCGGTCATGAGGTCCATCCGGCGGTAACCCTCTCAACCCAAGTGTTACGGCCTCGCCCCATGGCTATGGTTGCTAAGTAGCACTTTGCGGAAGAAGGAAGTGCCCGAGTGGAAAGATCCTGGCCGGTCTAGAACACTCCTATCCTCACAAGTCGCGCCTAACGCGGCATAGCCAAGTCTCCAATCCACCTCGCTCCTCCCAAAACAACCCGACCTACGCATAAGTGGCCCTGCGGTCCTTAGGGCTATGGTCGCCAAACGCTCATCCTAAATACGAAAAGGGCGAGGGCGATTTCGGGACTTGATAATTTCAAGATTGTTTAAATAACGGTCTTCTGATCTAAGAAGGATAAAGCTAACTTTTTCTACTCTTCTTGGCGGGCGGCCGTGGCGGCGGAGAGTTGGCGCCTCGGCTTCTGGAGGCGGCTGCGCGCGGATGCGGTGGCGATCTCCGGCGCGCGGCTCAACCAAGAGCTCGAACCGTCGATCTCCTCGTCGATCCGGTTCCCGGCTCGCCGCTCCCCACCACCGCGAGTCGATGCCGTCGTAGTACGAGATGGTGTTGACCGGCGCCGATGAAGCTCAAGCGCGGCCGGTGACCACCGCCTCTTCTCTGAAGTCCGCTTTCGGGCGGTAGCGAGGCAAGGCACTCGGGCTGCCCGGCTCAAGGATGCGATCGCGAGACCTCCCGACCGGCCTTGCGGAGGGCCTCCAGCTCGGCGCTCATCTCGGCCCGACCATCCTCAGCAACCTTCAACGCCGCCCGGGCCTCGTCCCGGGCCACGATCGCCACGTCGCGGGCGGCCGAAGCCGTTCTCTGCGCCTCCGGCGCGCCTTCGATTCTTCTGCGCCTCTGCGGTTGCGGAGATTTTGGATAAGTTCGCCTGTGGGTCGCACCCCAAACTTAATTGAAGAATTGAGACACTTACCGGCGCGAGTTGGTCGGATTGCGGCTTCCGACTTGGCGCCTCGATGAAGTCTTGGCTCGGCCCGGCTTTTCCGGCGATCGCCGCTCGAGCGAACTCGGGCAGCGTCCCCCTGAGCCTTGTTCCGCTCGGTCCGCAGACGTGTTACCTGCGTCTGCGCGATCCCCTCCGCGGCAACAGCGGCATCCTTGGCCTCAGTGACCTCCATCAGGGAGGACTCCAGTTCCGCCACTTTCGCCCTCAAAGCCTTGGCTCCTAGGCGCTCATCATGAAGGGCCTTTGTGGCCTCTTCAAATCCTTGGCGGATCACCACCGCCTCCGACCGCCTAATGCGCAGGGCCTCCTGGGCTAGGCGCAGCTCAAGCGCTGGCCGCTGCACTCCGCATTGCCGGCCGCCCCGTCGGGCTGACTGCAGAGCTCGACCGACGCCGCGGCGATCCATAAGTCTTTGCAAAAATGTGGACACTCCGTTAGTCGCGCGGAAGAACTATCAAAATGTGCAGCGAATCGAACTTTTGGTGACCTACAGGCGTGGTGGACTCCCGACCATCATATCCGGTATACGGTGGAAGACTTGAGCAAGGGCTAGACCTTCACGGATCGCCCTATCTCGGCCGGCGTCGGTAGCGCCTTGCCGAAGGGTGGCCCACTCGCTCTCCTCCGCCTCACCCATGATGCCGGCAGGAATTACACCGGCGTGGCGCGCCTCCGCTCGCTTGGTTCGGGCGGGGCGCCACCCGTCAAAGCACCATGGGCAAGGGTGACGAGGTCAACCCTTCAGAATCCCTCGGCGACTGCGCTGAGGGCATCGGTCGCACCTCCCCAGGACGAGGATCGGGCACCTCCGTCGCCGGCTCGCCACGATCGGCGCGATCACCGGCAACGCCATTGTCTCATCCTCAAAGCAGCGATCACGTCGTCGGAGGGGTCCCGCCGAGGCGCGGAAGTTCTTCTTCGCACGACCTCCGGGTGGGGCTCTGTCCCCTCGGCGACCGCGCCCTCGACGCCGACGCCGCGACCTTCGCCGACCCAACCGGGTCACGAAATCACCGCGCCCGTTACTTGCGGGGCGATGTGGCACGCCCACGATCACCCCAAATATAAGCGCCGTGACGTTGCAAAGATTCAAAAGTCGCTCGGCGGCTTTGCCAAAAGAAAATGCTCCAAAAATAAAATAATAATACACTTACAAGGCCGAGCGGGTGCGTGGCACGCGCGCCCTCTTTGCCGGCCCCCCGCCAAGGGGCAAGTCGGCCGGTCGCTTCCCTGAAGCCACCTCCAGCCGAGACGCTGCGACGACCGCAAGCGCAAGATCACCCCCCACCTGAGGATCCGTGGCCACGGGGCCCGTGATGCCGCCCTCGGCCGAGTCCACACTCGGGCCGCCGCCAGTCGGCAGGTCAGGAAAAAACCCACCATAGGGGTGGCCGGAGGCACTCCCGCCGCTGTCAGTGGAAGTCGTCCCCACGGCAGTGGTCTCTGACACATCCTCGCGCAAGGCTGCCGCAGCGTTCCTTACTTTTCTTCCTCCTCCTTTCCTCCTTCCGCTTCTTGCGGGAGGAGTCAGCCTCTGCCGTCCTCGCCCGGGCGGCCGCCCGCGCTTCCTTATCCCCCGGGAGCGGCGCCTGGGAAGACATCCCCATGAGCCCCTGAGAGGATGCAGGAATGTCGGTCAAGTCGCGAAGGACAAAGAAAAGAAAGCGAAAGGAATTTCACCGGCTTACAGTTCGCGAAAAAGCGCCGAGAATGGCTCCGGTGGCCATCCGCTGCCACATGTGGCGCTGCCGCCCCGTGCCGCCACCCGAGCCTCCACCTCAGACGCGGCCAGCTCGGGTTCGGCCATCCTCGCCCGGTCGGACGGCCCCGCATACCGGAACAGGGGGTGCGGCCTGTGCACAAGTGGTTGCACGCGCATCCCCATGAAGGCGCGCACAACCACGTCCCCGGTGAGCCCCCGCCTCCTTTGAGCCCTGATCTGCTCCACGATCAGGGCCAGCTTGTTCTTCTCCCTCTTTTCGGCGCCCCAGTTCCACCGCTCCTCCGCCACGGAAGCTCTCCGGTGAAGCGAGGGCGTCGCCGACGTTTGAGCGTATAGCCATTGAACGCCACCCTTGTTAGACGAGGCGGCTTTACCTCCAGTACTCCGTGCTCGGCCGGGCGGCCGGAGGCGAGCCACCAGGCGCCGCGGCGTCCGAGCGGCTTTGTCCTTCGAGCCTTGCTCGGAAGAAGTGCCTCACTAGCGCCCGGTCGGCTCGATCCCCAAGAAGGCTTCGCCTGTGCGATGAAGATGGCGATGTGGAGGACCCCATTAGGGTTGAGATGGTGCACCTCCACCTTGTAATGAAACAACAGCCCGGACGAGCGGGTGCGTGGCGAGCCAAAGCCGCTCGAAGAACGAGGCGGGCACCACGATCTCGTCGCCCATGGCGCGTGGTGGTAGCCCGATCGGCACCCTCGGTAGGAAGGTCTGCGGCATGAGAAGCCCTTCTTCACCAAGCCGGCGCCTGGTGTCTTGCGCGAGCACTTCGCCACGACATCTTCACAGGGAGACGATGGAAGGTGAGAAAGAAAGGTGGGGTTTTCTTTCCTTAGCTCTCTGGTGCTCTTCTTGTTTGAGGCGAGAGAGAAAGGGCAAGAAAGCGTGACCACTAGAAAGCACCCAACGGGCGTATTTATAGAGGGGCGAGCGAACGCCGCCAGCGGCGCCCGTCAAGCGGCGTCGCGACCACCCTCGTCATCGCGCCCACTGGTAACTCCGGTTTCCAATACCACTCCGCTTTTAATCCTGTCTTGTCGGCGTCAAGGGCCATAAAGACGCCGCCCGAACAACGTGTCCGTAACCTCTCGGTCTCGCCTTTAGGCGGAGCAGTTGCTCGGCGCGCTGGAAGCCCACTGGGCAGCTGCGGCCTCGAGGCGGCAAAGCTTTGTGGCTTGCGCCGGGGCCCAAATGAGGAGTGGGTTCAAAAGGCCTACCCGCGGATGGGTATAAAGCCGCCCAAACAAAACTTGAGCAAGGGGCGGTATGAGGTGAGCCCCACGGTGGGCCCTCGGTTAGGTCGGTGACGGCCTAATCACCTCTACTCGCGTCCGAGACCATACTTCACACTCTCCGGGAGCTCATCAATGGCGACACCGGTGTGCTCGGGTCGTGGACGACCTAGAGTCCATCTGGGATTGAGTAAAGAAAGGTTTTTATGGGTCGCCCCACGCAGGCAGGACACCCTACTGGGACCGTCCGCTCGGAAGGTCCCCCTTGGGCGGGACCTCCCGGGACCCACTCGGACTACCGCTATTAGCTCCACGAGCACGGCGTTCAAACCAACGCAGTAAACGCGCCGCTCATCCTCCGGGTCCCACACTGCGGATGGGGTATACATGTGGGATAGGCGGCGGCCATTTCTCTCGCAGACTACCCTCGCCCGACGAGGACTCGAGAAGGATGCCCCACGTCCGGCCACGACGGTAAACGAGCACTCACGTCCGGCTCGACGGTGGCGAGCACTCACGTCCGGCTACGACGGTAGCGAGCACTCACGTCCGGCTACGACGGTGAGCGAGCACTCACGTCTAGCTACGACGTTAAGCGAGCACTCGGACACCGAACCTCACAGAGGCATCCGGTCGTCCTGCCGACCAAGGCACTCGGACACCGAACCTCACAGAGGCATCCGGTCGTCCTTGCCGACCAAGGCCTTTGTCTAGCTACGACGTTAAGCGAGCACTCGGACACCGAACCTCACAGAGGCATCCGGTCGTCCTGCCGACCAAGGCACTCGGACACCGAACCTCACAGAGGCATCGATCGTCCTTGCCGACCAAGGCACTCGGACACCGAACCTCACGAGGCATCCGGTCGTCCTTGCCGACCAAGGCACCGTCTAGCTACGACGTTAAGCGAGCACTCGGACACCGAACCTCACGAGGCATCCGGTCGTCCTTGCCGACCAAGGCACTCGGACACCGAACCTCACAGAGGCATCCGGTCGTCCTTGCCGACCAAGGCACCGTCTAGCTACGACGTTAAGCGAGCACTCGGACACGAGAACCTCACAGAGGCATCCGGTCGCCCTGCCACCAAAGCGATCGGACACGAGAACCTCACAGAGGCATCCGGTCGTCCTGCCGACCAAAGCAGCGTCTAGCTACGACGTTAAACGAGCACTCGGACACCCGAACCTCACAGAGGCATCCGGTCGTCCTGCCGACCAAGGCACTCGGACACCAGAACCTCACAGAGGCATCCGGTCGTCCTGCCGACCAAGGCACTCGGACACTAGAACCTCACAGAGGCATCCGGTCGTCCTGCCGACCAAGGCACCGTCTAGCTACGACGTTAAACGAGCACTCGGACACCGAACCTCACAGTGGCATCCGGTCGTCCTGCCGACCAAGGCACTCGGACACCGAACCTCACAGAGGCATCCGGTCGTCCTGCCGACCAAGGCACTCGGACACCCGAACCTCACAGAGGCATCCGGTCGCCCTGTCGACCGAGGCACCATCCACAACGATTAAAATTAAAGCAAACTCATCGCAGAGACATTTTCATAAAGAAAAAGAAAATTTCATTATAGGCCAACAGGCTCAAACTTTACACAACTTTACACACAGTACCCGACAGATACAAGAGTGGCCCGCCTGCACTACAGCGAGGACTCTACCCACGCCTAGAACCTATCAAACATCCGTGCGGCATCGGTGGCACCGACGCGGCATCTTTGGTAGGCCCTTGCCGGTCGACGGACGGCCGCCACGGCCGCTGGCAACACGCCGATGCCTCTGCTGCCGTTCAGCGACATCAACGCGGCCGCACCAACTACGGTCGGCGCCCTTGCGCCATCGCCTCCAGAAGGGCCCCCCTTACCACCTCGAGCCTCGGGCGGCCTCGGCGGTAGCGTCAACGAAGCGGCGTCGCGGGCTGCGGCTTCTTCCTCCCGAGCTCGTCCATCGCTGGTCGAACTCACCCAAAGCTTCGGCGGAGGATCTTCTTCTTCCACCGTGGCGCCATCGCCGAAGCTAAAGACTAGAGGATGTCTGAAGCCATTTGAAAGAACAAAAGAAAAGCTCGTCCCCTTCAAGCAAGCTACAGCAGCAGATATATATATCCGGACGAAGGGAGGCTAAGCGTCTCGAGTAAATGCGGTGTCCGAAAAGCGAAGCATCCTTCACGAAACCCGAGGCGATCAAGAAGGCGAGCGGCGGCGCGCTAAACTATGCTCGGCATGCGCAACGAGGCAAGTAAAGCCCGGCGGTTCAAATGCCCCGGCCAAACTCGGGACAGGTGTCGGATCCAACGGCACATCCGACGGAAATCGCTAACGGATCGGTGGACCGACCTACGAGCCCGCCACCACTTTCGTCAAGTTCAACCCCAACCGAATCTGCCAAATCGCTTGGGAGTTCGGGGCTCTTGACGAATACTAATAAAAGGATACCCCAACAGGCGCGCCGCCGCGCCACGACCGAATCGCTGCGAGACCGCGCAAGCAGCATCCGCTCCCGATCGGCGGGAAGCGAATCCGACCAGACAGCGCCCGACCCCATCTTGGCGGGCGGGATCTCCGACTCAACCAAACCAAGGTGACAAGCGCCGAGTGCGCGCGTGTCAGTCCTCACCGCCTACCGCCACGTACCCTCGAATAAGGTCAATCGGGCGACTATACAAGGCGGTAGCTCCTTCCCAAGAAGATCGGTGATTGAGAAGACAAAGCTTCGGCCCCATCAACGACCACGTCAAGACGAAGCGCGCTCCCTCCGGCGGCACCAACATCACGCATCTCGGCGTCGGATTCGCAAGGATCACAGAGGGCAAGCACGCTACTTCCGGAAATACCTAACCTCCACGACCACCAAGGCTACCAACCCGGCATGGGCAAGGCGGGTGGCGACGATCCACGGGGACGAAGGACCGGAGCTCCTAGCGTAGGTCGCCTCGCTTTCCTCCTAACTCTCGATGTAACTGCCCCTTCCTTCGTATAAAAGGAGGCGGTGAACGATCGAGAGGGGCAACGAGCAAGAACAAGAAAGGAGAGAGCGCTATCAAACCCTCTCGCTAAGCCATTGGCATTCTCGCTTGTAAAACTTTGTGCGATCATCTGTACCAAGAGTAATACAACACCACACACGGCCCGGGTAGGGACCTTGGCCGAACCGGTATACATCTTGGACTCACGAGTCTAACCATTCGAGAGTGGGCAACGCGACCCCTAGACTTACAAATTTACTTGCCGGCGCTCCCGAAAACGCCGACACGTACACATCAGCTTTAGTTTATGTGGAGGAGTGAGAAAAGAGGAGAGATAAGAGAGATGGCTCTTATTTATAGTAGCCAGCTTTGTACGGGAGCATAGGTAGATCATTTATGTACAAGAGAGAAAAGATAGTTATTGCACAATATCTAGAGACAACCTTTAGAGACAGTTATTGTATAAACTGGCTTTTAGCTTACTATTAGCGAGTAGTTAGCTTTGCTATTGTACTTGCCCTAACATTACAGCTCAATGAAGTCCTCAATTAAAATTGTGCTCTTTTTTGTTTACAAAAACTAGTCGGTTTGGGATGCGTGCAG
Organism: Otatea glauca; assembly: GCA_036346275.1. Classification (NCBI taxonomy): domain Eukaryota; kingdom Viridiplantae; phylum Streptophyta; class Magnoliopsida; order Poales; family Poaceae; genus Otatea; species Otatea glauca. The sequence continues at coordinate 4,214,960 of CM070732.1, read as the reverse complement.
TTAAACTTTTGAAACTTTAGCTATCAATATATTTTTAGATATTTAGATTAGATGTATAAAAGTCGTATAAGTAGATTCGTCTCGAAAAATACTTTTCATAATATTATAATTTTATTGGATTTTTTAAAATATATTATAATAGAAATTAATAGTCAAAGTTAAATTTTAGGACTGTGTTGATGTTCAAAATAATAACTATTTGTAATCGGAGGGAGTAGCAAATTAATAGTTTATCTAATAAAATTACAGTTTTGTAAAATTTCCTCTTCTTGGTATATACTAATTACCCTGCCTGGAAAATAGAAATGTAGAGGTGGGTGGGTCCTATCTTGATAGAAAAGTAAGTGAAAATACGAGAAAAAGACAAAATTAGTGCGTGATTGATATGTACGCTCGCTATACACCATGGATGCCTTAGTAATGTAATATTCCCAACGGCATATCCTTTGGTAAATAAAAAAAATAAAGAGTTGAACTGTCATTCTGATTAGAAAATTTGCTTTAAAATATCTGGCACTTTTCTATTGTTTACATATATTTTTTTCAGTATTTCACCTGCTATCTCCGCCGTTGCTTCCTTGTTATTTCTGCTTGTCATTTTATTGAAGAGTACGTTTTTTAATCATAATTTATTCAAATATGATAACCATAGTACAAATGATTTAGAAACGAAGGGAAACCTATTTCTTCCCAAGGTTTCAAATTTTGTTTATGGTTCACATCTTGTCATCCTCTGAAATTGGAAATTTCGACGAAATCTCGTAATTTTCGGACGAAATACAGATGAAATCCAAAAATAAGAGTTCAAATCTGGAATTTTTTTACCGAGAAAACCATGATTTTGTCCGAAATTGGTGAAATTTCGTCGAACTCTCGGCAAATTTGAACCAAACAAAAAATAATTGAAACTATGTTAGAAAATTTTGAAAATTTTTGTGGATGATCCTGATGCATCACTAATATTCCCATAATTTTTTGCAATGATGATCATGTTTGAGGAATGTTTACAAATTCTGACAGTGGTACTATCCAGATAAAAGGTTGACCAGCAAATTTGAACCAAATGAAAAATAGAACAAACCATGTTATAAAATTTTTAAATTTTTTTGGATGGTCCTAATGCATAAATAATGTTTCCATAAAATTTTTGGATTATCATCAAGCTTTAGGAATTTTAAAAAATTATGACAGTACTACTGTCCTCGTAAAAGGTTTACTGGCAAATTTCAACTAAATGAAAAATGATTCAAAACATATTAGAAACTTTTGAAAAAAAATTAGATGGTACTAAAGCATCACTAATGTTCCTATAAATTTTTCATATGATGATCAAGCCTGATGAATTTTAAAAAAAATGTGATACTGCGACTGTCCTAATAAAAGCCTAGTGATCAATAGATAGATTTGATTGAGAAACCAATTAAGGATTAGAATTTTTGACACTTTTAGAGAAGGGTTCTGAGGTAATTATTAAGCTTTCATAAAATTTTTGAATTATTATCACACTCGTGTGAATTATAAAATTCTTACAAAGGTACGGCACCATTTGTGTTCCTTGTGTTTTTTATTTTTGAAAGATAACAAATGAAGTTCAATGCATCCATAGATTTGATTAAGAAAACAAAAAAAGTTTAAAATTTTTAAAAAATTTATAGAAAGGTTCTGAGGCAATGCTTAAGCTATTATAAAAATTTTGGCTTTTGATTACACTCGAGAAAATTTATAAAATTCTGACATGGTTAATGTCTCCTTTGTGTTCATTCTGTTTTTGTTTTTTTTAAAGATAATAAATGAAGGTAAATTCTTTTGAATTTTTTTTATATGATCTTAGACTTCTAAATATAGTATCATACATTTTTCAAATCATTATCAAGCTTATATAATTTTATACAAATGTTAAAGTGTTTCTGCCAAAATTATAAAATGCCTCAAAAAATCGGTTTTTCAACAAATTTTCATGCAAGAAGATTTGGCGAAATCTCGCCAAATTTTTCCAAGATTACTGTAGTATTTTGAATTTTTTTCAATTTTTTTACTCAGCCCATATTTCGAATCCCATCGCCGGCAGAAATCCAAAATCTCAAACGAGATTTTATGAAATTTCACCGAATTTTAGAACCTTGTTTCTTGCTAATTTTTTAGCCTTACATCAGTCAAATTAGAGCAGAAGCGGAAATTTTCATGGTTTAGAGCACTTGGTCGCAAAGCAAAAGAACAAACTTTTTTAAAAAATAATATATTTTTTATTTAAATTGTAAAAATATACCTCTGTCGCCCTCTGAATGGACGACAGGGGCCACAGAGACCTCTGTCGCCCTCTGAATTGGCGATACTGGCACTTGTCGCCCTATGAATTGGCGACACGTCCCCTTTCCTGTAGCCAATTTGTAAAGAAATTCATAACTTTTTCATATAATCTCGGATGGAGATGAACTTTTTATAAAAATTGTAGATCTCGACGAGATCTACAACTTTTGTATACAAAATTTTTTCATTTGAATCCATTTAGATGGCCAAAAACGATATAGAAGTTTCAGATCTAGTTTAGATCTGATTTTTTGATCTAAACTTTTCATCCCATTTTTTGCCATCTAAATGGATTGAAATGAAAAAAAATTGTATACCAAAGTTGTAGATCTCGTCGAGAGCTACAATTTTCATATAAAGTTCATCCCCATCCGAGATCATATAAAAATGTTATGATTTTCTTTAGAAACTGGCTACAGGAAATGGGACATGTCGCCCATTCAGAGAGCGACAAGTGCCAATATCGCTTATTCAGAGGGCGACAGAGGTATATTTTTGCAATTTTTTGAGATCGAGATATATTTTTCCAATTTAAATAAAAAAATGTATTATTTTAAAAAAAATTCCGCAAAAGAACCACCCAAATCCATCGTTCTGACAGTGATCTTTGCTGAAAAGAATATGACACTTGAGATTGGATGGGCATGCCTCGCAGCAATTGCGCATGCAGAGGTCACTTGTCTCAGATTCCCCATTAAATGGGGTGTCACCAACATCAATCATGGATTCATGGGGCCATGGAAACCGGGCTGCCATCCATTGGAGCTGGAGCTACATGCATCCATGCACTGCAGTCTTGAGCACAATAACACAATCTCAGGTATCAGGGCAGCAGCAAGCAGAGATGCAAGTGACATGAGAGGGCATCAGCCTGAATTCTGAACGGTTACATCACTTCAGTTGTCTCTTGCTCCAACCTGAAAGTTTGGCAGTGCTGACGTCTGTTGTGATCGCTTCCTCGTTTTCACGTGTTTGTGTATGTATGCCTGACTCCAGTGCATGTGGCAACTGATCAGATCAGGCTCTGCATGTGGCGATTGAGCGTAAATCCAGCGTCTATTTGGTTTGAAGGTAATTTTATCCTGACTAACCGTAGTTAAGTGTGACTTTTATACTTTTTATAGTAATAAAATTCAATACCACAAGTGTGACAAAGTTTAACAAAAAAATAAGCCTATAACACGTGGGGTATAGAATTAAGAAAGTGTGATAAGCTATAGTTATAGCAACGAACCAAACACCTATCTAAGAATCTGTAACATGTTTAATCTTAGGTGTGGCAAAGTAAGCTTCAAACCAATCAGGCCCAGTTGCTGTAGGTAGGCAAAGTTGGGTCTGTAGAAGCGTGTTGTTTTAAAGGGAAATGTGTAGATTTTTTTTTTGCAATCCGGTCTTTCTTGAAATTATTAAAATTTCAAATTCATTTCTTTTTTGAGATGAAAATTTCAAATTCATTTATTGGTCCAATGCCAGTTGGAAAGGGACAACACGGCATTGCAGCACGCTACCTTGTATACACAAAGTTTATGCTAAGGGACCGTCTATGCAGCATCTAGCTAATCTGTGTGTTTTTTGGGTGGAGGCGATTGTGCACGGCACTCAGGAGAGAGAGAAGTGGCGACAGCAATGTTGGAATATTTGGGCACAGGCAAAAGCGAAAAGTTTGTCTGAAATCCTTTGAATTTTCAGGCGACAACTTATATGAATTTCTTTTTTGTATTATTTCAACTAATAAAAGAAAATTCATCGGCAAGAAAATTCTCCTGGAAAACTTGTAGCTCACGGTTGTCTAGCAAATCCCCTCGCCCCGACCAAGAAACAAAAGGCACATTTCTGTCTTTTATCTTTACTCAGCCTCGTCTTTTCGAGGCCGGTAACTCTACACCTCTCATGTTTGAGCGGTGCTTCAATGTTTTGTTTCTTCTCAATATAAACTGTACAAATCTTAAAACAAACAAAAGGGTAAGTAATCACCATCTACCATTCATTCATACTTTAATATTTGTGTAATTGTCAAAAAGAAAAACATAAAAACACCTCTCACATCCTGTTTTTGTCTTTGTTATCGTTTCCCCAATGCGAAACGCGAGAAATGTATATAATACAGTATTCGTGTGACTTTACCTGTTTTTTTAGGGATTGTATGATTTTATGTTGGCAACGTATCCTATCCTATGCACACAGGTGCAAAATGTGCATATATATGTTTGGGGACAGGGGTTTTGCTGCAAAACATGCTGCCAAGCTCGGGGTGTTTTTTCGCATAAGCGGCGCTAAGTGGGGTGGGGGATCCCGCCCCGTTGGATCGTGATCAGAGGGCACGAAGGAGCCGTTTGCATGAAGTACAAGGGAAATGGAGGGTTGATCCTGCCGCGGCTGCGCTGGCTCCTCCCACGCTCCGAAAGCATAGCAACCCCCTACTCTCGTGCTCATCGGTTTTGCAAATGCGTTCGAGAGAAAACCAATTTTGTAAAAAAAAATAAAAATTAATAAAGAGCAAGAAGGCTATGATTACGAAAGTGATTAATTCGGAAATGAACTCAGCTGGGCGGCTGGGCCTTGCTGGATGGCAGGAGCCCACGGATGAATCATGAATCCGTTGATCCCCACGCGCGCACGGCCTCTCCTTCCTCCGGCCATCCTCTCTTTCCAACTCGAATCCCGTCTCTCTCTCTCCCTCGCTGCGTCCGGAAGAATACAGCGGCGTGGCCGATCGATCGAGGGGGGAGGACGCAGCAGAAGCCGGCCGAGGCCATGGAGGTGTGCGCGCGGGGGGAGGAAGAGGCGACGGAGATGGTGGGGTTAGGGTTCTGGGAGGCGGCGCGGCGGCGGCTCGCCCCGGACGACCCCTTCTTCGCTGCCGGCGACATGGAGCGCGAGCTCCTCGCCAAGCACGTACGTACGCCCCCTCCCCCTCCCCTCCCGCTCTGTAGTGATACGATTCCTTGGAATGTTTCGTGGGCACCGTACGGTGAGGCGAATCCCAATTCAAACCGATCTGTAGCTCAAGGCTGGTGCTTGATCCGTGGTAGAATGAGCAATCAACCCACCACAAATGCTTTCCCTAAAGGAATCATGCTCGCTGATGTCTCTCGAATCTCGAGTCGGAAATCGCTCGTGCTACTTCTGGTTTCGGCGCTCACTAGAACGCTAACAATACTACGCGGGTCGATTTTACCGGAATTTAGGTGCTCAATTGGTGAGGAGGGGAATGATCTACCAAACCTGTTTGGCTGTTTCAGCAATTTCTCGCGCGAGTGATGATCGATTATCTTGTGTACCCTGATATAGGCAAATATATTCAGGTAGGGCGTGTTGTTACTCAGCATGTTCCTTCGACCTCCCTCTCAAGTGTAGGATGTTTCTTATTTAGGTTGCTCTGGATCTCTCGGAAGATGACCGGTACCAGCTTGAGAAGATGGAAGTGGCGAGTACAACGTAAGCAATGATCTCTACATTCCCTTTTGTTGAGATTGATGATTATAGCTCTGTATCATGCTGTTTTATTTTCTAGAGATTTGTATCTGCTGATGTTAATGTGCTGTTCCTTTCACATCTCCTTTATGCCACATATCCCTAAGCTAGCGAAGGAAAGATTAGGTGCCACATTAAGTTGAAAATTTTGTTTGCCAGTGTTTTGCATATGTTCCTGAACTTGGCAAGAACAATGGGGACCTGGCAAGTCTGAGTGATAGCTTTGTGTATATCTCATATGCATTGCAAGAAATTTACATTGCAACAAATCTAGTGGAAACAGAGTAATTTAGTAAAGCCAACATGCTAAAATACCTTGTCATGATTCGATGATAAAACAGAGCAGCTAGACATTGACATAATCCGTCACATTTGACTATGCCTTGTAATTCTCAGTGGAGTGTGTCTTACTGTCTTATGTTTATACATATTTGCATTGGATGAATAAATCGGTGGTCTGCAATCACTGATTGTTTGGATTTTTTTTTTTGAAAATTGTCCGAACCACATTCTTATATAAGGGTTTGTGTTGTCTGGAGTTTATACTTTACAATGATTGGTGAGCATTCCATCCTGGCACCTGCTAACACATGTCTATGTTTGCTCTGCGTTTGATCTACTACAGTGAATATTTTGGTCTCATTCCGTTGTTCTACTGATTTGATCATGTGGCTACTCTTTCAGCACTTTGTTTTGCCCAATTGCTGGTTGTGGTGCCCATCTAGATTGCTTGGAGAATTTTGAAGACCACTATAGCACTCGGCATACTGCCTCATGCTCCGTGTGTTCAAGAGTGTATCCAACTTCAAGGTTGCTGAGCATTCATATTTCAGAGGCACATGATTCCTTCTTTCAAGCAAAAGTTGCCCGTGGTTATCCAATGGTAATAATCATTTATCCATTTACCACTTCTGTAAATATTCTTCTTCACACGCTGATTATTTCGATTGCACAACAGCCAAGTTTACACTAACTTATAATTTCCAGTATAGTGTCTTTTTGGGCTCATCAGCTTAAAATTATTCCTAGTAGTCAGCAGCCACATCAGTTAGCATTCACATATTTTCCTGATCCCGCTAATGAAGCTTTCTTGGCATTTGACTCTTGCACAAATCTACAGAAGTAATACTTGTATATTCCATTTAACTTTCGTAATCATTCACACACTGGTGTATGCAATTTCTGAAACAGTATGAGTGTTTGGTGGAGGGTTGTGGGGTGAAATTGAAGAGCTACAAAAGCCGGCAACAGCACCTTGTTGATAAGCATCAATTTCCCAAGTCATTTGAATTCTTCAAAAGGGCACACCCTTCCCAGCGCCAGCGTCAGAAGTACCATTGGAAGCAAGCTACTTACATGGGAGAAGATAAAAGGGATACTTCGATGGATGTTGATGGAAAGAGCCCAAGGCAAACGAATTGGAGTTATCGACTGAAGCAACACCATCATAATGAGTCAAAAGAAAATGAACATCAAAGTAAGGAGACGAAGGAGAACGAAATGGAGATTGAACAGAAGATTAACGAGCTCACCTCAGCTGTATTGAAATTGAGCACAGTGGATTCGACGCCTTCAAACATAACCTTTGGCCATCGTCGTTCTCGTGGCCTCACTTTTGTTCCAAGGTCAATTCGGCAGAACAAGCAGGTCTCCCAGCCAGAAGCAAAATGACAACATTTGCTGTCATTCTCTGTTGATTATGACAATCTTTTGTTTGTACCTGGGCGTTCAAAGTTTCCACTAATTTATTTCCTTGTATCACCAGATATGTTTTCTTGGGTCTGCGAGCTGCTAATATCTTTGCTTATGGATGTAACTAAGTTTGCTTTGCTGTTACTGCCATGTAGAACAAATGTTCTGGAGCAGCAATGGATGTAACTAAGTTTGCTTTGCTGTTATTGCCACGTAGAACAAATGTTCTGGAGCAGCAAATGAGGTAGCTGTTTCAGTTTGTCAAGTCCAGTGCAGTGTCCTATAGAATACTCCTAACCCTGCTAATCTAACCAACTCTTGGCATGTATCAATGAATATATCTTTTTCTGCGAATAATTTCAAAATCCTTTTTTGGCTTGCATGTGGCAACGAGACTATCTTCACCGGCTGCGAAGGAAACTGTCAGGAAATAAAATCATGTGTTTGGTTGGTGACAAGAATTGTCGTACCAAATCTTGCTAAAATTTATTATAACCGGAGAGGGAGCAAAGAGTGCCTCGTATTCTTCAGACCGGAGAGCTATCCATTTCCTGGGGAAAGGGATCTTGTCCAGTTTTGCAACCGGTTTCCGTAGGTCAACATCGAAAATAAATAGCATGTATTGTGTAACAGTGCCCATATAAAGTATTGCTACAATTCAGTACTTTGAAATAGTATTCTCGTTGCTCTATCGTTTTTTTTATTAAACAATCCACGTACGACTTCTAAAGTTAGCATCATAAATTTTATGATATCAATTCATTTCCCGGGGGCACACGATGTGCGCGGATCTGCCGCGCCGACCTGATGCCTTCTTCCATGTCTCTCCCCGAGTCGCGGCGGTGCGCTGCTTCGGCCGTCGCCTAGCCCAACGAGGCCACCTCCAATGGCGCTTCGTGCCTAACAAAGAGTTTCCAGGGGTGATAGCACCGGGTAAGGTGATTTGCCTCCCTCCCTTCTGTTCTAGCCTCGCAATTTTTAACAAGGACGGACGGACAGCCGGCGAAGGCAGAGGATTACGGCGTATTATCTCAAATACTCAGGATTACGCGCTACACTGCGTCGTGCGAAATTTCAACGTGTGACACTACGACGTGCGAAATTTGGGAAATTCGGTCACGCGACGCTGTGCCATGCAAAATTTGATCCGACGGATATTTATGAGAAAAAACACGTAACTTTGGTTTTCTTTTCTTTTTTATAAAAAAATAGGTTGCTAGGAGTTGTCGGTGAATCTGTGGAATGTTAAGAGTCGTCGGCGAATCTATGGAATTTTTTTAAGAAAATCGCGGAGGGAATTAAACGTTATTTTTTTTACGTAATTTCGGTTTTCGTATTTTATTAAAAAAATTGGATTGCTAGGACCCATCGGCGAATCTGTGGACTGCTATAAACCTTCGGCGAATCTATGTTTTTTAGAAAACCACGTCGTCATTTTTTTTTACGTAATTTCGGTTTTTGTGATTTTTTTAAAAAAGGGTCGCTAGGACCCTTCGGCGAATCGGTGGACTGCTATAAACCTTCGGCGAATCGGTGTTTTTTTTTTTTAGGAAACTGTGGACATTTTTTTGTTTTACCGGGAGGATCTGAACGTAAACCGTAGAAGGACTTAAACGTAATTACGATTTTTTTAGGTCCGTTATATTAAAAACCGACCAGAAGACCTAAACGCGATTTCGAATTTTTCAAAGAACCTTCCCATGAAAGAAGTTGACGTGGCTGTCCTGGCTGAGCTTCAAACCTCTCTCCTTTATATAAAGGTATACATTGTAGTATATATCAACGCTCATAGCCTTATATGTGCCACCGCTTTGAATTCCTAGGAATAAATCATATGAAAAAAATTCATGTTAGTTAATCTACGTAAATAAGCCAGTCGATCTTGGAGGAATGAGAATGGAACTCTTCTCATTAGCTTTAAGTTCCGGATTGGACTATTTAATTGCGGCTTTATCCTTCCAACAAGAGCTTTAGAGTTTAGAATTCACTGTCATAGCCCAGGCATAACAAAGTGGTAGGTGATTGGGATACAATTTTATAGTCCTCGCACTAATACTCCTCATAGGTCCTCGTCCTCGTCACTCGTCTATATTTGGACTTGTACATAAGATTTCTAAGATTTAACACTCGTACTTTCGTACACAAGATGTAACAAATTGGCTAGTATTCAGGTCATTTGGAATGCATGAATTTCACAAAAAAACAATTCAATTTCCCCTCAATAAAAATTGTTCCCAAGAAAAACACTCCGAGGTTGAAGGTCTAATCACGATCAAAAGCATTTGGTGGAATAATTTTAGCATCAAATCAAATAACCCTAAAACTGGACCATCTTGGGATGCAGTATGCCATTTATTTATCCTCCGAATAATAAATTGTCCGAAGAATCTGCCTTTTGACCTCGTTGCCATGTCCTAGAACTCTCATTAATCCAAACTTGGAAAAAAAAAACTCCAAAATTCAACAAAGTACCTGACCCGGTCGGTGCTGTACCAAGTTGCCACGTGCGCAAGTCCCCTTCTACCCCCATCAAGCTGAGTGCAGAGACAGAAAGAAGCTTCCTTCCAATAGCACTGCCTCAAGTGTCGTCCATCTTAGTCACATTGTTGCTTCCTATATAAAATCTTAGCTCCCCCTTCCCTGAAACAACATCCAAACAAAGAAACTATAGCTCACTGATCTGTCCATCACTTCCACTGAAAGTTGCAAGTGAAAGCGCAATCAAACACCAAGAAGAGCCTCTCATCAAGCAAAGATTTGCAGAAATGGGGAAGCTTTGGACAATCCTCACTCACCTTCACTCCCTTGCAGGGTATGTAAAAATCATCTTATCTCTTTGCTTTTCTTCAGTTCCTGTACAGTTTTATACCTCTCCTTTAGCTGTCGGTTCAGCCAACTCAAGCGTGCAAGTATTTGCTCTTTCTTTGTTGTTGCAGGCCTACCGTCATGCTCCTATACCCCTTGTAAGTTCACAAGAATTTCTACTTTTTGATTGGTGCTTTTTTTTTTTACTTGGGAAATCATGGACTCAAATCATTTTGCCATGTTTCTCTGCAGGTATGCGTCGGTTCAGGCGATGGAGAGCCCGTCGAAGCTGGACGACGAGCAGTGGCTGGCCTACTGGATCCTCTACTCATTCATCACCCTCATGGAGATGGTTCTTGAGTCCCTCATCTATTGGTAATCAATCAACTGATTAGTTCATGTGCAAGAAATGATAAGTCAAGCTTAAATATTTGATTGCACGTATTCTAAAACGATAACGGAGTATTAAGAGAATCTATTAAGAACAAAGGGAATAATATAGCTGCAATATTAAGTCGATTTTGTGAGGGTTTAACTTACAAAAAGTATGGATTTTTAGGATTCCGATTTGGTACGAGCTGAAGCTGTTGTTCATCGCGTGGCTGGTGCTCCCGAACTTCAGGGGAGCAGCCTTCATCTACGACAAGTTCGTGAGGGAGCAGCTCAGGAAGCATGGCCTCACCACCGCTGGCGCCCGCAGCATCGGCAAGAAGGAGAACGGCAAGGATAAGTCGCCTTCGCCTTCTCCCAAGGATAAGGAAAAGACCAAGAGCAAGTTCCTCTCCTTTGTCACTCCCAAGAAGGTGAGCTTCTCATCAGTTTCAGTTTGTGATCTACAGATCACAAATCTATAACATCTTTTTTTTTACTGAGAATGTGATTGATTGATGTCTTTGTTTGTGCATGCCAGGATCATGAAGCATACTGAGCCAGGAAGCAGGGATCACGTTCCTGCAGCTTGTAGTGTCCATGTAGTGTTTAGTTCATCTGTTTGTTCCTTTTATTCACACAAGGCAGTTCCATGTATGGCCTTGGCCATTATTGTGTATGTGTGAACTTCATTGGAGTGGGGGCAAACAGGTTACTCGTTGAGTAGTGGTTTCGGTTGATCTAGCTTGTAAATGCATTTCAGAATCTCTCACGAATGGGATTCAAAGAGACCAGATAATAAATATTATAGTGCTCTGGGAGTTCCTTTTCCGTTAGAATAGCTCCTCTGCTTTCTTCTTTGGAACATAAATATGGGTCTATCCAGTATCCAGTGACCTCTCAATGCCATTATCTCTGGAGCAGTGGTGTGACAAAGAATAACTTCATTTCTCAACCTCCCAAACAAATAACAGAACAAATTACATAGGACTGCAATGTTTATACAGAGACTAAGATTATACGATGTTTTTTAATCCTAGTAAGAGAAACTGGAGTCTGGAGTTGGGCAACAATCCGATCTGATTCTCTCTGTTCTGAGGATTTGTATTCCTAGTAAGAGAAATGATTTATAATCCTAGTAAGAGAAACTATACTTTGTGGCTGTCGTTTGCAAGTTACAGGGTGCCATTGGCAGTTGGGGCCTTGGGGGACAGAGTCTTCATTGTACTTTTGGCTAGCAAGTCTTGGATATTTCATCAGCCATGTACCGTTATGCTAATTTGGCCGGCAAAGGGAGAGAGGGTCCTTATCATAATCCAAACAACACACATAGGTCAGACCGTCCATTAATCACTAGCTTGCACAAAAGTGGCTAAACAAGAAGCCAACGAAAATTAACCCCACTGCAAATGGGCAAGCTATGGACAATCCTAACTCACCTCCACTCCTTAGCCGGGTATGTTCAGTTAAAACTGTGCAGTGATGATCACATTGGACTTATTATGTGCTTCAGATTGTAAGCGTCTTGCTTTTGCTCTCTCTTTGTTCGTACAGGCCTACTGTCACTCTACTGTACCCCTTGTAAGTTCACAAGATTTATTTACTCTACTATGCTTTGTGATTGACACATATTTGTCTGGTGCCTTTTCTTGGAAATTTATGGATTCATTGCACCATGAACGTACAGATATGAGTCGGTTCAGGCGATGGAGAGCCCGTCAAAGCTGGACAATGAACAACTCATTCATCACCCTCTTGGAAATGATACGTCCCTAATCTACTGGTTAAATTGATAATTTCATCATGATCTTGGAGCTTCTTTCTCTACGCAAGTCACCTGCATAATCGATGCTCATCTGTAGATTAACGGCTTAGAAATAGTGCCCACGGGATCAAGTTCCTTCTGCGCAATCCTTTTTTTTTCTGACGAAACCTTCTGTGCAATCTCGACCTTCTGATTTCACGAAGAAACAGACCTTCATGAAACTGACTAGAACATTAGTACATTACTATCAGACCGATTTTTTTGGGATTACTATTAGACCAATGTTTTGGATATATCTCTGAATTTTCAGGATACCTATCTGGCACGAGTTGAAGCTGCTGCTGTTCATGGCGTGGCTAGTGCTCCCAAACTTCAGGGGAGCAGCATTCATCTACGATAAGTTTGTGAGAAAGCAGGTGAATATGCATGGCCTGATGGCTGCAAACTCTGATAACATCAGGAACATGGACAGTGGTAAGGACAAGTCTCCTCCTCCTTCCCCCAAGGAGAAGAAGACCAAGAGGAAGTTACTGTCCTTCGTCACCCCAAAGAAGCTGATATTTTGATCAATCTGCGTTTCTGAAACAACCTTTTGATATGCTACGTATTATATTTTTGTGTGAAATATAGCTCGTCTTTTTTCGCCGTACTGAGACATGACCTTCAGTCCTTCACACGACACAAGGATGTATCTTGCGTGGGCTTTCTGTTTGTGTGTGTAAATCCTACAGGAAGAACTTCATTCTTGGAAAGTACTTCGGATATGATTCTGTAAATGGATTCAGATTGTAAGATTTAAAGACGAGAATAAATTATGGACTAGTGGAGTGGTGTTTTCTAGGATAACTTCCTTTTAAAAATTTTATATTTTTGGCATCAGTATAAAAAAAGTTTTGGCATATAAGGCTCCATTTGGAACACGGCAATATATTTTGTAATATTCTTTCGGGAATTATACTGATTCCTATGAAAATCTTGTGTGACTTCTATAGTTCTCAGAAAATTTATACACTTAGCACAAGCTGGTACTCCGTAAAAGCCCAAGACAAATGATGTTATGGATCTTAAGCAGGAAATCTTATGCTAAGTGTCATGAATCTTAAATATAGGGTCTCAATTTTTAAACGGTGGGAGTAAGCTCTCTAATAAAAAGGATCTGTCCCAAATTTAGGTCCTGACATTGTTAATTTTTATATGTTTTTTTGGGAGAGGTGAAATTGGTATAGGTGCTCTCTGAAACCAATAGCAACCCTTTGTCCTGTCAACTATGAACAATTTTCGTAGGATGGGTTTAAGCTTTAGCTGGGCTCGTTATAGATGGGTCAAGCTTCGGTTGGGTTGGGCCGGGATTGAGTTAAGTTGGCCTGAACCGTGTTTGCGCCGAGAGGCTTTCTCTTAATAATACTTACAATTCCTCTAAAAAACAATAATACCTACATTGAATTCTTTTTTATTTCATCTAACTAGAAAATAATAGAGTTATATATCATTTCCTACCTTCTTATGCACCAGAAAGAAAAAACAAAGGACACGTTTCTGACTGCTTCTTGGTCTTCTTCTCTTGGCTACAAGTACTGCTTTGTTGCTAATGGAGATAAGGCTTTTGTTGAATGGTAGTCGCAGACATAACTGTTATATTAAGCGACCCTTAATATATGGCCTACTCTTAACAGAGATTTTGACTGTAAAATATTGATCTAGTCAAGAATCCTCGTCACTTTCTGTCTTTGACGTCTCTTTTGAGTTACCGCAATTTTTTTGCAATAATATTATAAGGTGACATATAAGTTCAGCAGGAGCTTAATAATTCTTTAGCATCATCTACTCTATCACAGGATTGACATGGATGAAAATGATTGTAGTATGGTACATCATCATGTAGCTCTCTGTGCTTAATGAAATATGGATTCGCCATGTCACTGTTCCTAAATGGATTAGGCAATACTAGATCACAGTTTTTGTAAACGATAAAGTTTCTTTGGCTGCTAAACTCAATATATGATAAGTAAAGCGATGTCTGAACTTATTAATTGCGAGTCACTAGCTGGCAGATGCAACTGTTTGGCCTTGAAGAACTTGGACTACCAGAGGAATCTTAGCTATGTTGGTTTCATATTGAAGCCGTACTGACCAAGACAACTTAATAGGAGGTATCATGGGCAAGTGAGTGACACCGAGTAAACAACACATACCAATTATGGAATTTTGTCCTTATTTATGCATGTAATAGTACTCCACATGCACACCATACTACTATTGTCATGATGTATTGGGAAGAGTATCTAGAGAATAGATAACTACAAATGTTGCTGTAAACCGGCTAAATCTACCTCATGATAGGATAAACACACCTAGAAACTAAGGGACCAAGGAAATTAAAACTTATACCAAGCAAATATGAGTATACTGCACTATGGAAACCTAAAATTCTTTCTTTCAAGGGCGTATGGGTGTGTGTATATCCAACTTGGAACAGAAGTTCTTTTTTAAGACTACATTGGTATAGAAGTTTGTTTGAATTATTACATAATGGACCTTCTGCTACAGTAATTATTTAAAAAGAAGAAATAAGTGGATAATATATGGATCCACAAATTTGTGAAGAACCAAAGCAACATATGAAGGGCAGTGTTATCAACTTATCATTGATCGAGGGTAATCAAGTTCAAAATCGTTGATCCCTAATTAACTTCTAGTGGATCCATCAAAATCAAATAACTGCTTCTAATTAATCTAATTCTCCCATTTTGCAAATTATGCAATATATACAGTAATAATTTTTGTCGTGTCTGATTCGTCTTTTGGGGAGATATGTTTGCTATGTGATATGTTCAATTCGTTGATTGCTACAAGTGTGCCCATTATAAGCCTGTGGTATATACAGGCATACTTTGGCTTTTTCCTTGAGAATGATTAATTAGCTACAGTATAGTTTAAATTGCAAGGTGAGGACAGGTGGTTGTATATGGTTTCTGAGGCATCTTTTTACTGAGGTTTTGCAACATTGTTATCTCTAGGATCAGTGGAGTATTTTTTTTAAAAAATAAATTGAGAACGGACTCACTTCGCTGTGATCGACCGCATAGCTAGTCTTCTATAAAACTTGGTAACGCAAAAGGCACAGGAGAATTGGAATGTATTGCTTGAGCTAGTTATACGACTAGATAGATCTCGCAACATCCAAAAGTAGGTCTTTGTTGCGTCAACGACTTTGTGTTGACACAGTTAGTTGTTATGAATATGATCCATTAATCTAAGTTTATTCACGCTTTTGTATATGTCGAATGACCAGTCAATTTTTACAAAGTAAAAGTCATGCAGGGATGTAGAGACTAAGTTGTAGAGATCCAAGGACACAATGGGAATAAGGATATATTTACACAGGTTTGAGCCCTCGATAATAAAAAAATGTCAGGTTTACACGCCCATGTAGACTTCGACCAAGTAGTGTTCTAGTACATAGTTAGTCCAATTGCCGGGGCACACCTATCTAGTTTTTTTTTCGACCTGGAGGCAGGAGCTCTGCCCATTTCATTCAGAAGGATCAGAGAAAATAAAGTTGGAATACAGCGGCCCTAAAGACTACTCACGTCGTAGCGAAGCAATGAAAACCCCGATCACCGAAAAAACAGAGAGAAACAGCCGCAGTCAGAGAAGGCTGAAAGGAAACTTATACCAAGAAAAAACTACGACCCTGGAAAGAGCCCGACACAATTCCTGGAGATGAAGCTGTCGGCTGCTATTCGTCTACTGAAGGTGCGCTGAGGTGAATCTAAGTCGCAGGATGAGTTGGAGTTCATTCTTCCAAGCCAAATCTCTGCTTGTGATGTCCCCCAAAATAAGATCAAAAACCGTTTGCACCGACTGGTATTTGTTGTTGAAAATGCGAGCATTTCGTCCCTTCCAAATGTTACCATAGATTAAAATCCCGTCGAACTCGCTTCGACGATTCCTTGGAAACCTCTCACGGATAGCCTGCCACCAGGAGGAGATAGAGGGGGCCGCAATGGATGACAGCACCTTGGACAGTGTAATTTGAAATTTGTAGGACAGCCTAAGCCAAATTCGCTTCCCAAAAGGGCAGAGCAGCATGAGGCGTGTGGCCGATTCTAGGCCGGAGCCACACAACATGCAGACTTCAATGGGGCCATCCTCTCAAGGTGAGCAAGTTGGAATTTAACTAGGAGCAGGGGCGGACCGACCAAGGGGTCAGGGAGCTAGGGCACCCTCTACTCCCGAACACACCATGAGTAACCCTTAGCACCTCCTTCCTACAGTGTGGCACCACCACGTTGTTGCCATGGAAGCTGGTCAGAAGGTTGGAACTTGAAGACCTGTTTAGCATCCTCTAAATTTATGTCCTAGGCCTGTCACTGACTAGGAGGACAAACTTTTTATTTTTTTTAACGCTTAATTTACACCTTTTATGTTTCACTGCTCCAACAAATGGGGCCTCATGAGAAGTGGGAAAACCTAGAATTACTACTGTAACTAACAAGTGTTTAATCTGTACAAAATCCATCCTAGTGACGCACGATCGAGTTTTGCTGTAGGTGGCCAATTGGCAGCTGATCCGACAGTTGCGCATTGAAGAGCATGGGCTTATAGGATTAGCCCTGATAGGGTTGATCGATCTTGCATCTGTCTAGACAAAGACAGATTAAAACAAAGCATATCATGGGCAACGAGATCAATGGTGAATGGACAACGCATGACACTCATTGGGATTCATCTGTAGTCAGCTGTACTGCATTAAATACTACACATACTAGTACTAACCATATTGATTCTTATGCGCATATATATTCATTTCATTCAGGTTGCTAGCCGAAGTGACATGTCTAGGAATAACGGAACATGCTCTTTTTTCCCCTTGTAGGCTACTCGATCATATGCATTTTTCCTTTTTTTTTTTAAAAAAAAGAAACATCTAAATATCTAATATAAATTTCAAATAATTAGAGTTGTCTGGTGAGCTCAAACTGTATCTTGCACCCCTTGTAGACACAAATGGTTAATTTGGATAGATTAACACAATGTGGGTACAGTTTATTAAAACCATATTATATATAGATGGGCATAAATTTGTCAGGTAAGGTCGGGGACCATGCATGCAATGGCAAGTGTTCATCTCATCCACAAGAGGGAACAAAGCCACAGGTGTAGGGCAGTGTCAACATTGATCAATACGACCATGCAGAAAGTAGGGCAAGTTTATATGACATGGAAGCTAGAGCTAGCACCTTTTAAACGGGTGGTTGGATACTTTGATCTTGCAGTTCATCACTCAAAATCAGTGCTGCTAATCCTCCCATTCTCCAACTGTGAGATGTGCAGAATGTGGTCCAATCGCCATCCGGTCGATTAGGGTCTTTTTGGTTCTCGTTTGGTCAGTGCCGTCTCATCTAAGTAGTTTTACAGAGTATTTCGGAGATATACAGGGCCGACAAATGAAGGTGACTGTTCATCTTTCGACTTGACATAACAAATGGACAATTGATAACATATAAACTCCCTATTAAGTCCCAACTAGTTGTGCGTCACAAAACAAATTGCGAAAGCCAACTAACTCAGGACATGATCAGGGGTAGAATGACTGACGACCTGATTGTTGCTGATATTTCAGTCGACATTTTTCATGGGAGTGTGACACTGAAGTTCGAATGTTAGGTATAAATCATTTGCCTATTTAACTTAGGCATCAACAATCTTGAGAAACTTTCGGTAGCTAAAAGTGATTAATTTGTACCACAGCGACTCCCTAATACGAAAGTAGTGGAACTTTTTTGGAGGAAAAGATAAGACTTACAAAGAAACGGAGAAGGTCAAAACAAAAAAGCCAGATAGCCTCAAGCCCATCGCCTCATTTGGAATTGACGGAGGTGGGTGATGAAGCCTCACTCTCACAGTATCACCACTAAAAAAAGTTAAAATATATTGCTCAAACCGTATGTTTAATTCTAGATTATTACTATTATTTTTGCGAGGTATTTAATTCTAGATTATTAACTTGCTCACAAGGATAATAAAAGTGCGTACGTTTCGTTGGAATCCATTGCATACAGATTTCTATGTAGCATCTTTAACTTCCCGATGAGCTTGGCAGGTCCAAAAACTTAGTCTTCCAAAATATAAGGTGTATTTTGATTTTGCACGAGGATTACAGTTAAGGTGAAATTGAGAAAGATATGAGTAAGAATAACTTAAATACTCCCACTTAATTGTCTTGTGCAAGCCATATATTTTTGAATAAGATCATTCAAACTATAGACCTTATATTTATGAACGAGTATATTGATATTAGTCAAATTTAATTTCCCATCAAGCTGTTACTATCTGAAAATCTTATGCAGTAGAAAAGGGGGCATACTAACTAAGTGCTGGCTGGAAATTATTGTTCCAAGGGCTATGGGAATTTTTGGTCCAGCCCTATGAATTTGGAGCATTTCCCTAATTTTGGCAGATTTTATATTATATCCGTGCATTTTAAGTCCTCCGAGCTGACACATGTTACATAATTCACGTCAAATATATGCAATATCGACCCTACTAATATAATGGGAATTATCACCTATGTAGTCCTTTTTAGTCACAAGACGAAATTGATAAATATGTACTACAAGTTTAGGGATTTACCAAGTCAATTAATTGGGAAATTAACAGATCAATGAAGTACTCACTCCGGTGACAAAAAAAATGTCATTTTGACATACATGCATTCAAACTTTCTAAACTTTACCTATCACATGCAATCAAACTTTCTAAACTTTAGCTATCTATATCTTTTTAAATATCTAGATTGGATACATGAAAATCATGTGTAAATTTGTCTCAAAAAGTACTATCATAATATTATAATTTTATTAGGTTTTTAAAAATATATTACAATAAAAATTAGTAGTCAAAGTTGTATTTAAAGGACCGCGTCGATATCCAAAACAACGTTCCTCTGGGGGAGTACATCACTACTCCTTCCAATCCAATTTAATTACTCATCCTTTTAGCTTTATGCACATGAAACAAGGAATGAGTTAATGTCTTAGTTTTCTGCATTTCCCCTATTTATTGTATTATCATCTCTATAATACCACTACCAATAAGCCGCTGTTATGTGTGTTTAGTGGAAATATTGCCTTGTAAAACCAAAATAATAAGCACTCCCTCCTTTTTGTAATTGAAGTGCGTTTTCTTGTGAAATGTTGGTTTCACAATGTATTACTAACTAGGTCTATTATTGAGGAAACAAAGATTGTAGTTATAAGAATATACTCTCTCTGGTCACCGAAGACTGACGTTTGGGGCATCAAAAGGGTCTTCAAAACCTAATTTTCACCGCTAATTTATATTGGTATATATTAATAAAACCGAAAATATTATAATATTGTGAATATAATTTTTGAGACAAATCTACACATACCTTTTTCATATGCCAATTCTAGATATTTATAGAAATGTCGATTGCTAGTTTGCTAAGTTTGATTGCATGTATCACAAAACATCTCTTCTACGTGACTGAAGAGAGTATCGACTCTCAACTACTAATTTAGTGCATGTCATTGTAGCTTCCAAATTTTGTTTCTAAATATATATGGTATTCTACAATTTCGAGACAATTTTTACTCACTCTGTTCACTTTTATAAAACTTATTTTTTGAATGATTTTGTTCACAAATATAAGGTTTGCATGAAAATTTAATGAGGTCTTTCCTTCTATACCCTTATTTATTATCTCTCAACTAGGGATGAAAATGAAAACAGAATTTTCGACCGTTCCGGAGAAAAACAAAAACGGAAGTCTTTTTCGAAAACGGAAACGGAAAATCTCGGTACGGAAACGAAAACGGAATTTTTTTGTCGGAAACGGAAACGAGAGAGCCATTTCCGCCGGAAACGGAATCGGAAATTCCGTATAAGTGAAACCAGAAATTATGTCGGAAACTTGGCCCAAAAAGTAGAATAGAGAATTTACATTTATTTTCGAATTAAAATATTTTCATAAATACAAATGGCTTTATAGAAAATATCAACTAGAGTTCAAAAATTCCGAAAAAATCTCAAAAATACTTTGGAACATTTTGAACCTAGAAAAATTATTTCTAGCATAATTTTGGCTTCATTTTTTATGAATAAATCAATTATATAAATCTAAAAAATAGCAAAATGGCATTTATAAACTCCAGAAAATCCAGGATAAATCTCAGAAAAATCATAAATGAACATTGAACAATAATATGCAAATTTTAGGGTATTACATTTTTATAGTTGGAGGAGCAAGAGGATATCGATGATAATGATATGTAGGAGGATATGATGGTCTGATCTAGGAGACAAATAGCGAGCCTTCAACTGATAAACTTGAAAAAAAAACTTTCTAGTGATACCGGTGAACATAACATTGTTCTTGTATCCGCCTTTTAGGTGGAATGAGTTACATTGTTTTTGCGGTCATGTATATTGTGATCATATACTGCGTTCTTATGGAATTTTTCACTTTCGTTTCTTTATCCGCTCCGTTCCGTTCTGCATCTGTTTTCGTTATTATTTGTTTTTCTATCCGTTTTCAGGGTTTCCGATTTCGTTTCCGTTACTGGTAAAAGATGTGCAAACGGAAACAGAATAACCATTTACCGACCGTTTCCGTTCCGTTTTCATCCCTACTCTCAACCATATGCATTTATTCATTATCACCCACACAAAGTATATCTTTCATCTTTCAAGACAATTAAGTGAGGGCATATAAGTCATTTCTCTTATACTTTTCTCAATTTCAACACAACCTTAATCCTTGTGCAAAGTCAAAATACGCCTTATAAAAATGAACGGAGAGAGTAACTTTTTTTCTTTGCACATCCCTATCATTCATTATTCCCAATATTATTTATTAACGTGCAATAAAGTAATACAAACCATCCAAGAGCAATAAGGCTAGTCCCAGTGGTAGTATCATACGCCATAAATGATCCGTCACATAGGATTTCTTGCTGACATGGCAATCGATTAATGAAGAAAGTGAAGATAGCAGTATCATGAGGATGATACTGCTTGGGCTCAATATCCAACGTCTTGGATTTCGTATGATACTGCACTGGGAGCAAGCCATATCATATTCATATGAAACATTTGATCACAACACATGCAACAATTAATGCACGCAAACTATCTGGGATATTGCAGTATGATACTATGCATTAGAGATGGTGTTTCTTCTCAACAGTATCACGCTCTCTATCTTACGTGGTAGTCTTGGATTTTGGAATATGATACTATGCACTGGGATTAGCCTAAGTGAGCTAATGAAAGAGGACGATTTGATTATTTCTAACGTGCTTTGGTTGAAGTGCAAAATCCTAAAACGTTATCTATTCAGAAACTCGGGTACTGTCATTTAATATATATATATATATATATATATATATATATATAATATCAGTAATTGTCTCGTAGATTCGGTGACTCCTGGTCAATATGCGAGTGACTTATCCTTAAACTGAGAAGTAAAGCAAACAAAAACCAATTTGTTGAAACGACGCCTGTTTTGGACTGACTGTACTAATTAGATGTAGCAAGTTGTACACTGCATGGTTACTCCAAGCTCCAACTTAAATCACTGCTGCCCTTAGTTTTGTAATATCTAATCTATTAAAATGGAAGAGAATGCCACTAAACCCTTAGGAATTCTGAAATTATGTTCAAATCCTTTCGCCGGCTCTTTTGAAAAAAAAAAAACTCGTGGTTAAGCAAATTCGTATTCGGCTTCGACCAATCTCTTTTGCAAAAAAGACATCACGGTTCCAGAAAAGTGCATTCAGACCCGAACCACGTTGTTTCGAAAAGAAAAAAACTACTCATAGTTTTGAAAAATTGCAACCAGCTTCGAATCAAAATTCATGCGACGAAACGTAGCAAGTGGCCTGCCTATTCTTAATTAAAATCCCAGCACTTGCCCATTAAAGCCTTGGATACACGGAGTGTCCAACACGCAGGTGCAGGACCTGTTGGTCATTGAAGAGAGCGTGGGCAAACGGAAAATCGGAGCTAGCTAGATGCTCCATGAGACCAAGCTTCGCGGTGACAAAGAACTGATTAATTATACATCATGGGCAACTATGTGTCTGCATCGATCAAATGGACAACGCAGGCCAATTAATTATGGGATTTGTCCTTAGTTTTTCATTACAGGAATTAGTTACTGACCCCCGAATAAAAGTTTTTAAATAACTTCTCTGAAATACTAGTATGATTCACGCGCTTACTCGAATAACCCTACTATATTTTTTTGATCTACACTCACTACCTCAAACCTACGCTTAAGTAACTTATCCGTCTATTTTTGGGAGTTGATTTGTATATAGTTTTCTTGTGCATATGGGCGCCCTTTTCTTGATTTTCGCCAATAATAAGCTCTATCAGAAGGGAACATAAATACATGTAAGTATACTAGTATATAAGAACATAAACAGAGAATCCTCTTATTTTACCGACAAACATCCGCTTGTAAATACAAAGGACCGAAACCGGCGACTAGAAGGAGTGTGAATAGGAGCTAATTAAAATTTTCCTCTCAAGAATCTTTTCTTAAAAACACTAGTGCCATGGAGCAAGGTTCAAGAAAATCAAAAATAGGATGAATGGAGCAAGAATTTCAGTAACTCGGATGCAAAGAAATATCAAAAATTGACTGTCAAGAAACATTAATAACTCTAGATCTACTCATCCAAAATTGATGAAACTTGAAACATAACAAGATAAGATCCTCAGGGTTATGATTCCATAAGAAATTTCAAAATAAAACCCAAATGAGAGAACATATCTAGCTTAACATGCATGCTGCACAAAAACAGGGATTTCTTATGCATGTTTTGTATACTAGGATAAGAACATAAAGAGAGAACCTTCTGATTTTACCGACAAGGATTTCATACATGAAGGTTAATCTTTTTTTTTCTGTTAATCTGTATATAATTTTCTTGTGCATATGGGTGCCCTTTTCCTGCATTTCGCCAATAATATCATATAAGCTCTATCAAAAGGGGACATGCATGTAAGTGTACTAGGGTAAGAACATAAAGGGAGAATCTATTGATTTTACCGATAAGGATCTGTTTGTAAAAATTTCAGAATTCCCTTTAAAACTGCCAAAGAAATTTTATAGCCGGCAGAAAACATAGCTCTAAATTACAAATTTAGAGTCTGTTTGTAAACATACAAAATCGAAAAATTTACAACTAGTAACGAAAAATTAAAACCGCTTATACATATTGTACCATCCGTTGACATTCATTGTGCTCCTAGATTCGTGTACTTCCTTCGCCCCCTCTCACTTCCCCGTTCCCACTCCAAAGGAAGGAGAGACAGAAAGGGGCACGAATCTCGAAACACGTTGGACGGTAAAGATAATGCACACGGTTGCATGCACATATGGGAAAACCACTCTCTACCAAATAAAATGTATTTGTGCCTTTTGGTACTTCACCCACATTCAGCCAAGAGCCAACCACACGTGAGCGGCGGCTGCTATAGAAGCAACGAACAAGTAACAGCAATTGTGCACTTGCAGTACTACCAGCATTAACCATCGTACAGAGCAGTTTGTGGCATGCTTGGAGCCAAGGACCAAATTGCACATTCGAATTTTGCATCTTAACAATTGGAAGCAATGATTATGATTGACCAACTGATTGAGAACAAATTTCAAGTATTCAACCACCCATTTAATTTATGGTGGTCTCACACGCTTTTATGCACCCATCCTATCCGATCTCATGTGTCAATTAGGTCGACACATGACTATGGCACCTGGTGCCATATAGCATCCCTTACATGATTATATTGGGTGAGAGAGAAGAAGATTTAACTACTTTGAGACCTGTACTTTGTCGTGTGTCTGATTTTTAGGAAGGGTGCTACATGGCACCTAGTGCCATACAATTTTTTTTCCTATCCACTAGTTTGTGTGATCATTGTTCTTGCAAACCCCAACTCTGCTTGAACGAACAAGTACAATGCTCCGTCCATTCGTTTACCATCTCCTCCCGTTCGCCCATGTCGGTCCAGCTAGCCTGCGGCAAAGGATTGGCTTTGCTGAGTCCTCTGGGGTGTTTGTTGAGGACCGTTGACCTGAGGTGTTGCATGCTGGTCGTTGTTGGGTTGTGGTCCTAAGATGCAGGTCATTGGACCGTGGTGGAGGCCTCGTGTGTAGTTAGCTGGTCAGGTCCTTCCTGCAGGCAAGTCATCGTCAGTGATCCCGTGGGAGGTTAGGAGGAGGAGCGGTTGCCGTCTGCTTCCCTATGTAGCTTCAGGCTTTGTTTCTTTATATATTGGGTGAGAGTCGTGTTTTGTCGTTGACAACCAAGGTGTTAGTCTTGTTGGTTTAATTGGTGTCTGAAGGACTGAGATGGCGATCAGAGAGGACTAAGGTGAATGATCCCAAATAAAATTTCCCCCCACTCAAAATACTCCAAACAATTCCTTAAGGAGAAATACTCAAAGGAAGCAAGTGAAATGAGCTAGTTGCCCTGAATGGCCGGTAGCACCGCATAGGGACCGGTAGCGCCAGCCTCAAGAACAGCAGCAAGAACAGTCTGAAAAACAACACGACACAAAAGCAAATTTCGAGGAATCTTTTGATCGACTGAACAAAAACTCACGAAACCTGGTAGATATACTCCTAAAGATGTCAGGAACTCATTCCAACTTTCAATCACAAGGATTGACGTCAAAGTCCCGATCTTTTTACCCGTGAAGGAAGAACACACCAAGTTTGAGTAAAAGCTTAAGAACTCGATCTAAGGCTTGCTCATGGGGTTTTAATGATCAAGATGATCTTGGATGACTTCCCACATGTCACATCAAGCTAAAACACAAGTTCAAAACTCTGCAAACACGATCTTGAAGAATGATTCCCTCAAGAATACAAAACCGATTTCTTGCAAGAAAAACGCATGGATTGCCTAAATAATTGAAATATGATCTAAAGAAGGTTCATCCATCAATCACCATCCTTGGGACAAGAAACAAAAGCATTTTAGAAAGAGAGGAGGCAAATCCAAAAGCATGTAGAAGGAGGAGAGGCAAATCCAAATTACAAGAATGTAAATTGCAAGAATTTAAGTGTGGAATTTAAATGCGTAAAGTAAATTCAAACATAAGGTAAAATGATTTGTATTTCTGGAAGGGACGTTTACAAAGCCTCACAATAATGTGGGCAAAGCTCAAAGGAGCACAAAACCTATAAAATCTTCAAGAGGAGGAAGGCTACCCCTCCCCCTCTATTTATACTACACTTGAGTCACCCTCCTCCCTTGGATGAGATCCTTCTACCCTAAGGATCACCATCAAGGGTTAAGAATGACTTCCACACACAGCCATACTAACTAGACCTGCTACTCTATCACCTAGACCGTGATCCAACGTCCCTCCTTGATCCGAGCAGCTCTTAGCTAGCATCTCAACCACTCCTTGCTTTCTAGGTTCGCAGTGACTCCGTCTCCGATCATCTTCCCGCGATCTTCGACCGTTTGAACCTCCGGCGCACCTCGCCTAGTCTCGTTCATCTTTCACCTCACCATAACCTAGCACCATCGTCCTGCAACCATAAAAATAAGAAAAGCCCATCACACAGCAAAGTCCAACAAAGATATGCAATCATCACCCAATTGCATCATTCAACAGCACTATCGATCACTGTATCGACTTCATGGAGTTACCACTATCGAGTAGAATCCACGCTCGAGTAGAAACTCAACCACCATTTCGACCGTATCGAGTGATCGACTACATGTCAAACTCGATACCTAGTCTATCGACCTCAACTCGATACCAAATCTATCGACCTTATGTCCAACTCGATCGATCACGACACCAAGTCGATAAAACGATATCGAGTACCAATTGATTAAATTAAGGACTCGAGTTGAGCTGACTGTAGAGTGCTCAACCCAGCAACATTTCTACTCGATACTTAGCTACTACCAATCTACCGAATCATTCGACCACAAGTCTGCAGGGCAATTCTCGAGGCCGGTAGAGCCGCTCGTGATAGACACAATTCAAATTGCTTCAATTTGATAATCCAATTCAAATCAAACTCAAACCAGAGCATACCAAACTCAAATTTAATCAAATACTCATCACAAAACATGGTAGATCTCCACATGGTCTTTCAGTGTCTTGGTGAGAGTTTCCCTGTTTGGGACTCGTTCTCCGAGTTTGGTGCCTCCCCTTTTTGGGGCTGGTTGGTCGGTGTCTTTGTTACTCTTTGGGGGCTAGTGTGATTTCTCTTCTTTTGAAATAAATAGCAGAGCTCCTACCCTTAGTTAAAAAAACGCATGTAGTCATACTTTTATTGAGATTTTTTTACACAGAAATGATATTACTCCCACCTGTCCAATTTACTTGTCGTTTTAGCTCCATGCAACAGGGAAGTTAATGTATGCCTTAATTTTTCAAATAGTTTGTCCCTATAATTGAATACAAATCTCCCTAGCATGTAAAATAAGGGTGTGTTTGGTTGCTTGTACCGAGTGATATATGTATGAGATGGTTCAAGAAAAAAGTTATTCATATGTTTGGTTGCTTGAATGGAACCATCCCATCCTGGATGGTGGATACAAATTTGAAAAATACTCCCTATAGATGTTGAACCATATCATTCACCCAAAACAATGAAACTAAATGGTACAGGACCATCATATCTCATTCAACCTTATCCCACCAACCAAACACAACCTAAGGCCACCTCAGCTGGCTCATAGTATGTCCACATCAGCTTTGTCCTATTTGGAAGAGTGAGAAAAGGAGAGAGAGAAGAGGGTTGGCTCTTATTTAGTAGTAAGTATTGCACGGGAGCATAGGTACATTAGTTATGTACAAGAGAGAAGAGATAACTATTACACAACATCTAGAGCCAACCTTCAGAGATGGCTATTGTATAAACTGGCTTTTAGCTTACTATTAGCCAATAGTGGGCTTTGCTATTGTACTCGGTCTAACTCTAATATTAATTTGGGAGTCCTCTCTCTCTAAGTGAAGACAGCATAGGACACCCTACTCAATTTGGCATTCTCTAAACTTGCAAACTAGGAGTATGTTGGTCATTTTGACATTTGGATTGATTATAATGTTGATAGCAGGACGGTGGTTGGCCTTTGCAATCCGTGTCTCCGTTGCCATTCCTAGCAGTCTCACTTGGAGAAAAAGGGAATTTTGGAGAGGAGGAATTGGACTGAGGTCATAGGCGTGGTTGATATATGGATTAGGCAAAAGGTAAAAGAGATGTGCCATTAGAAACTAATGGCCGCCCACTAATACAACGACTCCTAACAGAAGCGTTATTAATTTGGTAGTAATATATACTAGATGCGTGGGTGCCGGTGCACGTCGCATCAGCCGCTACATGCCTAGCGGTAAAAATTGCGCGAAGCTTGAGGGGGCTTCCCATGTAAAAATGGACTTTAGAAAGTTTCGGGCGACTTTTCACAAAGAACAACACGCTAAAAACAATTTTCGGAAGTTCCCTTGCAAAAAAATGGACTAATATGTCTTTGCGCAAAAAAAAAACTCAGGGGTTTCACGGTCTGACGGCAAAAAAATGGATTTGAGGGTCTGAATGTAATTCACAAATAGCCAGGGACCTTTGTGCAAGGAAAACACGGGAAAAAATCCATATTCGTTTTTTTCGGGGGCCTGGATGTAATTTTTGAGTTTCCGGAGGAGCTCCGCGCAAAAATACGTTGCACGCGGGCGACACGAGCCGAAGACGCACGCGGACGCCACGCGTCGAGTAGGAAAAATCCCGCTGGGGAGGGCGGACTCGAACGCGCAACCTGCCGTTTGCGTCGTTGAGAGCACTACTGTGCTTTAGTGGGCGAGCTACGGAGATAAATTATTTAAGCCATATAAAAGACGTCGTAAACGGACGATGCGGCGCAACGACGAGCGACCACGTTGTCCCGAAATCGACGTGGCTGCGCTTAGCGAGCCGAAACTCTTAGTGATTTAATATACGGAGTATGTTTGTGTTACAGTGAGGGGAGTCACTACTCACTACAGTTTGATTGACTTGAATTTTCTTAAAAGGGTTATGTATATTTTGGAGGTTTCTAATTTTATAGTGAAGTACTCCTTTGTTCCTGTATACACGTCATTCTAGCTTTCAAATTTTATTTTTAAATTTATGTCATTCTACAATTTGAAGATGACTTTTCACTCTCTTTTCCTTAGATACCGTTTCCCTTTGGTTATTTTGAAGATCATTTAATACTATGAACTAGAGTAATACACACTATTCAATAGTAATAAATGGTCTAGTAAAAGAGGGTAATTTAGTCTTTCGTACCCTTGCCTTGGTTAAAGTGTAAAATCCTAAAACTCCACTTTTCAGGAACGAAGGTAGTATATATATCACAAGGTC
Source organism: Otatea glauca (assembly GCA_036346275.1). Lineage (NCBI taxonomy): Eukaryota > Viridiplantae > Streptophyta > Magnoliopsida > Poales > Poaceae > Otatea > Otatea glauca. Next base: position 4,186,137 of record CM070732.1, on the reverse strand, counting down.
AATATTCATTACCGAGAATTCCAAATTAGTGTCAACTTTTCTTTTATTTTGGTTTTTAGAATCTTTTTTATTTTTTAAAGGGATAATTAATACTGTACAACTCTAAAAGTTGCCAACCACTGAGATACCACTTCAAATATTTTTCTTCAAAGAATACCACTCTAAAGACTTTTGAATTCACACAATACTATTTCGGTCCCTTTTTTTGTATTTTCATGATTTTTTATTTTTCTAAACCATGAGAAGTTACATATTTGCCCTTGGATGCACCACACACTGGTATGTGTCGATTGTGAGCTGCAAACTTTGGGGCAAATGTATTGTAATGGTTTATTTTGAATGCTTAAGAATGGATGGCCTCATGTATATTTGTTTGCAATACAGTGATATTCCTTGATTTTTGTCTTTGCATTGGAGTTCTATTCTAGTCATTACTAGTCTTGAAGTCAGTATCCCACGGCCACGGATCATTGGAATGAGTCGGACCATCCCTTGCACAGCCAGGTGTGACCGGGGTAAAACTGTCTTTTCGCACGGGTTAAAAAGGTGTAGATCGAATTAAAATGGGGAATGAGGAGAAATGGTACTGTGCGAATCTGCACATCTTTGGAGCGATATTATTTGAAGAAAAATCTTTAGAGTGATATCCCAATAGTTACTAACGGTTAAGTGATATAGTATGAATTTCTTTTTTTTTAATTGGTCCTAGTGTGCTTGCTTATGTCCGATGAAAATTGAGGGCAGAACAGGGTGAGGGATGTTGTTGCTATGGGTCACCGTGAGGTAAGCATTGCATGTACCCTAAATGCCACTGCGGATGATACATAAGGAACCAATTGGCCCATTTTTATTTATAAAAAACACAATCATTTTTCTACTTGTACGTCAAGAGAAAATGAAATAGACACTTTAGACAACCCCTTTCTTCATTTCAAAATTTCTAATATTGATCTGCCCCATTGGAAAACTACTTACCCCATTGCCAGCGCAATATACATCCTACTTGCTAAAACAGCAAAACCTACCCATATAAACAAGTCCATGTAATCGTGTAAACGAAACATGAACAACAATGTGAATTCAGACTCAAAAGCTAATAAATTCGAAAAGTAAGCGAAGAAATGCAAGAATCAGCTGGGAGTAGTTGCAACCGGCATGGAAGGCGTAATTGCGATCAATTATGGATCATTCGGTATAGTACGAGTGTATTTAGTTAGGACCTGCCGAATTAAACTTGGTCACGCTTATCTCTTTCTTTGGAGGAATTAATTTGTTCATATAAAAACAATCTCTCCTCTCTTCCTAATGTTCTCTCTACCTAAAGAGCTTACGAATCACAACTTAAAGACTCGTCCATTCCAGCCTGACAAAATCAAGAGTTAATCTACACTATATATTATTGATTGTAGGGGATTTTAAGAATGCTCTACTCCAAAGATTGTCCACTGCAGACTCAGTGTCCACGAAATGCCATCCACAAGACGATTGTAGTTTTTTTTTTTATTTTTTGAGAGTACATAGATGACACATATATACCACACAGACCTCACTCACGCCACACACTTGCGTGCTGTGTTACATAAGGAAAAATTGGGTAGACACCCCAATGACCATTAATTTTGAGTTTGGAAAGCCCCATACAACTTATTTTATTTTATTTTTTTAGACGACCATATAACTTATTTTGTAGCATTCACACCCCACTAATTCCTTCAGTTTGAAACATCCCCCTCCCCTTCTATTAGTTCTTCCTTCCGATTATAATGTATAAAGCTTAAGAACTGTGGAATAATAAGGTTGACATAGGTATCTTTTGTGTGATATGTTTGCGCCGCTGTACCATACTCGAAACTACTGATGGGATAGATGAGAGTGTGTGTGTGTTGGGGGGTAATATAACTAGAAGAGAAGAAACTATTTTTGAAATTATAATCACGATATATAGGCCCAGCATTTTAATAACTTTAAAAAAACTTCAGAATTGATATGGTCCAAATACGTCAAATGCTTCACACCCATGGCTACTCCAACCTAACCTTATTTATCCACGTCACAACAAACTCATCCACATGTTCATGCTGCTTTTACTCTCCACTATCTCCATCTCCTCTACTCTCGAGGTCCCTATCTCTCTCCTCTGCTCTCTATGTTCTCTCTCTCCCAGTGCAAGGAGCTCCAACCAAGCAGTCATACGCTCTTCAAAAATTGGTGTTGTGCCTTCACTAGGCATAGTAACTTTGAGTGCCACGGCCGGCCGAGTTCCCCCACTATCACCTAGTCTTCCACCCCGGCATACCAAGCAGCAGTCGTGGCTCGTTGTACCTATTGTTGCTGTGAGCGAACCTTGTCGGATCTGGGGGGTTGTGGTTGAGGAAGCGGTGTCCCAGACGACGAGCTGAGAATAGGCAGTTGAGGGATGATGAGGCGATGGTTGTGGACAAACTATCCTCCCCCACTAGATCCAAGCCTGCTGGTGATGGGATGCCTTGTCCCATCCTCCTCTATACTTATCTCAAATATTGACAACCCGAAATGTTGCAGCAGCTGTTTCCGAATGTTGAAGTATAAGATATCGAATGTTGCAGATGTTTCAATGATTTCTTCGTCGTTGCAACAAGTTTAATTTTTGTTGCAATACTTTCTTGTATTTATTGTTTTAATAGTTCAAAAATGTTGCATATTTTTTATATTGATTTCATATTTGTTGCATCTAGAACAAAGATTTGTTGCAAGCTTAGAAACTAATTATTGTGCTTTTGGGTCTCATCCTCATCCATTCACCCACCGAGCCTACACCTTTCAATCCCTATTTTTTCACGTCCTAGCTTCTCCCCCAGTGGCTCATCTCTAACGGCTGGAGCTAGCCGTCGCCGCAGCCATGCATGCTCCTTCCGCTTTTCCCTTCCTAGACCTGCAAGGATAAAGTGTCACTGCGACCAGCATCCAGAGGAATGAGGCTTTGGTGGGTGCAAATTTGTTTTATTGATTTTGTGTTTGTTGCACAGGGAGCAAAGATTTTGTTGCAAACTTAAAAACTAATTGTTACGCTTCTTGGATTTTTATTGCATCGGATGGAACAGCTGAGATCCATGTCTTTGAGTGAGCTCCGACGACTAGGAAAGCGTACATGGTAATACTCCCATCATTTGTCCAGGTGCTAGTAGCTCCTAATAAACTTTCCTAGGGTAATGTACAAGAAAGAGATAGGGGTGGGAGGCCAACCAGAGGTGGAAAGGAAAAGAGTAGGGAAGAAGGGCTTGGGGAGAACACAAGCACAGAGCGAGAGGTACTAACTTGAGACCAGTAACCTAATAATCATAGGAAGGTTTTACTTGATCTGCGGTGAGGGAAATTGGTTAAACGAGGAAACTAGAATCAGAAACGGTAAATAGTTCTAACTGTTTTCATCTTTTGTTGGGTGGCATTTGCCGAATGGAGTTATTTTGGGTGAAAAGTCCGATTGACCGATCTTTAGAGTCACATAAAAAACTACCTTATGAAATACTCCTTTCACCCGGCAATATAAGTCTAAACTCAATACACACACATAGATAAGAAGGTACTAAATATAAGAAGAAATTAATATAATTAGACTATACATATTTTTATTAAGGGAAATTTTTGCTGGTGCCACCGAAAAAGTGATCAATTTCGCTTCTGCCACTACTCCTTTTCTCGTTTCATTTTTGCCACTAGTGTTGGAAATATTAGGAATTTTCTCAATATTTTAATCCACAAAATTAGGTAAAACATGATTAATCAATTGCACAATTCTAGTTCAAAGCCAAAGGTACTAGATAACACATTATCTATCTCATACGCAAAGACTAATGATCAAGAAATCAATATGATTAAAACACGGTATAAGTTAATATACCCTTGAGCCAGTGCCACCATAAGCACAGGCGCAGGCGAAACTTTCTCGTTCGCTATGATGGTCGGAGTAGAGAATCACAAGTTGTCGCAGAGAAGCCTTGGTGCAGTGGAGAGGTCGTCGAACGTTGCTGCAGTGCAGATGCGCTTCCAGGAACACCTTTCTCGGAAGTTCCGACGCACTTGAGCAGTCGCGTGGTACGCTTCCCAAAAACCTTATCGGCTTTCTATCTCGAGCAAGATGTTAAGAAGGATGAGGTTCCGGAGGCTTGCTCCCTCCGCTACTTGTGCGCGCAAGAAAACGAAGGCAGAAATGCAAAGACGGCAGCGGCTACAAGTGGAAACAATGGAGTATTGCGGGAGAGCTCAGGTGAGAGCCAGCAGGTGGAGAAAGGCACAGCCGCTGCCCTCCTTATATAGGCTTGAGGCAGGAGATAAAGGTAACTGACGGCGATTAAGAGGAGGCCATCAAGACGTTCATTACAGGTAACTGACGGCGGTTACTGGTCATAAACCGGCCACATTAATCATTGAAACGGCAAAAACGAACCGCTTCTCGCCCAACACATCACGTCCGGACTGGCCTGCGCCGCGCACGTGCTTGACTCGACTCGCACACACCACACCACGCCACGGCTTGGCTTGGTGCACGCGCATGTGGCACCGCCTTTTCCCTTTTCCACTTTGCTAATTGGGAGACACACAACTCAACTATTTAAGTTGAGGAAAACTTCTCCCAACTTCCCGTATGGTACTAAGCCAATTTCATGACTCCTAGTATTTTAATGGGCCTTTTGGAATTTCTATTAAATTAATTATGGGCCAGCCCCATAATAATCTAATAATCCCCACCAAATTTCAAAGGCACATTTGAAATACTCTTAGTTCCAATGTAGTTTGATATACCAGTGTTTCGATGGAGACTGTTAAGTTGAACTTCTACCTAGAATAAAGATTACACTCATCCACAACTGAACAATGGACTATGCCTTGAATTGACAGTTTTGTGCAAACAAGTTTCACCAAAGTCCTTTACTAATACTAGGCTGCTAAATGCATACCCTTGGTTTGGAGCTTATAAGTCATACTCCTTGGTCTTTCATGAGCCTCTAGAGATCACCCAATCTGATAGACTGTGACTAGCAGTCGAACTCATATAGGTGTATTCCTCATAAGATGTTCTGTAGGACAACATCTCTGCTTATCAAAGCCACTCGGAATACATTAAGTTATAACCAACCTGTCATACAGAATAGGAGAGTTATTGCATCTCAAATGGAGAGGGCTAAGTACAAAAGGTACTCTCCTCTCAGCCAGTCACTAGCTTGTCTAAACATCCTAATTCACGGTATCTACGATCACATAGGATGAGTTACCACTAAGACATGACTTTATGTGGGTCTCAAGCCCATCTCCTTCGATGCTTCATCTATCACATTCCGTGATAGTCCCTTTGTAAAAGGATCTGCCAAGTTTTTAGCCGTCTGGACATAGTCTAACGCTGTAACTTCGGAGTTTCTCATTTTCCTGACAGACTTCAACCGCCTCTTAACGTGCCTTGATGACTTCATGTTATCCTTAGAACTATTCACCTTGACAATCACTGTCTGATTGTCACAGTTCAAAAGGATAGCAGGCACCGATTTCTCAACCACCGATAAGTCCATCACAAGTTCACGCAGCCAGTCGGCTTCCACAGTGGCGGTATCTAATGCTGTGAGTTCTGCTTCCATTGTAGACCTCGTTAAGATGGTCTGCTTGCAAGACTTCTAGGAAACAGCTCCACCACCCAATATGAACACATATCCACTTGTGGCTTTTATTTCATCAGCATCAGATATCCAGTTTGAATCACTATAACCCTCAAGTACCCTAGTGTACCCGTTGTAGTGAATTCCATAACTTGATGTCCCTTTTAGATAGCGTATTACTCTCTCAAGAGCATGCCAATGATCATCTCCCGGGTTTGAAACAAACCGGCTTAGTTTGCTCACAGCAAACGAGATATCAGGTCTCGTTGTACTAGCTAAATACATCGGTGAACCAATGATTTGGGAATATCTCAATTGATCCTTTGCTATACGTTGGTTCTTTCGTAATAGCACACTTGGATCATACGGCGTTGGAGCAGGTTTGCAATCGCTATAGCCAAAGCTACTCAACACCTTTTCCACATAATGGGACTGCTCAAGAGTAATCTCACCGTCACCTTCTCTTAACAATTTAATGTTTAAGATGACATCCGCTACTCCCAAATCTTTCATTTCAAAGTTTTTGGACAAGAAGTCCTTTACTTCCTTAATCACATTAAGATTAGTCCCAAAGATCAGTATGTCATCAACATACAGACACATAATCACTCCTTCACCCCCACCAAAGATCAAAAACCTTATTCTAGGAATTTTACATCTACTGGTTTCGCTGCCGCACTTAAGCCAACTGTATTTGACGGCGTAAATTACAAACGTTGGCGCGCCAAGATGATTCTGTGGTTGACTGCCATGAACGTGTATCACGTTGCGCAAGGCAAGCCACAGCCTGAGGAAGGGCTCTCTCCTGAGCAGGAGAGTGCCTTCGCGGCTGCGGATAACTTGTTTAGAGGCGCCGTGATTAGCGTTTTGAGAGAAAATCTTGTTGATGTGTATATGATTTTGCCAAGTGGTAAAGAAATGTGGGATGCACTTGAGGCAAAATTCGGAGTCTCTGACGCGAGTATTGAACTCTATGTCATGTAGCAGTTTCATGACTACAAGATAGTTGATGACCATTCTATAGTAGAACAGGCTCATGAGGTTCAAGCCTTTGCGAAAGAACTTGAGAATTTTACATGTGCATTGACCGACAAGTTTGTGGCGGGATGCATCATGCGAAGCTGTCACCGTCTTGGAGGGATTTTGCCACTACTCTAAAACACAAGAGACAAGAGTTCAGCGTTGTTGGTCTCATTGGGTCTCTAGATGTTGAGGAGAAAGCGAGGGCAAAAGATACACGTGGGAAAGGAAGTTCTAGTGCCAATGTGATACAAAAGAAAACCTTTCAATTCAACAAGAAGAATAAAAATAAGTCTGAAAAGCCCGAGAATAAGAACAAGGCCGCTCAAACTACTAACTTCAAGAAAAAGAAGAATAAAGGAAAGGGAAACTGCTTTATTTGTAATGGTACTGATCATTGGGCAAAGGATTGCCCTGATCGTAAAGACAATAAGCAGAAAAAGTCCGCCAACGTTGTTATTGGCAATCATCGAGGAGGAACATCCGGTATGTTTCAATACCTACCGTTCTATCAGTATGTCGTTCACCTGATTGGTGGATTGACACGGGGGCCAATATATATGTTTGTGCTGACAGATCCTTATTCTCTTCATACCAGGTCACAGGGGCTACCTCCATGTTGATGGGGAATGGGTTGCAGGCAATTGTACGTGGAGTCGGCACAGTTGACTTGAAGTTTACTTCAGGCAAAGTCGTGCGACTGAGGAACGTGCATCACGTGCCCGTGATAAATAAAAACCTTGTCAACAGGTCTCTATTGTGTAGAGATAGTTTTAAGTTAGTTTTTGAATCCAATAAATGTGTTGTTTCTAAAATTGGAACTTTTATTGGAAAAGGCTATGAGAGCGGAGGCTTGTTCCGCTTGTCTTTGATGGACACGAATAAAATTGTGAATCATGTTTGTAATCATGGGACTGATGTTTGGCATTCACGACTTTGTCATATTAATCTTGGTTGCATGATGCGGTTAGCCAGTATGAATTTAATCTCAAAATTTACCCAAGTCAAAGGTTCTAAGTGTCAAGTGTGTGTGCAATCTAAGCAACCTTGCAAGCCTCACAAGGCAGCTGAGGCGAGAAACTTGGCACCATTAGAACTAGTTCATACCGATTTATGCGAGATGAACGGGGAGTTTACAAAGGGAGGTAAAAGGTATTTCATGACTTTGATTGATGATTCTACTAGATATTGTTATGTGTATTTATTAAAGTCAAAAGATGAGACTTTTTACTATTTTAAGATCTATAAAGCTGAAGCTGAGAACCAACTTGAGAGAAAAATCAAATGGGTTAGGTCAGATCGTGGTGGAGAATACTTTTCTAGTGAGTTTAATTTATTCTGCGAGGAACATGAAATAATCCATGAGATGACGCCTCCCTATTTGCCCCAATCAAACGGGGTTGCCGAAAGAAAGAACCGTACTCTAACTGAGATGGTTAACGCCATGTTAGAAACAGCGGGACTTTCCAAGGAATGGTGGGGTGAGGCTATATTGACTGCTTGTCATGTCCTAAACAGGGTTCCTACAAAGAATAAAGAAATCACACCATTCAAGGAATGAGAGAGGAAAAGATTAAATTTCTCATATTTACGTACTTAGGGCTGTTTGGCTAAAGTCAATATGCCTATCACAAAGAAGCGTAAACTTGGACCAAAAACCGTTGATTGTGTCTTTATTGGTTATGCTTTTCACAGCGTTAGATATATGTTCTTAATAGTGAAATCTGGAGTATCTGATATGAGTGAAGGTACAATTTTAGAGTCCAATGATGCCACATTCTTTGAGGACTTATTCTCTATGAAAGAGACACTTAGCTCATCTGGTCAAGAATCTATCTTCTCTCCTAAACCTTCCACTCATATACAGATTGAGCCCACTTTTAAGGAAAATCTAATAGATAAGGACAATGAAGTAACTCGTAAGAGTAAGAGACTAAGGATTGCAAAGTCTTTTGGTGATGACTTCATTGTATATCTAGTGGATGATACTCCAAGAACCATTGAGGAGGCTTATTCATCTCAGGACGCTGACTGTTGGAAGGAAGCGGTCCAGAGTGAGATGGATTCCATCTTGAGCAATGGAACTTAGGAAGTTGTTGATCGTCTATATGGGTGTAAACCTGTAGGATGTAAGTGGGTGTTCAAGAAAAAGCTGAGGCCTGATGGTACGATTGAAAAATACAAGGCAAGGCTTGTTGCCAAGGGTTATACCCAGAAAGAAGGCGATGACTTCTTTGATACTTACTCACCTGTTGCCAGATTGACCACTATTAGAGTACTACTATCTTTGGCTTTGAACTAGAATTGTGCAATTGGTTAATCATGTTTTACCTAAATTTGTGGATTAAAATATTGAGAAAATTCCTAATATTTCCAACAACTAGTATGCGCTCTTCTTCCTCCTTTTGCCATTTCCGTCAATTGATTGTGAGTTGACCGTCAGTCGGAATTATTCCTTCTGTTTTTGATTTTTTAAAGATAACAAAGGAAGTTCAATTCTTTTGAAAATTTTCTGCATGCTCCTAGACTGCTAAAGATGGTAATTTACTCTAGTTTGTACCATTCAATAGTAATAAATGTACTAATAAAAAATAGTAATTTAGTCTTTTGTACACTTATCTTGTTAAAGTGCAAAATCCTAAAATGTTGTCTATTTGAAGACCAAGGTAGTAAAGAGAGAAATATTGCATGAACTTTTATATTATAGAACAACGACAAAATAGACTTAGTGCATGTACAATAAGACCACCTCAACTTACTATTAGCATGTCCACGTCAGTTTTGTCCTATGTGAAAGAGTGAGAAAAGAGGAGAGAGAAGAGACCTGGCTTTTATTTAGTAGTAAGCATTGCACGAGAGCATAGGTAGATTAGTTATATATAAGAGAGAAGACATAATTAATGCACGGTATCTAGAGCCAATATTTAGATATAGCTATTATATAAGCTAGCTTTAATGCTTACTCTAGATGACATGGATGAGAGATGGAGTAAGCAGCTGGCTTTGTTATTGTACTTGCCCTTGTATCGAGGGACAGTCAGTACCGGACTTTTGATGATTGGAGTTATGTTTAATCGTTGAATCGCTAACTGTTCCAAAACGGTAGTATGCCAAGTTCCAATCTCATTAAATGTCATGATTTATTAGATGCGGATGCGCGACGTCAGGTCATGCGAGGGTAACATCACGTGGATTGAAGCATTAGTCAAAGAAGCTCCTGGCTTCAGGGATGAAAACGGATCGTATAGTTTCCGACCGATCCAGATATTTTCGAATACGGATTCTGTCGGATCGGATATTTGTCGAATAGTATCGGATCGGATACGGATACGGATACGAATTTTTTTTGTCGGATACAGTGAGAGCTTCTAGGCCCCTTATTCTTTTTATTGTATTTATTTTGTAGGTTTTGGTGTTGATGATCAAGAAGCATACTTAGTACAAGCTTCCAAATGCTATTCCTGAAGAACAAGGCTAAGGCTTTTATTTGTAGCTTTGACTTGGGAGTTGATTCAAGTCACATAGCTAGAATAACCGTACTATTAAGAGGGATTATTCATAAGAAATGATCTTGGTTCATATGCAAAATCACTAAGATTACTTGGAGCATAGGGCCTTCCATTCTTCTCTCTTGTAAAATCCTTCTCTTCCCTCTATTAGCCAAAAAGGAGTCGCTTGTGGACTAACTTCTTTGAAATCTTGCGCTAAAAATCGAGGTTCAATTTCTAACCAAGCGCACACCATGTACGCCGGACCGACTTTTTCAGTCCGACGCTAAGAGTCCTCTTTGATAAAATTCAACCGAGCGTACACCGTTTACGCCGGATCAATTTGAACCCAGTCTTTTGTTCAGTCCGACGTATAATACTTCTTCTCTACAGACCAACCTCTTTAGTCCAGTGTTAAGATTTCTGCCCTCAATCTTAACCAAGAATCTGCAAGATTTAGAGGACCGTTTTCTTGTGTATGTCGGACCAACTTTATCGGTCTGGCGCAAACATAACTCACTTTAGATAAAACCAGCATTTACTCTTGTACGCCAGACCAACTTTTTCGGTCCGGCGCAAATGTTGTTCGCTGGTACTAAGTTAGAATAAGCCATGTGTACGCCGGACCAACTTTTTCGGTCGGGCGCAAACATAGTTTACCTAGCTAAAACAAAACATATGCACGACGGACCAATTTTATTGGGCCGACGCAAGTCTTCTTTTTTGCCAGTGTAAACCTCTGCTCTCTTCGCATATATGACGGACCGATTTCTTTGGTCTGGCGTGAATAGGTCATTCTGAGTTCAACAATGCCTCTCAAGACTATGTACCCCGGACCAAAATATTCAGTCCGGCGTGTGTGTAGTTTGACTTATGGTTCATACACCGTAGAAATTCCTTCAAAAAGGCAGCAGTTGACCTACCCCATCTATCCTACCAACCTCCAACGGGCAAATGGCAGGTGTAATGGTTATTTCTGTTCAGGGTCTATATATAGAATGCCTGTGTTCACAAATCATATAGAGCTTTGCACATTCGCATTTTTTGATATCCTAAACATCTTTCACATCATTCAAATCATATACAACTCTTTGATCTTTAGAATTCCTGAGTTTCATTCCATCAAAGAGTTTTGAGCTTCAACTCAGAAAATCACAAACACTCATTCTAAATATTTAGAGTGCTTGCTCCAAGCTAAGTCTAGTTTGCATCTAGCTACTGAACCAAGAGATAGGGTTTGTGGATAGTCTATTACTCTTGGAACTAGCTGTTCCTAGATGGTTGGAGAAGTTGTTGGTGCGACCTGTCCAACAGTGGTTGTGGAAGGCCACCATTGCTGTGAAAGGTTGAGACTCACCTCACTGGAGTAGTGAAAGAGTCAAGATAGTGGAAAACCAAAATCCATTGAGATTGGTTGTTTGGTGGAGCAATACTTCTAAGGAAGTGCTCTAACGGGGACGTAGGAGTAATCTCTGAACCTCGATGAAAAATCATTGTGTTCTCCTGTGTTTGTTTTTCTCTTTATTCTCAATATAGTTTCTCCTTCGAAATTCCCCTTCTTACAAAGTTTTCTTGAACAAGTGTTGTTCTGGACTTCTATTTTAACTGCTTCCGTTTCTGCGGTTTTATTGAGAAAAGTTTTTCATAATAATAATTATAAAAAGTGATAAAGTTTCCTATTCACCCCCTCTAGGCCAACTTGATCCTTACATACGGATACGAATTTAGTAGCATACTATCTGTCGGATACGGATACGTATTCGGATAATTGAGATATTGATGGGTTGGATATCCGGATATACATGTGGGCTGGGACAAGACTACTCTTTTGGCCCAAAAAGATTTGTTAATTTGAGAATTGTTTTCTAATTTAAATAATCCATAAAGTAAGTTTCAATTATTAAAATTAGCAAACCAACTCCAAAAATTATGATTTTTTTGAGAAAGTTCTAGAAATAATCTAGCCTTTTAAAAATTATTTTCAAGATTTTATCAGATTTTAGATTTTCTCAAAAATTCAAATATTCCTATTCTTAATAAAATTTTTTTTAAATAAGTAGCTAAAACTCATAAATACATAATTTATTATTTTAAACATAATTCAACAAAGAATGTAAATGTCGAATCATTACATATAAGTGTTATATACTTTTTCTAGAGATGTGATATTTAAGTATTATCAAACTTTTAGTGTGTTATGTGTTTGCTTCCATTTTTATCTTTGAGTAAAGATTACCTTCATTTTTGTGTTTTGATCTACGTGTATAATGAACTAATTGTATGTGTGTGATAAACTAAGTCTTATATAATTTTATTTGCGATATGATATCTAACTATTGTCTAAGTGAATGAAAATGCTTATATTTGTTCAATTTTCAATAATATTTTCATCAAATCAACTAGTTATGTGTTTTCGTTGAATTTTTTTGTACAATCTAAGGGGTTATCATGTTCCGATAAATATTCGAAACCATATCCGATTCGATTCGTATTCAATCCGTATCTGTATTCGATATTATCCGTATTTGTATTCGTATATGGACTATCTGTATCCGCATCCGAGAAAAAATATGAAAACAAATATGGTAGAGCTATTATCCGTCTGTATCCGATCCGTTTTCACCCCTACCTGGCTTAGCTTTACAAACCAAGTAGAGCATTACAGCATACACCGTGCGAGGCGAATTTTGGTTTGGGGCTGGACGCAATTTTTGGAACTTTGAGGACCCTTTTTGCAAAAGGGCATGGTCAGGGTCTGGATTAAATTTTCTAAAACCGAGAGTTTTTTTTGGTAAAAAGGCTCCAGAAGGAGCTAGACTCGAACTTGCGGAATAACAAATCACAAAAAAAAATTTGCAAAAGAGGTGGCGGGAGGATCTAAACGCATTTTAAATTTTTTTGAAAAGGTTTTTGCCAAACAGCCCGTGGAGGACTTACATACAATTTTAGAATTTCTAGAGGGCTCTAAACAGGATTTTAAAATTTTCGTAGGGCTCTTTTGCAAAAGAGTTAGTAGAGGATCTGAACATAACTTCAAAATCTCTGGAGAGCCTCTCCACGAAGTGATGATGTGGCGGAAGGGCTAGGCCGGAATCCCCCATCTTTAATATACTCTCTTCGTTCAGAAATATAAGACATATAGTTTGAAGAGCAGTGCTTCAATACTTTTATAGGTCTATAGTTTTAAGGCCTATAGTTTGAATGGTCTTGTTCAGATATATAAGACTTGCATGTGATTTAATGAGGCTTTTCTCATTATACTTCTTGACGAATACTCATACCAGGGGTACCCAGCGGCCCAGGATGACAAGCAGGTTGCGTCAAGCCCAGCTACGACCCAACGAGCCGCCCCTGGGCCCAGCTCCGACCAAGGGACCTGCGGGGCCGCAAAAGGACGCTCGTCCCCGACCAAATCAAGGCAAGCGATCCCGACCAAGTGGGACACCGACCCCCGTCATAGGTCGGGCTCCCCCGAGCCCCGACCAAGCTGAGGCAACCTTCGCCGAGGGCCACGTGCCCCACGGACAGGATTGTTCGAAGCGACCGTGCAGGGCAGGTGGCCCCTTCCCGAGGCAACATGAGGGTTGCCCAAGTCAAAACTCCGATCCCATCGCCGACCACACGGCACGGGCTCCCTCCCGAGGCGCGCAGGCCACGCCCGCAACGTCGGATCCGCGAGTTCCCAGAGGCGGTGCGCCGCTTCCCAAGGAAACAGCGAGCTGCTCCGCCTACCAAACCCGGTGTGGGCAAAGACGGACGATGACCAGTCACCAAGACAAGAGACTAGGGCTCCTAGCGTAGGGTCCCATCGTCCTTCCTTCTCCCAATTTCCAACGTAATCTGCCCCTTCCGACTGTATAAAGGAGGGCGGGAGAGGGAGGTCTTGGCGAGGGGGACAACAAGAAACACTCTTGTGTTCAAGTCCTCAGCACTCACTTGTAATCGCTGTGCAGCCGTCTGCATCAAAAGCAATACAACATCGCCACACGAACTGGAGTAGGGACATTCGGCCCGAACCAGTATACACGTTGGACTTTTGAGTCTAACCATTCAGGGAGAGGGAACGCGTGGCCCTTTAGTCTTACAAATTTACTTGCCGATGCTCGAAACGCCGACACTTCTATTCATTCTCTCTCAGCTATATACATTTATTCATGACCATAACATACAGAATATTATCTCTCATTTTTCTAAACAATTAAGTGAGGATATCTGTATCATTTTCACTCGTACCTTTTTGAATAGAGGGAGAAGGAAAGCATGCGCTCCTGTGAAAATATTATCTCTCATCTTTCTAAACAATTAAATGAGGATATCTATATCATTTTCACTTGTACCTTTCTGAACAGAGGGAGCAGGAAAGCATGCGCTCGTGTGAAATCGATGCAATAACACTATGGTCCCTTTACGGCATTAGTTTTTTAAAAATTTGAGTAATTTTTTTCTTTCAATTAAAAAAGGGTAAGGCTCGAATTTCGACGAGTGAGGTCTGCAACTACCACCTCTGTACCTCGGGACAGCTCCTCCCATTACTGCATCACTCACTCCTAGTCCAAAGAGTTTGAAGGGCATGGGCATTGATCGAGTTCTCGTGGTCGTGGGCTCCTCCTCCCGAGATCCTTGGCTCATCCCAATTACTCCTCTTTTACGCCCATGCCGAACGCTTGCAAGAGTGATGAATATCAGGTGCAAACATCTCATTTGATGCACTACATGTGAACCCTTGAATGAGCTCACCTGATAATACGAGAAGTGTAACTTTTTTAATTTGCATCACGGGTTCTTGAAGCAACGGAGTGTCCATCCATTCATGTGTGACATCGAATTATATGAATCAATATTCAGTTAACCCTGGTGTCTACCGTTGAAGCATTTGTAGATTGTTCATCCTTTGAAACAGATTAAGGAGATGTTTAGCACGTCTAACGTTATTCATGCTACAGTTTTTTAAGGGCATGTTTGTTTTTGTTTTAGATTCTCTAAAAGCTAATTCTTGATTGTGGTTATAGAGAAGCTGATTCTCCAAAATCACACATGAAGTGGATAGTGGATTCTAGTATATATTGTGGGCTGGATTGTGATAATAGATTTCTAGAATCAGATTGTTTGTTTTTTATTCTGCTTTTGGAGTCAGAACACATAATCAAAAGCAAAAACAAACAGACCCTATGTATTTGGCTCTCTTGCCCCTAGCTCATGTGTTTTTGGCTCGAGCATGTTTGATCCATATGCTAAGATTGCCAAAGTCAATTTTTTGGCCAAACTCGTCTAAGGTTAGATCGTCAATATATGCGCCACACTTCGGTTAGTAGAAAGGAAACTCGCTATACTTTTTTGAGTCATTGACGTGCGAGATCTGGTGGCAAAAATGGAACCTTGCCACATGTATGGTTACAAACCAAACAAACGTCTAATTCAATCAAACTTGACTAACTTGAAGTGTGGTAATATGCAGCTACAAACCAAAGAGGCCTCAGTTTCTTGACTAACTTTGTGTAACTTGTGGCGGCTATTTTATTCACCACACCTTTTGTGGCAAGCCACACTTTATCTAAAGTTATAGCAAGATTGACAAGATTGACCATACACCAAATATGCCCTAAGCTGTTGGGTGAAATAGCTGGCACATAAAACGCAATATGGTGCGAGAGCTAAGATTTCCTGAGTTTTATGTGTGTACTTCTGACCTATGTTGAGTCCATAACTATGAGTACTTTTGACTTTTGAGTAATGTAGTTGATACGTGAAACCAGTACCAGTAGATCCTCGTTTGCTGGTGAGACAACCTTAGTAATGAAATTGTCAGTAACATGTGTTCTTCAACAAATTGGCTTGTTGCTGAAACGATGAAAAGGTTCATACCTCTGACCTGATTTTTGCCATGCGTAAAACTTAGGCCTCGTAATTCCCGAAGAAATTAAACTATTCTTTATGAAATTCATGTGCAATTCTTGCATTCTAAACATACCTTAACCTCTTTGGGTGTTTGATTTCAATTGTTTTCTGTTGCTTTTTTTTTAAAAAAAAGATCTGTTCAGATTTTCTTCGTTGGTGGCTGTAATCATCACTGAGTACCTTAGAACTTTTGCACTCACTCCTTAGAGAAATATAAGGCATGTTGTTTAAAAAGTCTTGTTGATAAATAGCGTATAAGGATTACATGTAGATTTAATATAACTTTTCCCGAATGCCTCAATTTATTTTCTTTCTAATATATGTATTCATCCGTTACGACCCACACAATGTATTCTCATTCATTTTCCCAAGACAATTATGAAGGGCACCTAAATCATTTTCTCATGTAAATTTCTCAATTTCACCGTCTTCTTAATCATTGTACAAAGTTAAAATACACATAGTATATTTTTCCACATAGAGAGTACTGATTAGTTGTGTTATTATCAGCGCAATACCATCACATACTGTCTTGCCCTCAAGTAGCCTGGATTAAGCACGCGCGAGTCATCTAAATGTCAAACTGCTTGAGACGGTTCGCTGTATGTAGGCAAGCTACGACTTTATCCAGCTTGTCAAAGTCATATAAACTCTCTTCTTCGTCTATGAGGTCGGCACATCGGCGCAGTCTCTTTCGGTGTGCTTTTATTTTCTGATCCTGACGTATCTCGCCAATTTTGCATAAGGAGTTCCTAACATATGACCAGATACACGGAACATCTAGACTAAATTTTGAGTGGATCAGATCTCAAATAGGTATATTATTCATGGTCCATTTCTTGAAAATTTATAGACTACTCTTGAATTTCTATGCACTTTCCTATAGAACATAGGGTCATTCAAAAAATTTGTGGCTCACCCAATTGACCTAAACCTACGGCTTGGAATAGTTGAGAAACAGTAATTCTCCCACTTGCTAGAGCAGTGCTATGCATGTTAAGGATTTTGTTTGCGCAAATCTTTAGGAACATTTGCAAGACAGTAAAAACCATCAATGGGGCGACGGTGGACCCATAGTCATCTAGTGTGTGCATAGGCCTGTGAAATTTAGAATTCGCAACATATTATACACTCCATTCGTTTCTAAATACATATCATTCTAGCTTTCAAATTTTCTTTTTAAATACATATCATTTTACTATTTCAATATGACTTTTTATTATTTTTTGCTTATATGCCCCTCTCATTTAGCTATTTCTAATGTAATTTACTACCATGCACTAGAGTAAGACACACCATCTAAAGATATAATAGAGAGATAATACATTTTTTTAAATATACCTCATTGAAATTGCAAGAATATAGAATGACATCTATTCAGGAACGGTGGGATTATGTCCTATGTTTTTTTTTAAAAAAAGAGGCTTATATAGTACTCCATCCATTCAAGTTTATATGATGTATTTTCTCTTAGCATATAGACCAAATAGATATTAAAAATAATAAGAATACCCTTAATTATTATTTTTAGTTATTATATTCAGTGCATGCATATAGAGAATATTAAATAAATCTGGATATTTATTAGAGGGATGAAGGAAACATCATATTAATTTTTGTATTGAAATATCAAATATACTCTATATTTATAGATAAAACTATATAAAAAATACATTGTATAAACTTAAACTGATAGGGCAGTAAAGATTTTTCAGAAGAGTGCCCTCTAGAGATTTCGGAGGAATTTTGGGTACCAGAGCACTTAGGTCCTGTTTTTTTTTTCTTCTGTGGATTCTGAATTCTGGCCTCAAAAGTTAGAATAAAAAACAAACAGCCTGATTATAGAAATCGATTCTCATAATTTAGCCCACCTATATACACTAGAATCCACAATCCACTTCATATTTGCTTATGTGGATTCTAAGGAATATAAATATGAGGATGTCACTAAAAGTTCTAACTAATTATCCACCAAATGGCATCCTAAAATCTAAAATCTAGAATTAACTTCTTTACAACTACAATTTAAAATCAACTTTTTAAGAATAAAAAAAAACGGCCCTTAAGCTGTACCCGATGCCAGCACCCTCTTAAAGACTGTTGGGGTAGTTAGCTGCAGAAGGTAGTTAAAACAGGTGGCAGTGGGTAGTATGTGGGCAGAGATGAAAGGGTCAAAGCCTCAAAGGTTATGTCGCAAGCAGCTTCCGTGCGCATCTGCTCTGCTGCAAATTGCAATGCATTGCCATCGCATTCAAGTCGCCACCTTCTGGGGCTAGATCGCAGGAGCTCTCAACCGCATCTCTTAGGAATGCAGAGTATATCGATCCATCGATGAAGATTCAGACCAACTGTTGAATTTAATTTGTTCAGCTAATTCGTCTAGCAGCCTCTCACCGACCCCAACCTCCTGAACAAAAGTTGTCGATAAAATATGCGCCCGAGATCATGCTCATGAGCCTCACAGGTGGGATCTGTGAAGCACTGATGTTTCAGTTTCAGTGAAAAACACTGATCACATTGCCTCAAGATTTATGAAATTTAGGTTTAGAGAAGCATAGAAACACTATGCTTTAGTTTTTCATAAGCTAGGACGATCTTGCACGTTCCTGTTTTGTTCGACAAACCTCATTCTGAAATTTAGAAGCGAAATGTTGTTTCACTTATACGAAGGTGGTTACAGGTTTCTTTTTAAAAAAAAAGGTGGTACAGGAAATGAATTGAACCCTTCTATCATTAGAGGGTAATCCTCGGCCCGTTTCCAACGTATAAACTTCTATATGTGGGAATGATTCTGTGTTATGCAAACTGCAGTGCTCCAAATAAGACATAATGCTCATACTACCTTTCCTAAAGCTTGCAGACTTCCCGATCGGAGGGCCTCTCCACATCATCGTTTGTGCGAAAAGATCCTCGTGCTTTGTGTGATTGCGGGAGGCCTCCGCACGCCGACTGGACCGCACGACCGCAAACGTCCGGTCGGGATCGACTCGGCCAGCCCTGCCGGAGAGCACCACAGTGAGTTTTTGTTTTTGCGTTTCGGGCCTCCGTCGTCTTGCTCGCTCGCCTCGCTCGACACATGCGCTTGGCTAGCCACGGCCCCCCCCAGCATCCTCGCTGGACGCGTGCGCGTGCCTCACGAAGCTTCCGGCGATCTCTCGCGGTCCGCGTGTCGCCAGTGAGTTCTTATCCTCCCCTCCCACCGGTCGCCAAATCCGCGCTTCATTAGCTCGCCTGCGCTTACGCCGGCCAGTCGCCTCCGTCTCCGCAGCGCGCGCAGCCCCGACCGTCTCTGATGACCTCGTATACTACCTATATTAAAGATGATTCCCGTTAGGCACGCTGCCACGTCATCGAATTCACGGAAAGGCCGTCAAAAATTTTGAAATTACGTTCAAGTCCTTTTACCGGCTCTTTTGCAAAAATACTCTTAGAAAATTTTAAAATTACGTTTAGATCCCTCCAAAAATTCAAAAAAAACCGTTCAAATCCTCACTAGCTCTTTCGCAAAAGACCCATTCAAAAAATGCGTTTAGGTCATCCCGCAGCCTCTTTTGCAAAAGAAGAAGAAGAAAAACTCGTGGTTCTACAAGGTTCGAGTCTAACTCTTTCTCGAGCCCTTTCAAAAAAACAAATACTCGCGGTTTCAGAAAAATTTCATCCAGGCCTGAATCACACCATTTTGCAAAAAAAAAAACCAGGCTTTCGAAAAATTACGTTCAGCCTCGAGACAAAATTCGTCCGGTGCGACGTATGCGCGTGGCTCTACCTGGTTCGTAAAGCAAAGTCGAAGCTTCTTTGACCAATGCTTCATTCACGTATCGTTTCCCTGACGTGGTGTGTCCGCATATAGTATTTCAACAAATAGAGTTAAGATGGCGTGGGATATGAATAATGGAAATAAAACACATAAAAGGAAAATATATATGTACTTTTCTCATTAATAAATTTACATTTGGTGCATGCACCGCACAGTCCATTTATTATTTTATATTTATTTATTTATTTTAAGATGAGACATATTGTCCATTGTTTAGACTCGTATGGTTTGCCGTTTGGGTTAAAGTTACAGCACCCAGCCAATTAATTGATGAATCCAGCCGATGGGACATCAATGATCAATCTGCATCTATAATAAAGGTTGTGTCACAGTGGGAGGATCAGACAGAATCTCGGAACCATACATGGTATGATCTGTGTACTGCTGCCTCTATAAAGCTTCAAGCTTAGATAAGGTCAGCCCTCGCATTTCTCTGCATAGTCATCTGCCGCGTGTAATTGACCCTTAATTTTCTCCATCTCCCCAACTAACTTTGCTCAAATTAATTTATGATCTCTACGTTGGACACGGTAAAGGACACTGCTTCGATTTAATTAGTACTCTGTCTAGTTATAAAAGAATATTGTTTTAAATATCGACAAAGTTTTAAATAAATAGCTTTGACCTAAAAGATTTATAAACCTAATGAACTTATACTTTTATAAAACTTCTTTTTGAGACAAATCTATGTATACTATTTTCATGTGGTCGATTTAAATATTAAAAAGATATCGATACTAAAATTTAAAAAGCTTGACTACATGTACCTAAAAGAAATTTTTTGTCACCCAAGGGAGTAGTATCATAGTTCGAAAGTCGAAATTACTGGTGGAAGCTGTAAGTACCCACATATATTGTTTGGTAGAAGATGCTCTCAAAATTGCCACGTGATTTGGTGTGGCAGTAATGTGCTTCGTTTTGATTCAAAGTCATGGTAATTAAAAATTCTTCGTAAATTATTTGAACAACAACCTTCGTTTTGATAGAAAGTCTGGTAATTAAAAAATCTTCGTGAATTATATGATAAAAAACCTTCGTTTTGATGGAAAGTCTTCAGTATTTCTGTTACGGCTCCAAATTAAATAGTGGTTATAGAATTATTACACGACATGCACTCCCCTATGATTGACATGTCGAAGTTGCCGACCAGGGTTCGCAAAATCGACGAAAATCGATAGAAAATCGTGAATTTTCGGTCATATCGGTGCGGCTCGGCTTCAAAAACCGCTCAATAAATCGGTCAAATTCGAAGAAAAAAAATCGAAAATTTTTTATGTGAAGTAAACCTGTTGAAAATTGCTTGATTATTGAAGAAAATTGATGAAAATCGCTCAAAAAAAAAACTGGCCGCCAAAAAAAGTTCAACTAGCCGCCGATTTAAAAAAATTAAAAAATTTTGATTTTGAAACTCTACTATTTTTAACAATTTTTGGCTTGGTATTTCTGATTTCCAATTTTTGAATTTCGAACGATTTTTTTTGAACCTGTTGCCGACATCCCCATCATCTAGGTGACGAAAGTTACCAACATTAACCCATCATGTCCTTCTCTTCTTGAGCTAGGAAGAATAAAGGAAGCGTCAAAGTTGCTTTCTAATTCCAAAATGGTTACTGGTAGCTAGTAAAGCTGTTATACAGGTGTCTCCAAGCTAGGTAGACTTGGCATTGTCTTGAAGGGATCGATGGAAATGACCGGTCACAAGACGACGGTATTAACTCCGGCCATCACCTCTGCTGGCGGCCTAGCTAGCTCCCTGGTCTCAAACTCCCTGCATCGGACCATGCCTTCCGATCAAGCCAACCAACATTGAGATTGTTTAAGGTATGTTGTTATAGTACTTACCATAATAAAAATATTACAATATTTTTAAACACCCGTAAGATCTAAAATATTATTTTTTAATCTAATAGTATTATAAAACTACTAAAGTTATAGTCTCACTAGTATAGTGCCAGTGCTAACGCTACGACGGTAGTATATCCGCTTATCAATTAAATGAGAAGATAAGTATGAATATAACACTTAATAGTAAATAATCTTGTGATCACATTGTACGTACTACATATTTGGAAGGAGAGCGAATCAAACAAGGAAATAAATAGGGAAGAACCGCATGCAAGGAAACCAGAATTGAATTTTTTACTGTCCTGATCAAAACTGTATGTACTACATATTTGGAAGGAGAATGAATCAAACAAGGAAATAAACAAGGAGGATCCACATGCAAGAAAACCAGAATTGAATTTTTTACTGTTCTTGCCTCGTGATCGTATTTTTTTTTCCGAATATAACCTTTTTCGAGATTTTTTTACGGATCTAGCCCCATATAGCCTAATTTCAGCGTACAGAGAGCGCTGATTTTTTTTCATTTTTTATCCACGGAACCAGCGGTTTGTGAGTGTTATTTAAATTTTTGATTTTTCTCATGGAACCGGTATTGCGTAGCTATTTAATTTTTATCTTTTTTCCTCGGATCCAGTGTCATGAGCACGCTTTATTTTTCCATTTTTTTTCCAAAATTATTTAGTGGACGGGCACCGCTTGAATTTTTTTTTCATTTTTTCTCCCACGCTTGAATTTTTCAGCGGCCACCAAGCATTTATTTTTTTTGCCAAAATTATTAAGCTTAACGAACACCTCTTGATTGTTTTTTTTATTTTTCGAATTTTTCTTGTGTTGGCATTATCGTTATAATTTTTTTCGAATCACTCGCGACGATGAATTTACGATTGTAGCCTCGAGCCAGAAAAATTCAGCAGAGCGGTGGCGCGGTATTATTTACCAGCGTTCAGGCTCGAACTTTTTACTATATTAGTATCGTCGTTATAATTTTTCTGAATCAGGCTCTCGGGTGATGAATTTGCGATTGTAGCCTTGAGACAGAAAAAATCAGCAGAGAGGTGCTAGAATTTTTTCCGCGGTTTCCTTTTCCCAAAGACGTAATATATGGTTCTTTCCTTTTCGGGACGTTTGTTTCTTTTCCTTGATTCCAAGACGTTTGTTTTCTTTTCCTTGTTGATCTTTGGAGGTGAGAGAAGGTGCATTGTGAGCCACAGGAATGATTTGAAAAATATGGAAAAATAAATTGCGTTCACGACCATGGATCCGAAAGAAAAAAAGATAAAATTAAATTGCTCGTACTACGGTTCCGCGAGAAAAAATTAAAAAATTAACCAAAGACTCACGCATACGATTGGTTCCTTAGATAAAAATAAAACAAACATTCAACGCCTCCGTATATTTGAAATTAGGCTATATAGGGCTAGATCTGTAAAAAAGTCTCGAGAAGGGTCATATCCAGAAAAAAGATACGATCACAATGCCAGGACAATAAAAAATTCAGGTCTTGTTTCATTGCATGTGGATCCTCGTGTTTATTTCTTTGTTTAATTCACCCTCCTTCCAAATATGTAGTACGTACAATTTTGGTCAGTAAAAAATTCAAGTCTGGTTTCCTTGCATGCGGATCCTCCTTATTTATTTCCTTGTCTGATTCGCTCTCCTTCCAAATATGTAGGTGGGGGAGGTCTGTTTTGGGTCACAGGGATGATTAGACACACTAAATAATGGCTATCGGATGTGGGTGAGTAAAACTGAGGAAAGATCTGAGACGTTCATTTTGATGAATGCAAGTTTCTGGGGACGTTTTGCTGGGTGCACGAACATTGGGCCATCTCTAATGAGATGCATTATTTAGGGTGGACGTAGAAAAAATTACTTAGGTGCATTATAAGGGGTATAGATACAGTGCAGGAACCTGTCCCTCGTCATCACACCAATCTGGACAGTGCCTCGTATTGCATAAACCATGAAGGTTCTGTCTCCATCCACAAGCCAACCAGTGCACAACAGTGCACACCTGTCATGACTCAGGACTACAACATAAATTAGTACTACAAATATATTAGCTCCATACCAAATGACGTCCTCGGACAGATCTCTTTGGATTTTTCCTCTTTAATCCGGATACAGTAGAAATGATTAAACTGTCCTTTTTCATTAACGTACCTATTGTTTTTATATGATACGGGGCACTCTACTCCAATTTATCGATATTAGAAATAATAAAGGGTAAGGATATACAAGAAAAAAAAATAAAAATTATTTCGAAATTGTACAATAATATGTATTTAGAAATAAAATTTAATAGACAATGACATATAGGAGTACTGTCTTTCCAGTAATGTATTTTATAATATATTATTATATTTCTCCGTTGGTGCAGCGACGCCCACCAACCCATCAATTTCCCTCCCCACCTCTGCGAGCTCCCATAAATACCACACCACAAGCTCCCATTTTTTCCACTGCCTCTCCTTCCTTCGATTGAGCTCGCAGCCAGCCAACTTTTGTTTCGCTTCCAGGAGGAGCAAGCGAGCTAGGGGAGCAGCCATTGACGATCGGCATGGCCAACCAGACCTTGGTGAATGGCTTCCTCAGCTGCTTCATGCACGTAGGTCTGGTGCTGGTTCTCGCCGTCTACCTCCCGGTGTCCTTCGTCTGCCGGCTCGTCGCCAGGCTGCTGGTGCGCCCCTTCGTCGCCGGCGAGGACCTCCGCGGCAAGGTCGTGCTCGTCACCGGCGCCTCCTCCGGCATCGGCGAGGTCAGTGCTAGCCGCTGCCTACGACGTATATACCTACGTACGTGCGTGTACAGTGTATCTGAATTGGAACGCGTACGAATATGAATATCTCTTGTGGCGACGGCCACTGCGAGGTAGGTACTACCTACGTGTGGGCCTTGCTGTCAGTGGCTCAGTCTGGGGAGTTTTGTACGGGTTTCTACAAGAGAAACACGTTCGTACACGTAACGTTTTTCTTCGATGCACGCACGAACGTACGTAACATATATATGTACACGCGTACATCTTTGACGGTTTAATTAGACCCGTGTTGGCACCTGCCTCTCTATTTGTGTTCAATTCTTTTAGGAACAAAAAAAAAACGTAAGCACAATTATTTCGCGAGTATTTTTCGTTTTTTGTTCGATCGTGTTTGTTTTGTTTGCACCTATATATGTAACCTGTTGGGGCCATTTGGAATATGGTTCTTTTGTCCTTGGTGGTTGGGCTGTACTATAAGACTGCATTATATTGGTCTCGCAGAAAGAACCACACAAATTAAAAGCGCATGGATCGGATGCATGTTCATAATTTAAATGGGTTTGGTTGGCTTTTTGTTGGTATGATTTGGATATTTAAAGCCTTTGGAAGCTAAAAAGCAAAAGTTGTGGATATATCATTAGTGAGTGGGGGCATAATATATACACGAACTTAAATTTGCTTCTGTGTCGACTGTGACATGCATCGAATCATCAAAACTAACGTCATCTTCACGTGTTGGCATCGAGTAAAATTTATTTCTCATTTTGGTTTGGTCAATTGCAGCTTTCCTTTTCCATTTTGTTTTGAGAAAGTGATTTGATGACAGGTTTGGTTCTCCATGCGTTTAGATTCGAGATGTTTCTCAGAAATGTTAAAATAAACATGCATGGTCATTTTTTTCGTAGGGTGCAAATGATGCATGAGAAATATAATATGTACTTCGATTTTACACAAAGATTAAGGATAAGGTGAAATTAAGAAAGGTATAAGTGAAAATGATTTAGATACTATATTTAATTGTTTTGGAAGATAAAAGATAATATTTTATGTGTAGTGGTAACGAATAAATATATGTAGTTGAGAAAATAAATAAGGATATGGTAAAATAAATCTCATTAAATCTATATATAAGTTTTATATCATTAAATAAGACTATTTAAATTATAGATCTTATATTTTTAAACAGATGGATTGCTTCACAGGTAAAACAGCTCAACAAATTGTTGCATAGGCTAAACATTCATTTAGAAAGTTGGCACTCGAAACGAAGCGAGTACGTACGCTGGGAAGATCATGCCAAGACAAGAGTTAATATCTTCGCCGTCATATAAATAGTGTTTCCCTTTCCTAAAGTTTCTCTAATTAATTTCCGCCCTCAGTAATGGTTTTCTGTTTTGGGAAAGGGATATTTCATAATCATTTTCGTAACAGCTATATATATATAGTTGAGTGCTTTAGCAAAAGAAATATCTCCTTCAAGCGCAACTAATTTGATCAGCACCAACTGTAGTGGCGCTAGAAATTATTATACTTATAATTATTATTGCACACTGATTCAACGCAACCGTATACACATAAGAAATATCAGAAACACTATATGTGCATATTCTTTTTTTTTAAATAGGGTGTTCTCAGTTTTCACCATTGCGGTCCACCTGTAGTAACTTCTTATGCAAAAGCGGTCCGAAATATCAATCAAATGATACAAAGATAAGATATCGACCCTGTTAAGGGGTTTTAAGTTAACTTCAGCTTTCAAAAAGCCAATAAGCTTTATCCAAACAGTTTAACTTTCAAGCATGTTTTGGTATAAGTTAGAAGTTATATATAACTAGAAAAAACTAAAAGTTGAAAGCTAGATTAGATCTGTTTTTGTAGTTTATTACTGATGAAAATTAATTATTTGTCAAACAGTCTCTTATATAAGCTATAGCCACTTTTCAGCTCAGAAAGAAAAAAAAAGCTTTTTCAGAAAAACTACAGCTCCCCTGAATATATCCCTAGGTGCCCACAAAATTATATAAATTAGGACAAAACACAAGAATTATTGATGATACACATCACTTCCCATTAGAAGGTTCTATATATACTAGTAATTAAGTACATAAAAGTTTATCCGTGAACTATACTAAACCGTGGAAAGGTTAAAACCACGTAGCCTAGCTATCAATATTGCTGGATTCCCACGGCAAAGTGGCACTCTGTTCTCAATAGACGTACTCTCTGTTCTCAATTGACGATATTTTACGATTTTGCACTTCACGAATAGAAATGACAAATCATCTTTATTTGTTAGCTCACTTATTACTCTTAGATGTTGTGTTACTCTAATTCATTGTAAAAAAATATTAAGAATAATAAATGATAGGGTGTCCAAAGAAAAAAAAATAGTTAACGGTTATCTCGAAAAGATAGTCAATATATTTGGAAACTAAAAATCACATATATTGAAACAGAGGTAGTAATAAATTTGCACAGACTATCCCGTGAATTCAGAGCATGGGCTCCCCCCTCCCATCAGCCTCCTGGGGACTTGCAGTTGCTTGTGGTTGTACCTCCCTCGAAGTGAAGGAAGCGCCTCTCATTCATCCTACGGACGCCACGCCATTGCTGCCATAGCGGTGCTCCAGCTACATGTGGTTCGACAGTAACCGCAGTAAATAGCATTCATTATCTGAAGCCATCCATCAATAATACTCGTCTGCAAGTAGTCTTGAATTCTTGACGTGAACGAATCGACGGTGTATAGTGGCACAGCACACTTCAGGGTGAGGGTACCAATTGGGGGATCCCGTCTGAGGACAAAGGATGAAACAGTAACCTGTACTCTTAGCATCCTGTCAATTAAAAAGGAAATAAAAGCAGCTCGATTTTCTTTTATGTCATGTTGCAGGAGTTCGAAATTTGAATATCAGATTTATTAGAGAAACAACAAAAGAAATAATATAAGAAAAATGATGGAAGCATATAACGGCATATAGCGTTGACAACGACTTGTTATCAAATTTCTGGAACAGAAAGTAGTGCTATTATTTCTGGTCAATACCATGTCATCTAAATTAATTGCTGCAACGTCACTGTATATGACTCTGACCCTGTTATTTATTCTTTTGTTTCTCTATTGCGCGCTTTCGTACCAGCCGGAAAACCACTGCAAGATAATCAAACCCTATTACTTATTCCTTTGTTACGCATCCCCCAAATCCCAATTCTTTGCAGCCAACAAGCTGTTGCAAAGTTGATAAAATTTTCTACTCTTTTTTTTTTCCTTCCCTTGCAGCATCTGGTGTATGAGTACGCCAAGAAGGGCGCCTGCGTGGCGCTGGTGGCGAGGACGGAGATAGCCCTCCGCGCCGTGGCGAAGACGGCGCGCGAGCTCGGCGCGGCGGACGCACTCGTCGTGCCGGCGGACGTCACCAAGGTGGAGGAGGCCAAGCGGGCCGTCGAGGAGACGGTCGCCCACTTCGGCAAATGTGAGTAGCTCGTCGATCGTTTTCGCAAATTGATGTGTTTAGCAGCCGCCGTCCGTTAACCTTCCTGCTCCCTCTTCTGCTACTTTCATTTGCACGTCTTCTTTCGAGGTTTGACGGTTTAATTGTTGCAGAGACGAAAGGTATGATTGGTTGATCGCTCTGGTTGATCACTAGTGACGTTTTTAACGTTGTTTCGCACGAGCGCGGCCATACGCGCGTTGCCATTCTGCTAACGAAATCTTAGTTCAAGTGCGTGCAGAATTATTTGGGAGAGTAGGTCTCTAGCAGGCAGGTCTCATCGACCCGTCAATTTGGTGTTTGATCCGAACTTAATATGTCTAGTAATTAAGAGGGTATAGACGTATAGTACATTTCGAGGATATACATACAAATGGGATATAAAAAAGATCCCATTTTCTTCAGAGTGCAGACCTGTGCATCAGAATTCAGAAATAGTGCTGGTCCAGCTAATCAAATTATTTTATTCGTGGTTTTTTTTAAGATATGTTCAGTTTTTTAGAGTAGTCGTTCTTTTAAATAAAATTATTCAGAGTAATATAATTGAAATACTGATTTTGCTCTGATCTCTGCAGTGAATCACCTGGTGGCCAACGCAGGAATCTGGTCCAGCTGTTTCTTCGAAGAAATCACAAACATAACCGCCTTCCATAAAGTGATTGTACGCGACTCGACACAAATCAACTACTTCTATATTTTCATGAGAAACCAGTTATATGCTTATTATACATAGTCAATATAATAAACCGGTCCTAGGGGGAAAAAAAGAGCCGGAAATATTAACACTTCTCAGCTAGAAATTTTCAGTGTTCCGATAAGTCTTAATTTCGTTTCAGTCATTCCTATTGACACATCATACGTAACTAAGATTTTCTCCTCAAATGGTCCCTTGAATGGCCCAGTGTAGCGTTACCACACAGCAGCTAAGAATCTAAACCCGAACTAACCTATATCATCTCTTGTCAATTTGATCAATCGTTTTCAGATGAGAAATTATACTAGTAAGTACATGATGAACATTACAAATCAGATTTAGCCTTCGATTTATTAATGGAATTCCTACCACTCTACTACCGAGGGAGCAAGTATGAGCAACTATAAATAAGTGATAGCTAAATGATTTGTTATATCAAAAGAAATAAATGATCTATATTGAATTTAGTATACTTGAATTTAGTATACTGTAAGAGAGCTCTTAAATATAAATATATATAGGATTTATTTCTTTTTCCCAACTTTTTTTCCCCTGTAGGATCTTAACTTTTGGGGTGCCGTGTACCCAACCTACTTCGCGCTGCCCTACCTGAAAGCCAGCCGTGGCAACATCGTCGTGACGTCGTCGGTGGCCGGCAGAGTTCCGACGGCGAGAATGAGCTTTTACAACGTACGTAAGCAAAGCGAAATACTCCTAGTACCGAATAGCGAGGATAAATTCTGCTCACCAAACCTCTTATAGTGCACCAATGCACCAACATGATGGATGAATCTGGCAAAACTGAATACACACAGCCTGGCTCTGAACCCTGGCATGTTCTTGGGCTCACAGCATGTGTCAGCCAGGCTGCTGGTAAATTTATTCTTCATGGACAGAATTGCTAGTAGGGTACTTTTTTTTATCCAAGTTTATAAGTCGTATTTCTTTTTATATATAAACTAAAAAGGCGTTGAAAATGACTAGATTACTTCTAATTATTGTCACTAAGCATTATATTTAATGCGTGCATGTAAAAAATATAAGAGTAAATTAATTTCACAAAACTAAAGGTGTTTTTTTGTATAAACTATCATAAAACTGTAGATTTTAGCTTATATTTCACAAAACTACATATTTTAAAAGAACTTGTCTCACAAAACTACATGTTTCTTGTACAAACTATTAGAAAACTATAGATTTTAGTTTTTATTTCCTAAAACTATAGATTTTAGGAGAACTTGTATTACAAAACTATAGGTTTTAGAAAAACTTATTTCACAATACTACAGGTTTAGAATTGGTTGTTTTTTTGTAACAAGTCTGACAGCCACGTAGACGTTCTCATTTCTCGTTTCACTCAGATGTGAGCCTGTCATGTGATACAAGCTCTCGTAAAGTCTGTAGTTTTAGGAAATAGAAGCTAAAATATATAGTTTTTTGATAGTTTATATAAGAAACATGTAGTTTTGTGAAACAAGTTCTTCTAAAATATGTAGTTTTCTAATGGTTTGTACAAGAAACCTGTAGTTTTGTGAAATTTACTCAAAATATAAAGTAAAGATGGATATTTATTAGTAATATAAGGGGAACATCATACTAATTTTGTATTGGAATATGAAATACGATCTATATTTTTAGATAGGACTATTAAAAAAACGTTAAATAAATTTGGACAGAGAGAGTATTATATATGTTCACCTCATAAAAACAGGAAATTAGAGGGACAGAAGGTTCTGGATGCGCCATTGGTCCTAACCCTGCTATATCTATTACACTCTAATGTACTTGTAGGCGAGCAAAGGTGCGGTCATACGGTTCTACGAAACCCTAAGGGCGGAGCTGGGGTCTGACGTCCGCGTCACCATCCTCATGCCGGGATACGTGGTGTCCAACCTCACCATGGGCAAGGGCATCCAAAAGGATGGCAATGTCGGCATCGACGAGGAGGCTCGCGATGTACATCCTTGAACCAAACTATTCTTGTGATGCCAGTCGTTTCTCGGGTAACAACAAACAGTCTTAATTATTGAACTGCATGTGTGATTTTGGACGGTAGATAAATGTCGGACCGCTGCCGGTGGGGAAGACGGAGTCGCTGGCGAAGGTGGTGGTGGCGAGCGTGCGGCGGGGCGACTACTACGTGACGTGGCCCGGGTGGTACTGGCCGTTCCACATGGTGATGTGCGCCGCGCCGGAGCTCGTCGACTGGTTCTCCAGGACGTTCTACGTGTCCAAGTCCAGCGGCCAGGACGGCGACGCCCTGAGCAAGAAGATCCTCGAGGCCGTCGGCGGCAAGAAGTTCCTCTACCCCGAAACCATCCGTTCCCAAACCATCGCCGCTAACTGAAGCTAGCAGAAATTGGCTATATATGGATGCATGGTTTGTTAATTTAGCACGACAGTTAAACATCGGGGGGAAATGGGTGCATTGATAGTGTTTTCTCTCTCTTTTCTTTCGGGTTCTTTCTTTCTTTTTTTCCTCACAGTGATCAATGTGATGTGAATCGATACGAATGTTTAGTTGTTTATTGGTGGTACACCCTGTGATAAACCGGGGTGTGGGCGCAAATGGTGTATCTAAACGAAACTATTAATTTGTTGCTCGGAAGAAGATCTAAAAGAAATTGGATCTATAAAATCTCATGTGCCAATAGAAATTGGATCTAGAAAATCACAATACTTGATTGCTTTAGCAGAAATTAAATAGTGATTCTATACTTTTTCTCCAGATACAAGTTGCAAAAACGTAAGCAAGCGAAGGGATAAGTAATCACTATCTGCATTTCATTTATGCGTTAATACTAATGTAATTTACAAAAAAAAAGTATAGAAGTATCTTTGGTGAACATTTTTTTTTCTTTTGCGAGAAAGTTTGGTAATCATAAAGAATGCTAGAATGGCTGCTTCTCTCATGCATCGAGAAGTTGAACTCTTGAATTGTTCAGGGTCTGTTTTTATTCGAAGGAATTTAATAAGAAAAAAAAGGAATCTCATTCTTATAAGATCCTGTACTGTAGCTATGTTTGACACGCATAGATCAGGCGATTGAATTCCCTAAGTTTACTGTAGCACTCACTTAAAGTCGTATAAATTTCAAACAAATCTAAACATCCACTCCTACCTTATTCCAAAGGTCCCTGCGTTTTAAATTTAACCCATCCAAACACTCGTTCCAACATAATTTCTGTGTTTTCTCATCCTCTATTCTGCACATATATTTTTATTTTATTCATGTGTTTTTTTTTTCTATTCTTGTGTTTTTAAAATCGGCCCTCAGCCTGTTCACGTTGAGCTGTGTCGTGTCATGTTCTTGTTTTTCATGGTCTCTGTTTTCTATGCACTTTTTGTTCCTCTTTGTCCTATATAGTGATGATCAATTCCCTTCTTCCGAACCTCTGAAGGGGAGACATAATTAATGTGTTTTTAATTTTTAAAATTATGACGATATGGAGAATCATATTTACTCTACATAGCTTGTGTCTATGTATAAAAAAGAAAAATATTTCTCTGTTTCAGTTATAGAATAGATATGTTGTAACAATCTGACCCAAAATTCGTTTACTGCTCAGCCCATCGTAGGGCGGACTAGTGCACACATATCATCATACTTACATTTTCATCTTTGTTTCGCGTAAAAAGGTTAACCTGAAGGTGTTACGTATGGACTCAACATGCATTATATGCCGACCACAACTCCACATACACCACCTTATTAATAGGACAAGTATTATGTTTAGTCCTTTAAGGGCTGACGCTCTCAATAACACGCCATATATACGAAAAATACCTATAACCATCTCTCGGTATATGTCCGTGCATCTAGTGTCAATGCATATGCCAAGCCATACATCCACTCCAGGGCCACACATGCCAAGCATTATATACCCACCCTCCTATCCATCACGTGCGCTCTCGTGCAGCGAAAGTCGGTGCTCTGATACCATTTGTAACACTCTATCTCAAAATTCACTCAATGCCCAATCTACCGTGGCGTGGACCCATACACATAACATACTCATATTTTCGTCCTCACTTAGTGCAAAAATGCTAATCCAAAGATGCTACTTTTGGACCAACAAATAATACTATAGACAAGCAATGTCGGACACCACACTTACACTTTCGTCCTTATTTAGTGTAAAAAAGTTAAACTAAAGATGCTATTTTTGGACAAAAACATTATATACAAGTAACGTGGGACTAACTCACCACACTATAGTCTAGCGATTTTATATTAGGTGGAAACGGGAGCATGTAAACAAGCTTGAAATTAATCAAGTGAGTAAACATCGAAAAGCCTAAATAAAATGTTGAGAGGTGCTTCCATACTTTTCCTTTTAACAGTTGTATAAATATTAAAGTATAAATGAATAGTAGATGGCGATTACTTACTCCTTCATTTACTTTAAGATTTGTGCAACTTGTATTGGTACTCTTTCACTGTGACATGTGACAGGAGCATTACGCATGGAAATTTTGGAATTACATGCCTTTTTTAGCTCAGGAAGAAAAGTGAAATGATAGGAACACTGAGGCATGCATAGACCACATGTCTTAGATCACACATTAGCTCGGCTGGGGTACATTTTACAAATTTGTCTTTTACTTATATAGATTCTAAGAAACATCTACTCTAGTTTTAGCTTGGTTCTAAAATTAGAGCTCACATCATACGAAGGCTGGCCACTACTTGTGATGGGCTGACGAGTGATGGCGTGATGTAAGTACAAACACATGATAGGTTACGCTCGGGATAATAGGCTGATCACTTTTGAGAGGAAATCATCCTATATCTAGCCCTATATATCTTATCTTTTACAAATTTATCTTTTTACATATGCATTTACAAAATTGTCCTCCCAATCCCACTGTGAAGGACGCGGCCCGACAAGCGACACCTATCCCTTGCTGCCCCCAGAGAGCACGGAAGCTGATCGACGCCACTGTAGGCTGGGCGACCACAAGAGGAGTTGTGACAGCACGCACAGGCACAACTCCTCTCGCGCTTGCTTGCCCTGCCGCGGTGTTGGTCAGCTTCTGTGCTCTCAAACACAGCAAAGGATAGGTGTTATTCACTGTGCTTTTCGCGGTAGGAGAGGAGAGACTTATTTTACAAATAAAAAAACGAGATATGGAGGAAGCTGGTGGCGGGGCCGGCCTTTGTGTGATTGGAGGAGGTTGGGGCGAGGGTCGATGAGTTGGATAGGGAAACGAACGAAGCAAAGCGTTTTCTGTTGGGATGCGGACGGAACTGCGGTGCAACGCTCACGCGTTAAACAGCGATCTCAGGTGATGTTTTCGTGAGGTAAGGAGGCTATCATCGGGGACTACAATTAATGTCTCTGCCACGCACGCAAGCCATGTATAATACGTGTGCAAGTAGATAACTTACTGACAGCGAAAATATAGAAAAAAGGCAAGAGGGAGGGGGAATATAAAAGAAAAATAATTCTAAGGGGGTAATATACCGAAATGAATATGGAGAAATTAGTGACTTCTGGGTTTTTTTAAAATTTTCCCCAAATAATTTATACAATCCATTTTTCAGAGACTTTGATTTATTAATTAGAAATGCAAACATTGACCATTTTGATATTTTTTTTGGTGGGTGGGGGGGGGGGGGCACTTATTTTGAAACGCTTCGCCCTATCAAAATTACTTTGATTTGAAATACCCCTGCACCTAATTTTCCACTAGTTTCAAAAGGAAAGCATCAATTTAGAACTTTTACATATAACTACAGCTGGTACTTAAGGGCTAGCATGTTTGCCTGATTACGGAATACAAAGCGTAGGACTGTTTAGGAAGCATCGATCCATCTTTTAGGACGAATTTGCTATTTTGATGGTTTCCACTGGATCAACATTATTCAGCAGACTCCGCACCTCGATCAAGGCTCTGTTCGTGACAAGGCATGCAGCTCGTATAAGTTTTGATCCAGGTCGATCAATGTGCATATATCTTTAATTAAGCGCTGGTCTTGCACTTGACTCTTCGATCTAGTTAGTACCTAGCTTGGAGGCTAAGATTGAATCACGTGGGATTTGCGTCTTTTTAGACACAAAGAGACCATCGTAACTATTAAATCGTAACAAAGCAGCCAAGATTGAAATTGTTATCTAGTCCTAAAGTACGTACGTATTTGCAGTGAGGAGCTAGCTTGGTGTCCTCAAAACTAAGAGTGACCGGAGGCCAGTAATATTATCTGCTACACAATGCCAAACTATAGCTTTTACTAGTATAGATGTATGGCAATAACAATTGGAATCTTCTATGTCTACAGCGCTCCACGACTTTTTGATGCATACATTCTAAAACACGTCTATCTGTGAATTATTAACCGAGAGAGCGTACTCAAAGATGTAATTTAACTATTTTAATTGTGAGTATATGCAAGCTAAGCTTCATATAGTTAGTTATACTCAGCACCCCTTCATTTATATATATATATATATATATATATATATATATATATATATACACACAAGAAGTATACATTTCTATCATGTGGGCCACCCTTGGCCTCCATGGAATTATTGAGCTATATATATATTGCTTTGCATCTCTCACTCACCCCACGTACTTATCCATTAGAGCACTGTATCACAGATAACTACCTTGCTAGCTATATGCTAGCCACCCTGGACACCAACAACTCATGCAGGAATTATTCTCCTACACTTGACCTAGCTAGCTTTCATAGCCCAACTGGTAGTACTAACACATGTGCTTAACAGTATAACTCACACACAAGTGACACAAGCAAGCATTATTCCCTACATCTTTCACCATGCATTTGTGTGATAACCAGCAACTGCTAGCTAGCACTGGTCGTCCTCCATGCTCCTGGGAGTCATCTGGAAGAAGTGATCCCAGGCGTACCGGAAGCTGACGGTGGCCATGCTGGCGATCCGGCTGCCGTCGTTCACCAGGTAGACGCCACCATCGTCGGAGTGGAACAGGGCAGGGTCGACCTCCACCGTCGTGGCGAATCCCGCGCCGTCGAGGCGCAGGTTCCTGACGCCGCACGGGCACGTGTTCTTCACCTCCACCTCGAACACCGTGTCGCCGCGGCCGACCGTCGCGCCGGTGTTGATGGTACTCACCTGGATGCTCGACGTGCCGCAGCGTTGGCCGTTTGATCCTGTGGTTCGTACGTACATGCATAACAGTAAATGATAATTAATTAACTGACATACGAATCTATCTAAGTTAATTGTGGCAATCTACTATCGTAAGAGTACGTACTAATTAAAAGTACTCTCTGTGTACAAAAACGAACAATCTTGCGCAGGTAAAAAATGTTCTCCTAATGAAGATTCGATATGTCATTCAAGTGGTAAAATCTGTCCGTGGGTATTACAAAATTTGATAAGAAATATCCTCGCTCGTGCCAATATACCTTGTTCGTTTGCATAATTAACAAGCCAGTGGGATTACAAGACGTAATTACCTTGCACAGAGACGATGAAGAGGAGAGTAATCAGAAGCTTGAGAGCAGTGGCCATGGTTCTACTTTCTAGCCTGTTCTTCCTTTTGGATGCCGGACTTGTGGAGTTCACTTGTGTGCCTCTGGCAGTTGCTGGTGACTCAGTTTCTGATGAAGTTGCAGCGCGGCTGTGTTCAATTTATAGTGAGGAGCTCGATCGGTAGGAATTTTGTAATACTGTTTTTGGATGTCTCTTTCTTGGTTCCCCATTGGCCCCAACATGGACGACCCCTGTTTACTTATAAAATGACTTGTCCCTCCTTTCCTTCACACCGAAGTGCATCCATATCCATGCTTGTGTTGAAACTAGCAAAAGGGACAAAAGAAAACATAAAAAGAAAAATGAGCCATTGCTAGCTTATTCCTTGCTTGCAGACTACTTTTAGTAAAAGCATACAGCAGGAGTGATAGACAAAATACTGTAATAACTCTAAATAATCCATCTATTATAGATGGCAGAGCTCGCGCCCTGAGGAGCGTTCACTACTACAGAATGGTATATCACATCGCTTCATCTGTGTCGGTTCTTAAGTTTTTAGGAAAAAATGATTGTGATAGATGACTTAGAAGAGGCATTAATCCTAATCACTATCGGTTCTCAGGTTAGAAGTGATAGTGATGTAGCACTGGGAACATCACAATCGATTCTTATGCGAGAAGTGATAGCGATGTGCATTATCATCACTATCGGTTTTCATATAAAAAGCGATAGTGATGAGCACGTACACATCACTATCGGTTTTCATATAAAAAGCGATAGTGATGAGCACGTACACATCACTATCGGTTCCTATTGAAGAAGCGATAGTGATGAGAATGCACATCACTATCGCTTCACAAAGAATCGCTCATCACTATCGGTTCTTTTGTGAAGCGATAGTGATGTGATTTCATCACTATCGCTTCTTCAATAGGAACCGATAGTGATGTATGCGTCTTCATCACTATCGCTTCTTATGTGGGAACCGATTGTGATGACTATGATAATCACTATCATTTGACTTATAAGAACCGACTGTGATGTGCATGATCACATCACTATCGCTTTTTACATGAGAACCGATAGTGATATGCCTGTTAGGTTAATTATGTACCACTCGAGCTGAACTCTTCTCTGTTATTGTTCCAGAGGAGGTTTCTCCGCCGCCACCAGAAAAAATAGCTCATATTCTGTCGTTGGAAGCAATACTTGGGTGAGAAAAATTTGAAATCCTCAAGGGTGGGTGTTAAGAGGGTTAATATGAAGCCCTAACTTGAGGAGATTTCCCCTCATTTTGCATAATTTGTGGTTTTCTTCAAAATGTGAGCATTCCTTCAAACCCCTTTAATTTTACACTATGTAATTTTGATATGTCGCGAAGAAAGTCTAGATTGCACTGGTATTGTGAATGTCCTATCAGATTTCACACCCTTTATTTCACAAGCATGTACACATGTATTTAATTATCTTAATTTGTAATGCTTTGATGTTAATATGGAATTATTATTCTTTGTCACACCGATGAATGCTAGAGTTTAGGTGCGGAACCTACATCTCCGTTCGAGGATGCTTGTTTATAAATATCCGAACGAAATGGCATATTTATAAGCGGCGATCTCAATTGTCCACGTTCTTTGGATTAGTTCGAGGATATGTGCTTGGGCAAGTTCTAAGGTGTGTTGTACAAGCTGCAGAGTAGAGATTTGGTAGCGTCTCCTGGTATTCTCGGATACACACCCTCTTGACATGTTGTCGAGGCGTGTATATGGAGAATAGCGGAGATCTTGTCGAAATTTTCTCCGGAGTTGTAAAGCGGCAAGGAACTTGTCGGAACCACATATCCTCGAATGGGATAGGACCAAACCTATTTAGAGATAGGAGTCATCGTTGGTACCCTTGTTTTGTTTCGTTGTAGTCAAAAGATCATGAGGCTCTTGCACTATATAATTAGATTGTTTGATATCATTGTTGATGTTAAAAATGTATGTCTCCTATCTAGGAATTGGAAGCTCTAAACCAGGGAAGAATCTAGGTATCATTTGGGAGAACACATTTTATATATCTTGCAGGAACTTGCAGTCCTCTATTTTGCAAAGGTAATATTAAATGAAATGATGTCTCAATATTTCAAATAGCTAGCTAGCTTCTTTGTCGCTCCGATTCTTCTTTAATTTATTGTGTGAATTTTAATTGCGAGATGGACCGTAAGAAATGGATGTATGACAAAAGTCGTGTGAGTCTTTGAATTTCGGAGGGTGTTAAGGAGTTCACAAAAATTGCCGAACAGGACATGTTGAGGAGGGGTGTAAACTTCATATACTATCCTTGCATTGATTGCACCAATCTGAGAAGATTTAACAACTCAGCTCAAATCGAGGACCACCTGATTCGACGTGGCCGTGAGGAATTACACGTGTTGGATCCATCACGGGAGGCAGTAGTACCCTTCCGGTATGCAACGAAGACACGGTGGAACCGGATGATGAGTTGCACTGATATATTTGAGGAGGAGAATTTGGAGCAAATGTTGCGGGATGTGGAGGGTAATTACGGAAAGAGAGTTTGAAAAGTTTAAAAGCTTGATGGAAGACGATGCCAAACCATTGTTCACAAAGTTGCAAAGCGAATACACCAAGTTGGGTTCGGTCCTTGCATTGTTCGAATTGAAGGCAAAACACCGTTGGACAGATACAAGTTTCAATGCACTTCTAGTTCTTCTATCGGATCTGCTTCCGGAGGGAAACGAGTTGCCAACAAGCATTTATGAAGCGAAGAAGCTACTATGTCCCATGGGAATGGAAATAGAAAGGATACATGCATGTCCGAATGATTGCATCTTGTACCGCAACGCACATAAGGAGCTGCATGTGTGTCCAGTTTGCGGTGTGCCCCGGTACAAACAAAAGGAGAAGTGTAACGACAAGAAGCGTAAGAGTCGGGGCAACGACGATGAAGAGGTCACTACTGGTACACCGGCCAAGGTATTGTGGTACTTGCCCATCATTCCCCGTCTGGAGTGGTTGTTTGCAAATCCCAGAGAGGCAAAATTGTTGCGTTGGCATTATGAGTCTCGGAAGGAAGATGGCAAGCTGAGACACCCTGCTGATTCGGCTCAATGGAGAAACATCGATTGGAAACATGAGGAGTTTGGTGCCGAAATGAGGAATATAAGATTTGGGTTGAGTACCGACGGAATGAATCCATTTGGTAACATGAGTCGTCACAAGACTGCCGCTCATTGTGCATCTACAACCTCCTCCTTGGTTATGTATGAAGCGGAAGTATATCATGATGTCATTACTAATCTCGGGACCCAAACAGTCGGGAAATGATATTGATGTATACCTTGCACCACTGATCGAGGACTTGGTAAAATTGTGGAATGAGGGGGTCGTGGTGTGGGATGCGTACAAAAGAGAGCATTTTACCCTACGGGCTATGGTATTTTGCACCATAAATGATTTCCCGGCCCTTAGTAATTTGGCGGGTTACAGTACAAAAGGAGCCAAAGCGTGTCCTATTTGTGAAGAGGAGACTGAGAGTCTATGGCTGCCGAATTCCAAGAAAACTGTGTATATGGGTCACCGTAGGTTTCTACCTCGAAGTCATCGATACCGTAAGATGGATGACAAATTTGATGGGAAGAGGGAAGTCCGTTCGGCACCGCAACCTATGAGTGGAAGGCAAGTATATTCACGTGTAGAGGATATCGATGTTCAATACGGAAAGAGCCGTAAATCTGTTCGTCTAAGGACAATTTGGAAGAAGAGGTCGATATTTTGGGACTTACCGTACTGGAAGGAGTTAGATGTCCGACATTGTATTGATGTCATGCATGTTGAGAAGAATGTCTGCGATAATTTGGTTGGCATCCTGCTGAACATACCTGGGAAGACCAAGGATGGTGTAAATACTCGTCGTGACATGGCCTACATGGGAATCAGGCCAAGCCTTGCAGTGATAGAGAAGGATGGAAAAGGTTCGTACATCCCCGCTGCATGCTACACCCTGTCCAAGAAGGAGAAAGAAGATCTCTGCAAATGTCTCCAAGGTATTAAAGTTCCATCTGGCTACTCCGCAAACATTAAGAAGTTTGTGTCCATGGATGATTTGAAGTTGTTGGACATGAAGTCCCACGACTGCCATGTCTTGATGACCCAAATGCTCCCAGTTGCAATCCGAAATATTCTGCCAGAGGATGTCAGGTTAGCAATCACGAAGCTGTGTTTTTTCTTCAATGCGATCTCCTGCAAAGTTATTGACCCCGATGTGCTGGACAACTTACAAAGTGAGGTGGTGCAAACTCTGTGTCAGCTTGAGATGCATTTCCCACCGTCGTTCTTCGACGTAATGGTCCACCTTGTTGTTCACCTTGTCAGAGAGATTAAGATATGTGGACCTACTTTCCTACGTTACATGTATCCGTTCGAGAGGTACATGGGTATTTTAAAGTCCTACGTGAGGAATCGGTCAAAGCCTGAGGGTAGTATTATTGAAGGTTATGGGACTGAAGAGGTCATTGAGTTCTGCGTGGACTACCTAGGTAGAAGACAAGCAATTGGCATTCCTGTATCTCGTCATGAGGGCAGACTTGCTGGTAAAGGAACCGTTGGATCCAAACTAATGAGTCTGAGGTTTGATATGTATTGCAAGGCACATTTGATCTTGCGTAATGTAGCAGGTTCGCCCATACATCGAAGCAAAGCATAAGTTGATATTACAGAAGAGAATCCACAAATGGATGAGCTTTCCATCGCACAAGAACACAATGATCGATTCTCACATGGTTCAAAGAAAAGCGGATGTCTCCTTTAGTGAGAATGTAAAATGGTTGGTCGACGGACCAAGATTTAATGTCTGAGACATGGCGGGGATACGATATTAATGGTTACACCTTTTACCTTGAGAGTCAAGATGCTAAAGTCTTGTCCAAAATAGTGGTGTGAGCATAAATGCTTTCTCCGATTATCATCACTGCAAAGAGTCTCTCCAACAACAATGAACTCCTACTATGGGTTAATTGAAGAAATTTGGGAGCTCGATTACGGAATATACCAAGTTCCCTTGTTCCGATGTAAGTGGGTAGGACTTTCACATGGAGTGAAGGTCGACAAGAGAGGCTTTACTATTGTGGATCTCAGTAGACTCGCCTACAAAGATGACCCATTCGTCCTTGCGAAGCAAACAACTCAAGTCTTCTACATGCGTGATCCGTCCAATCCGAGGTGGCACGTTGTTCTTCATGGCAAGAGACGGATCGTAGGAGTTGAAGATGTTGTAGATGAAGAAGAGTATAACCAATTCGATGAGATACCTTCATTTGCAGATGGGGCCTATCTTAGCGGGGATGATGACACTCATGGAGCCAATTACATGCGAGTAGATCATCATGAACGACAGTATTGTAAATAAATGGACTGTTATAACGTTTGTTGTTAATCTCAGTGTTGTGTTATGTACGTGAAACAGTTTGCATTGCTTTAAAAGTGAAAATCCATTGTGAGTTGCTGTTGGATGCTTTGATGGAAATGCAATTTCTCTGTATGCATGCACTTTGTGCCATATGTTGTGAAAGAAAATTCCATTTGACGATGTCTAGTCTCGTTGTGATGTACAATCTATATAATTCTGAGACACAGAAATGAGGCTAAGCTATATGAAATCATTTTTGGAAATTTTCAAAAACTTGGACTTCATTTAAGAAAGTTTTGACTTTTCAACTATTTAAGGGAAATTCATGCCTAGAAAGTGAATTTAGGAATTTTTTTTCAATGCTAACTCTTTTTTGCAAAATTCTTTTTGAAAAAGATTTGTAGTATCTCAAAGTATATTTCTGGAAAATTTCAAATAATTCCAACGATATTTGCAAAAGTTTTTCACTCTTTGATCTAATTCTGAAAATTTTGACTTCATGGTTTGTCTGGAAAGGAAACAGTGCAATGAACTACATCAGTGTCGGTTTTTTATATAAAGCGATACTAATGACAAACATGAGTGTCGGTTTTATTAAAAGAGCGTCTACGATATTTAGAATCGTTGTCGGTTTAATTAGAAAAGCGATACGGATATTTAAACATCAGTGTCGGTTTTTTTATGAGAACCGATACTAATGACTACTATCTGTGTCGTTTTTTTTGTAGAAAACCGATACAGATAGTAAAACTCAGAATCGGTTTTTTTTGAACAAAAAGCGATTGTAATGACTACTATCTGTGTCGTTTTTTTGCAGAAAACCGATACGGATAGGAAAACATCAGAATCGGTTTTTTTGGAACAAAAGCGATACGGATTGTTGAAATATTAGAATCGGTTTTGTTATTATAACCGATTGAGATCATGAATCGCCATTTTTTACTGCGCTCCTGACCTCATTACTCCCGCCGCCCCCGCTCTCGTTTGCCCGACTCCCGCGTAACCCTAGCTCGCGACTCGATTCCTCCGCCCACCCTAACGCCCATGGCGCCTCCGCCCGCCCGCCCCTCCGCCCTTCCGCCCGCCCGCCCACGACCTCCGCCGCCCCCCCTAACGCCCCACCACTCCGCGCGCGCCCCTCCGCCCGCCCCCCGCCCACCCTCCTCGGCCGCGCGCCTCCTCGCCCGACCCTCCTCGGCCCGGCGCCGCCACCTCGCCTCGAAGCCCGCGCCCCCCACTGCCCTCCTCGGCGGGACGCCCGCCACCGCCCGACGCCCCTCCTCCCCGACGCCCGGCCACCTCGCCAAGCCCCGCACCACCGCCGACGACGCCCGTCGCTCCGCCCGAATAGTTGGTCGGCTTGTACTACTATCTTTGTCGTTCGCCTCTCGGGCTCGCCGTTAGTTATGTTTATCCATTTCACACACATTTTCGTTTTGAATATATAAAAGAGGTTATGCTTATCCATTTCACATATCTAACTTTGCTATGGCCAGTTTTCGAAGTAATTTCTTGCTGTAGGTATATATCTTTGCAAATTGTGTCGGGTCAGATATCAGATTTGCAGTTAAACTATTAGTAAAGTTGAGTTCTGTTCCAACTACATCAATGTTAATTCAGTTCATTTGCTTTGGCCATCTACATATGTATGTTGTCATAGGAACTGCATATTGCCTGTTACCAAATTGTTGATATTGTTTGCGTACTGTACATTATTATGCATTCATGCAACCGTAAATAGGGTTGGAGTTGAGCATAAGTACCTCTGCATTGCAAAGGGTGCAAAAGAGTGCCTCCTCGCTATAATCTTCTTGTTGGTAAGCTTCA
This sequence comes from Otatea glauca, assembly GCA_036346275.1. Lineage (NCBI taxonomy): Eukaryota > Viridiplantae > Streptophyta > Magnoliopsida > Poales > Poaceae > Otatea > Otatea glauca. The sequence goes on along the minus strand of CM070732.1, from coordinate 4,142,797 downwards.
TCTCCTTTGCGGCAATCTCCTTTCAAAAAAATAGCACAACTAAAACAACCAGCTCATAAACATGACTTATCCTGACTTGCCAACTTCAATTTCAAACTCCCCCTAAGATAAGTGGTAAGAATGGATGCACTTTCAAAGGTTTGATCAATTGGAGTTGACAAGTATTGGTGGCATACATGGTGCCACATAAAACAACGCAACTGCCATGGTAGTTAGTTTAGAAAGATTTCCATCAGTAATTGGATTAACCTCTTGGCTGATACCTAATCTTATCATCTAAAATAGCCTCGACCATGAGGGGTAGTGAAAGCTTCTGGCTTCTGTTGTTGAAATTATATACTGCTTCTGAAACAAGCATTCAACCCCTTCTGGCATTTAACACAAGTCTGTTTCTACTCAGACTGATAAGTACACATCTTGCTCTGGTTTGGAATGGAGTATTATGGTACATCTTGTTCTTGTTTTAGAATTTAGGAAACCTTTCAACCTCTTCTGGCATTTAACATTTGCCCATGTTGGTATTGGTAGTCTTATATATTAAGATTAAACTGGTTGTGAACTGTTTGAGAGGAAGATATGCTTATTGCTTAAGTTGCCATTGTTGCTGCATTCTCATGGACCATCAAGCTTTCATGACATATAGCTTTAACTTTCCTTCCTAAGTATGCTTTTTTTGATAGCAAAGCCCAGATTACAAGCACATGTCGCTGCAAGTACCCCCTTGAGAAAGTCATTGTTGATAAATTTATAAAGCACCTCATATAGCTCATAAACATGACTTATGCACCGTGAAGCTTGTTTCTATTGCAACAAATATCTAACAAGAGAGAAACAAGGCACAAATGATGAGGTTTCATCAATACATGAGCTTCAATGTTTTCCTCTTGTATCCTATCATCTGCATGCAACTTTGATATCGCCAATTCAGGAAATAACCTTTATTTTAATAGTTAGCAGCTATATGTACTTAAACATTCTAGTGCATGGCAGACTCGAGTGTCTCAAGTGTTGTGTCAACTTCTGTGATGATTGGTGACCGGCAATGATTCTAGACACAGCTACATGCTTCATTTCGATCTCTTTTCATAATTGTGCATGTATGTGTAAAACAATAATCACGATACTTATGTTTTGTGTTTTATCTTCAGAAGGTCATTATTACTTTAATGAAAGGTGCCAAGCTCATGTTCACTTTACATGTACTTGCTTGTGATTCTTTTGCAAACATTTCACAATGCATGCTTTCATCACCTACATGTTATTATTGTTACTATAATATGATCTATGTTAGAGTTAAAAATACGTAACCTACGTCTCCCGTTCGAGAGTACTTGTTTATGAATGTGCCATTTGGTCACATTCATAAGCAAGCAGTCTCGAATTGTCCACGTTTTTTGGACAGTTCGAGGATATGTGGTTCGGGCAAGTTCCTGAGCTGTTGTATACCTCCAAAGTAGATTTTGGTAGATCTCCCTACGGTGTTCTCCGGGTATACACCCCTCTTGACCTGTTGTTGAGACGTGTACCTGGAGAACAATGGGAGATGCCAAATTTTCTGCGAGTTGTACAACGGCTTAGGAACTTGCTCGAACCACATATCCTCGAATGGGATTAGGACCAAACCTATTTAGAGATTAGGGGTTATCGTTTATGCGTATTTAGGTGGTCACAGATAAACTTTTTTGAAGATCATTCGTTCATTTGTTACTCTCTTGAAATATGCTAGAACGCTTACATCTTATTACTTATCTATTCACTATTGCTTTACATAATTTATTATCAAGTTCACAAAATAGGTACTAATTGCTTTCATCATGTCAAATATATGACCTTATCAGATTAGAAAACTCAAAATGTCACAATTAGAGAGCATCGGCTCCTCGCCAGACAGAGTAGAAGGTGCTCTCGAGGGGTCGAGCCAAGTTCCAAATGTTGAGAGGCCGAGTAAGGTGAGGAAGGCTGAGGACCGAACAAAGGGGCCACAGGAGAACACCGCAGTTCTCCACTTCAATGCCACGAAGTGCACAGGCCCTCCCAAGTACAAGGGCGATACTGTTCATTCCTCGGTCAATTGGTGAGGAGAGAGTGCCCATAACGATTAAGGATTGGAGGAAGGAAGTCGGCGCGAGCGGAAGAATCGACGTGGGATGAGGTTAAGGGCAAGTGGATTATAGAGGAGGAAGATGAACGCAACGCGAGCAGTGCACGCCTTGAAGAGGATGGGTGTGGCCTTGAGGCACTTCGTGGTCCTCATGCTTCGTGAGTACGATTGAAGGTCGTACACCATTCGAGAGGTATCCGTTCGTTACTACAGATGTTTGGGTGGAGTTCACGACGACGAAGGGTACGCCTGAGGCGAGCAACTAAGAGAGAGGAATACCGCTATCCGAGGCACAACACGCACCCGCACCACCCCTGCAGCAGCGGCTATGAGGGGAAGAAGGCAGAGTGGGCGCGACTAGCCGAGGAGTGCGCGATCTCCGACGACGATGCCTTACTCCCACATATGTGAAGAAGCACGCATGGCGGGTATTAGCGAGGACAAAGAAAACCCATAACGGGCGGCTTGTAGTCGCAAACCCGCTCTGCGACGTCGTCTCTCGCCATCGTAAGATATCGACTTAGTACATTGCGGTTGGCACGGCTTGTTGTATTTTGGATCTAATTCGTACTCGCTTATTGCGGAGGAGGTAAGCGGCGAAAGAGCAGGGACCTTCGAGCCAAGGGTCGAAGGATATCCGTCGTCTGCGATCGGAAGCCCGATCATAAGGGCGGGTGCTCGTGCGCAGGTCGGGCATACGAAGAAGTCCTACTTCCAAGATGACGTTTCGAGTGCTAGATCAAGATCATGGGAAGCACGCGCGGAGCGCCTCAAGGAGACGCTCAGGGAGCAGCTGAGGGAGGAGATCAAGGATGAGATGAGGGGGGAGATGATGGCACGTGAAGATGAGATAAGGGCTGAGATGATGGCACGTGAGGAGCGCCTGAGGGCTGAGATGGTGGCGATGATCTCCCAGAGTCAGAGCCAGAATCCCTCACCTCTTGTAGAGAAGCCTGTGCCCCGACCTAGCAGCTGTGGTTCCAAAAATGATAAGACCGATCCCCATCTGAAGATAATAATTAATTTTTCCTAACTTAAAGTTACAAGTGTAACTCCCACAATGTTTCTCCTCAAGTTGCGTACATCTTGCAGGCCCCTGCTAAGTGCCAGCTCACCACCCTGACGGAGGACGGATTTCCTGTCGAGGCTGCACGCGGGGTTGCATTTCCATGCAAGGAGACCGACACTGTGCATGGTCAGCCTTTGGGGAAGGGCTACATGAGGGTGCAGGTGGACTACGTCCACGAACACTTCTTATCACATGTGCTCGAGTTCCCCCCCAACGTATCAGCACTCTTGGGCAAGCACGCATGTCGTTCATCAAGTGGCCCACGACGGTGTCGTACTGGTCAAGGTAAAAATCCCCCGCGTCTTGTCGACCATTCCAGTAGTACTGCAATAAGTTAAATATGCGCGTGCTTTGCAGGTTCCTACCGTATCTGTGCTTGCTCCTGCTGCGCTCGTTCCCACCACCGTGATGAGTCTACTACAGTGCGGAGCTCACGTGTAAAAGGACAAGCACGACACCAATGAGAACCACAAGAGGCCTCTGAGACTCCTTCCGCCAAGAAGGCAAAGTCGATAAAGGCCACAAAGCCCTTGAGGTACTTGAAAAGCCAATACCCTCACCTCGAAGACTCCTTCGCCCGAAAAAAGTCAAGCCTGAGCCACAGACATCCCTTATGATTTTAAGGCCTACGTACATGGAAAGCCCCTGCTTGCATCCAACGAACTAAATGGTCTAGGCAGGTGGACTTGCATGCTCCATGGATGGTATATTGATAAGGTGAATGAGGAAGAGCGTCGAGTTGACTTCAATGTGATGTATAAAGGGTACATTTCCACCGTGGCGAGAATGGGATATTCCTGTCGCTTTGAGGATCTGTTTCTTGTGTACCAATTAAAAGTCATCGATATTTCTACTTTACGATCTTGGGCGCTATGAGTATCGCACCATACAACATGGTCGACGACTTTTATAGGATTTTGCATTATGTTTTCTAATATCAACACGAGTTGCGGGGCAATGAGACAATGAGCCGTGTGAATCTAAACCAAGTTGGGTTAAATCGACCCGAGCTAGTGTCTGCGACCACGGCTAGGATACATCCGGTGTTTGTTCTTGGCTACGTCAAGAGGGTATTGCATCTCGAGTCGACGAAGGACTTCGTTGTAATACCGCACCACGAGGAGTAAGTAGTACAAACCCTTCAATTACTTGTACGCACTTAAACCGTATGCGAACTTATTTCCTTGCACTACATTCCATTTAATAAGCAACCATTGGGTTCTACTCGTCCTCGTTCCGAGTGAAAACACAGTCTACATTTTTAACTCAATCAAGAAGAGACCGATGGCCTACGCGATCAAGTGTCCTTTGCAGAAGTAAGTACATTACCGTAACCTAACACTTTCTGAATTTAACTATATTTTTTTACTCAATGGCATCTCTCCAATATATGTAGGGGTTTCTCGGACTATGTCGATGAAGGAGGGTCACACAATAACAAAAAGGGCAAGACGCTGGAGTATAAGAAATTCACGGTACAAGTGCCTAGCATATATCGTTTAATTTTTTGACATCTAATCTTCGTGTGTTAATTTCTTTTCTCTCTTCACGTTGTCATCAACAGGCGCGATGACTGTGCGGCTTCTATGTCATGCAACACATGTTGGTTGTGGTCGTGGCTCACACCTTTTCCTAAGGTATATGTACATGCATACTTAGCCTTTCACATACAAATTTTGAAACTTAAATTCATGCACTCATTTATGTTTTGCGATGATCAATATCCCGAGAAGAGCTTAGACAAAGAAAGCACTCAACAATTTACGAGATCACTTATGCCAATGGTACTGGTTAGAAGTTATATCGGAGGACGGTAGGTTTAGAGATCCTGAAGCGTCCTACTAGACCATATGGAAACAATATTAATTGTATATGTCAATGTGATATATATGCACGTGTACTGATTGTTAAGCATGTTTGTGTTTGTATGTTGTGAACGAATGGGCTATATTTATTGCAATTTACGTATTCGTGTTCTGTGAATGTGATATGTGCATTCTGTGTTATGTATTGTCAAAGTGATATATATATATGCCCAATGTTAATATGTGTGTTATTTTGGATAATATGCAAAATTGAAACACCCCCATGAGGGTCATCAGAATCGGTTCTTTTAAGAAAGCGATTGTGATTACCACATTAGTAGAATCGGTTCTTTTACGGAAGCGATAGTGATAACCATACCATTACAATCGGTTCTTGGAATAAAGAGATTGTGATGATAACTTATCAGAATCGGTTCTTTAAAGGAAGCGATTCTGATGACCCCCTCATTAGAATCGGTTCTTTTTCGGAACCGATTCTGATAACCACGTTATCAGAATCGGTTCCGAAAAAGAACCGATTCTAATGAGGGGGTCATCAGAATCGGTTCTTTAAAGGAAGCGATTCTGATGACCTCATCATTAGAATCGGTTCTTTTGCCGAACCGATTCTGATATCAGAATCGGTTCGGCAAAAGAACCGATTCTAATGATGAGGTCATCAGAATCGCTTCCTTTAGAGAACCGATTCTGATGACCCTTTATCAGAATCGGTTATTAGAAAAAACCGATTGTGATAATGTGTTCATCAGAATCGGTTTGATCTAAGAACCGATTCTAATGAGGCTTTATCACAATCGGGGCAAAACCGACTGTGATAACTCCACCTCATCACTATCCAAAGACTTCGTATCGCCACTTGAACCGACTGTAATGACAAAAAAGAACCGATTCTGATGTACAATTCTGTAGTAGTGGTTTGAGCCGGCTTGTGCGTGGCTCGCGAAAAGAAATTTACGTCTAGGTTTTTTTTTTGAAAAAAAATTACGATTAGGTCTTTTTTCGAAAAAAGTTACGGTTAGGTCATTTTCCCAAAAAAGAATATATATTACGTCTAGGTCCTTTATGCGTTTTTAAGCATTACGCTCGGGTCCTTTTACAAAAAATTGAAATTACGATTAGGTCCTTCTTGAAAAAAAAAATACTTTCAGGTCTCTTTTTTTTAAAAAAAATATACATTACATTTAAGTCCTTTTTGCATTTTTCTAGCATTACGTTTAAACTCTTTTGTGGAAAACACAAAATTCTTTTTAGTTCCTTCTCGCGCTTTTTCAGTTTACTTGTGTATGGAGTGGCAATCGTGCGTTTTCTCGATTTGCTCGCGTGGAGAGCGGCGCCCGTAGCGTGGCACGCAGCATATAAGTACCTAGTTAACTTGATGATGGATGAAGTATATTTACTTGTTACAGGTTCAGTACGCATTAGTAATTTTACTATTCACGTGCAAGTGACAACGGTATGTTTAGCAACACATCCAAGATTCTACAATACTACTCCCTCCACTCACAAAAGAACGACGTTCTAGAATAAGTACAGTCTGATCCTATTAACTTTGACCAAAGAATAGTACGGTTTGAATACATAAAAATGAAATGATTGAATTTGTCATAAAAATACTTTATAATATTGCACTTTTACAATATTTTCCAAGCAATATCTCGTTAACTTTGAAAAGTAAAAACATCATTTTTTTAGCAGCAGGAGTATTTTTTTTTAAACAATATAAACGTCGTACAGCTAATTCTACAGACTTCATGCATTGCTAAACTTTACAACAGAAAGTGGATCACTAGACTGTAGCAACTAATTATGGAATGGGACCATGCATCCGCAACTTAAGCAGTCCTCACATGAGGACCATCCGATTGAAACATAGATGGTTCGGATCGACCCAGAACCGCATAAATAGTGCTTTACTACATTATCATGAAATAGTGAAAAATCTGCATAGCATTTTCAACAGATCCTCTGCAATCCCACGACTGCACGAGAGCCCTGTCCTATGGAATGCCATCTCTTCCCGTCGTTCTTACTGCAAATATTGAGCATCCTTCCTACACAAAAGTGGACATATATTATTTATAAGGGAAATTAAGCTCGAATATATGTGTGTTTACTTGCATGCTACAATTGTATCCCACTACGTACTGTATATTTGAACACATACACCACAAGATATTTACTTCTAGGCTGCCTACTAATTTGGCAGTTGATGATTTCGTGACAAAGCTAGAACAAGCTACAATATGTAATGCCTGCTTGCTTAAAACGAGGACGAGGGTGCCTTAGGTAGATTGCATAGGAATCTTGGTCCACCATCAAGAGACAGAAAGAATTATTAATTTCCTCTTACCTTTTTTTGGTAGAATTAACTAATCAGTTTCTTAACCCCGAAGAAACACATGGAGTTCCTAATCTGCCGTTTGTTTGGGACACGGATGCCGGTGAAGAATACACTCGGTCGATTTGAATGTACCCAAAGATGCAGATAAACATATCGTGTCGATATGTCATCTTGAGCAAATGCTCAATAAGTACATATATAGCACCAATTTGATACAGAATCGAAATGTACATGTCGAAATGGGATTTTAAAAGGATTTCTCACTTTGAAATGTATTTAAATAAAAAAAAAACTCTAACCGGTGGTTTTGGCTTCCTTAAGAGCTAATCATCGAGAACGTACGTGCTCCTGCTACAACGAGGCGTGGGAAGCATGCATCGCAAAAGGGACTCCGATCACTGTAAGAAAAGAATAAAGCGAAAAAAGAAGATTAAAAAACAACAAAGTTCACACGCCAAGAACTAACCATGTTGCGCGCTTTGCTTCGTTAGAGGGAAGTACGGACATACATGATTTTCACGAGTTTACGACATTTAGATGGTTTCCACCGTATGTTCCTGAATGTTGCTACACAGGATAAGTACGGTGGAAGCACACATGCATGAGCTCTGTTCCACCACTAATTAATTGTTAGCCGCCAGCTTACTGTTTGGTGTCTCGATCTATCTCAAGATTCGTGCTCTACCCAGCCTAATATTCCCTCGTCTCGCTCCCCCTCAAGTGTATATAGCCATCGCCATCCCTACCTCACCATACCATTGCTGGTTACCATCCAAAATCCGGCCACCACCGGCGCATCAAAAACTATGGTTGGTGTAGAGGCAGCTGGGGGGTGATCTCCAAAATAGTATCGGAATTTTGCCGGAGCTGTCGAGTGTCGGCAGAGGATGCATCACGATGCAAGTCCAATGACAAATAGTTCATCAGATTTTTCGAATGTTTTTTTTAAAACCTGTCTCTTATAAGTTTTTTTTATAGCTCACTATTCGTCTAATCGTTCTTTGGTAATCTTGGTTGTAGAGTTTTTGTTTTTTTTAAAAAACGGCAAAGCCGAGATTGGATTAATAAGGTAGAAAAGGTACAAATACAAGGTGCGGAGACTGCACCCGAAGGAAGGAAGGGGAACTAGGGAGATTAGAAAAGAAAAGGAAAAAACAACGACGCCTCTAAGGCTGCCCCTATATGAGTTTGCCTAGGTACGTTGCTTTTGCTAAAGTCCAGTTCGCAGCCTCGTCTCTAATCGATTGGAAGATCTGTTCGTGAGTTGCCCAGCTCCTCTGAAAAATTCTATTGTTTCGCTCTTTCTACCATTGCCAGCATGTTAGGATAATGATTGTTTTAACACCTTTTTTGAAGGAGGTGTAGTCGGCTATGCACAGAAGGTTCCATTGGTCAAGGTGCCCCGGTGAGTCCCATTGGTCCGGTCGGAGGGACGGAACGGGGACCCATCGAGCGACAGAGGATCACGTACGTCGGACTTGAGGGCAGTCGAGGAATAAATGGATAACCATTTCTAGGTTCCGGCAGCATATCTGGCAGAAATATTGATTCGGCCAACCTCTGAGTTGCAAACGTTACGCTGTCCACAGCCGATTTTACTGTGCAAGCCAAAAGGTCTTACAACGTAGTGGTGCCCTTATCGACCAAATTGTAGAGTGAAAAGGTTTTGATGTGCTTCCATTGAACTGAAGACGATATGCCGAGCTAGCTGAATAGACGCCATCAGAGGTCGGTGTCCATACGATAACATCCTCCATTTGTGGTTGAAGAGGCACAGATTTTATGCTAGACCATAGAGAGACATATTCCCTTAGGAGCTGAGGGGTTAGTCGGTGGCGGATGTCTCGAATCCAATTATTGTTTTGTAAAGCGTTCGTAACCGATCTTGCTTTTCTCTTGGAGTGTTTGTAGAGGTGTGGCGCGAGCTGGCAGGGAGCTACACCTTGTAGCCATCTGGAGGTCCAGAAGGTTACCACCTGGCTATCACCAATGCTGGTTTTGGTAGTCGCCATGAAAAGCTGTTGGTCGACCCGGTCGCAAGGTGTAGGCGAATCTCCCCAAGGCCTCTCCGGATTCGTGTGCCTGAGCCACATCTAGCGCAGTCTAAGAGCTCGTGCAAATCTATCAAGGTCCAGAACTCCTAGGCCTCCTAGTTTAAGGGGTTGGCAAACTGTCGACCACCGCACTTTGCAATTTTCACCATCAGCTGCCTCATTGCCAGCCCAAAGGAATCTTCTTCTTATCTTATCAATATCCGTGATAAATTTCTTGGGCACCTTGAATGCTGTCAGCACATAAATTGGGATGGAGGTGAGAACTGATTTAACCAATGTCAGGCGTCAACCCAGCGTGAGATGATTGGTTTGCCATGCCGCCAATCGTCGCGCCACCTTATCCTGGATGGGTTGGAGGTGGATCCACCGCAAACGACCCAGCGTGAGAGGCATTCCCAGGTATTTGGTTGGGAAATGTGAGAAGGTTCCTGTGAAAGGTTGGAGGATGCTATCTAGGTTTAGGTTCTGGCATTGGATTGCAGCTATGGAGCTCTTTTGCATGTTGACCCACAACCCGGAGGCCTCCCTGAAGCGATGTGGGATGGCAATGACAGCCTGCAATTCCTCCCTGACCGGGTTCAGGAAAATGACAACATCATCTGCATATAGGGAAAGCCGTAATGCCGGTGCACAACCTTTCAAAGGTGACTGGATCTCATCGTCAATGGCCTTTTTGAGGATGAAATAAAGCGGGTTTATGGCCAGAATGAAAAGAAATGGTGATAGGGGATCGCCATGTCGAAGCTCTCGCTGATGTGAGATTGTGGGACCCGGCACCCCGTTAAGCAGCACAGATGAGGATGACGTCGCAAAGCAGGCATACAACCACCGGCGCCATCGATGCCCAAAGCCACGCGCCTGCAGAAGGCTCAGAAGGTATTCCCAAGACAGAGTTGAAGGCTTTCTCAATATCGAGTTTAAGCATTAGAACCAGGGTGCGCGTTCTGTGGTAATGCCGTGCTCGATTGCGAACAGCCAAGAAGTTCTCTTGAATGCTTGGCCCTTTGATGAAGGCGCTTTGGGAGGGTGAGATGAGCGAGTCTATATGGGAGGACAAACGCAATGTCAACACTTTGGATAGGATCTTGAGATGGAGTGGATTAGGCCGATGGGTCGGTAGTCTGCAGGTGTGCCCGAACACTCTTTTTTGGGTATGAGTGCGATGGAGGCAGTGTTGAACGGAGCGAAAGTCGACGAGGGGCAGTTTTGGAAAGTGCGTAGAACAACCATGACGTCAATCTTGATTATTTCCTAGCATTGCTTGTAAAAAGCCACAGTGAAACCATCCGGTCTCGAGGCCATATCAGCCGGCAAATGGTGAATGGCGTGCAGTATCTCATCCTCTGTGAAGTCCGAATCTAGGCCAGCCATATCTTGGGAGGATAGACCAAGGTGGTGCCAAATGATGTCCTGGGAGCGCATATTCTTTTTGCCCAGTAGGGACGAGAAATGCTGGAAAAGAATGCGCTCCTTGTCCCCGTAGAGCGTGGCTATGCCCTATTTGGCCTGAGAGATTGGATGTAGTTCTTTCGGCGGCGGCCGTTGGTCCTCAAGTGGAAGAAACGAGTGTTTGCGTCTCCCTCTTTAAGCCAGGTGATTCGCGAGGCCTGTCTCTTACGTGCCCTTTCAACCGTAGCCAAGCCAGTGACCTTGAGTTTGAGAGCTCTACAGAGACGTCGCTCATCCTGGGAGAGATCCCTAGACTCTTGAGCCACGTCTAGTCGCAGGATGATGGCATTTGCCAAATAGAAGTGTTGGGACGCGTCGCTGAAAAGGGAGCTGCTCCAAGCGCGCAATACCCTTGAAGTCACACGGAGTCTGCGCAAGTCGCTTAAAGGGGTCTGTGTGCATGGTTGGCTGAGTCTAAGCGTGGTGGACGAGCTGCTGGAAGCCTGGGAGGCGAGTCCAGAAGTTCTCAAATATGAAGGTCCGGGGCTTGACGGGTCCGTTATCGGTTGTCAGCAGCAGCGGGCAGTGATCAAACATTGATGAGGAGAGGGCCTGCAGCAGATGATTTGAGAAGAGGGCGTCCCATTCGTGATTACAGAAGACACGATCAAGCCTAACTGGGTCATTCCGCTCGTTACTCCAAGTGTACCTTCGATTCTGCAGTGGTACTTCGCGGAGTGCACACCAATTGATGACAGCACGGAACTGTGCCATTAAGCGATGATTTAGGTTGGAGTTGTTTTGATCTCTCGCTTGGTAGATTAAATTGAAATCGCTGAGGATAAGCCAAGCCCCACCTTCTCAGATGCCTTGGCTTGTAGAGAAAATTTAAACCCAACAATTAGGTTAGTTAGCACTATATGCGTGGTTGACCAATAGTGCCAGTCTTTCAGAAATAGAATTTCTGTAGACGCGAATCTATAGGACGAGGCTGTACTACTACTAGAGAGTATATATCTTGATTCTTGACTACTAGCATTTTTCTTTTTGGAAAGTATATGTCTTGACTACGCTTATTGGCTGCTCTCGATCTTTCTTGGTCACTCTTTTGTGAAGCAAGGAGCATTAGCATTTGATCCTTCATCATTGCTGTGCTTTATGCATGAAAATGGATGAGGATTTGGTAGAGCAGAACAACAGCAGATGCCTTCGGTAGTTGATTGGTCCGCCAAGTTGCGCTTCCTATTTGCAGAGAGATCGATATGTGTCTTGCATGGTCCTTTGGAACTCTCGAGTAGTACATTTATTCCACGACTAGCCGAGTGCCCGTGGGTCACAACGGAAAAATAATCGCTCATACAGACGAATTAAAGAAGTGGAAAAATAATTTTTGATAATTATATAAAGTCTAAAAGACTAAACCATAATAATGAGAAAAGTTTTAAGGTGCAATTTGCAAATTTTCGTACGGCAAAAGCCATTATACATGAAGCTATAAGTTCCGGGTCTAATTTTAATTTTTTTTCGCCAAAATATCCTAAATTCAATATAATAAGGGCACATTAGTAGTTTATACAAAATCCGTGGGCTTAATTGCAAAATTGCATGAGGCCTGATCAGATCCCACTTGGTTGGGCCATTAATGGGCTAATCGGCCCATTGCGTCTTTGCCCTATTGAATTTTTTTTTCTTTAATATTTTTTTTTATTCTTTTTTTCAAAACTATGCGTCCGATTTTAAAAATTACAAAACTAGCCCCCCGTCGCCCGTGTATAGGGCGATCGCCCCATACACGGGCGATATGCCTTGCGCTGATTCCTGCTGTCTCGACGCTGCCTCAGTGTGGGTCCCCGAGATGCGAGGGCGGGGCACGAGGGTTAAGGTGTTTTTTTTGGTATTTTTGTAATTACTACATGCCTTTTTAATATGAACCTATAACTTTTGCTAGGAGTGTCCAAATTAAGTGAAACTTGTTTCTAAATTTAAATTTTGGAATGAGGAATTAGACTGTAAAATAAAAATCCATGTGTTGTTTGCAGAAAAATATTTTTATTTGAGTTGAATGCTAGGCTCTAACTATGGATTGTGAAGGAATTATAATGTGTATTGATCCATAAATCATGAAATAAATAGAATAAGTTACCACAACCTTATGCACTTCATTTTTGCAAAAATATCTAAATATGATTGCATTTTGAATCAAAGATGGCTAGTTTAAACCCTTTATAACATTCATTGTTCAAGGAGTTAGAATAATGTCTGAACGACCTCAAAATTTGACTGAACTAGTTTTGTTGCATTCTTGGGCTTGCATAGGTTACAATTATGTAAAAATATTTAGATGTTACTTTAGGCTGCACTATTTTATTGTTGTCCGAACATGCAATCGGTAAAACATCAAAATGGCCGTATATTTCACAAACGAGGGTCAAACTCGATGAAATCAAATCAGATGAACTTAAAATGCTATAACCTATCTTGATGGACAGAAATAACATCATTTGGGACAATGGACCAGTAGGACATATACGAGCCCTCCGGACAGTGAGCATACACTTGAAGGTTAGGCCGCACTCTTTATTACGACTTAAAACTGAAAGGAGTACCACGAACAAAGAAAACCAAAGTTAACACAGACGCTCATCGAGTGCTTGAGGCCACTTCCCATTCGCCCATGCCTCCGGCGGGGCTTCTCTGGCACGCCGCGCCCTCTCTCGTTTCCTCTCTCTCTCGGCCTCCTTCTCCTCCGCTTCCTTCCTACATGCCTCCACGCGTGCGGCATCGCGTTGTTCTTGAAGCCGCCGCGTGAACTCGTCCTGCCGGTTGGCTTGGTCAAGAAGCCGTTGGTCCTCGGGGTTGATCTCCGTATCAAACCACTGCTCGATAAAACTCTTTATGCTGGTATCTCTGCCCTCGTCATGCAGAAGGGACCATTTCTCCAAAGGCTCATGTCGTATCCAATCGGTGAAACTCTTTATGCTGGTACCCGACCTACGCCGGAGGTTTGGGAGGTCTGTCGGCAGCGCACACAAGGCTGTGGGGTCCTCTCCCTGCTCATGGTACACCATCGGGTTCCTTGATGAACTAGCGGTACCTCTGGGATCCATTGATTGCTTCTTCGTTAGTTCGTCCAACGTCTTCCAAAGTGCGTCGAACTTCCTCCGTTGGTTCTGTTTGCACAGGCGCTTGAATATGTTCATAAGCTCCTTGTTCCGAATCGCGGAAAAATTGGCACCCATGTGCCTCATGCACCACTGCTCCTCAGTCCGCCACTTTGTCGCTCCCACGACGGCGGACCCTTGTTGCATATCCACGATCGCCTTATGACCTCGCATGTCGGTCATGGATGACACAAACATCGTGCCTATCGAGAACAAGCGCTAGCTTCACTCTTTCAAGGAACCGATTACCAACTCTCCGTGTTTTCCCCTCCACGAATGCCAACGCAACCGGTAGAACACTCGTTGTTGGCATCCACCGCGATCATGATTAGAATCGCCCTTGTACTTCCCGTGAGGAACGTGCCGTCCATGCAAAGGGCCAAGGCGACGCGTCTTAACGCATTTATGCATGCGCCCAGGCGAAGAATGCACGTTGCAATACCCACTTACGGTGCACACACCACCCGCAGGAAACTCCGCAAGGTCGATGGATGTACCGGGGTTCCTATGTGCGATTGCCCTAAGCAAGTGGGAATATTCTCGTCTGAAGCCTCGACGCCCCGAACCGTATTTCGAGTGTCCTTTTGCTCTCCATGCCTTTGCGTAGCTAATCTTGTCTTGAAACCTCTCCTCCACGGCCGTGATAATAGATCGAGGTGCGGATGGGGATTGTCCACGATCGACCATAAAACACATTTGCCACCCAAGTGGACGACGATTGCGGTGTCCTCGCCCGCTTCTTCCATTCAGATTATGCTCAATCACTATGGAGCATTTCGGTGAGTCCTTCCACTTCCTGGTATGCATGCACCCGCCATGGGCACGAATCAACTACGCACTTCACGTCGTAGTCCTTCTTCTTGGACTTCACAACCCCGAATTGCGCGGAGAGACATTGCCCAAGCTTCACCGCATCCTTGTCTTTATATATGGCCCCTGCGTCACCTCGTTCTCACGATACTCCCATGCATCAATGTTCCTTCATTCATTGTTAGGTCTTGAAATTGTAATTGGTCCACGCACGAGGATAGGCACCTCGGGAGCGTTGTCCTCCTCGTCGAGTGCTCACCATCGAGGACTTCCTCATCCGCACGGTCCTCCTCTTCCATCAGTCAACAATGTCCTCCACCTCCTCCCCCTCGTCGGCCACCCCTCGCGCCTCCACCGCTGTCTCTCTCGCCCCGGTCCCTTCGCCACCGCCGTCTCGTGCTCCTCGTCTCCGGGCTCCTCACCGCCTTCTTCTTCGCATCCTTCTACATTTGGCGTCCCTCCCGTAATGTCCACCCCGACATCACGAACTTGCGACACCGATGGAGCTACGGGTAGCTTGTACCAACAACATGAGCGGCCAACCTCGCTCTACGGCAAAACCAACATAACTCCTCCATGTTGACGTCGAGTTAATAGGAATCAACTCTCCGTAAAAACGGTCTTGCGCTCGGCTCACTACCGCTCGACCAAGAATCAACGATCTGGGCATCCAAACTGAACATCCGAGACATCCACTCCAACAAACCCTGTATGTCCTATCGCCGATCTACATATGCCCGTCGACTCTTGAAAATGATGATAGATCCACCCCATCCGCCCCTGTGCTATCTCCCCATCTCCATAAAATATTTGGAAATACAATTTCTCCGACATCTTCGCAACGTCCAAGCGAAAAATATTACTCTAAAATACAATCTACAAAGCGTACATTGATCGTACTACAAAATACGACTATAAATAAGTGATTTTGACTACAAATAAGTAATTCGACTTGCCTACCATATGGCTTAACATTATATTTGTGCCACATTACATTAACCCTACCAAATTAAAATTGTAAATATTGCCTACTATTTTCACTGTATTCACTTTCTATATCTTGAGTACTATACAATCTCAAATCTCTAAAACTAAATACTACATTAAAGTTCTAAACGCTATCAGAAAAATTTCTAAACAACACTATGCGAGAAATTCTAAAGCTGCACAATCCTAAATTTTCTAAACACTAAAATAAATTTCTAATACTACAATAAATTTGTAACGTACTAAATACTATACAATCTGAAATTTCTAAAACTAAACACTACATTAAAGTTCTAAACGCTATCAGAAATTTCTAAACAACACTATGCGAGAAATTCTAAACATTTGCACAATCCTAAATTTTCTAAACACTAAAATAAATTTCTAATACTACATAAATTTTTAACGTACTAAATACTATATAATCTCAAATTTCTAAAACTAAATACTACATTAAAATTCTAAACGCTATTGAAAAATTTCTAAACAACACTACCCTAAATTTTCTAAATATTAAATGCTACATTATAATTCTAATAACACACTCCTACTAAATTTTCTAAAAACAACAAAATCCTAAAATTTTAAATAATAAATGGTACATTTAACTTCTACGTAACTAAACAATCATAAATTTTTTTGTAAAAATACCTTCGCAGAAACAACGATTTACTTTTTTCTCCCTTTCTCTTCTTTTTCTCTTCTTCTTCTTCTCCTCTTCTCTTCTTCTTCTTTCTTTTCTTACGCCTCATTTGGCTTCCCGCCGCCGGACGATCGCTTTATAGCCCCCTCGCGCCTGGCTCGGCGTCGCCTGTCTCGAGGCGTGGGGCCCACTCAACAGGCGAACGGCTAGTGGACGGCGAAAGCGGTGCGAGGACAAATCGCGTGTATGGGCGTCGCCCATACAGGCGACGGGCGTACAATTTTGCAAAATTTTCATTCGGACGCATAGTTTTGAAAAAAAGAATAAAAATAAATATTAAAGAAAAAAATTCTTGATCTATTGATCTGTGTGGGCGCCACGCCCACACGCCCTGTTTATTTCATGGCTAGGGTTGCTAGCCACAAGTGCGCACGTGGAATGCGGCAGTGTCCTGCTGACTCGACACTGGCCCTTCCTCGGGGATGAAGAAGCCGTGGCTAGAGGTGGGCAATCGGCCGGGCTATTTTGGGTCGGCCCGAGACACGTCCGATCCAGTACGATCCACGGCCCAGCACGTACTATTTTAAAAGGGTCGGGTCGGGTCGGCACGGTTGCTCGGTCGTCTTTGGGCACGCCAATCGGCACGGTGGGCGGCCCGCCCGATCTGACAAGAACGGGCCGTGCTTGGGCTGCGCATGCGAAACATCGTGTGCGTGCCGCTGGACGACACGCTTGATGGGCGGCACGGCGACCCGCCCCCGACACGGCCTGCATCACGCGGCAGAGCCTGCGGTAGCTCCTGCGGCACGCGGCCGAGCCCGCGACAGCGCGTGTGGTACGCGGTCGGGCCGACGGAGAGGAAGACGGAGGGACGGGGGAGTACCTGGGCACGTCGCCGTGGTCGCCGAGTGCCAGCCCGCCTCAAAGCTCCTGGCGCGGCGCGTCACTATCCGTGGATGTGTTACGGCTACTACAAGCAAATTCGGGTCATTTCCTCTCGTCACAATAGTATAAATGGGTCGGATTTGGACCAGCACAACACGAAGTAGGCATGAAGCGTAAATAGACCGTGCTTAGGCTCGTCGAAGACGAGCCGGGCTGACACGGCATGACACGGAGGGCACGACGGGTCGTCGCGGCCCGGCACGATAAGCCCGGTTTGGACGAATCCAGCGATAGTGTCGGTCGGTCTGACCAGATCTAACTACCCCCAACCACGTACGTCTTCACGACCTCTTCCTCCACCCCCTCGCGGCAACCTCCTGCTCCCTCTTCGCCTTCGGTGAGTCCCCACCGTCCGCCATGCCTCCTCTGTCCACCTCCGTGCTGTCGAATCTGGTGCCGCGCTGCCTCCTTCCGCGGACGGATCTACGTTGTTTGGCGCACACACGTTAAGGTGGGAGCAAAAGCAGAGGGAAGCTTTAGAGTTTGGAGCACGAGCGGGGGAGGGTGTCAATCATCAACTCCCTCAAACTAATCTTTTTAAAGTTGTAGAGATTAAAAACCCAACAGTTTTCTGAGGTATATTTCTTTTGCCTGACCGGCTTGAACTGCATGCTACAATTCTATATGGGCTGTACTCCTCATCACGTCCCCATCCTCTGGTACTACAGTACTACTGTCTCTCTGATTATCCTGGACGCTCACTACCTGTGTCAAGCTAGAGATGATGCTCACCTCTCAAACAAACCCATTTCTGATAAAAAATAAATAAATACCATCAAAATACCCCGTTTTCACAGAAGAATACATATTGAACTGTCGCAGTGGGCAAATAAAAGCTTCTTTACTCATCCAGCCACTGAAAAGACCTTATTCATCGAAAGAGTCAAACGTGAACATTACACGGATGGCACTCCCTCCCCACCATCCTCACCAGTCCCACCTTCCTTCCAAGAACGCAAGAAGAAAAATGGATAGGAAGAGGGTGGCCATTGTTGGTGCCGGTGTGAGCGGCCTAGCAGCCTGCAAGCACGCGCTCGACAAGGGGTTCAGCCCATTGGTATTTGAGGCCGACGGCACCATTGGCGGCGTGTGGGCGCACGCCATTAAGTCGAAAAGGCATCAATCGCCAACGGCGGCTGTTGTGTGCTTGGTTATACAGATGCGTGCCGGGCCTGTGCCCTGCACGGATAGAGGTGGACGACGAGGCCGTAGCGGCGACTCGTCGGATACAAGCGAACGGAGCTACCGGCCTGGTTATCGGAAGGCACCGCCACGAGAAGATTGTCGGCAAAATAGTTCATACCCTTTTCATTGATTTTCTCCCTACTTATAGATACAAAAGACCTTATGACTTACATAGACTCTTTCCTGACTTAGAAGATAAAAGATACGATACTATCCTGCCTTGGAAACTAATAAGTAAAAAGATATCTTTACTAATGAACTCTCCTTGCCCAACACGCCTCATGCCAAAGTATCCAGCGGATGAGCATTGCTGTGCTGCAGCGTGGTAGAGCCTTCCTTGGTTTGGCCTGTTCTCCTGCGTCGATAGAAAACATTGTCGAAGCCGTGTAGATCCGTGACATTACCCCCCCCCCCCCCTTGAAAATTCAGCTTGTCCTCAAGCTGGAAGGTGGGGTACTCCTGCCGAAAAGCAGTAGCTACTACCCATGTAGTGTCGTTGGGATCGGTACCCTTCCAACGGACAAGAAATTGCCGACGACCCTTAACGATGCGATGGCCCAAGACGCAGTCTGGCTCGCATGGCGGTGGTATGGAAGACGACGCATCCTGAGGTAGAGGCGGGGGAATGGTCGGAATGTCTCCTTTGAAGGCCTTCAAGAGAGAAACATGGAAAACATTATGTAGACGAGCTTCCGGTGGAAGGTGAAGACGGTATGCGACGGTGCCAACGCGCTCGGTAATTTGATATGGACCATAAAAGCGAGGCGAAAGTTTGTGCTGGCTCGCTGTACGCATGGATTGTTGGCGGTGATGTTGGAGACGGAGCCAAACCCAATCGCCTTCAGCAAATGAAACCTCGCGATGACGAGAGTCGTAGTATTGCTTCATGCGATTTTGTGCCTGAAGAAGATGCATGCGGGCACGGAGGAGCAACTCATCTCGGTCGGCCAAATGACAATCAACCGCTTGCAGTGGGGATGCCCGTTGATTATAAGGAAGAAGGGAAGGAGGTCGACGACCATAGACCAGCTGAAATGGCGTCATCTTGTGCGCTGAATGGAAGGATGTGTTGTAACAAAATTCGGCCCATGAGAGCCATTGTGCCCAAGTCCTCGGGGTATCGGATGTCAAGCAGCGCAGATACATTTCCAGTGTACGGTTGACAACCTCCGTTTGGCCATCCGTTTGGGGATGATAGGCCGTGGAGAGAAGAATCGTAGTACCGCAGCGTTTAAAAAGTTCCTTCCAAAAGGTACTGGTGAAAACCGGATCCCTGTCACAAACGATGGTCTCGGGCATGCCGTGCAACCGGACCACATTGTCAAAAAATAAGTTGGCGACCGTAGGAGCTGCCGAAGGACGTGTCGTTGGTACGAAGTGGGCATATTTGGAGAGTCGATCAACTACCACCATGATAGCTGTCTTCCCCTGAGATTTTGGAAGGCCGATAATGAAATCCATGGAAAGGTCGGCCCAGATCTGGTGGGGTATCGGTAGAGGTTGAAGGAGCCCGGCTGGTGAGAGGGAGGCAGTTTTATTCTGTTGACAAATAGTACAACATGAAATATAATCTTCTACTGCTCGACGTTGGTGTGGCAAAAAAAATCTTGTTGAAGACGATGAAGTGTCTTGTGAACCCCTTCATGGGTGGCATCATGGACAGCAGCCACCATTTCCCGAATGAGAGGAGACTTGGCGGGCACGACCAGGCGATTGTTGCGGAATAAAAGGCCATCGCGAACGAGCCATATCGTGCCTGTGCCTGAGAAAGTGGATAAACTGGAATCCGGTGCATTCGTCAAGGGACCTGCCGGAGTGGGTATGTCGGAAGAAGATGAGGACATCGGCGCGACCGGTGCGGAGGAATGCGCCTGGTGCGGCTGTAGCTGCCAAGCGGCACAACGTTGTATGATTTCCGGGTCTGCTCGGAGGTGTGCTTGCCAGCCGTGAAGAAGCGCCGAGTGAGGAGCGGAAATGGCAGCACAGGAAGAATCAGGTGCTTCCATCCAGGACAATGCGTCGGCCACCTGATTGGTCCGGCCGGGCTTGTATTCCACGTGAAAATCAAAGCCCATTAATTTGCTGAGCCAATGTTGCTGCGGCGGGGTGATGAGGGCTTGGTCGAGTAAGTATTTAAGGCTGGCATGGTCGGTGCGGACGACGAAAGCACGACCCCACAGATAAGGCCGCCAATGACGAACAGCTTTGGATAATCCAATGAGTTCACGTTCATAAGTGGCGAGCTTTTGGTGGCGATCGGCCAATTTCCTGCTAAAAAATGCCACAGGATGGCCCTCTTGTTGTAGCACTGCCCCAATGCCGCTGCCGGAAGCGTCGCATTCAACCACAAAAGGAAGCGAAAAATTTGGCAAGGCGAGAACCGGGGCTGACGTCAGTGCTGTTTTGAGGTCGCAAAAGGCTATGTCGGCCGCCGTAGTCCACTGGAAATTATCTCGGCGGAGCATTGCTGTCAATGGTTCGGCAATGGCTGCATATTGGCGGATGAAACGACGGTAGTATCCCGTCAAGCCCAGGAATCCCCGAAGAGCGGTCACTATGGTGGGACGAGGCCATGCTGAGACTGCCGTTAATTTGTCGGAGTCTGCGGCCACTCCTTGTGAGGAGATGACATGGCCCAGATACTTCACACGGGGCTGACCAAACTCACATTTAGATTTCTTGAGGAATAAACTGTGGTGGCGCAATTTGGTCAGGACTATGTGTAAATGAGCCTGATGGTCTTCGGCCGTTGGACTATAAATAAGGATGTCGTCGAAGAAGACAAGAACAAATTTCTGGAGAAAATCCTGGAGCACCTCATTCATGAGAGCTTGGAACGTCGATGGCGCGTTAGAGAGACCAAACGGCATGACAAGAAATTCATAGTGCCCATGATGTGTGCGAAATGCCATTTTATTGATGTCAGCTTCATGCATGCGAACCTGGTGATAACCGGAGCGCAGATCGAGCTTGGTGAAGAATGTGGCGCCATGGAGTTCATCTAACAGTTCTTCGACCACTGGAATGGGAAATTTATCCTTCACTGTGTGAGTGTTGAGTTCGCGGTAGTCGACGCAGAACCGCCATGTACCATCCCCTTTTTGACGAGTAAAACTGGCGAAGAGAAGGGAGACCGACTGGGGCGTATTATGCCTTGATCCAACATGGCAGTACACTGACGTTCGATCTCATCCTTCTGGCGATACGGATAGCGGTATGGTCGGACGACAACTGGATTTGTGCCGTCGCGCAGGCAAATGCGATGATCACAATGGCGGACCGGCGGAAGCCCTTTAGGCTCGGTAAAAATATCCTCAAAAGCCGCCAGAAGTGAAAGGATGGTTGGTTCCTGGACGCCCTGGATGGACAGAAGATGGGGCTGGTTGTGGCGCTGAAAACCTTCCAGGGTGACGTGCTTGCCCTCATGGGTAAAAGACATAGTGAGCGTGCTGAAATTCCACTGAATATCGCCCAATGTTTGGAGCCACTGTACGCCCAGAATGACGTCAAAGCCATCAAGAGGAATGACCAGAAAAGGTGATACGAAAGTATGTTCCTCAATCAAAAATACTCCTGATGGGACTGCACCCAAGCATGGTAATTGGCAGCTATTGGCAACTTTGACGCGTTGAGAAGAGGAAAACTCGGGCGTTATCGCCATACAGACCGCCGAGTGGCTACTGATGAAATTATGGGTGCTGCCACTGTCAATGAGACCGAGCAACCGGCGTCCGCGCATAAGGACCAGGACTTGCATGGTAGCACTGGAGGTTGGCCCAAGGATCGCCAGTAGTGACAGCGAAGGTGTCGACGGATCATCCATGTCTGGGTCATCTGCAGCATCTTCGGCCGGAGCATGTGAGTCGTCGAGTTCATCGTGGCAAATTTCAATGGAGAAAAGACGTTTACAATGGTGGTTGCGCGTGTACGTCTCATCGCAATGAAAGCATAGACCCTTGGCACGCCGTTCGACCAGTTGATCGGCGCTGAGTTGGACCCTAGCTGCGGGAGACGAAATAGAGGCTGTGCCGGAAGAAGCTGAACCCGACGCACGGCTGTTATTGGCGGAAGAAAAATGGGGCATCCCAGGTGATCCCGTCTGTGGAGGCAGGGCGGCATTTTGTGAGGACAGAGTGCCGCGCCCAAATGGCACGCGCCCGCGGCCTTGCGACGCATAGCCCTGGACTGTGTCAGCGATCCACAAGGTCTTCCGCTCCTCGGCTTCTCGCGCCAAGCTCACGGCTTCAGAAAGGTCGCGAGGTCGATCCCTGCGAACGTCGGCAGCCAAAGCTTTGGCAAGCCCAGCCGTAAATGTTTCCACCTGATCTGCACGAGCCATACGGGGGGCACGCGCGAGAAGACGCTGAAATTCCTTGGAGTAGTCGTCAACACGACTGGAGCCTTGTTTGAGATTCACCAAATCGCCCAAAGGCCCTGCTCCCATCTGACATGTGAAGCGTAGCAAGAAGGCGTCAAAGAAATCTTCCCAGGAAATCCAATCTTCCTCGAGCAGCCAGTTGTCCAACACCTCCTGAGCCTCGCCGCGGAGATGTAAGCCCACAAGATCAACATATTCCCTGGCTGGAATCTGGTGAAGACGGAAGTACCGTTCGCACTGACGTAACCACGAAAGTGGGTCGTCCGTGCCGTCGTACGTTTGAAGCTCCAGGCGCGGAGTGCGCGGAGTCCATCGACGATGGGCCAAGTGGTTGTCGGCATCCACCGAAAATTTGCGGCGCTCGGCGGAGGCGTGCGCATGGCCGCCAGGTTCCCAAGGTTGGCGGTCACGGCGCCCTCGTTCGACAGCGCGCGACCGTGCTTGGCGAAGGAATTCCTGCGCGCCAACGCCTGGTTGGTCCCGAGCGTGTGGTCTGTCATGGCGCTCCCATGCAGGATCGTTGCGGCGGCCGGTGTCATCAGCCGCATGGCTTGCTTGTCCGGTGTCGCCTTGAGTGTGGAGACCCGCACGCGAGATGGCCAGGATTTCCCCAATCGAAGTCTTCATGTCTTCTAGCGAGACCTCGAGTTGGCTGACGCGTTCTTCCAGGGATGGTTGCGCCATGATCGGAGAATCGCCTGAAGCTGATACCAAATTGTTGTGTGCTTGGTTATACAGACGCGTGCCGGGCCTGTGCCCTGCACGGATAGAGGTGGACAACGAGGCCGTAGCGGCGACTCGTCGGATACAAGCGAACGGAGCTACTGGCCTGGTTATCGGAAGGCACCGCCACGAGAAGATTGTCGGCAAAATAGTTCATACCCTTTTCATTGATTTTCTCCCTACTTATAGATACAAAAGACCTTATGACTTACATAGACTCTTTCCTGACTTAGAAGATAAAAGATACGATACTATCCTGCCTTGGAAACTAATAAGTAAAAAGATATCTTTACTAATGAACTCTCCTTGCCCAACACGCCTCATGCCAAAGTATCCAGCGGATGAGCATTGCTGTGCTGCAGCGTGGTAGAGCCTTCCTTGGTTTGGCCTGTTCTCCTGCGTCGATAGAAAACATTGTCGAAGCCGTGTAGATCCGTGACAGCGGCGTTCCGGTTTTCGGACTTGCCATGGCCAGCAACTATGACAGAGGCATACCCAAGCCACCTTGAGGTCATATGCTTGCGAATGATCACCTCGGGTGCATGTCGGACCACAGAAAACACTTCCAAAATCATCTATGTATGCTGTACTAGTCCAAGAAAAACTAGTACACACAGTAAAGATGGTACCACAGCATATCTATCGTATTTTATTAATAATCAAAGTTTACATAAAAAGGTGGCACGCAGGCCAAACAATGAAGCAGCGGAAATAAAGAAAATAGTACTAAAGCCTAATAGATTTACCATCGTAGAACTCCTCCTCTGAACAGAGTAACTAAGGGTGAGTACAAAAGTACTCAGTAAGTCATACAGTAAATACAGTATTAATGTAAAAGATACAAAGGATGGTTATATGGTTGAGTTTAGCGTAAATTAGCAAGTTGTACCAATATTGTAAGTATTTTTCAAGAGCATAATTTTGAAAAAGATATTATTTTCCTAATCAATGGAATCACTCCATCCGAAACCATCTTTTTAAAAGTCATTTGTGAAAATATTAAAATCTAGTCTGTGAAAGGCTGGCTCGGCATACCCATGACCACGGGTGCAGCTAATCGATTAGTTTTACACCCTGTAGAGGTTGTACAACTTTGTCCATAAGACATGATTATCTTCTTTTGCCCAAAAACACTTCCTTTGGTGTGTCGGCAAAGAAAATCATGACAAGATCTCTATAAAGCTTCATCCACGTAGTCATGTCCGCTAAGGTTTCACCACTGGTAAGGTTAAAACCGCTCATTCCAGATTCCAGAAGCCCTCTCTTGCACTGAGTAGCAGCCTTACACCCACTTTGACACGACAGTCCATGTTATGTTGCAATACGGATAGTCAGATCTGTCACATTCTAGACTTGTGGTAGCACGATAAGGCTTATACATTCAGCGTAATACAGATCGATCCTTAATTAACTATGCGAGCTTTCCACAACCCTCGTGCTTCACGCACCCACCAGTCAACCATTCTCGCCTGGTCCAAACCACATTTTTAATTTCATGTCATAGAATCACACAAAATGATGAAACATTTAAACAAAATTTTATTTAGCTTAAATTTCCATAAGGTCCTAATCTCAGTTCTAAGCATAGAATATTTCTAATCATTTTAATATTTTATATATGTCTTAGAGTTACAACAGAATAAGGTAATCAAATTTCCAAGGCGGTCTTAATTAATTTGGAGATTACTTTAATTAAAACTAGGACTGAAATTATGTTATTAAAATTATGCAAGCAATAATTGCAATCCAAAACTTAATTTAAAAATCGGGATCAATATGTTTAAGGATGTGTAACTTTCCTTGATCATAGAGTTGATGCTTAAGATCGTTGACAGGGAACCGTTCGACTCTCCAAGAACTACACGCAAAGAACATCCAATTTCAAATAAAAAATCCAAATAAATTCAAATAAAATATCAAACTAGCATAAGTAAGTAGAGCATAATTTTATATGAATTTAGGAAGAAAAAAATAGGTCAATTGGATTTAAGATGAAGGAGATCGAACCTTTTCTATCCAAAAACTTGACCTCTCGCCGGACTTGGAGAAGAAATGGTTGTCGGCGGTGTTCTAGTGATAATTTTCAAAATATGATTTTACAAGATATATACGACACCGAGAGGAAGCTCTAGTAAAAAATTGAGGTCGGGAGTAGTCGGGAGAGCTCGCCGGAAATTCACCGGAGTTTGTAAATAATGGCTTGTACACGGAGATCCGATGGATGGATTGGAACAACTCAAATCGAAAGATGTGAGGAATAAAGAGAGGAAACTGTGGTTCAATTTATAGGGAAATCCAACCAGCGGATCATCGAGAAACACTCGCCGAAGTTTTGGCCAGAATAGTATCGAGATCGTCGGAGTTAATAACGGATGGAAATCAACAAGGGTTGGAATTCGCGGGGCTCACGGGTTCACTGTAGCTGACAGGTGGGCCGGAGATGCGGATCGGGTCATATGAACAGTCCAAAATAATTAATTTTGGAAAGCATTTAATTTTCAACTGAGATTTCAGATTAAATAAGGAAAAATAGCAATTAAATCATCATAAATTTAGGAAAATTAACAGGCCACGGTTTCAACAAAAAAGCACGAATAAATATTTTTAAATAATATAATATTATTATCTATAACACTGTAAATAATTTTTAAATGGTGAAAATTCTTTTTAACTTGGAATCCAAAAATTCTAGAAAAATTCAGAGAAATTAACTAGAGCCTTTTGAACTTACTAAAATCCGAAAAATCTTTTAGGAAATAGCAAATATAGTTCAAAAATTTTGGAAAAAATTTTAGAGAGATTTTTAACTTAATATTTTTTTCAATTTAAAATTTTCCTATTTTGAAAAATAGGGAAATGCGTTTTTAAAAAAAATCAAAAAATTCAAGGATAATTATTAGAAAACACAGAAAATCGAGTCATTCTTAGAAATTCCACGGAAGCCAACAAAAAAAAATATTTTTAATAATAAATCTTTTATTTTCATAATAAAAATTCTGGATGTATTCGACAGCCGGGTGCTCGGCGTCCAATACGTTGGTGCGAGTGAGGAAGAAATGATGAGGTGGGAGCAGTAATCTGGCCATGGGGAGGCGTTCGGAGCTGGGAAGGATGGAGGATGGCGCCTCACGGTGAAGGACTTGAAAACTGGTAACATTGAAGTACGCACAGTACAGCCGTTGGGGATTGGGATATAATAGTTAACAGCAGGGGCGAAACTCACCCCCAAAATTTTTGAAAGGCCCAGATCAGGTTTCTATCAAAGAGCCAAAAGGCTCAAAGCCCATTCGGCATTCGGCCATCACGCACCGCACCAGCCACCAGCAAGCAATTCTCTATTTTCTTCAACTCACTGAGACACTGACTCTTGTTAAGAAACCCTAATAGCCCATTGGAAGGCCCATATGGTCCCTTAGCCAAAACCCTGGATGAGCGCTATAAAAGAAGGAGGGGGGTCCCCCCCTATGTACCAGAATTCATTAGCAATAAAGAATTTCCGCTTTCGCTCTCCCTAAACACGTGTCTCTCTCTCTTCATTCTCCACCGGATCTGTTGGAACCCGGACTATTCGATAGCGAGGTTCCTTAACACGTTATCGCGACGAATTGCTCTACGGAGATCGAATAGAAAAGGTGAGAAAAGGTGAGAATTGGCAATCGAATCTAAGCGCAGCGCTTTTTTCGCATCTATCCTACGCATCTTGTCTTGTTTTTAAATCACGTGGCACGAAGTCACACGGCGATCGCTGAAGCTTCTGATACATTTTTTTATTGTTCATCAAAAAAAAAAAAAGGAAGTGGCCGTCGCCGACAAGCGCGCAAGAAGAAGCATCGGCCACGGCCGAAGCCGCCGCCACGCCGCCCGATGGCCTCGGCAGCGTCTTGCGTCGTCCGACTAACGCCCGCAAGAGCAGCGGCGCCGGCCTTGCGGTGCCTCGGTATACATGCGCGTCGTCGGCCGTGTCGCCCGCGCCCGCATCAGCAGCGCAAGTAAACCTGCGCAACCGACGCTGCCGAACCCGGCGCCGCCGTCGTGCGCCCGCAAGGCCGTCCGTCCGCCGCGGTTTCGCCGCCTCGGCTTCCGCGCGCCGTCGCCTGGCGCCTCCGGCCGCCGATTCGGCTCAGCAGCGCATGCGATCTGCGGCCTCGGCCGCCGGCGTCGCCAAGACTTGCTCGCTCCGCCGCAAGGCTCGGCCCGGCCACCGCCGTCGTGCCACCGCGGCCAAGATGCCTCGCCGAAATGCGAGGCCGCCACCCCACGCCACGATCATTGCCGCCGGTTTTTGTTGCGTTCTGCAGCGCCGCCCGCCGCCACCGCCATCATTGGAGAAGATGTGCGCGGTCGGGCCGAGAAAGAAGACGGCACGCGAGGCGTGGCGGCGGGGCAAGACGAGGCGTGAAGCGCGAGCACTGGCGGCGGCGCGAACGGCGCAAGGACGCATGGGGAAACCCTAGTGCGGGGGTTCCTTTTTGTGGGCAACGAAATGGGCCGAAGGCCCATAAGGCCAGTTCGGCCGAAGAAAGAAGAAAAAGAAAAGAAAAGAAGAAAAAGAAAAGAAAAGAGAGAAAAAAAAAGAAAAATTGCGAAAAATTGTAGAAAATTTTGAAAAATTGCCAGAAAATCAAGAAGATTTATTTGGCTCTGTTTTTAAATTTTCTTGCTTTATTTCTCTATTTTTCGAATTTTCTTTATGAATTTTGAATCCGTTGCTTTATTTAATATATTGCAATGCACATGAATTTATTTTCCTGCACTTTATGCTTTTTGCAACCATTTTCTATCAGATTACATGCAGTAATCTAAACCAGGATTTTGAAATCATGCAGATGTCTGGCATTGTGAATCGTGAGTTTGAAGAACTGGCCCCGCACGGTCAGAACTACCTCACTTGGGCATCGGACGTAAAGATTGTTCTTGGGGGCAAGAAGCTCCGTTCAGCGATTGGTCTAGGGTCTTCGCAGGACGCAAAACCTACCGCTGAGCAGAACGATCAAGCTCTGTATTTTCTCAGGCACCATCTCTCAGCCACTCTAAAGAATGAATATATGGTGAGGAGAGTGCACTTGAGCTTTGGTGCACTTGAGCGGTTGAAAAGCTCAAGTACACCATCTTGCCCCAAGCACGAAGAAGATTGGGTGCGCTGAGGTTTGCGAGACTTGAATAGTGGTCGAGTACAATTACGCCTTGCATGTAATTTGTACCAATCTTTCTCTATGTGGCAAGAAGATCAGCGATGAAGAGAAGATTGAGAAAACTCTCTACCTTCCACCCTAATGCTATCCAGTGCACGCACTATCGTCGGGGCGCATACAAGGAGTATAGCGAATCGATTGATGTAATGCAAGTTGCGAATCGCAAGACGATGTTCTACGCAAGAACTATGTCTCATGACCACTGGAAGAGGCATTGGCACGTAAGTCAATGCCAATAGCTACAAGGTGAGAAAGCCCACTCATAGAAAGAAGGGCAAGCAGGTGGAAAGAGAGACCCGGGCCAAAGGAAAGTCCAAAGCCCTGCGAAGAGGGATGACAAAGAAAAGACACACGCCAAGCCGTATGGACAGCAGAACGGACGTGCTTCAAGTGTGGCACTGGGGACATTAATTGAAGATATGTCGCGAATCCAAGGAAGCGATCAACACATATCGGGCTAAGAAGAAGGCAAAGGAAAACGCCCCGCAGGCGCGCCGCTAACATCGGTGAAGATGATGTCATGGATGTAGACACCCCACTCGCCTCATCCTCACAGAATAGCACGGACATCGATGTGCGACCATGATTATGGCAAATGAAGAGAAAACTTCGCAGATGATATAGAAGCGTAAATTAATGCATATTTCTGATTACATTTAATGCATTTCTTTTAGATTATGGTTGTTAGCATTTTCTTTGAATAAAGGATTGTAAGCTCTAGAAGAGCATACTTCTTTCATGAATAAATCATAATTTATTCTTTATTCCAGTATTCTTCAATTTTGCAAGTAATATTTGGATTGTTTTGCTTCTATCGATTAGAATTATATTTCTTTTATCTAGAAATCGTGTAGCGCCTAAATGGAAGAGATATGCATTGTTGATAGTGGCACAACAAATACCATCTTAAGAGAGTCTAAGTATTTCC
The DNA here is from genome assembly GCA_036346275.1 of Otatea glauca. Classification (NCBI taxonomy): domain Eukaryota; kingdom Viridiplantae; phylum Streptophyta; class Magnoliopsida; order Poales; family Poaceae; genus Otatea; species Otatea glauca. The sequence goes on along the minus strand of CM070732.1, from coordinate 4,113,065 downwards.
AGTCGATCACGAAGAACGCTGGAAAGATTACTACGATCGCAGGAAGCGACTCATATGTAGTCGGCTCAGGAAGAGCCACTATTATATTGCCTATGGGTACAACTTTGGTAATTGAAGAAGCCCTTTTGTACCCCGAATCAACGCGCACTCTCTTAAGCTTTAAAGACATCTGCGCCAATGGTTTTCACGTAGAAACCAATGAAGAAAATGGCAAAGAATACTTGTGCATTGTGAAGCACGCGGTATGTGGAAAAATGGTATTAGAAAAATGTCCCTCATATGAATCTGGGTTGTACTACACGAATATTCATGCACCCGAAGTGTATACTTCGTTGAAGACTATTTTAGAAGCTCGAGTTATTTTCTTTATGGCATGGTAGATTAGGTCATCTGGTCTTAGAATGATGAGAAATATAGTGAACAACTCACGTGGTCATGGCATAAATGTTAAAAATTTCCGAATCATGAAGATTTTGTGTGCCTGCATGTGCCACCGGAAATTAATAACTAGACCCTCTGTCATGAAAGTGCAAAGTGAAATCCTGCATTCTGGAACGCATCCGGGGATATTTGTGGTCCGATTCAGCCCCGTCGAGGCCGTTTCGATACTTTATGGTGCTCATCGATGCTTCCTCGAAATGGTCGCATGTATGCTTGTTGTCAACAAGAAACCATGCTTTTGCAAAAGCGATCTCGCAGATCATAAGAATTAAGAATGCTTTCCACGATCATCGCGTGAAGTCCATTAGAATGGACAATGCGGAGAATTTACTTCAAAGGCATTTGATGATTATTGCACAAAGAACGAGGATAGCGATTGAGCACTCATCGCACGCGTTCATACGCAGAAGCGGACTAGCGAAGCACTAATAAAGAGGATTAAGTTCATTGCGGACCGCTTTGCAGAGTTGTAACTTGCCCAACACTTGTTGGGGACACGCGATCTGCACGCAGCAGCTCTTATCAATTTTAGACCGTCGGCCTACAACATCCATTCTCCTATGCGGCTTGTGCACGGGATCATCCCAAGATCTCCCACCTTAGAAAATTTGGGTGTATGGTATATGTACCTATACCACCCCCAATGATCGCAATGGGCCCTCTCCGCAAGTCCGGGATATCGTTGGTTATGAGAGTGCATCCATAATCGGTATTTGGAACCCATGATTGGAGACTTGCATCTGACCGATTCACGATTGTATCTTTGGCGAGGATCGTTTCCGTCATTAGGGAGAAATCAACCTTTGGATGAAAAATGCCGGAAATCATATGGCATTCCTTTGGGATCCCGCACATGACCCCGAACTAATGAAGCAAATCAAGAAGTCCGAAGATAATTGATTTGCGAATTTAGCAAATGAGCGTCTCGATCATTTTTGTGATCGAAGGCGTGGTTAAATCGCATGTACCCGCAAGGAATGCACCGAGAGGTGGAAATACCAAAGAAAATAGAAGGTATCCCTCAACTGTTCAGAGGCCTCAAAGAAAAAAGCGAACAATCGGCTCCTCAAACCCAAAGTACCGGAGGCGTCTGAGAAAGCGGGCGAGAGGACTTACCACAACCAATCACAAAATGCCCCAAGGAAAGAAGGGAGCCGGTTGAGACTGCTTTGGAAAGAAGCCAACAGAAAGGCAATTCGGACTTGAATCTTCCATGAAGGAAGCCACGGAAATAATGTGTGCGCACACATAGGCGATGAAAAGCTAAAGAAACTTGCTCTGCGATAGGAATAGCGTGAAGAGCAAGTAGAAGTGCATGAAGCACCCCATGAAGAAATGGCCATAAACTTTGTAATAACAGGAGAATCCACGAATAGAGCAACGACCAACGTTGATGCATACTTGCAAAGAAGATTGCCTCGATCATTGATCATGATCCCGAGCACGCATCTCTCGCAGAGTGCAAGAAAAGGCTAGATTGGGAAGAATGGAAAAAGGCAATCATCAAGAGTTAGTCTCTCGAACAAGAGAGAGGTGTTTGAGCCGTATCGCACACCTCCACATATAAACCCGTAGGTCACAAATGGGTCTTTGTTGGAAGAGGAATGAAAACAACGAAGTTGTAAGGTACAAAGCAAGGCTTGTAGCTCAAGGTTTCACTCAACGTCCTAGAGTTGATTATGAAGAAACCTATTCTCCGGTCATGGGAGGAATTACCTTTAGATATTTGATCTCAATGGCGATCAACTTGAAGTTGAAAATGAAGCTAATGGATGTTGTCACGGACATATTTGTATGGAAACTTGGATTGGAGATATACATGAAAGTAGGAAGGAATTCCTATCCGAACCAAGATGGAGCAAATAGAAACACATGCAGTGTGAAATTGGAGAAATCCGTATGGGTTGAAGCATCGGGAAGAATGTGGTATAATCGCTGAGTGACTTTCTGCAAGAAAGGCTACACAAGCAATGAAGATTGTCCATGTGTGTTTATCAATGATCCCGAATGGATTACGTATAATCTCCGTCTATGTAGATGACTTGAACATCATTGGGACGGATGAAGAAATTGAAGAGGCATGCTCATACTTGAAGTCCGAGTTTGAAATGAAAGATTTGGGTAAAACCAAGTTTTGTTTAGGCTTGCACTTGAACATGTCCAAGGAGGAATCTTGGTACATCAATCAACCTACACACGTAAAGTGTTGGAAAGGTTTGGATTTGAAAAGGCATATCCTGCGAAGACTCCAATGGTGGAAGGTCACTCCAGCAGACCTAGACCCATCTGAGACCTAGAGAAGAGGGGAGGAAGTCACGGGAGCAAAATTCCCATATTTGAGTGCAATTGGAGCGCTCATGTACCTTGCGAATAGCACTAGACCGGACATTGCGTTATTTGTGAATTTGCTAGCTCGACAAAGTCGAACCCACCAAAAGGCATTGGAAAGGGATCAAGGACATCTTCCGTTACCTCCAAGGAAGCAAAGACCTCGATGCATTCTTTAGAAGAAATAATGAATTGAATTTGGTTGGCTATGCCGATCTTTGGGTATTTATCGACCGCATCTTGGCAAGTCCCAAACCGCTATGTTTTCCTATGTGGAGGAACGGCAATTTCTTGGAAGTCGTCTAAGCGGACTCTTGTCTCGACGTCGACAAACCACTCGGAAATCATTGCTTTGTATGAAGCATCACGTGAATGTGCATGGCTCGGAAGAATGGTTCACCACATCCGTAAGTCATGTGGTTTGAACATTGAGCAAACTCCCACGATAATTTATGAAGATAATGCACTTGTGTTGCCCAAGCACGATGGGTTATGTGAAGAGCAATCTCACGAAGCATATCAACCCCAAGTTCTTCTATGCTCACGAATTGCATAAGATGAGCGAGATCAAAATATTGCATACTAAGTCATGTGAAAATCTTGCGATTTGTTCACTAAATCACTCCCAAAGCATCTACCTTTGAAAGGTGCGTGAAAAGAATTGGGATGATGAGACTTAGAGAAGTGCAGATTCGGGGAGATATGTCACATACTCCGCATGAATCCTGAACATGAATTATGAATACCCAACATAAATCTCGAAGATTAGCAATTGAAGTCTTTTTCCTTAGCAAGTTTTTCCTGAAGTTTTCTTGCGTAAGGTTTTAACGAGGCAATTCGTGCAACATAGTAAGCGTATGCTATGTACTCTTTCTCCAAGTATTTTTCCCATTTGGGTTTTTTCGGAGTTTTGAGGCATATGCATCTCGCGGCAAAGGGCCCAAGGGGGAGTGTTAAGAAACCCTAATAGCCCATTGGAAGGCCCATGTGGTCCCTTAGCCAAAACCCTGGATGAGCGCTATAAAAGGAGGAGGGGGGGTCCCCCCCTATGTACCAGAATTCATTAGCAATAAAGAATTTCTGCTTTCGCTCTCCCTAAACACGTGTCTCTCTCTCTTTCTGTTCTCCACTTCAGATCTGTTCGGGAACCCCGGACTATTCGATAGCGAGGTTCCTTAACAACTCTAACCCTAAATCCCCAACCGAGTTGCTCAGGTGCGACCGCGCTGGTGAGGAGTTGGCGGTGGGCGACGGCCGGTGGGAGGTGAGGCAGGCGTGGCGGCCGCAGGAGGTGTCGAGGAAGGCAGCGTGGAAAGGGCGGGCAGGAGGCAAGGCCTAGGCGCGAGCGGCGGGGGCAGTGGCCGACTCGCCCGGCGTGAGCCGCGACCGTGAGGCCATTGAGGCGCTGACATCGGAGGAGCCAAGGAGGAGACGTTGAGTCGCTGATTCGCTGAGACTTCCTCTTCTCGCCCCTCACCTGCAAGGCTACAAGTGCAAGAAGGTAGTAAAAATGTAAAATTTATAGCAACAATTTGTTTCATAGTTTGTAAGTCTACCATTGGCTCACTTGTGAATGTAGAGCAAGAGCAGCCTAATGAAGAGGAATAGAGATATTCTTTCCTTTTTTCGGGATCGAGAAGCAAAGACAAAGAAGATTTTATCTTCTTCGTCACCACCCAAATGGCAAACTCAAGAACAAGAAGAGACAAGAGCAACTGAAGGAAGTGGGAATCAAATTGTTGATGTGATTGCTGACAATGCACAATGACAGCACCACCCCAAGTCCAAAGTGCCAGAGCTTCAAATTCAATTCCTACGAGTTATTGTGAAGCTCAAGAGAAATTCAACTTCTTTGGTAAACCAAAATCATCGGTTACTCACGTTATTGTGAAGCAATCTAAAGAGAAGAAACATCTTTACAAATCTAGGTTAACTTATTCACTTAGATGCTTGAACTGTTGAAATGGCTTGCAGAAAGTAATGAAGAGGTCAATAAGGTTGTTTTGAAAAATACTCCAGGAAATTGTCTGTTGACTTCTGGGACCATACAAAAGGAAATTATTACTTGTTGTGTCAAAGAAACGAATAGGCACATAATTGAAGAAATTGGTGATGACCACTTCGCTATTCTAGCTGATGAGTCTAGTGATGTATCCCAAAAGGAACAACTTGCTCTTTGCTTGCGTTATGTTGATAAACTAGGAAGGGTATGTGAGTGGTTCCTTGAGTAGTTCATGTAGTTGATACCACTTCTTTGTCACTTAAAGATGCAATTGAGACTCAAGTCCATGGGCAAGGATATGATGGGGCTAGTAACATGAAAGGTGAGATTAAAGGGCTGAAAACATTGATTATGAATGAGTCTCCTTCTGCTTATTACATCCATTGCTTTGCACATCAACTCCAATTAATTCTTGTAGCTGTTGCTAAGGGCAATGCTGATTGTGTTTGGTTTTTTGACCAACTATCAAACTTGCTGAATGTTATTGGAGTTTCTTGTAAGTGCCATGACATGCTTCGAAACACGAGCTCAGGAAGTTTTGGAAGCACTGGAATTGGGTGAAATTAAAAGTGGACGGGGATTGAGTCAAGAAATGGGGTTGACTAGACCTGCTGATACTCGTTGGGGTTCTCATTATTGATATGTATTCTACAATCCGCAAAGTACTCATAAAGATTGAAAAAGACCCCGCCCCACGGGGATTGAGTCAAGAAATGGGGTTGACTAGACCTGCTGATACTCGTTGGGGTTCTCATTATTGATATGTATTCTACAATCCGCAAAGTACTCATAAAGATTGAAAAAGACCCCGCCCTAAAGAATGAATGGGGGATAGCCCATGCTACGGTGGCAGCCTTTGAGTCATTTGATTTTGTTTTCATGGCAAACTTTATCCTAGTAATACTTGGGTACACATATGAGTTGTGTCAATCTTTGCAAAAGAGGGATCAAGATATTGTTAATGCTATGTCACTTGTTGATTTGGCTAAGGACAGATTGCAACATATGAGGAGTCATGGGTGGGAAGACTTTTTTCATGAAAACATTACATCATTTTGTATGAAACATCGCATTAAAATTCCAATGCTGGATAAGAAATATGTGCTATTTGTGTTTTTTTTCCAAACAAACAAATGATGATCATTATAGAAGAGAAGTATATCTTGGCATCACTGATAGTGTTCTTCAAGAGCTTAACAGTTGGTTTGATAAAGTAATTAGGCTTGCTAAATTTTATCCCAATGAGTTATCCAGTACAGATTTGATGAGACTTTCTTTTCAAGTTGATAACTTTATTGATGATATGTGAAAAGATGATAGGTTCAAGGACCTCAAGAATCTTGGTGAGCTTTCTGTTAAACTTGTTCAAACCAGCGTGAAATTTAAAAGTTGGTGTACTTACTTCTCAAATTAGTACCGCCACTGGCTAACAAAAACAATGTTCGGTCGAGCCATCGTATAGGACACGGGTTTAGGATTGACAGCGAATCTAATAACTATCTTGACTACCGAGTTCCGACATTTGCATTTGCGCATGCACACGAACAGAGCTCCGAAATATTGCAGGGTTGAGTCTAGATGGACAGTGTGCTAGCTTCCATTTCATTTGCATTATTGGTGTATAGATTGGTAGTAGGTAGCAAGGCAATTTGCAAAGCCGAGTCCATGTATCAACTTCATTCACATAGGTGCAGTTCATAGGAGGAGAGGAGAATCAGATGAGAGAGAAATTGTCAAGTGACAATTGCAGAAACTGAGAAACATCATCATGGGCAAAAATAATCTCAACTCAGTAAATCCGCTCGAACAATAATCTCAACTCAATAAATCAGCTTGAACAATATAATAATGTATTTCCCCTTATATTACAAAGTGATCCCATCCTCTGTCACTGATTTTTCTAGTCGATTTTCTCATCCCGTGCATTGGAAGGCACAGTGGGATCCCAAATATCCCAGAATTTCCAGCAAACAAAGGGCCTAAGTTGTTCAAAGGGAAAATGTTGCACTCTACGGACTACTTTTACATGGATAATGCGGCTGAATTTGTTAAGGGTAAGAGAAAATCAGCTTTTGACATTGCTGCAGAAGTTGCCAAGGTGAACGGTGAGTCCGATTAAGAGAAGCAACACCTCAATAACTAGCAATGATCAAGTCTCAGAAATATATGGCTGACAATTGTATTCCAATGCAGGTGCGGCTCAGCCATGCACCATGATATATAGAACAAAGCACTGGAGGTTTCACAAGTCTAGCATATGGGGCATTGACCTTAGTTTAGTTACTTCTATCTTAATCGCATCTCGCAGCTACTAGTTCATAAACCTGGTGAAGGATTTTTGCACTATATTTTGGCCACTGCACTCTCCCCCTAGGTAAATAATCACCTCAACTTGAAACAGAATTTTGGAAACAATCGATGGAAAATTTATTTTCAGATGAAGAACTTACTCAGAATGCGCTGTTGAAACTGCAAAACTGAAAGTATATCTGTTGTTGCAGAGATGGGCGATTTCAAAAGTATTGAAACTTACCTCAAGCAGAGCATTCTTTTGCAGAAGGATGGGATGGTGCCTGGCTACAGCTTCTCCTTTGCCATGTCTTCATGCTTGATTGCAATGCTGCCAGAAGGGTTTTATGACAGGGTTGATGAAGGCAGCAAAGCATTTTTCTCAGGAAATCCAAGAGGTTCGGCTTTTCTAACGATAGAATCATTCTATAGGATGGAAACTAATGCATAGATGATTGGTCACCTGGAACGGACGGAGGCGGCGGTGGATGAGACGAAGGCGGCGGTAGCGTTCGGGCAACGGCGGCGACGGAGCTCCGATGGTTCTCCGGAGAAGTGGGCGAGCGCACCGCGTAGAACGCGTCACTTAGATCCTTGGGGTGTGGACGGTGGCTGGTTTAGTTCTTGGACGTCGGCGGAATTGACGGCGAGGTGGCGCGAAAGCGGACGGCGGAGGAATGCTTCGATCCGGCAAACAAATTAGTGATGCGTTAAATTAATTTGAGGGGAAAAGCTGGAGACGTTCGGAAACACCTGTTGACGCGGTCTAATACGGTCGGAAGTCACTGGTGCGGCGGATCGGTGAGGGGGCCGCGGCGGCCGGGCGCGGGGAAGACGTCTGAAGCGCGACGGCGTTGCCAGAGAGAGTGAGGGAGAGCTTGGCGATGGGAAGATTGGAATGCATGCGATACAGTTATACCGATGCTGCCTTTTATAGGGCGAGGGAGAGGGCGTAACGGCGGCGGAGAGGGCGGCGGCCGAACGAGTAAAGGCGAGCAAATGCGCGTTAAAGTAAGCAGTAATGTTCGGTATTGAGTGCGGTGTAAGTAGAGGTGATCAATGGTCTTGAATGCGCACTAAAAGGAGAAGAAACGGTGGACGTTTCGGAGCTCTAGCGGTTGGAGAGCTCGGTCGGGCGTGGTAGGAAGAAGGGAGAGGAGAGGGATGACATGTGGGGCCCGACGTCAGTGAGAGGCAGAGAGAGGAGAGAGGGGACAGGTTGGGCCGGTGGGGAGAAGGAGAAAGGCCGGCTGGCCGGGCCAGATAGTAGGAAATGGGCCGGAAAGAAAAGGGCTTCTGCCCGAGAGAAATAGCGTATTTTAATTTAATTTTAGATTTAAATTAATTCTAGAAAATCTAAATAGCTTTTAGAAAATAGCAAATAGAGCAAAAAAAATTTGTCCTTTGTAAACTCCGCTGATGAAGAAGCGGCCCAACGCCTAATATCGTTGAGCACGGAATCTTCCCAGGGCTCTTTCACTTCGGACAGAGAAAAAGACACACTCTCCGATGCCTTACAAAACAAGGAGCACCCGGGTCGCATCCGAGGCCTAAGTGCTTTCGTTCCCTGGAAAATAGGATTCACATATAACTCAAACACGTACCAGAGTAGGAAGAGAAGCAAAGTTGAGCGTGATGAACGGCTAGTAGCTCTGATTGAGGAAAGGGTTGAGGAAAAGCTCAAAGCGCAGTTCGATAGTCAGCTACGAAGCCTTGAGGAAAGGATGGAGCAAAGGGCGGTTGCGGAGAGGCAGGCATGGAACGTGCAAGACCAAGAAGCACATGCGCTAGATTCAATTAACCAACCGTCGGAGAGTACCGTCGTCCGCCCGAGACGGACGTGGATGAAGGCAGATTTCCTCCTGACGACACCTTGGTAACATGTCTGCAATGCTCCTTAGATAGACTTTAATGTTCGACGTGTTAGCTAATTACTTTTGTACCCTTGTGTAGATGGCCACACTGTGCAATCTACAAGTGAGACTTGCCAACGGCTCTAATCCCCTGCAAGCTGCTTGGGGACGTGCGTATGCATCTAGTGAAGGGGCGATTGTGCACGATCATACTTTAAAGCCAGGCTACGCGAAGGTCCATGTCGACGATGTACATAAAATTTGTAAGGCCATCACGCTGGAGATGCCCCCAAACGATGAGATCGTCACAATAGAGGATGCCATTGGCATATTCATCCAGTGGTCCAAAAAGAACATCTTCTTCGACGCCCGCCCAGGAGCATCGAAGCTACAAGCACTACCAGAGCCACATGATGCATCGGAGCTACCAGCACTACCGGAGCCATGTGATGCACCGAAGAAGCCCACCAAATCTGCTACCGTGTGCTATCAGGCATAGACCGTTAGTACAGTTCGGGCCCAGTCGTCTCCTGTGAAGACGATATTTGGTAGAAAGGAAGGTGGAGACAAGGGAAAATTAAAAGGGACCACGTCAGCCTGTAACTCTCCGTTTACCCTATTGGTGCGGCAATTCGAGTTGGGGCAGCCATTCGTACCGGATGAGACCAAGGAGACACTTACATTATCCTGCATTAGATTGCAAGATTGGTACATGCAACAAGCCAACAAGCCAGTGGCACAACAGACATCAAGTATCTCGGTGAGCTTCAATGAGGAGCATTTCTTACACCGGTTTTTAGATGGCATCTTCGTGGTCTGCTTCTTTGACTTGTTCGATCTGTACAACCTTAGAGCGCTTGACGCCTCACTCATAAGATGCTGGATATTGTAAGTGTGTACAATCACCATGTATATATAAATATCATATATATATATGATCCTTGATTTTGTATATGTAGATACATGACCATGGAAGCAGACGCAAGAAAACAATCGGTGGGTTTCGTCAACCCACACATGGTGTCCAAACAAACCATGGACGAAAATATACGAGCCGTCCACGAGTACGTTGAAAAAGTAATGCTTGCTCATTCGGACAAAAAATTCATACTTTTACCACACAACCTGGAGTAAGTGCTTCGTCTAGATGCTACACTTGTTGATTTGGACTATATATCGCACCTCGAAGGTATGTTCAGTGACTATGACGACATACCTATGTAGGTTTCACTGGGTTCTACTTGTAATTATACCGAGAGAGAACCAGGTCATTTACTTTGATTCCAAAAAGGGTGGCACCCACGACTTGCATCCTATCAAACAATTACTCGACATGTCGTTCGGTGTCTACAAATATAGGGGAGGGAGACACAAGAAGGGCGGCCCAACGACTCTAAAGCATACTTACAACTTTTCGGTATCGATAATCCTTACACTCCATAATAATACCTTAAGAACTAATTAGCCTATTATGTTTTGACAGTGCCACCAGCAGCCAAAGGGCACTGACCTATGTGGATTCTACGTTTGTCATAACATGGGACTCTTCGTTAGTTCACACAATACCAATGACATAGAGGTCTGTCAATCTTGCAACAATTGTATGCACTTATCAATTTATATTCACGCAAGACTTTAATCCTCTCATCGACAGGCTTGGCAATGCGCTAAATCTGCAATGGAAAAGGCGAACCTGCTAAGTATTTGAGGATACCTCTGTGACTTCTTGCTGCGTAAGGTCTTACATCCAAAGGGCAGATGCTACTCAGGGCTCAACTGATGAGTTGTAAATTTGTTACTTACTATGCATTCAGAATTAATTAATTTGTGAACCTTATGCTGTGAATTTATCATTTGTAGTTCTGAATCCAAATAGTTACTATATATGTGAGTTGATTTCTAAAATGGATGCGCTGTACATATGTCGTTATAACGTGCCATCTGAGTTGATTTATGAAATGGATGTGCTGTATGTGGTGTAACATGTGGTTGGAATTCATTTTTGAAATGTATGTTGTAATAATATGCTGCTGATGCTGTGTACTGCCTTTTGTTTCAGAGGGCATGGCTAGCAATTCCTGAGGCTAGCCAATAAATTAAAATTTAGTAAAAAACAAAATTAACATCACAGACAGTTCGAAGAAAGAACCGTCTGTGAAGCTCAACACAGATGGTTCCAAATTTGGAATCGTCTGTCATGTAGTACCATCGCAGACTATTCCATTTTGGAACCATCAGTGATGTTACTACATCACAGACGGTTCCAAAATAGAACCGTCTGTGATGAGATCACCATCTCAAACGGTTCCATGTTGGAATCCTCTGTGATGATGGGATCTTCACAGACGGTTATTCCTTAGAACCGTCTGGGATGATAACCTCATCACAGACGGTTCCATTTTGGAACTGTTTGTGATGAGTTTCTTTACTGACGGTCTGTGATAACTCCTTGTCATTACTCATACTTTAATACAGACGGCTCACAAAACCGTCTGTGATGTGATTTGTGAATTATTTGTGATAGTTTTTTCTGTAGTAGTGGGAGTAGTTGTTGTCTTGTAGACAGGTTTAGATTACAATCTGAGCGGTGTGCTCATTGGAGTAGGTGTGTTACTTGGAGGTTGCTCGCGTTTAGTGTCAGACTTATCAGCCTATGGAGTTGAAATTAAACTGAACTAATTTTTATGTTTGGGTTGTGCAACCGTTGGACCGAGGAGTGACGACAAAAAGGTTCATTGTTTAATGATGTTACAGATTAACCCGATAAACCTTCTAATTATGCCTTTGGAATAACACTAATTAACCTAAGAGCTCGATAAAATTTGTAATATAGAGCCAATTAATTATATCATGCCGGAAGTGTCTGTACAAGTTTGAAATTAAAATAGAATGGGTAAGAAATTTGAATATATATACACATTAATATATTATTTCCTATTAAAAATTCCCAAATATTGCATTGTCCAGGATTAAATAATTTTTGAATTGACTTTTAAAAACTAAATTTTCGAATTTTCAAAATATACAATGTTAAAAGATTAAAACTAAAGTTTTAAAATAACACTTCTGTAACAAATTAAACGTGATATTAATTGAAAACCAAAATTTTCAAAAACTTGTTAACACTACGAAAGATTACTCAATAAATATAGCCAGTGTGGATGCGTGGGTTGATGACTAGTAGAGTAAATTAAAGGGAAAAGGACCAACTGGTGCAATTTTTGGCACCATAAGTCCATAGCAAATTTACCGACTTATTTTTTCCAAAACCTACACTAGCACTGGCAAATCTAGTATAAGGACATGGGTGTGCAGTACACCCAAAATGTTTTGTAAAAAAAATGATTATATATATAATAGGATCAAATTAGTATATATTTTCAGCCCATATCCATTCTCCCACATCTCCCCTCCTCAACTGGCTGGTCCAACCCATTAGTGAAAAGTCCACACCTTCCATCCCTCAACCAAGCAGAGCATATTACACAACACAACCAACCCTAGCCAAAATTTCTATTTGTTTTATCTCTCATGCTCTCTCTTTATTTCCCTCCCTTGCTCGGCCTCAAGACGGCAACCAACAGCAACCTTCGACAAGCAGGGGCGGCGGGGGGCCAGGGGTTGAGGCGACAGCTAGGTTACCGATCACCAAGTAGCACAGGCGCTGCGGGTCGCATAGTTATGTGACGATCGGGGGCTATCGACCTAAGCGCAGAGGTATCCACATATTGTCTTACTGAATGTTGAGAACTAGAAATATTGATAAAGTGTGAATCACCGGAATTAATTCGTTGATTGTGTGGATATAGAGCTTAATAAAACGAGGAGGTAGTATGTAGATTTGAAAGTTTTGTGAGATCGATCCAGAAAGACACAAAAGACAACTATAAGCACTGCCTCTACACCTAAACCACTATATGTAGAAAGCAAATTTGTTTTTGGTAGTTAATTTTGTGAAAGAACCAGCTAAATATAATAGATGATCAATATTTTTTTTTGCAAGTTAGTCATCAAGCCATAATATCCCGTCACTTCCAAGTTATTGAGTCTCATGAGTCAGGTTGTAATTTTTCTTAATTATTTTGTGAATTTCTGATATATTGTAACAATTTTTGTACTTTAATTTTCATTGTTACCAATTTTAAATTTTTATATCAAACAATATTTCATTAACTCTATCTGAAAATTCCTGGATCCTCCACCGTGCACCAGTTGCATGCATTGCTTAGCATGAACGCCGAACCTGCAGGCTATGCATGCCTACTACAGGCGGCTGAGCGTGGGACCAGGGTTAACAAAATCGCGGTAAACCGTTCGGTTGTCGCATTTTTCGACCGTACTGCTCTGGTTCGAAAACAGAAACCGAGCGGTTTACCGGTGGAATTTAAAAAAATTCAAAAAAAAATAAAAATTTTGAAAAAATTTATGCGACGAAAACCGCCTGAAAACCGTTGAAAAATCGCTCGAAAAACCATTTTTCAAAAACGTTCAATTGGTCGGCTGGTTTTTCGCGAAAAACCGCGGTAAACCTTGGGTTTTCAATAATCTTTGGTTTAGTTCATCTTTCCAGAAATCCCCGCGGATTTTCTCTCTTTAATAAAGCTTAATCTGGAATTTTCTAATGCTAAAATAATTTAATTTGACTAATATAAACTTCAATTAAAATAAATTTAGTTTTATCTGAGTTCATTTTGCTTCAAGGAATTTTCTGTAATTTTTTGAGATTTTTCAGAGTTCGTTTGTTATTTATTTGGAATTAATTTATATTAAGCCTTTTGTTAAATTTAATTAAATTCTACAAAATTTTAAATAAAGTTTGGTTCAAAATATTTTATTTGAGCTCCAAATGTCTTAAAATATTTTCTGGAATTTTTGTGAAATTTTTCTGGTATTTTTATTGCTCTAAATGAATTATTTTAATTTCTGAAATTATTTTAATTCGGAAATGGTTAAATCTACGTGGTGGCTCCTGAGCTGGCCACGTCATCGCCTAACATCAGCCTTCCGATCTCCATCCGGCGCACCAGATTGCGCCCCATCATCCCTTTACTGTTTATTATGCGCCAGGTGTTCGATCCGATCCGTTTTCAATCCAAATTCGGTTTTTCTTCGTGTTTCCTTGTAGGGCACGACTCCCTAGCCTATATAAATGTTCTAAGACTCCTCCCACGTACCCCTAATGCCCAGAGCACCTCCCAAACCCTAAAAAACTGCAGCCATGTCTTTCCGGTGCGCCGCCAACGTCGGCCAATCTTGGCGTCGCGTTCCCCGTCATCCTGGTGAGTTTTTCTGAAATCCGCTCGCGTCATCTCGTGCCATATGGTCCCATATACCTCTCTACCAAATTTGGTGCTGTTTTATCCAGGACATCAAAAGTTATGGCCGTTCCAATCTCGAATCTCGCCGTCGCCCGTTCTCCTTCGTTTTTGCGAATTTGACCGTGAAATTTTTACTGTAGACTCATCTTGATGTCCTCTACCTGGTGCTCACCCTAAATCAAGGTTTTGTCCAAGGGATTGCTGCATAAAATTCAATCTTCCCCGATCAGACTACGTGCGTACAGCTAAAACTTCCTCGCGCGTTCCCCGTTGATCCAGAAGGTAAAACTCAGATCCGTTCGCGTCATATTGTGCCAAATGGTCCCAGATAGCCCTCTGAAAAATTCGGTTAGGTTTCATCTATTATTTTAATAGTTATGGCCGTTTGATCTATTAGCTTTAGCAGCCGTTCATCGGCAGTTTGTGATCTGTCTATTGGGTTGCCGCCAAATCCGCTTATACCGTTGAGATTGTCTCGCCGCGTTCTACGTGGTGCTCACTTCCCCTTTGCTGTTCCATCCACCGAAAATTTTAATATTCGTTAACCGCCGCCTTTCGTCAATACCGCGCGCCGTCTTTTGCCGCCAACTACCTTAGTTCGCCTTGATCGTGTCATCATGTCCAGTAGATCGTTGTTCTCTGCTTTGCCCATCTTTAGAGTTCATTTAGTCTTCGGTTGCCATCAAAGCCATAATCTAGTATCTAACCGTCGTCATTCAATCCAGTTCTTTTGTTATCGGATCTTGTTTCGGTTAGCCACCCTTGGTAATCTTTTATCGCAGAGCCAACCCTACCTATCCTATCCCTATGCCAAGTGGATCTATCCGCGAGTCGTCCTCTCCAACCCTAATTGAACCTTGTGTCCAATCTGTCGTTGACGATGCATCATGTCATTTAAACCTCGCAACTCGCAGATCAATCCTGAGCCATATCATATCTTTGCTACCATATCATTGTACCGACAATCGACATCTTATCTTTGCATGGGTGTCCTGTCGTTGCTTCGCTATCTTCGCATGTGTGCATGCTCGCAAAAGCTCTAGTGCAATATCATCATCCTCTCTATCGCCTTATTGTAATCTAATCCCATCACCTATGAGTTTAGCCTTATCTTCATTTCCTCGCTACCTTGTCATCGTCAAGCCTCTTGATCAACGTATGACTGATCTCAGATCGAATCGCATGAATGTCGACCCCTTATCCATGTCCTATTCTTGAAAATCTAATCTGCCATTGACCTAGAAGTCATTTGTGGACTTGGTCGATAGACCATTGGCCATATGTCATATCCTTGTGCCATATCTAATCTATTAGTCTATCTTTCTTTTGTTTGACTGTATATCTGTTTAGTCAACAAAAATCATCATTGAGCATCAGTTTAGTTCATTGCGAACTAACGTATCTTTATGGACCCGGTTTATAGATCGAGAGCACATATGTTATTGTCTATCCAATCAAGATAATAACTTCAGAAGAAATATTCTTCGGAATATTATTCTTTCTTTCTCAGTTATCAGTCTTTCCCTTTTTGGTGTATTCCGAAAGCTCGTTCTCTTTTGTCTAATCTCTGATCTAATCTATTCAAGTTCCTAAATTCATTTAAGCCTTTGTGATCTAATACTATCTGTTCTCAATTTGGATTTTATTTGATTTATCTTTTGAGTTGGTTTGTATTTGTTTCTTCTTTAATCGTTAGACGTATCGTCCGGAAGTTGTTCTAAGGAGCTGAAGATCAAGAAGGTAAAGATTGAAGATCGAAGATCAAGAATCAAAGATAAAGAGTAAAGAACAGTAAAAATCGCAAGGACCAGGCAAGTTGTGCTTTAATCATGTTGAACCTATGTTTATTAAATTGCTATATTTGTTTTACCCTATTGCATATTATTTCAAGTATACAATTGTTTCAAATTAAATTGGGACTTAGCTATTATACCAATTGAATCTATACCCTACCTTGCCATTGTATGCCATGATCTAATTGTCACCCTAGGATGGTTAATTAATAGTTGGTTGATATTGATAATCAACATGGGCTGTTTAGACCGTCGTAGATTGCTTAGCCATGCCATGTCGTCACATGTGTTGAATCATCACCGATTAATCTTGACTAATGGAATATGGAACAATGTTATGAACTTGTGTGTCATGTGTGGTCACACAATGAGATTGCGTTGTGGTGACGAGTGGATGTCACGCAACGAGGTTGACTTGTTGATAGCATGTGGTGCTTGGTAATCAACCTGGGTGATAATCATTTAGATTGGGGCAAGTGACAAGGGGCGAGTATGCCAAGGTGGGCCCGATGGGCAGAGGGTACGTGGATGTCTTGCCCTGATCACTCTAAGGACTTAACCTTGCAAGCCTTTGACCTGAGTCAATCATGCAACCACATGTCTGGCATGGGACAGCCTAGCTGATTAATTTGCAATGTCTTAATTTTGGTACTATCTTGGTCGGTGTGAGTTCCCGAGTTATGGTGTAATTCACATGGCGCAAGAGGGGGGCCCTGGCTGTGGTAACCAGTCCCACCAGTGGTGAAACCTTAGCGGGTGGTACCGGGTTAAGCCAGAGCATTGTAAAGGCTTTGTCGTGATCTCTCCGCCGACACACCAACAGAAGTGTGTTAATTGCATGGCACGAAGAGACGATCATGTCGTGTGGGTAAAGTGCATAACCTCTGCAGAGTGTAAAATCTATTCGAATAGCCGTGCTCGCGGTATTGAGCAATGCTCGGGAATTACAGTTAAGGGTTAGACTTTTGTTAAACAAAACTTATTGGGATTGCAGAATGCCATGGAAAGTGGAAATTGATTTAGGTTTGGAAACTTGATTTACTTCAGAAATGCTGAATCTATCTATTATTGTTATTTGTTTTACAGTCTTTACAATCTATTTATTGTATTTGTTCATAAATGCTGCTTATTGCAAAATAACCATAATAGCCTTTTCCTTTGGAATAAGCCTTGCATATAGTTACATAGAATTGCATTCTATGCACAACTTGTTGAGTGCTTTATGTACTCACCCCTTGCAACACACAAATTCATCAGTTGAGGAGAATACTACAACTTCGAAGGAGGAGAAGTTCTACGAGGAGGCGAATATCTAGGAGTTGAACCTTGTCAGTTGCCTGTGGCATATTGATGGGATTCGTCGACGTTCTTTATTCCGCTGCTGTTAATTTATTTTGAGTTGAAGCCACCAAGGCCTCACAAGTGTAAGTTTGATCTTAAAATCGTTCAATAGTTCTATATTAATAAATGAAGTCTTTATTTATTATTCCGCTGTGTATGATTGTGATATTTCATCTATGTTGAGACTGTGTGCACTAGCGTGATCCTGGACTAGTGCTGAATACACAGAGGGTCCGGATTTGCATATTCGGGTCCCGACTATAGATTTGATTAAAATTCATAATTTTTAAATTTATAAACCGTTCGATTTTTCACGATTTTTGTAAAAACCGCTACTGCTGGGTAGCGATTTTGGGCTTCGAAAAGAAATTGTGAACAGGCAGACGGTGTGCATGTTCGCGCGCGCTCTAACGATGAACGCGCTCCTTATTCATTTCGTGGATTCGCACGTCAAAATGAATAAGAAGTCATGCATGCAGTTGGGTAACGAAAAGAATTATATACTTCGCGCCGCGCCGAGGACGGATCTGGATGCGCTAGCTACCTCTCAAGCGTGTCAGCTGACAGCCGGCCTGACACGGTCGGCTTTTTGGACGTACGTGTGGTACGCGCCAACGCTGGTTGCCAAACGTCCAGAGAATCTTGTGCAGCAACCATACATTTCATCGATCGCGTCGTCAAGCCGAGCATGCCGGTCGAACGAGTACACGTGCAAATTGAGTTTGCACTGGCCGGGTTGGTTCTCATGACCGACCTAGCGAATTGATCGATACGGACATATATTGGTTGGTGTGACCGTGTGATTTTAATGTAGGAAAAGCATACGATTGCCTGTACTTGAATTTCACTGTTCGATGCCTTTCTCTGTTAATCACTCCTACAAGCTAGCACTCCCCGCACGATCATACACTACTGCAGAACTGGGTATCACAACCGACCTATTAGAAGCGGTTTGGCGCAAACCCGTTGTGATCTTCGCACCAAAAGCGGTTCGTTGGCAACGGTCCGGAGAGGGCTTCCAGAAGCGGTTTGAGATACAAACCGCTTCTGAAGGTTACGTTCTAGAAGCGGTTCTTTTCTCAAACCGCTCGATTTGAGCGGTTTGAGAAAAGAACCGCTTCTAGAACGCAACCTTCAGAAGCGGTTCGTGTCTCAAACCGCTTCTGAAAGCCCTCCCGCGCAGCGCATTTAAACCCTTCTTCCTCCATACGCCTGCAGAGGTACGAATACGATCGAACAGAGAAGGCCGACCAAGCGCTGTTCTTGGGGAGGTGCTGTCCAAATTTTTAATTGGAGGTGGTTAGCTCCAAATTAAGTGTTTGAAAGTTAGTAACATCATGTGAACATCCTTCTCACCTAGATATTGCTATTTTTTTCAATGTATGTGGAGAAATCTTGAACTTTTTAAGTATTATCGAAAATTTGTTTTCCGTGCCTTGTTTTTGTTGTTGTATGAAGATGTAGGGTGGAGATCTAGTTCAAAATATGACATTACAAGGTAAAGGTGATTGGAAGCTTTAGATCTAGGTAGTTGTTAGCTTTAGAATCTTAAATATCACAATATTGGGAGAGATCTAGGTACAACATTGCAAGGAAGTAATTATTGGTGTATGAAATAAAATAGAAAAACATGTAGAAGGATAAAAAATAATTACAAAGGTAGGAAGGGATACAAAATAATTAGAAAGGTAGGTCTTTAATTGGATGACGATGTAGGTGGAGCTTTTTTTTGTTGGGTTTAAATGTTACGAAATTTAAGTTAGGTTATAATTTTTCTAACGGAATTTGTTATAATTTTTAATGAAATTATAACTTGGTATAGATGAATCGGCAATGGATGTACAATGCGGACCGTCGCTCGAGAGAGTTCATTGATGGCGTGCAGGCTTTTCTCGATGCGGCCGTTGCATTCTTGCCTCTAGGCAGCTTCATATGTTGTCCGTGTGTAGATTGCAAGAACGAGAAGGAGCACTCCCAGCGATGGCAAGTTATGAACCACTTGATCATGAGAGGTTTCATGCCAAACTATACCTGTTGGACCAACCATGGCGAAGTTGAGGTGATTAGCCAGGAAGACGATGAAGAAGACGAGGAAGAGGAAGAGGAAGATGGATTCAACAGTATCCCGGACGACACGCAATATTGTTCCGTGGAAGAAACACTTGGTGACTTTGGTGATGATGAGCTAGACCAGATGCTGCGTGACGGAGAGGGAAACTACACAGATGAAAGACAGTTCGAGAAGTTCCAGCGCATGTTAGAGGACCACAGAACTCCTTTGTACCCAAAATGTGGGCAGGGCCACAAAAAGCTGCGTACCACACTGGAACTCATGCAATGGAAGGCTAGAAATGGTGTGTCAGATAAGGGATTCGATGAGGTGTTATCACTCGTAAAGAAGTTGCTTGCGTAAGATAACACTCTGCCGAATCTACATATGAAGCCAAGCAAGTCGTCATCCTTTGGGATTGGAAGTACGTAAGATACACGCATGTCCTAATGATTGTATCCTCGATCGTAATGAGTATGCCGATTTGGATGTTTGTCGGTGTGCAGAGAATCACGGTATAAGGTGAAGCGTGACGATCCAGTGAAATAGATGGGGAGCGTAAGAAGAAGAGACCTCACCTAAAGTGTTGTGGTATTTTCCGTGATCCCCGATTGAAACGTATGTTTGCTAACAAAGCGCATGCCCGGATGATGCGCTGGCACAAAGAAGAGCGTAAGGACGACGGATGCTTAGACACTCTGCAGATGGCTCACGGTGGAGGAAAATCGACCGGACGCACCGGACTTCGCAGATGAGGTGAGAAACATAAGGTTTGGGTTGAGTACCGATGGGATGAATCCTTTCGGAGAATTGAGCAAACAGACCATAGCACCGCCTATTACACTATGTATCTATAACATTCCTCCATGGTCGTGCATGAAGCGAAAGTACATCATGATGCCGTTGTTGATCCAAGGCCCCAAGCAACCGGAAATGACATCGATGTCTACCTGAAACCATTGGTTGAAGATCTTGTGACGTTGTGGGACGATGGTGCAAGGGTATGAGATGAGTACAAAAGGGAGTATTTCACCTTACGTGCATTGTTATTTGTAACAATCAACGACTGGCCTGCTCTCGGTAACCTGTCCGGCCTAACTATAAAAGGATATAGAGCCTGCATCCAGTGCTTAGATGAAACGGACGGCATGTACCTGAAAAACTCTCGGAAGGTTGTGTACATGGGTCACCAGAGGTTTCTTCTTACGAGTCACTCGTTGTCAATATTTTGGGACTTGCCTTATTGGGAAGTCATGGAGGTTAAATCACTCACTTGATTTCATGCACATCACGAAGAATGTCCTCAAGGCATATCGGAAAATCGAAAGATACACCGCAAGCTCGAAATGACCTTAAAGCGACCTACATCCCAAAAAAGAGAGAGAAAGGCGGCGAATACGCGGGGTACCCACGCAAACGACGAGCCGGCGGCCTCAAGCCAGTCGCTGCGAGACCACACAAGACATCCGCTCCCGGCCGGCCGAGGCGAATCCGGCCGGACGGCGCTCCGGCCCCCTTGGCGGGCGGGATCTCCGACTCCGGCCGAACCAAGGTGGCGGATGCCAAGGGCGCGTGTCGAGGCCCTCATCAGCCTATCGCCACGTACCTCACGAACGAGGTCAATCGGAGTGACTATACAAGGGCCGGTGGCTCCTTCCCAAGAAGGTCTGGTGACTGCTGAAGACAAAGCTTCCAGCCCCATCAACCGATCGCGTCTGATCTGACGCACGCTCCTCCGGCGCCAACGTCACGCACCCCAGCGTCGGCGTTCGTAAGGATCACGGAGGGCAAGTCGCTATTTCGGGAATACCTAACCTCCCGACCACCAAGGCTACCGACCCGGCATGGGCAAGGCGGGTGGCGACGGTCCATAGGGCGAAGGGCCGGAGCTCCTAGCATAGGTCACCTCGCTCTTCCCCGACTCTCGATGTAACTGCGCCCTTCTTTACGTATAAAAGGAGGCGGGACTAAGCGATTCAAAGAGGGCGAACACATAAGAACACGAGGAGACTAAGTCATTTAGGGGCCTCGTCAGCAAGCTATAGTCCATAAGCAATACAATCGCCATCTAAGGCTGGGTAGGGACTTTCGGCTCGAACCGGTATACATCTTGGACTCACGAGTCTAACCATTCGGGGAATGGAGCGCGACCCTTAGACTTACAAATTTACATGCGGCGCTCAGCGCCGGCGGTTGGCGCGCCGGTAGGGGGCCTTGCGCGTCTTCATCACCATCTCGGATTCTGTTTATCTCACGATGGCATCCACCGCTGCGGCGGCATGGCTGCGCCGGAACCGGATCCGCCGGCTCTCGACCGCCGTCACCCGGCGGGAGGCTCACGCTTCGTCCCGCCACCTCCGGAGGACAGGCGCCGCCGAGAGCACAGGCGTCCTCTCCGGCGACCGCTAAGCTCGGCAGGCGCCCTGCGGCCCCCGGCGGAACCGAAGTGCTCGCCACGGTGGCGAAAACTCCGTAGGCAGGCGGTGACCATGTCACCCCGTAGGCTCGCGACTTGTGGCGATGGTGGCTACTGCGGCCTCCATCCACAGCTCTTTGGAAGACTCTTCCGACCATGACTCGACTCAGGCACGAAGTACCCCGCCGCGAGCGCACTCTCGCGAGTGCAACATGGCGAACGCGGTCGATTGGCCGTGGCCCTCGCGGTGCGGGACCTCCTATCCGGCGCACTCGGCGCGGAGGAGAAATACCGGTGCAGCGTCTTGAGCAGCGCTTCGGGCCCGCTTCGCCGAGCTCCAACAACAGCGCAAAGAGTTGGAGGAGCGAAGAGTGAGCTCAACCGGCTCGAGCTAACACGGAGGCGGGAGGAGCTCGGGACCCGCATGTGCTGGCGACGCGGGAGCGCGCGTCGTCGAGCACACCCAGCGAGGAGGAAGAGTCAAGCGGTCCTCGGTTCTTCCCACGCCCGGCCAAAGCGTGGCGCGGCGCAATCTTTGCCGAGGCCTCCGGGCCGACCGGCCGGAGGCGGGGCCACTTATCAAAACCTCCGGAAATTTGGTAGAGCCGCGGCCATCGGCACATGCGCGCCGGCTCCCATCGCTCGGAGCCACCTCGCCACCGGGCCCGTCCGCCGTATGGGCCGGTTGGGTCGCTGCAGCGTCGCCCGCCGCGAACCACACGAGCCTCGCTTCGCCCGGTGCGCCAGCGCCTCGGTGATGCCTCGACATTCGCGCTACCCTTGGCGCGAAGAAAGATGGCGGAGGAGGCCGCCCGCTCCACAGTGCGGCGGCGGGCACCACCACCGCGGCCCGAGCCCCGGCGGTCTGGACGCGGCGTTCTGCCGGGGATCCGCCGAGCGGACTTCCTGCCCGGTCCAGTGCCTACCAACATTGCCAAATACACGGGGCCACAAACCCGTGTGTGCGGCTCGAAGATTACCGGCTCGCATGCGGGCGGGAGGAACAGCGGATGACCTCTTCATCATCCGGTAACTTCCCATCTACCTCGCGGACTCGGTCAAGCTTGGCTCAGTACTTGCTCGCCAAAACCATCGAGGCGGGCGACTTGAAGGCCCTCTTCGTCGGCAACTTCGGGCACTTACAGCGCCACAGAAACTCCTAGGACTGAAGGGCTGCAAAGCGGCCGGGAAGCGCTCGGGACTACATCCGGCGGTTTTCCGCCCGGTAACGAGCTCCCGACATCTCGGCGCCGATGTCGTGGGAGCATTCATCTGGCACCTCTGCAAGGCCTTGGTACACAAACTAGGTTGCCTCAAGCCCGAACTACCAAGGGCTCCTCGATATCGCCACCAACCACGCCTCCGGCGAGGAGGCTGGGGAAACCATCTTCGAGGAGGAAAGGCCCAGCTAGAACCGGTGTCCACATCGGGTCCCCTTACGACCGCTCAGACAAGCAGGCGGCACGGGAAGCAGATCCGCGAGACCCAAGTGGTCGCCACCGTCGGCCGCCACCTTAGCGGCGAGTGCGGCCGGCCGTCGCGCCCGACCGCCGAGAAGTTGATGGGCGGCCCGTGCCCAAACCACGGGTTCTCCGTCAAGCACAAATATCGGGGCTGCGAGGTCACGAGGAGTTACCTCTCGGCGTCCCATAGCGCCGCGTGGCAAGGGAAGAAGCTGCTGCGGCCCGTGGGTCGCGAGAGAAAAAGCGACAGCGAGTTTCACGAACCCGGCGGCTGCCTCATGATCTTTGTAGGACCGGCTGCTATGCGCAGGCAAGTGCGGCTCAAGCTCGCTTATCGCGAGGTCCATACCGTCGCGCCATCGTCCCCAATACCTCCGGTGGTCGAGTTCGATCACCTTTGATCGGACCGATCACCCGACCACGTTCCACGGTAGGGAGATACCCACGGTGGTCGGCCCGTCGTGGGAAAAAGCGCCTTTCAAAGGTGCTTATGGGCCGAGCGGCGGCCTCAACATCCTCGTCGAGGCGCTCGGCGCTATAGAGTCGCGCTCAACCCTCCGACCCGACAAGGCGCCTTTCCATGGCGTCATTCACGGCAGAGACCCATCCACTCAGGCGGTCGACTGCTCGTTACCTTTGAGGCAGGAAACTTCGCGCGAAACCCTCGCTTTTGAGGTCGTGGATTTCCGGTTCTTACCATGCCATCTGGGAAGGCCGTGTTACGCCAAGTTCATGGCGGTCCCGGCTCGCCTACCTCAAGTGAAGATGCGGGGCCGCGAGGAGTCATCACGTGGCATCATCTTTCGACTTGCCTACAGCTATGGCGGCGCGGCGATTTGTGAGCTTGCCTCGGCGATCATCGCGTCTGCCGAGCTCGACAACCTCGGGAGGAAGCCTCGAATCCGCCCCGAGTCCGGCAAGTCGGGCGGGATCCTTCAAGTCCGCCGAGGACACGAAGGAGGTCGCGGTCGATCCACGTGATCCGACCAAGACCGTGCGGATCGAACCCGCTCCCGCCAAATAGGAAGCGGCTCGTCGACTCCTCGCACCAACAAAGGCGTCTTCGCATGGAGGTCCTCCGACATGCGAGAATCCCAAGGGAAGTCGCGAGCACTCCTTAAGCATCCGACCGGGCTCAAAGTGGTCGCCCAGCGCTTGCGCCGCCGGCGAGGAGAAGCGAGGATCATAGGGAGGAGATCGCCAAACTTACAGGCTGCGGGGTTAAGTAAAGAGTGCGCCACCCGGTGGCTAGCCAACCTGTACTTGTAAAAAGAAAAATGGGCAATGGAGGATGTGCGTTGACTATCGAGTCTCAACAAAGCATGTCCCAAGGATCCGTTCCTTTGCCCGCATCGACCAAGTCATCGACTCCACGCGGTGTGAGTCCCTCTCTTTTCGGATGCCTACTCGGGCTACCACAGTTGCGCTAAGGAGTCCGACCGGCTCGCGACTTCCTTCATCACCTCGTTCGGCTCATTACGCTCACGTTACAATGCCGTTCGGCCTAAAAAACGCGGCGCTACATACCCGGTGTATGCAAGCGTGCTTCAATAACGGATCGGCCGTAACGTTGAGGTGTCGTCGGCGATATTGTCGTGAAGACCAAGAAGGCCGGCGACCTTATCCCGACACGGAAGAGACCTTTGCGAACCTTGGCGATTCCGCATAAAGCTCAATCACGAGAAATCGTCTTGGGGTCCCCAAAGGAAGCTCCTTGGCTTTATTGTCTCGGCGAGGCATCGAGGCCAACCGGGAGAAGTTATCGGCAATCGCAAGGATGGGCCCAATCGGCAACCTCAAGGGGTCGGTGGCCGGATGCCTAGCGACTTTGGCCGTTTCGTGTCTCGCCTCGGCGGCGGAATGCCACTCTGAGCTACTCAAGAGATCCGGCCGCTTTATTGGACCCGAAGCTCGGGAGGCCCTCACGCGCTGAAGGCCTTCTGTCCTCGCCTCGATCTGGTCGCCCGGCACCGAGAGCCGCTGTTTCTCTACATCGCCGCCACTACCCAAGTCGTCGCCGCGGCCCTCGTGGTGGAAGCGGCGGAAGAAGGCGCGAACTTAAGGTACAACGACCGGTTTACTTCATTAGCGAGGTCCTTTCCGAGTCAAGGCTCGGTACCGCAGTGTAGAAGCTACTCTGCGGTGCTCATTGCGAAGAAAGCTCGTCCACTACGCCGATCGGCACAACATCACCGTGGTGACCACGTCCCGCTAGGCGAGATCGTCGCAGCCGCGGCGCCTCGGGAAGGATAGCCAAGTGGGCGCTCGAGCTCGGCGGCCACGACATCACATCGTCCCTCGGACGGCGATCAAATCGCGAGCCCTAGCGACCGTCGCCGAGTGGACGAAACCGAGCACCACCGGTGATCGAAGACCCGTCTTGGACAATGTACTTCGATGGGTCTTACAACAAGAATGGCGCGGCGCGGGTAAATCATCATCTCGCTCGGGAACAAGCGATGCGCCATCGGTGCTTTTCGGCGCCACCAACAGCGTCGCCGTCACGAGGCCCTCGTCAGCGGTCTCGGATCATTGCCGACCTCGGTGCTCGCCGACTCCACGTCATGAGGACTCAAGCTTGTCGTCGACCAAGTCATGAAGGCGCGGGCCAGAGGCGCCCGTATGGCGCGTCTTGTCAAGAAGTCGCGCGGGCTCGAAGTGCGTTCAAGGGCTTCGAGCTTCACCGTAGCTACCGGCGCTACAATAGCGGCGCCGACTACCTAGCCAATCGGCCTCCGGTGACCGGTCCGCGAGATCTTCGTCTGCGACCTCTGCGACCTTCCATCCGGTGGGCGGTGGCGGCGATCCCAAACCTACCTAACACGGTCGCCCCAACCGCCATGTGATCGGCGTGAACTTGGCGGGTCGAGCGCGGCGTGCTAGCGGCCGAAGTCCGTGGAGAAAGCCCTTCATGGATCGTTTAACGGACGGGTCACTTCCCCGACCCGACCGAGGGCCGCGCCTCGCCCGTGGCAAAGTCTTTCGTCTGGTCGGCCCGGACCTTTACAAAGAGCCCCTCGGGGTCTTCCAAAAGTGCATTACGGCCGACCAAGGAAACAAGCTGGCTGGACGACATACGGCGGAATTTGCGGTCACTGCAGCTGCGCCCGATCTCTTGTGGGAAAGGCCTTTCGGCAAGGTTTCTATTGGCCGACCGCCATGTCCGACGCCGAGCACATAATGCGCACTGCGAAGGATGCCAATTCTTTGCGAGCGGACACATCTGCCCGGCTCGGGCCTTGCGGACAATCCCCATCACGTGGCCTTTTGCGGTTTGGGGACTCGATCGGTCGGGCCTTTCAAGAAAGCGCCCGGGGCTTTACCCATTTGCTCGTCGCTGTGGACAAGTTCACCAAGTGGATAGAGGCCAAGCGGTCGTGGCGTCGCGTCGGCTGGCGGCCATCTTCTTCCGCGACATAGTCTTTCGGTTGAGTCCCAAACTCCATCATCACCGACAGCGAACGCAGTTCACGGGAAGGAGTTCCTCGAGTTCTGCGATGACTTCAACATCGCGTCGATTGGGCGGCCGTGGCCCATCCGCGGACCAGCGGCGGTCGGCGCGCCAAGCGGCATGATCCTTCAAGGGCTCAAGCGCGGATCTTGATCGGCTCAAGCGCCGGCGGCGGCTGGGTGACCGAGCTACCCTCCATCCTCACGGAGTCTACGGACCACGCCGACCGGCGCCCGGGTTCACCGTTCTTCATGGTATACGGTCTTTGGCCGTCTTGCAAGCAGAACACAGGTATGGCGCCCCAAGGCGCAAGCCGAGGAGGCTCGGGGCTCGCCGCACAACAAGGCGCCGTCGACCGGCTCGGCGAGGCGCGCCAGCGTGGCCGTCTGCGATCGGCGGTATCAACAAGCCTGCGGCGTTATCACGGCCGCCCGAGTTCGAGGCGGTCTTTCGATCTTGGTGACTGGTCTGCGTCGGGTCGGACCGGCAAGGATAAGCCTGGTATCGCCCCACAGGAAGGCCCTTCACCGTCGTGCGAGATCCTCCGCACGGCACCTTTCGGCTCAAGGGCGCCGGCGGCGCATCCTTCGAATGCATGGAATATAGAAAAGTTAAAGCGATTCTATCCTAAACTCTTTTCCTCTTCCTAGCATGCTCTCTACTTTTTCCTTAGAGCACACAGTCGCCATGCGGCGACTCGAGAGCTGCCCTTCGGCGCCCGTTCAAGCTACTCCGATCGGCGCTTGCGGGTTGATGACCTAACCGACCACAAGGTCCTTCCCGGCGGTAACCCCTTCGACCCAAGTGCTCGACTTCGCCCGCGGCTATGGTTGCTAACACTTGCGGAAGAAGGAAGTACCGAGTGGAGTGACCTTTGGGTCGGCGAAACACTCCTCCCCCGCGAACTCGGTGTCCCACGCGCTTATGAAGTGCGTGACCCGACCGATCATGATGTCCATCCGGCGGTAACCCTCTCAGCCCAAGTGTTACGACCTCGCCCGGCTATGGTTGCTAAATAGCACCAGCGGAAGAAGGAAGTGCCCAAGTGGAAGGATCCTTGGCGGTCTAGAACACTCCTATCCCTCACAAGTCGCCTAACCTTTGCATAGCCAAGTCTTCAATCCACCTCGCTCCTCCCAAAGCGACCCGACCTACGCATAAGTGACCCTGCGGTCCTTAGGGCTATGGTCGGTCAAGCCTTCACCCTAAATACGAAAGAGGCGAGGCGATTGGAACTTGATAAATTCAAGATTGTTTACATAGCAGTCTTTACAATCTAAAAGGATAAAGCTAACTATTTTTATTCTTATTGGTGGCGGCCGGTGGCGAGGCGGAGAGTTGGTGCCTCGGCTTCTGGAGGCGGCTGCGGCGGGATCTGGTGGCGATCTCCGGCGTGCGGCTCGACCAGAGCTCAAACGGTCGATCTCCTCGTCGATCCGGTTCCGGCTCGCCGCTACCCACCACCGCGAGTCGATGCGTCGTAGTGCGAGGCGGTGTTGACCAGCAAGCGAAGCTCAAGCGCGGCGCCGGTGATCACCGCCTCTTCTCGAAGTCGGCTTTCGGGCGGCCGCGGGGCAAGGCACTCGGGCTGCCACGGCTCCAGGATGCGATCGCGAACTTCCGACCGGCCTTGCGGAGGCCTCGATTCGGCGCTCATCTCGGCCGGCCGTCCTCGCAACCTTCAACGCGGCCGGGCCTTGTCGGGCCACGATCGCCGCGTCGCGAGCATCGATGCCGTTCTCTGCGCCTCCACGGCGGCCTTCGATTCTTCTGCGCCTCTGCGGTGCGGCGATTTTGGATAAGTTCGCCACGTGGGTCGCACCCGAACTTAATTGAAGAATTAAGACACTTACCGGCGCGAGTTGGTCGATTGCGGCTTCCGACTTGACGCCTCGTATGAAGTCCTCGGCTCGGCCGGTTCCTTACGGCGATCGCGCGCTCGGAGCGAACTCGGTCGGCGTCCCCCGAGCCTTGTTTCGCTCGGTCGCGAGCGTGTTGCTGCGTCTGCCTTGATCCCCTCGCGGCAACAGCGGCATCCTTGGCCTCGGTGACCTCCGTCAGAGAGGACTCCAGTTCCACCACTTTCGCCCTCAAAGCCTTGGCTCCTAGGCGCTCATCATAAAGGGCCTTTGTGGCCTCTTCAAACCCCTGGCGGATCTCCACCGCCTCCGACCGCCTAATGTCAATGGCCTCCTGGGCTAGGCGCGGCTCAAGCGCGCGACCATTGCACTCCTCCACTGCGTGCCCGCGATTGTCGTCGGGCTGCTGCGAGAGCTCAACTTGGCGCCTGAAGCGAGCCGCAAGTCTTTGCAAAGCGTGGACACTCCATTAGTCACGGAAGAACTACCAAAAATGTGCAATGAGTCGAACTTTTGGTGACCTACAGGCGTGGTGGACTCCCGACCATCGTGTCAGTACACAGTGGAAGACTCGAGCAAGAGCGGACAACTGCGGATCGCCCTATCTCGGCCGGCGTCCGCGCGCCTTGCCAGAAGAAGGCGGCCCGCTCGCTCTCCTCCGCGACCCATGCGCCTTGGGCCGGGATTACACCCGTGGCGCCTTCGCTTCGCCGTTCGGGCGGGGCGTCGCCGTCAAAGCACCATGGGCAAGGGTGATGAGGTCAACCCTTGAAACCTCCTCGGCGACTGCACTGAGGAGCATCGGTCGGCACCTCCACGGGACGAGGGTCGAGCACCTCCGTCGCCGGCTCGCCACGATGGGGCGCGATCGCCGTGGCGCCATCGTCTCATCCTCGAAAGGGCGATCACGTCGTCCGGTGGGGTCCCAGCCGGGCGCGGAAGTTCTTCTTGGCCACGACCTCGGGTGAGGCCCGTCCTCGGCGACCGCGCCCTCGGACGCCGACACGCGACCTCCGCCGACCCGATCGGTCGCCGAAATCACCGGCATTGCATTTACTTGCGCGACCAGTAACGCCCACGGTCACCCGTGTAAGCGCTGCGTTGCAAAGATTCAAAAGTCGCTCGGCGGCTTTGCCAAAAAGAAAAATGCTCCAATAAAAGAAACACTTACAAGGCCGGCGGTGCAGCGGCGCACGCCGCGCCTCTTTGCCCCCCCGCCAAAGTCGTCGGTGGTCGCTTCCCGAAGCCACCTCGGTAGAGGCGCTGCGGCGGCCATGGCGCAAGATCACCCTCGCTGGGATCGCGGCCACGGGGCTCGTGATGCCGCCCTCGGCGGATCACGCTCGGGCGCCGCCCGGATCGGCGGGTCGAGAAAAACCCACCATAGGGATGGCGGGCGCTCCCCCGTTGTCGATGGAGGTTGTCCCCACGGCGGTGGTCTCAGACACATCCTCGCCGCCTTGCCGCGCCGTAGCGTTCCTTATGCTTCTTCTTCCTCCTTTCCTCCATCCGCTTCTTGCGGGAGAGTCGACCTCTGCCGTCTTCGCCGGCGGCGCCGCGCCTCCTTATCCCAGAGGCGGCGCGGAAGACATCCCCATGAGCCCCTAAGAGGATGCGGGAATGCGGTCGGACCAAGTGCTAAGGACAAAGAAAGAAAGCGAAAGAATTTCACGGCTTACGGTTGGCGGAAAGCGCGAGAATAACTCGGTGGCCACCCGTGGCCACCGTGGCGCTCCGCCGTGCGGCCGCCACCGGGCCTCCACCTCGAGCAGCGGCGGCTCGGGTTCGCCATCCTCGCCCGGTCGGACGGCCCGCATACGGAACAAAGGGTGCGGCACGTGCACAAAGGTTGCCGCGCATCCCCATAAAGCGCGCACAACAACGTCCCGGTGAGCCCCGCCTCCTTTGAGCCACGATCGCTCCACGATCGGGGCCAACATTCTTCTCCCTCTTTTGGCGCCCAGTTCCACGCTCCTCCGCCATGGGAAGCTTCGCCGGTGAAAGCGAGGTATTTATCGCCGGCGTTTTGAGCGTAGAGCCATTGAGCGCCGACCCTTGTTGGGCGAGGCGGCTTTACCTCCAGTACTCCGTGCTCCGGCCGGCGAAGGCTGGAGGCGAGCCACCAGGCGCCACGGCGTCCGGCGGCTGTCTTTCGAGCCTTGCACGGAAGAAGTGCCTCCTAGCGCCCAGTGCGGCTCGATCCCGGAAGGCCTCGCGCGGCGTGATGAAGATGGCGATGTGGAGGACCCCATTGGGGTTGAGATGGTGCACCTCCACCTTGTAGTGAGACAAGAGCCCACGGACGAGCGGGTGCGTGGCGAGCCAAAGCGCGCTCGAAGAAACGGCGGGCACCACGACCTCGTCGCCCCGGCGCGGGGTGGCGGCCCCGTCGGCACCCTCGGCCGAAAGGTCTGCGGCATGAGAAGCCCTTCTTCACCAAGCCGAGCGCCTGTTGTCTTGCGCGAACACTCCGGCCACGACATCTTCACAGAAGAGGCGACTGGAAGGTGAGAAAGAAAGGCTGGGGTTTTCTTTCCTTGGCTCTCTGGTGCTTTTCTTGTTTCAGAGACAGAGACAAAGAAGGCAAGAAAGCGTGACAACCCAAAGCACCCCGACGGGCGTATTTATAGAGGACAAGCAAACGCCGGCCAAGCAGGCACCCCCTCGAGCGAAGCGTCGTGTCCACCCTCGCCTATTGCGCCAGCCTGGTAACTCCCAGTTTCCAATACCACTCCGCTTTTAATCCCTGTCATGTCAGGCGACAAGGGCCATAAAGACGCCGCCCCCGAACAACGTGTCCCGAAACCTCTTGGTCTCGCCTTTAGGCGGGGCGGTTGTTCGAGTGCTTGCGAGAAGCCTTTGGGCCGCTGCGGCCCCAAGGCGGCAAAAGCTTTGTGGCTTGCGCCGGGCCCAGTGAGGTGTGGGTTCAAAAGGCCTACCCGCGGTGGGTATAAGGCCGCAGACAAAACAGAGCAAGGGCGGTATGAGGTGAGCCCACGGTGGGCCCTCGGTTAGGTCGGTGACGGCCTAATCACCTCTACTCGCGTCCGAGACCATACTTCACACTCTCCGGGAGCTCATCAATGGCGACGACCGGTGTGCTTTGGGTCGTGGACGACCGAGTCCATCTGAGATTGAGTAGAAAGGTTTTTATGGGTCGCCCAGCGGGGCGGGACACCCTACTGCAGGACCGTCGCTCGGAAGGGTCCCCTTGGCGGGACCTCCGGGACCCACTCGGACTACCGCTATTGGCTCCACGAGCACGGCGTTCAAACCAGCGCAGTAAGCGTCGTCGCTCAACCCTCGGGTCCCACACTGCGGATGGGGTATACATGTGGGATAGGCGGTGGTCATTCTTCTCGCGATTACCCTCGCCCGGCGAGGACTGGGAAGGATGCCCCCGTCCGGCTACTGACGATAGCGAGCACTCACGTCCGGCTACGGCGTTAAGCGAGCACTCGGACACCCGAACCTCACAGAGGCATTGGGTCGTCCCTGCCGACCAAGGCACTGTCTAGCTATGACGTTAAACGAGCACTCGGACACCCGAACCTCACAGAGGCATCCGGTCGTCCTGCCGACCAAGGCAGTCGGACACCCGAACCTCACAGAGGCATCCGGTCGTCCCTGCCGACCAAGGCAGTCGGACACCGAACCTCACAGAGGCATCCGGTCGTCCTGCCGACCAAAGCGATCGAACACCGAACCTCACAGAGGCATCCGGTCGTCCTGCCGACCAAAGCGATTGGACACCGAACCTCACGAGAGGCATCCGGTCGTCCCTGCCGACCAAGGCAGTCGGACACCCGAACCTCAGAGCTCCGGACGTTAAGCGAGCACTCGAACACCGAACCTCACGAGGCATCCGGTCGTCCTGCCGACCAAAGCGGTCGGACACCGAACCTCCTCACAGAGGCATCGGTCGTCCTGCCGACCAAGTCGATCGGACACCGAACCTCACAGAGGCATCGGTCGTCCCTGCCGACCAAAGCGATCGGACACCGAACCTCACGAGGCATCCGGTCGTCCCTGCCGACCTGCTTCTGACGTTAAGCGAGCACTCGGACACCGAACCTCACAGAGGCATCCGGTCGTCCTAAGCCAAAGCACTCGGACACGAACCTCACAGAGGCATCCGGTCGTCCTGCCGACCAAAGCGATCGGACACCGAACCTCACAGAGGCATCCGGTCGTCCTGCCGACCAAAGCGATCGGACACCGAACCTCACGAGGCATCCGGTCGTCCCTGCCGACCAAAGCCTTTGTCTAGCTACGACGTTAAAACAAGCACTCGGACACCGAACCTCACGAGGCATCCGGTCGTCCTGCCGACCAAGGCACTCGGACACCCGAACCTCACAGAGGCATCCGGTCGTCCTGCCGACCAAGGCAGTCGGACACCCGAACCTCACAGAGGCATCCGGTCGTCCCTGCCGACCAAGGCACTCGGACACCCGAACCTCACAGAGGCATCCGGTCGTCCTGCCGACCAAGGCACTCGGACACCGAACCTCACAGAGGCATCCGGTCGTCCCGCCAACCAAAGCGATCGGACACCGAACCTCACAGAGGCATCCGGTCGTCCTGCCGACCAAGGCACTCGGACACCAGAACCTCACAGAGGCATCCGGTCGTCCTGCCGACCAAGGCGGCTAGCTCGGACACCGAACCGGACACGAACCTCACAGAGGCATCCGGTATCCTACCGTCGTCTGAACCTCCAGAGGCATCCGGTCGCCCCGCCGACCAAGGCACTCGGCACCACCTCACGAGGCATCCTCGCCGACCAAGGCACTCGGACACCGAACCTCACAGAGGTATCCGGTCGTCCTGCCGACCAAGGCACTCGGACACCCGAACCTCTCAGAGGCATCCGGTCGTCCCTGCCGACCAAGGCACTCGGACACCCGAACCTCACAGAGGCATCCGGTCGCCCTGCCGGCCAAGGCGCCGTCTACGACGTTAAACGAGCACTCTCGCGTTTGTTCCTGCCGATCAAGGCCCGGTCTATCCACGACGATTAAAATTGAAGCAAACTCATCGCAAAGACATTTTCATAAAGAAAAAGAAGATTTCATTATAGGCCAGCGAGCTCGGGCGTTACGACTTTACACGATGCAAGCGGACACAAGAGTGGCCGCACCGCTGCCGCGGCGAGGACTTTACCACGCCTAGAACCTATCAAACATCCGTGCGGCGTCGGTGGCACCGGCGGCATCTTTGGTAGGCCCTTGCACGGTCGACGGGACCGCCGCGGCCGCTGAAGTGACACGCCGATGCCTCATTGCCGTTCAGCGACATCGGCGCTGCCACGCGCGGCTCTGATCGGCGCCCTTGCGCCATCGCCTCGAAGGGCCCCTTACCACCTCGAGCCTCGGGGCGGCCTCAAGCGGTAGCGTCAGCGAAGCGACATCACGGGCTGCGGCTTCCTCCTCCTAAGCTCGGCCATCGCTGGTCGAACTCAGCCCAAAGCTCGGCGGAGGATCTTCTTCTTCCACCGCGATGTCATCGCCAAAGCTAAAGACTAGAGGGTGTCTGAAGCCATTTGAAGGAAGCGAAGAAAGAACTCGTCTAAAGGGTTAT
This sequence comes from Otatea glauca, assembly GCA_036346275.1. Classification (NCBI taxonomy): domain Eukaryota; kingdom Viridiplantae; phylum Streptophyta; class Magnoliopsida; order Poales; family Poaceae; genus Otatea; species Otatea glauca. Next base: position 4,078,878 of record CM070732.1, on the reverse strand, counting down.
CCTTCAAGCAAGCTACGGCGCACATATATATATACCACGACGAAGGGAGGCTAAGCGTCTCGAGTAAATCGGTATTGGAAAGCGAAGCGTCCTTCACGAACCCGGCGATCAAGAAGGCGGCGGGCGGGCGCGTAAACTATACTCGGCATGCGCAGCGAGGCAAGTAAAACCTCCGCGGTTCAAATGCCCCGGCCCAACTCCGAGGCAGCCGTCGGATCCATCGAGGCACACCGACGGAAATTGCTTAGCCGGATCGGCTGACCGACCGACCGGCCCGCCACCACTCTCATCAAGTTCAACCCCAACCGAATCGCCGAAATCGCTCGGGAGTTCGGGGCTCTTGACGAATACTAATAACGAGGGTACCTAAGCGGCCCAAGCAGCGAGCCAGCGGCCTCAAGCATATCTCGACCCAACAGGCGCGCCGCCCGCCACCGACCGAGTCGCTGCGAGACCACACAAGACATCCGCTCCCGGCCGGCAGAGAAGCGAATCCGATCGGACGGCGCTCCCAACCCCTTGGCGGGCGGGATCTCCGACCGACCGAACCAAGGTGGCGGACGCTAAGGGCGCGTGTCGACCCTCATCGACCTACCGCCACGTACCTCACGAGCGAGGTCAATCGGAGTGACTATACAAGGCGGTGGCTCCTTCCCAAGAAGGTCGGTGATCTGCGAAGACAAAGCTTCCGGCCCATCAACGATCGCGTCTGATCTGACGCACGCTCCCTCGGCGGCGCCAGCGTCACGTACCCCAGCGTCGGCGATTCGTAAGGATCACGGAGGGCAAGTCGCTATTTCGGGAATACCTAACCTCCCGACCACCAAGGCTACCGACCCGGCATGGGCAAGGCGGGTGGCGACCGGTCCATAGGACGAAGGACCGGAGCTCCTAGCATAGGTCACCTCGCTCTTCCCCCCGACTCTCGATGTAACCTGCCCCTTCTTTCTGTATAAAAGGAGGCAGGACTAAACGATTCAAAAGAAAGAGGAACACATAAGAACACGAGGAGACTAAGTCATTTAGGGGCCTCGTCAGAAACTATAATCCATAAGCAATACAATCGCCATCCGAGGCTGGGTAGGGACTTTCGGCCCGAACGGTATACATCTTGGACTCACGAGTCTAACCATTCGAGAGTGGAGCAGCGCACCCTTAGACTTACAAATTTACTTGCCGATGCTCGAAAACGCCGACAATTACCTACATCCTGCGAGCTACACTCTAAGCAAAGAAGAGAAAAAAGCATGATAGAGTTTCTGAACGATTGTGAAGGTCCCTTCCGGATACTTCTCGAATGTAAAGAGACTCGTAAACACGAAAGAGAATAAAATCGCATACATGAAATCCCATGACCGCCTTGTGTTAATGACATAGTTGCTCCTAGTGGTCGTGAGAGGCATAACGCCCGAGTGGGTACGAGGACAATCACAAAGCGTGTTCTTTTTCAACGCGATTTCACAGAAGGTCATCGACCCGTATAAACTAAGTAAACCGCAGGATGACGTGGTACAAAGTTTGGTTTGCCTTGAGATGATCTTTCCTCTTGCATTCTTTGATATTATGGTTCATCTCATGCTCACCTTGTCAAAGAGATAGGTATCCTTGGACCGTGTATCTACACAACATGTTCCCTTCGAGAGGTACATGAGTGTGCTAAAGAAGTATGTTTGTAACCGTTCTCGTCCAGGAAGGATGCATTGCCGAGGGTTATGGGACGGAGGAGGTGATTGAGTTTTGTGTGGATTACATTAATGATCTAAACCCGATCGGCGTCCTATATCACGCCATGAGGGAGGCTACGGGGAAAAGGGACACTAGGAAGGAAAGCAATTGCATGCAATGATCTTCTTACATTTAAGCAAGCACATTTCACGGTTTTGAAACAATCAACTATAGTGGCCCCGTATGTCCTTGAGCACAAGAGTATTCTACGCCGCGATTTCCCGGGAAGGTCGAGGATTGGATAACACTTGAAGCACATGGATTCTTTCGCGCTTGGTTACAAAAGTACATCCTTTTGAAAGGGTCGACAATGAACAGTTGTAACGCTTGGCTCGGGACCATCTAGTGAAATCGTGACATTCAAGGGGTACGAGATAAATGGTTACACATTTTACACCAGATCGCAGGATAACAAGAGCACCAACCAAAATAGCGGTGTCCGTATAGACGTCGAAGACAACAAAGGCAAAGTGGATACATATTATGGTTTCATAGAAGAGATATGGGAGCTTGACTATGGACCTTTGAAGGTCCCTCTATTTAAGTGCCAATGGTTCAAACTGACTTCAAGCGGCGTGAAGGTCGACAAATACGGTATGACAATCCTGGACCTCACGCAAGTCGGCTATAGGCGCGAACCGTTCGTCCTCGCGAACGATGTGAGACAGTCTTCACGTAATGGACATGTCAAGCAAACCTAAGAAGCATAAGGACAAGCAGAAAGATTGTAGTACTAAGCCAAAGCGACACGTGGTTCTACAAGGCAAACGAAGGATTGTTGGAGTTGAGGACGTCACAAACGAGGAAGAGTATAGTCAGTTCGACGAGATCCCTCCTTTCGCTGTGGATGTCGACATAAGCCTCCTCAATGACACAGACGTGGATACTCCTTTCATACGTCGCGATCATAATGAAGGAACACTTGTAAAGACAAAGTACGTTAGTAGTTAAGATGTACCCCTACTGTATGAACTATGTATATGTAAGTCTATTACAGTATGAAGTGTTTATTTGGAATGAATGTAAAGTGCCAAAATTCTGGAATGAAACTAAAGTGCTCAAAGCTTTTTGAAAAAATTATGGAATGAAACTAAATTGTTAAAAGCATTTTTTAAAAATTATGAAATGAAACTGAATTGCTAAAAGCATTTTTTAAAAATTATGAAATGAAACTGAATTGCTAAAAGCATTTTTTAAAAATTATGAAATGAAACTGAAGTGATAAAAGCTTTTTCAAAAAATATAGAATGAAACTAAATTGCTAAAAGCATTTTTTTAAAAATTCTGAAATAAAACTGAAGTGCTAAAAGCATTTTTTAAAAATTATGAAATGAAACTGAATTGCTAAAAGCATTTTCTAAAAATTATGAAATGAAACTGAATTGCTAAAAGCATTTTTAAAAATTATGAAATGAAACTGAAGTGCTAAAAGCTTTTTCAAAAAATATAGAATGAAACTAAATTGCTAAAAGCATTTTTTAAAAATTCTGAAATGAAACTGAAGTGCTAAAAGTATTGTTTAAAAATTATGAAATGAAACTGTGGTGCTAAAAGCACTTTTTAAAAATTATGAAATTAAACTGAAGCGGTTTGAGAAAGGAACCGCTTCTAGAGTGCAACATTCAGAAACGGTTTGAGAAAAGAACCGCTTCTAGAACGCAACATTCAGAAGCGATTTTAGAAAAAAAAACCGCTTTTAGAGTACAAGATTCAGAAACGGTTAGTAATACCAACCGCTTGTATAAGTCATCCCTCTACAAGCGGGTTGATCTAAATCCGCTTGTAGAGATATTCTACAAGCGGTTTGTTATACGAACCGCTTGTAGAAGTCCTCCCTCTACAAGCGGTTGTTCTAAAACCGCTTGTAGAGATATTCTACAAGCGGTTGGTTATTAGAACCGCTTGTAGAAGTGCTCCTGATAAATTTGAAACGCCCGCCTTTTCTCACACCCAAATTTTCTAAGTCCCGCCGAGACTTCGTGGCTGGCGCTGCAGCCTCAGATGTCTCCGCCGCTTGTCTTCGCCTCCGTCTAGACCACGCGCCGTCGTCCTCGTCGACGCCGTAGGCCTCCTCCGCCACCTAGCCGACGCCTACTCGCCACCTCGCCACGCCAGTCGACCCCTGCCGCGTGCCCTCGTCGCCGCCGTCACTCCACCCCGGCCGCCGACGCCTTCTCCACCACCCCGCCGACGCCTACTCCGCCTCCAAAGTGCCGCCACACCGCCATCCACCCAGGAGGACCGAGGTATATGTGCGCACGCGTCGTCCTTCCTCTCTAATTCGGCTGCCCACCACATATTCGGTGAAATGCTCACAAGTTAATTTTGTCAAAATTGTTGCGGTGGATAACAACTTACGACATGTGACGACTGCATATTGGCCTGTTGACACGTATGACATGTGAGCACAAATAAATATCCGCAAATGTATAGGTTAATTGTATCTTTTTTTACTTGGAGTATTCCAAAGTTATCGTATCCAAAGTAGCAATGCTAAACAGATGAAAGCATAAGATGCAAATTAAAACATATGGTCAATCACTAAGGTGGCTCTCATCCTACAGTCTGATATCGACCCCTTCACTATTATCCCCCATCATAGGTCCATCGAGCTAATAAACACCGGCAAAATCCTACACAACTTGATATAGTTATGCTCATTAGATCTAAACACCATATCTAAACGTTATTCCGCTGAACACATACGCGTGTGTATCCGTTTTTAAATTTATTCAGATGAGATCCGAGAAGTTCGATGATGGAACCCCTCGATGTGGCAATGGAGCTCAGCTCGGTCCTCAGTGATGAAGAAGGTAGAGCCAAAGGTACCAACTGATTCAAAAGCGGTGGAACACTTCGCGACATGCCGTGCAAAGCCGCTGCCTATGCCGTCCAACTATGAACGGACAATAATTAAGGCTACACAGAAGAATAAACGTGGTCAGGCGGCGGCGGCAAAGAAGAAGAAGAGAGACCAAGATCAGAAGAACCTCGAGAGGTTTACGAAGGAGGCAGGACTCAGTTCCACAGCTGCAGCTCTTGGATTAATAGATGATATCCCAATGGCAACAAAGGTCAGATGGCAATTTCAGTTGGGCCGGGAGCTGATTGACCCAAATGAGATAAAGGATCTGCCAACCAGGATGCGGCAATTTCATGAATGGTACATGACAGAGTCCGCTCAAGGAAGAACGATGTTCCCCCTCCGTATCAAAGAAGATGATTTTTATCATAGGGACAACACCATATGGCTCGAATTTGATGACTTATACAATATTTACCATGCCGACTCCATCAACGTGTCTCTCATGAGCTGCTGGTGCCTGTAAGTGTCAAGCTCATACCTTTACCGTGTGCTTCCTCGTACAATAAAATTGCAACTATTAAACTTATACCTTTCTATGTAGAATGGAGATACAACGATGTAGAAAAGAGAATATCTTCAACGTGGGCTTCATCGACCCAGAGATTGTTAACGAGTTCGTCTTTGGATACAACCGAAAGGATGTTGAAGATTACATTCTCGATGCATTCTTGGGACAAGACTACAAACCGTACATATACGCCCTTCAACTTCGAGTACGTATATATACAACTTCTCGTTCTTATATTTTCCAAGGCATTTATAATACTACTAGCTAGTTACATATATGTTGTAATACATGAATAGGTTTCATTGGATCCTTCTTGTCATCAAGCTTGATAGCAGCCAGATCATTGGTCAAGACTCAAAAAGGACTCCGGTGAAAAAATATCAATTTATCATTGACACCCTAAACAGGTATATAGCACACATATATATACGATAGTTTTCCTTATTATATATATTGAAATACCTTGCTAATTCCAACTCTGATAATTACCATTCATACTAACGCATCACACAGGACATTCACACGGTTTCGAAAGAAGCAACAAGCAGATTTCGAGAACGAATTTGATGTACAATTAAGCACTCGAGTACGTATTAAAGAATATTTATATGCCGTAATAGTTTTTCATCCCAATAATCGTGTTCTTTTCAAATTTCATCGCAGGTTCTACAACAGACGGGTGGAAACAACCTATGTGGCTATTATGTGTGCCACTATATGCAAAGTATTACCCACGGTGATGTGCCGACAACCAACGCCGAGGTAGTGTGCACATGTCAATTTCTTAGTACTTACACTTTAATAATTACATGTCCAGAGATTTATTTACCTCCCGCTTTGTCAGCCCAACATCGATGTGCAAGGCGTGATCCTGCCGCACCGGGTTGCAGCAATCTAAGAACAACTCATCGGCCTTATTGTCGACGAGATTGTATCCACCAAAGGCGAGTTCCACGCAAATGGTTGGAGAGATTGTCCTGAAATAAGGACAGGTGAACTGACATCAACGTCGACCAAGGGCACAAAGAGCGACGCACGCAAGAAATGAGCTCAAGATTCGCCCTTTTATCCTTTGAAACTTGTAAAAGTGGCTTCTTATTTCATGTGTGTTCATCAACTTGTTCATTTTTTAGTCTGTAATTATCTGAATGAATACTCATGACTAATATATATATATTTAAGTGTGTCAAAAAAACTCATGAAGTTCTATTTATTTTAATTGTCAAAATCTATATCAAAAACCCATCTGAAAACATATTCTATATTGAATATAATCAAAACGCTACGCTGTCAGACTCTTCACAACCGGTTGGTAGCTCCAACCGCTTGTGGAGAGCACAAGCGGTTCGTAATACTAACCGCTTTTGGGGAGAACCTCTCCACAAGCGGTTGGTAACACCAACCGCTTGTGAAAATGTCGAACCACAAGCGGTTCGGGGGAACCGCTTGTGATACCCGACGAGGTATCACTCGCGGTTGCTTACAAGCGGTTCTAAAACCGCTTCTGAAAGCGGTTTCGAACCACTTGTGTATGCCCGATCCGCAGTAGTGATAAATACTAGCTCCACCTGTTATACTAGCTAGAATACGTGCAGTTAAATTGTTTTATTTATTATCAATATAATTAATGATCTCGTCTATACAGAAACATAAACATGAAAATAGCTATATGAGTCCATACGTTCATTGTAATTTATGCGTTATACTTTCATAACACTACAATTTTTTAACACTAAAAAATTCAAAAAAGACTTCAAAAATATGTGACTATAGATCGAGCACTCGTTGAAGCAAAGAAAAATAAACATATACACATCTTGAAAGCCGGCATTCCCTGGTAATCAAAATATACGATATATATATACACGCACGCGCTTTGATTTCATTAGAGCAATTATTTGGTGTATCCATCCTTCGTTTTCACTCAACCAATCTATATATGTTCCGTATTAGTCTGGCTAGAAAAAAAAATCTATATAATATCTTAAATTTTACTTGAAAGTTCATCCAACACCACATGGGCTTCACCTGTTAGTATGTCATCCAATATGGTAAAACCACTCGCTCATTGCGCCACACGGCAATAGCACTATGCAAAACCAGCGATGTGTTATTTGAACTAGATTGTAAAGTTTAGGATGTCAAATGTTTGATTTTACAGTTTAGGGTGCAAGATAGACTTTCAATCAAAATTCGAGATGCTACCTGGATTTCCACTGTCTGGCGGTAGATCTATAGTGCTAGCTAGACATGCCATATTAATGAACAAAATAATCCAAGAAAATCTTAATTCTGACATGCCATAATATGCCAAGCAAGGTGAGCTGCCATATGTTTTACCTAGTGTCCCTCGCGCTAGTGTCACACATGTACATACGAACAAACCTTATCTGTGCGAGCTTCGTGTATATAATTCCTTCAAAGCCGGTGGCTTGCTATCTCCAGCTAGATCTTGAAGATAAGTACTGTACATATTATAATACCCGTCGAACTAATTTGCAGAGTTACTTCTGCTCCTTACTGAAGTGTAGCCCAGCCAGCAGAACTGTCTGGAAGGCTATGCAGAGGACGATTGAAGAATTCTCAGAAAATTCTTGAAAATATTTCCAGGCACAAAAAATCCAAATAAAATAATTTTAACCATTGTTCACTTGGGATTTAGTCATATTAAATTATTTTTGATTTATAAAAGTCACATTAAGTTTTAGTTAGCAAATTTAGTGAAATTTTTTAGATAGCTAAACTACAAAAAGATTTTAGAAAGGACAAAAATTGTGATGTTATAGGCAACGAGCACGCAGGGGTGAAGGCGGCGTGGGGCGAGGACTGGTTGGAGGAGAGAGGAAAGAGCCATAGATCTAGCCAGATCCGGCCCCCTCGAGGAAGCCAACCATTGTCCGAGTGGCACTCTTCTTATCGTTTGAAATGGCTAAAGAAACTCTGTCGCTATTTCAAACAATCACAGAGGTATATTTCTATAATTTTTCCGTATATTATTTCTTAATTTTTTTAATATTATTTTTTAAAATTCAAAATAAATCTATATATCTACTGTTGTTTGCTGATCAGTTGGTGCATTGTGGAAGCGAACCAAGCTGCTATGAGTTGTTTGATCCACAGGACGAGCTAGAACTTATGAGCAGGGTTCTAAATCTAGTTGAAATTTCAGATTTCGAACCACCCAAAATATAAAGTACCGGCCAGGAAAAAAAATAAAAAATTGAAATTGCTACAGTACCCTAAAATTCTGGTTTTTCTTAGTGAAATTTTGCCAAATTTCATGTTTTATGGCCGGTTTTAAAACTTTTAGGGCCGAATTTGACCGGATTTGGTCCAATAACCCTTAGGAAAGTCATCTCCTATGAAAATTTGTTGAAAAACCGATTTTTTAGACATTTTAAAATTTTGGCAGAAACACTGTCAAATTTTTATAAAATTTTACAAGCTTGATAATAACCTAAAAATTTTATGGTACTATCCTTAGTAGTTTAGTATCATACATAAAAAATTTAAAAGTAATTTAAATTCATTTTTTTATCTTTTAAAAATCAAAAACAGAATGAATATAATTGGGACAGTTACATTGTCAGAATTTTATAAATTTTATTGAGTGTGATTATGATCTAAAATTTTTGTGAGAGATTAATAATTGACTCAGTACCATTATATAATGTTTTCAAAAAATTTCAACTTTGTTTGTTTGGTCAATCAAATCTATGTAAGCATTGAACTTCGTTTGTTATATTACATTTCAAAAATCAAAAAGAGAAAGAACATAAATGGTATTGTGCCTTGTAAGAATTTTATAAATTCATTGGAGTGTGATAATGATTTAAAAATTTTGTGAGATATTAATAATTTCCTTATCACCCTTATATAAAATTTTCAAAAGTTTTAAACATTTTTTTATTGCTAAAGCAAATCTACGTATTGATCATCACGCTTTTATCAAGATATAGCACTGTCTGAATTTTTAAAAATTATTTAAGAATGATATATCATCTAAAACTTTTAAATAAATACTAATGTTACATAGGATCATTCAAAAAAATTCAAATTTTTTTAACATGGTTTAGATAATTTTTTATTTTGTTCAAGTTTGCCGGTAAACCTTTTAACAGGGCAGTAGTACTGTTCGAATTTTTAAAAATTCATGAAGCTTGATCATCATCTGAAAATTTTATGAGAATATTAGTGATGCATCATAACCATGCAAAAAAAATTCAAAGTTTTATAACGTGGTTTGAACCATTTTGCATTCAGTTCAAAATTACGAGTCAGCGTTTTATCAAGACAGTAGCAATGTTTGAATTTGTAAAAATTCCACAGACATCAAAATAATCTGAAATTTTTATGGCAACATCATCAATATGTCAGGACTCTTCGAAAAAAAATTCAAAATTTTTAAACATCGTTTGACCTATTTTTTTCCGTTGAAAAAAGACCAAAATTTCGGGTATTTCGCTATTTTTCGGCGAATTTCGTTTTTTCTCGGTACAAAACGAACCGAATTTGAATTTTGGTTTTTTAATTTCCGACAAGATTTATCCAAAATACCCGAATTTCACCGAAATTTTGGATTGCGGTCCTGGTCGGTATTTTATCCGAAAACGAAATTTGAATCCTTGCTTGTGAGTGCATATCCATCTAATTTCGTTGTTCGCAACACCAAGAGCCGATGAGCCGCTATGTGTGTATCGTAGAAAATCGAGCCAACTCATGTATAGATTAAGTGATCTAGATGTTGTGCAATAAATATCTTTTCTTTCTTGTACATAAATGATCTTCCTATATTTTCGTGCAAAACTGGCTATTAAGTAAGAGTCAGCTCTCTTCTCTCTCCTCTTTTCTCACTCTTCCACATAGATAAAAGCTGATGTGTAAAGACTAAAAGCCAGCTGACATGGTCTTATTGTACAAACCCCTTACATGCTTTTTTGATGAATACTAGTTGATCTTCTACTGCTAGATGTAATGGGTTGCAACTCTTCGATTCGTCAAAATCATACGTGTTGAATTTAGAATAAGCGAAGAGTGCTAGTAGAGGCAGATATCTATATTATTACTGATACTGTAGCAAAACCGAATACTGTAACGCCCAAAAATCAGGAGCCCAACGCTGTCACGGCCGCCGTTTTGGTACTGTTCCAACAGGCTGGTACCGTAGCACGTGTTCTGATACTGTAGCACATGGTGGATCCCTACTGTCCATACATAACAGGCTGTTGCGTTTCCCACAGCCTCCTTTGAATTGTTGCCCCCGAGATCTTTGAAATTTCTCCGACCCAAATCATACCTAACAACAACAATGCAGAACCTAGAATTTATTATGCATACTAGTAGATGTACTAGTAGTCCCAACTCCCAACCATCCATTCTTACTTTAGTTCTGCATCACTCCTCTTCAAAAGAAACTCTGCATCACTCCAGCACAGCTAGAGGTGGGCACTCGGGCCAAGTTCTTTTAGACCGATTCGAGGTACGACATCACGGCTCGGTACGAAACCCGACTCGATATGAAGTTGGTCGTGCCGGACCGGCATGACACTGTAGCACGGACCGTACCGGGTTCGAGAATCAGACACGATGAGCGACACGGCCAGACACGATACTGTAGAATGGGCTGTACCGGGCCCGATGACCCAGAGCACGAGGAAGAAGTTTAGCATGAAGGTCACTGACTTACAGAGCATGACCGCTATGGATACACCCAGTAGTATAAACGTCACCCCTATCGTTGACATCTGTGAGAGACGGTCAAAACAAGAGAAAGAGCTGAGAGAGATTAGGAGACAGTGCAAAAAGCTGCTCTCTCTCGCTCGTCCCTCTCAATCTCTCTCAGCTCTCTCTCACCAGTCTCTCTCAATCTCCCTCACAATCTCTCTCGTCTGTTTCGCTCACTCTCTTTCTCATCCATTACCCCCTCTCTCGCATGTGTTGAGCACATCTTTCTCGTTCTATTTAACTGTTCAATAATAAATAAATTTTAGTTCTTTTTCTCATAATATTTGCATTCACTGCCTCAATTCTATGCATTTTCGGCTCTTTTCCTCTCGTTGCAATAGTGCAAATGGGTCGGGTCTGGGCCTACACGGCACGAAGCGCAAATGGGCTGTGCCTGGGCTCCCCAAAGGCGAGCCGGGCAGCCACGGCCCGGCACGGTTCAGGCACGAAGCACGATAAATCCGTGCCGATCTGGCCCGGCCCGGCACAACGCCCACCTCTAAGCACAGCGCAATCAGCTGTGCGCATGCATGCATGCATGAGCAGTTCAGGCGGCCTATATAAACGGATAAGCGCAGGTGAAGGAAGTGTGCAGATCTACTCCTAGTCCTTGTACACTAAGTGCTAAGATACATAGCTACCGTCCCTAGCTGATTAAGCTGCAGTAAGATTTAGGGTTCCGTGGATCGATAAGATGGGCCGTACTGTTGGGTGGGTCGTTGACTTGGAGAACTACCGCGGGGGCCGGGGGAATTACCGAAGAGTGGCGGAGTTGCTCTCGCTCGGCAAGAATGACGCACTCCAGTCCACATCATAGACGTCCAGCCGGGAAACAGCCCTCGAAGTCTCGGTCTCTCTATCACCACTAGATTCAGAATCATTCCGGATGTTTATTTGCATTTTCGCAGTGTGTAATTATAAGCTCCATCATTACTAACACAGTTATTATCTGCTACAGGCCATTACCAAGACTATACAGAATTCCAGAAGGTCCACGAGCCACTTACAAGAGAACTGTATCCATATTTTCCCAGTGTTCCGGACAACGTAACCAAAATGCTTGCTGGTGAGGACAAGGTATGCAAATGTCTATTCATTTGTTTTCTTTTACTTACATATATAGTGGAATTATTTTGAGATTATTGCAATGATAAATTAATTAGGTATCTGAATTTCAAACGGTGTGCAGGAGAAGCTAAAGAAAATTACTATCGACAAGTACCAAGGCAATCCTGCTGATATTCTACCACTGGCTAGTCAAGAAATTAACGCTCGATCTGCTAGTTGTGTAAGTTCGTAAATCGATTTTTCAGTATTTCTCAAAAGTTGACACCAAAATATATCCAACAATATATTTGGTCGATCAGTATTACTCTCGCAACTTGCAACTTCCAATATTACACGTCTGGTATAAATATAACTAGCAGGGTCGTATCTGACATTTCGGCAGCTCCGTACTCGATTTAAAATTACACCTACACTTAATAGAAGTTAATTACCGAAATAAGAAAGTATTTTTATTTGATTTTAAATCAGCAGTACAAGTTTTTCTTACAGACCAAAAGGGTTATGTCCCGCTAAAAAACAACTCTTTAAATTATGATGTGTCCTTAACTTGTAAAGTGTCGTACTTCTGGTATTCCTCGAAACAAAAGCTTCAGTAATACTGGTAATTAGTCTTGTCCATATTAAATATTAGTTCTTGCTCTTACTAATACAAAGATTACTAGTAATCGTTGAAAAATAGCTAGAAAACAGGGCCTTTAATTTTTTGGGGACCCTGTGCGGTTACCAATGCTGCACATGTATCCCATACAGGCCTGATAACTTGCCCACTTGTGGGTAAAACTAGAAATATATACGCGTCGTGCCACGCCGCGGGCGCCGCTCTTCACACGAGAAAATCGAGAATTTTGTTTTTTTCGAAAAAAGGGCTTAAACGTAATGGTAAAAAAGGGGAAATGTATGTTTTTTTCGGGAAAAAGGATCCCAACGTTTTTTTCCCTCGAAAAAGGATCTAAACGTAATTTTGATTTTATGAAAAAGGACCCTAGCGCAAGCCTTAAAAACACATAAAGGACCTAAACGTAATATATATTCTTTTTGGGAAAAAGGACATAATCGTAATTTTTTCCGAAAAAGGACCCGAATGTAATTTTTTTTTAAAAAATACCTAAGCGTAAATATTTTTTCGGCTCGGCTCGCGGCTCGAGCTGAGCTGCGAGCCGAGCCGGCTCGAGCCGCCACGTGGGGGTGCTCCCCATCCAGGAAGTCTTCAGGCTTTAGTAGAAGGGATTATTATGCGGCGTGGTCTATAGCGTAATTTGTGAATTATAATATTATAACAGATTTCTCATCTTTTTCCCATTCAAATTAAGTTGACTTATATAGAATACCTGAATGAGATTTCATTCCAAACAGTCTTATTGAGCTTTGTTTCCATACATAGTTTTAGATTTCTTTTCCTTACGAGTTTAAACAGGACCAAATCATAATCAAGGCATGCCAAATTGATGGCTATATGATTTTGATCTCTTATGTGTGAATTAACAATGCTAGTGTGTTCTCTATTTTTTTTAAAAAAAAAGCAAATATTTTTGCCTCTTAAAACTTTAAGTTTTAAAACCATATGTCATCATTTTACAATAAACAATGGATTTGTTAGTTTGAGCTATACTCACTAATTATTTTCCACGATCTAACTTATAATCATGGAATAATTTTTACAGTTCTAAAGACCATCAACAGTACAATAACCTTATGAATCAACAGTACAGCCTTGTGGATCAAGTCGAGTGCTCCGTCCTTTTTGTGGGTCCCCGCAACGTCAACTGAGAAGTACTCCAGTGCAAGTTACTGTGTCTCTGTGTCTTGTTTGTGACATCATCTGAGAAGTACTCCATTGCAAGTTCCTGTGTCTCGGTGTCCTGTTTGTTAGTACCCGTACCCGCAACGTCATCTGAGAAGTACTCCGTTGCAAGTTATTGTGTCTGTGTGTGTGAAAGAATAACTTGTATCTATCTGTACGTACGAATTCGGGTTGAGTTGCACCCAGCTACGAGTAAATTTCCAGATATATACAACGTCATGTCTTGTTTATATATCCTTGCTTAATTAACTTATGTGCGCAATCCTGTTCGATAGCATCGGTTTAAACTTTATATACAAAAGCTATCATGGGTATTACCCCCAGCTCCACCATTGCTCAAAATGAAGTTTAAACAAGTTAGTGCTTTTACAGCCCTCCACCGATTACATCCCGTGAATGATTTCTAACCAGAAGTTCGGAGCACCATTCCATTACAATCATGATGAACTCCATGGCATCACCGTGCTTCAACCCAAACCATCCCCTCTACTAAAGCGAGAAGACTTCCGGCCTCCTCCTTGCTTTGAGCCGTGAGCAAGCCCGGCTCGGCTCGTGGCTCGAGCCGAGCCGGCCCAAAAAAATTACAACAAGGTTCTTTTTCCGAAAAAAAAATTACAACTAAGTCTTCTTTCCAGAAAAAAGTTACGGTTATGTCTTTTTTTCAAAAAAAGAATATATATTACGTCTAGGTCCTTTATGCGTTTTTAAGCATTGCGCTCGGGTCCTTTTACCAAAAAATGGAATTACGATTAGGTCCTTTTTGGAAAAAAAACGTTGAGGTCCTTTTTTTTTTTGGAAAAAAATATACATTGCATTTAGGTCCTTTTCGCGTTTTTCTAGCATTATGTTTAAGCCCTTTTGCGGAAAACACAACATTCTTTTTATGTCCTTTTCGCACGTTTTCTCGATTTTCTCGTGTATGAAACGTCAATAGCACGTTTTCTCGATTTACTCACGTGGAGAACGACGTCCGCGACATGCCACGCCGCGTATAGGTTTATAGTTTCTACTACACCCACTACTATTCTAAAGGATTTGCAATCTAGCTAGAACTCCTCGCCTCCTCTCCACTCACTTGATTGTCCTTCTGAAGCCGTCTTAATCTTTCTTTAGCGCCATCCGCCTCTCATTATAGTTCTATTAACCAAGCATTGCGCGGTTTGGCGTGCTCAAGCACCAGCCTGCATCCTAGAAAAGCTAATTAATGACAATAATTCAGTTCATGAGCAACAAATAATACCCTCCTTTTTCTCGCAAAACAAAAATTCATAGCCGCACTTGCTATTTTTGCAAGGAGTGAAAATTCATCCCATTAAATCGACCAGAGAGATGAGAGGAAGCTACATTCCTAGTTTCAACTTGCAACTGTTGAATGAAACTGTAAATATTCTATTTTTTGAACTCAACTTTTGTTGGACCCTGGAAAAATGCTTTCGAAATCCTCTGTGTATCCAGTACTAGTCCAGAAAAAGCTAGTACACATAGCAGAAATGTTACCACAACATATACAACATATTTTATTAATAATCAGAGTTTACAATAAATATGGCATGCAGGCCAAATAAAAGATTACAGCGGAAGCAGAATAAAACCAGTAGTACAATCCAATATATTCGTCATATGTAATCAACTGGGGCAACGGTTTAGTTATCGTGATACTCACCATCGTAGAGATACTCCTCTAAAAACATAGAGTAAGCAAGAGTGAGTTCAAAAGTACTGCGCAAGTCACACAGTAAATACAGTATTAATGAAAGGTCACAAAGGAAGGCATAATACGACTAATTTGAGCATAAAGCAATATTTCAAATATAATAAGCAGGCTGTCCGATATAAAAGATTCACTAAGGACCTCAATATTGACCTGCCATCTACCATACCAGAGCTTTTCAATTGGCACACCGATATTCGGATGCACACGAGGCTATAGAGTGGAACCGTATGGTTGACAAAGGCCACACTCCATCGCAACCTGGTCTCTCTATACCAGAGGACCAGAAGATGAAAAAAACCCTCTAAATATGAAGATCATAAAAGGGCGAGTAAGAAGATGAAGAATAAACAGAACGTCCAACGTGAAGTTGCAGGAATTACAGAACAACCAACATACTCTAAGGAAAAAACACACCGGAAGAAGACGACTAGTTGTCATGATGACCAGTCTAGTTCTAGGAACCCTAGCACAAACAGTGGTAATGATCGTTGGTGTTCGCTGCATAGGGCGCCAAGGCATGACCCGCGGAACTGTCGTACATGGTAGAAGTGCATGGAAGACTTCTACTCCGGTAAGGGTCCAATGTCAACCTTACTAGAAGATTCAAACAATAAAGATGCAGATGGAGATGAGGAAATGGGCTATCAAAAGCTCGACAACCACGGCAATGTGATATATGGAGGCTCATCTGCATACTCCTCTAAAAGGCAATTTAAAACTGGATGGAGGGAGGTAAACAATATCGATAACTGTACCGCGAAGCTAGAATACCCAAAATGGTCAGAGGTCGACCTCACCTTCAATCAACAAGATTGCCCGAAAGGTATGTCAGCCCCTAGAAAACTTCTGTTAGTAGTTTTTTTCTACCATTAGTAATTGCAAGGTTGGAAGGGTTTTAATTAATGAGGGGAGTTCTTTGGACTTGCTTTTTGTTCGTACTTTGGATGAGATGCAAATTCCTCGTTTTAAGATTAGACTTGCTATGAATCCATTCTTTGGGATTGTACATGGTCCTTCAATAATTCCACTGGGACAGATTGTCTTACCTATCACCTTTGGAAACGCTGATAATTTTAGAACGGAGTTAATCTTATTTGAAATTGTTCATTTTGAGTCAGCATATAATGCCATTCTAGGTAAACCCTCACTAACCAAATTTATGGCAGCAACTCATCATGCCAACCAGAGTTTGAAAATTCTTAGTCCAAAAGGCGTGATTACTATGCAAGGTAATCAACTTACTGCACTTAATTGTGATCGCAAATTGCTCGAAATTGTAGATCAATTACCATTAGGTAACACTAATGATGCAGGAAATACAAACAAGTCTAACAAGACAGAGAAGCCAAAAGCAGTTCCTTAGCCCAATGAACAAATAAAACAAATACCCATTGATTCTACCGACCAGTTAAAAATTGTTCTGATAGAATCATCAATGGATGCTAAATAGAAAGACGAGCTCGTCACTTTCCTCCGGGCTAACGTAGATGTGTTTACGTGAAAATCATGGAGTCCTAAAGGAAGTGATTGAGCATAGGTTAGTCATTCGACCTGACATATGACCAGTGAAGCAGAAGCTGTGACGATTCGCTTCTGATCGGCAAGAAGCCATCTGACAAGTGTTGGACAAACTCTTGGAAGCTGGTTTCATTCATGAGGTTGATCATCCTGATTGGCTTGCGAATCGGATCATAGTTAAGAAAGCAAACGGTAAGCGGTGTATATGCGTTGATTTTACCAATTTAAATAAAACTTGTTTGAAAGATGATTTTCTTTGCCCTAGATAAATCAATTGGTAGATTCTACGGCCGTGAATTTCCCTCAAACTCCCACTTTTAAGTTATAGGGATTAAAAATCCAACAGTTTTCTCAGGTGTATTTCTTTTGCCTAACCGGCTTGAACTGCATGCTACAATTCTATATGGGCTGTACTCGTCATCACGATCCCTTCCTCTGGTAGACTTGTACTACTGTCTCTCTCATTATCCTGGACGCTCACTACCTGTGTCAAGCTAGATGATGCTCACCTCTCAAACAAACCCATTTCTGATAAAAAAAAAACCCATCAAAATGCCCCCTTTTCACAGGAAAACATATTGAACCATCGCAGATGGGCAACTAAAAGCTTCTTTACTCATCCGGCTACTGAAACGATCTTACTCACCCAAATAATCAAACATGAACATTACACGGAAGGCACTCCCTCCCCTCCATCCTCATCAGTCCCACCTTCCTTCCAAGAACTTGGACAGGAAGAGGGTGGCCATTGTTGGTGCCGGTGTGAGCGGCCTAGCAGCCTGCAAGCACGCGCTCGACAAGGGGTTCAACCCATTGGTATTCGAGGCCGACGGCACCATTGGCGGCGTGCGGACGCACGCCTTGGAGTCGACAAGGCATCAGTCGCCAACGCCGGCGTTCCGGTTCTCGGACTTGCCATGGCCAGCAACTGTGACACGAGGCATGCCCAAGCCACCGTGAGGTCATATGCTTGCGAATGACCTCCTCGGGTGTATCAGGTTCGACAGCCGGGTGTTCGGCGTCGAATACGTTGGTGCGAGCTAGGAAGAGCAGTGATCTGGCCATTTCATTTGCATTATTGGTGTTTGGATTGATAGTAGGTAGCTAGGCAATAACAAAGCTGAGTCCATGTATCAACTTCATTCACGTTGGTGCAGTTCATAGGAAGAGAGGAGAATCAGATGAGAAAGAAATTGTCTAGTGACAATTACAGAAACTGAGAAACGTCATCCAGGGCAAGAAGAATCTCAACTCAGTAAATCCGCTTGAACAATATAATAATGTATTTCCCCTTATATTACAAAGTGATCCCATCCTCTGTCACTGATTTTTCTAGTCGATTTTCTCATCCCGTGCATTGGAAGGCACAGTGGGATCGCAAATATCCCAGAATTTCCAGCAAACAAAGGGCCTAAGTTGTTCAAAGGGAAAATGTTGCACTCTATGGACTACTTTTACATGGATAATGCGGCTGAATTTGTTAAGGGTAAGAATGTGACAAAATAGTTGGCTCTGGAAAATCAGCTTTTGACATTGCTGCAGAAGTCGCCAAGGTGAACGGTGAGTCCGATTGAGAGAAGCAACACCTCAATAACTAGCAATGATCAAGTATCAGGAATATATAGTTGACAGTTGACACTTGTATTCCAATGCAGGTGCGGCTCAGCATTTTGCCCACCGCACTCTCCCCCTGGGTAAATGATACTCAACTTGAACAGAATTTTGGAAACATTCAATGGAAAATTTATTTTCGGATAAAGAACTCACTCAGAGAATGCGCTAACGAATCCGCAAAACTAAAAGTATATCTATTGTTTCAGAGATGGGCGATTTCAAAAGTAATTGAAACTTACTTCAAGCAGAGAATTCCTTTGCAGAAGCATGGATGGTGCCTGACTACAGCTTCTCCTTAGTCATTTCTACATGCTTGATTTGCAATGCTGCCAGAAGGGTTTTATGACAGGGTTGTTGAAGGCAGCATTATTCTCAGGAAATCCAAGAGGTTCGTCTTTTCTAACGATGGAATCATTCTGAAGGATGGAAACGAATGCATAAAGAGTGGTCATCTGGAACGGACGGAGGCGGCGGTGGCGTTCGGGCAACGGCAGCGACGGCGCTCCGATGGTTCTCTGTAGCAGTGGGTGAGCGCATCACGTAGAATGCGTCACGCCGATCCTTGAGGCGCAGACGGTGGCGGCTTTGGTGCTTGGGCTTAGGTGGAATTGACGGTGAGGCGGCGCGGAGACGGACGGCGGAGGAATGCTTCGATCCGGCAAACGAGTGAGTGATTCGTTAAATTAATTGAGGGGAGAAACTGAAGAGGTTATGGAACATCTTTTGACGCGGTAGAAAAAGCTCTGAAGTGACCGGAGCGGCGGATCGGTGAGGGGGTGGCGGCGGCAGGGCGCGGGGAAGACGTGCGAGGCGCGACAGCGTTCCGGGCAAGATGGAATGCGCGTGAGACAATTATCCCGATGCACCCGTTTATAGGGCGAGGGCGGCGTCGGAGAGTGCGGCGGCCGAGCGAGTAAAGGCGAGCAAATTAGCCTGCAAAGTTCCGGCCTTTGTCGTGCATTTGAGCCGTGGAGCAAGCCGGTGGCGGCTCGAGCCGAGCTGGGCAAAAAAATCATATCCGGACCTTTTTCCGAAAAAATTTACATATAAATCATTTTTTCGGAAAAAAATACGACTAGATCCTTTTTCGAAAAAAAGAATACATATTACATCTAGGTCCTTTATGCGTTTTTAAGGCTTGCGCTCGGGTCCTTTTACTAAAAAAAGGAATTATGATTAGTCTCTTTTCGTAAAAAAAAAACGTTCATGTCCTTTTTTTTTAAAAAAAATATACATTACATTTAGGTCCTTGTTGCGTTTTTCTAGCATTACGTTTAAGCCCTTTTTCAGAAAACACAAAATTCTTTTTAGGTCATTTTCACGCGTTTTCTCGATTTGCTCGTGTGTGGAGCGTCGATCGCGCGTTTTCTCGATTTGCTCGTGTGTAGAGCGACACCCGCGGCGTGGCACGCCGCGTATAAGTTTCTAGTGCGCATTAAAGCAAGGAGAAATAGCCTGTGTTGAGTGCGCTGTAAGTGGAGGTGATCAATGGCATTGAATGTGCACTAAAAGGATAAGAAACGGTGGCCGTTTCGGAGCTCTGACGGTTCGGCAATGGCGGTGGGAGAACTCGATCGGGCGCGGCAGGAAGAAGGGATTGGAGAGGTATGACAACTGGCTCCCGACGTCAGTGAGAGGCAGAGAGAGGAGAGAGCGGACGGGTTGGGCCGGATGGGAGAGGGAGAAAGGCCAGCTGGCCGGGCAAGACAGAATGAAATGGGCCGGGATGAAAAGGACTTTACAAGAAAAAAATATGGAATTTTAGATTTAAATTAATTCCAGAAAATCCAAATGGATTTTAGAAAATAACAGAGTTCAAAAATTTGGAAAAATTCAAAAAAATTCCTGTAACATTTTTAAATTAATAAAATTATTTCAAACTTAAATTTGTTTTTTTATTATTTGTGCATAAATAATTTTTAAATTTCTACAAATAAGGAAGGCCTTTTTAAAATTCATAAAATTCAAGGAAAATATCAGAAAATCCAAAAATTTGAATTTATCTTAAAATTCAAAAAGTCCAATAAATTTTTTTATATTTAAATAATTTTTTAATTATTTTTAAAGACCAAAACTCTAGAGCGTTAGAGTATTCCTTTTTTTTGTGAATCTTTCAATTTTACAAGGTTGTAGAACCTCATATCTCATACATATGATAATTTTTTGAGAATTTTTTAAAACTTTTATATATATTTTTCATAAATTTTAATTTATAAAAGTTTTTACACAAGATGTAGTAACAACTTGAGTAATAGGTAGTAAAATGTTATTTTCTTGATAGAAAAGGACAGCATATCTTGCTGTTTAGCACTTTGGCAATTTCATATCTTTCAAATATGGTTGAGTTTGATCTTTAAATTTTACAAGGTTGTAGAATCTCATCTTCCCTATGTATGGTAATTATTTGAGAATTTTTCAAACATTTTACTGTAGGTCCGACAAACAAAACTAATTTTTTATTTATGAAAACCACATGTACAAGATTTAACAAGTTATGGAAACATTACCATTCATTGGGAAGGTGGGATTCTACAATCCTACGAAATTTGAAGACCAAAATAATTCTCAGCTAAAAGATATGAAAAAGACAAGTTCGGTTGAATAGTGATTTTTTAGTGTTTAGCATTTTGTCAATTTTATATCTTTCAAACACGATTGAATTTAGTCTTCAAATTTTACAGAATTGTAGAAGCTCACTTCTCCTTTGTATGGTAACTTTTTTAGATTTTTTTAAAATTTTTACATGTAAGTTTATGGATTTTACTTGAAAAAAATGGTTTACACATGATACAGTAACAACTCGTGTAATAGTGAGTAATATGTTATTTCTGCATAGTAAAAGGCAACATTCTAGTATTTTATAAAATTCATGAAAATTATATGTACATATTTTCAAAAATTTTCAAAAAATACCATACATAGGGGAGTTGATATTCTACAACCATGTGAAATTTGAAGACAAAAATCATCCTATTTTGAAAGTTATGGTCAAATAAAAAACGATTTATGTACAAACAAGAAGTTGCATTTATTAGTTATTTATTGTTCTGTTGCATGGAAGATGTTACTATTGGTTTACGTGAATGGTTTGAACGTGTTTCTATCTTGGTTTTGCATGACGTTGAGTTACAATCGGGTTACGACCAGCGCGTAGTGGCGCGCACGTGTAGAATAGCACTTCCGTATATATATACACGTATAAATGTAGATATATCACTTTAGATATACTCACATACTAATTATAAGATACTCAACGTGAACCACACAAATAATTGCAAGATGAATCCATAGTTTGTAGCTTATTATGCAAATACCTTAATATAAGAACATAAAAATTAATATGTCCAAAAATATATACATACCACATCTGAAAAAATATACATATCATCTAGATGGTCTTATTGAAAGGACCAGAGATGAAGCCTAGAGGGGGGGTGAATAGGCTGATAAAAATTTTGCAGTTAAAAAGGAATTACCGAGAGACCCAATCCGGAGTGTCCGGGTATATAACCCGGAGTATCCGGATTATCCGGACTGTCCGGTTGTGAACTTTGATACTCGGATTGTAGCTCTCAAGAGGACTTTTAAATCTAGGCAATATTTTGACAATCTACTTGAATACAAAAGTTCTTAAAGATGTTAGGTACCTGAGGGTATAGTAGATCTGAAGCCACAAACAACAAGTGAATAGATCGGGTCCTCCAAAAGTCTATCACAACAAAATCAACAAGAACACAACCAAGAGAGCAAAGACACAGATTTTTACCCGAAGTTCGGATTCTTGAAGGGAATCCTACGTCTCCGTTGAGGAGGCACAAAGCCCGGGTCCCTCTTGACCACTATCCTCCCGGTGTTGCACAAAGCACTCACCGGTTCTCACTTCTTGCCTCTTTCCTTTCGGATGCGAGACTTGCCTTTACAAACTTCCGGGGCTAACCACACCAAGCTTTGGAAGCTCCCGGCGACTCCTTGCCGTCTAGGAGCCCTTCAAACTCCAAGAGTAATAAATACTTCGCGAAATCCACTTGGAGGATGAACCTTGTGCTCAAGAATGAATGATGCAAGACTAGGTTAATCCAAATCACTCCTTTCTCCCAAAATGATTAA
Organism: Otatea glauca; assembly: GCA_036346275.1. Taxonomy (NCBI): domain Eukaryota; kingdom Viridiplantae; phylum Streptophyta; class Magnoliopsida; order Poales; family Poaceae; genus Otatea; species Otatea glauca. The sequence continues at coordinate 4,056,233 of CM070732.1, read as the reverse complement.
ATCTATCAAAAGCTTTTAAATGGAGAGAGGAGACTAGAGCTCAAGAGAGTGTGTGAATGAGTTTTTGTGAGCAAGAGCAATAATGAAGCCTCTCTTGGTTAGGTGAAGAGAGAAGACTTATATAGATGCTCTAAAACTGACCGTTGGGCTGAGCTGCGCACAATCCGGAGTATCCGGATGTTTAATCCGGAGTATCCGGATTGGCAACATCAGACCATACCGAAGGGGTCAATCCGGAGAGTCCGGATTGAATATCCGGATACTCCGGATGAAAAGAGGGTAGCAACGAAGGGTCAATCCGGAGAGTCCGGATTGAATATCCGATACTCGGATGAAAAGAGTGTAGCAACCGAAGGGGTCAATCCGGAGAGTCCGGATTGAATATCCGGATACTCCGGATTTACCTGCTCGGCCTCAAGAAGGAAGATTCAAAAAGAAAACAAGAGATGCAGTTCTTTTATCTTGCATTTTCCATCCTTTGAGCACACGCATATTCTCCAAGCAATTTCCCGTCGTATCCCTCTTAATAGAACGGCTATCCTTAGACTCAATAAAATAAAGAAGAATTACAAAAAAAATCTTGATGCCATTTTGACAAATTTTGATGTGCCGTGGATCTCCAATCTCTTCCACATGAGGATATGATCTTTTTCTCTGCATAAATTCTCACTTAAACGTTAGTGTTTTTAATTGTGTTTCCATCAATTACCAAAACCATTTTTAAGGGGCCTAGATGCACTTTCACTTATATATTCATATACTATATGTACATACTCTCTATTACGCAAGATACTCTCTACGTTGTGAGATACGGTATAAGTAGTAACTACTCTTGAAATAGAGCATCATGGTGTCGAGGTACCATGATTTCAAATGCGGGAATTCAAGCCAATTTGGTTATATTTTTCAAAATTTTCAGTTTTAATGTATATAATTATCTATAACAATTCAAATAAAACACATACATTTGAAAAAATATATTTGAATCCAAAGATTTTGAATGAATTTAGATCACGTGCTTTGCTGATTTATGATATATAATCAGCACATAACTACAATCACACTATTATCAAAAAAAGAAAACTTTAGCTTGAATTTTAGTTCAAACTTGTTTGAACTAGTTAAACTCAACATCCTAAAAACTTTAAAATTTTTAGAATGCAATATATAGGGAAAATACCTATTTTATGATGATGCCTAGGTAATTATACTATACATATATAACCTAGACATAAAAAAATACAAAAATTTCAAAATATTATTTCCTATTTAAAATTCCCAAATATTAAAATATCTGGGATTAAATAATTACTATATTGACTTTTAAAAACTAAGTTTTCAAAATATACAACGTTAAAAGACTAAAACTAATGTTTTAAAATAACACTTCTGTAACGAACATGACATTAATTGAAAATCAAAATTGTCAAAACTTATTAACACTAGGAAAGATTACTCAATAAAATATAGCCCGTGTGGATGCACAGGTTGATAACAAGTAGAGTCAATTAAAGGGGGAAAAGGATCAGTTGGTGCAATTCTAGGCACCATAATTCCACAGCAAATTTACCGGCTTGTTTTCCCCAAAACATGCATACCACTGGCAGCTCTAGTATAGGACATGGTTGTACACGTACACCAAAATTGTTTTGCAGGAAAATGACTATATAATAGGTACATTAGCTATATATATCAATGATAGGACCAAATTAATCAACACATATGTTAATCAACAACTAATTTCAGCCCATTTCAATTCTCTCACGCCTTCCCTCCTCAACCGGTCGGCCCAACCCAATAGTGAAAAGCCCTAACCTCCCATCCCTCGCCTAAGAAGAGCACATTGCACAACACAACCAACTGTAGCCAAAATTTTCCAACTTTTTTTGTCTCTCATACTCTCTGCCTCCCCCACCCCCTCCCTCACTTGACCTCAGGGTGGCAACCAGTGGCGCACTTCGACAAGAAGTGTGTGGCAGGAGGTCAAGAGGTAGAGACGACAGCTGGGCTATCAGCAAGCAACAACCTTGGTACCATAGGCTGCACAACTGCGGCAGTCAATCTGGGACTATCGATCAGAGTCTAGAGGTATTCACATATTGTCTTCCTAAATTCGATCAGAGTCTAGAGGTATTCACATATTGTCTTCCTAAAAGTTGAGTACTTGAAGTGTTGATAAAAGGTAAATCACTAGGATTAATACATTGATTGTGTGGATGTAGAGCGTAATAAAATGGAGAGGTAGAACGTAGATTTGAAAGCTTTGTGAGATCAATCCAAAAAGACATAGAAGATAACTACAACTACTTCCTCTACGCCAAAACTAACATATGTAGAAAGCAAATTTGTTTTTGGCAATTAATTCTGCAAAAGAACCAGTGAAGTATAATAGATGATTAATATTTTTTCTGCAAGTTAGCCATGAAGCCATAATATCTCACTTCCAACCTATGGAGTCATGCGAGTTACTTTGTAATTTTTCTTAATTATTTTGTAATTTTCTAATTTATTATGACATGTAACAATTTGTACTTTAATTTTTTGCTACCGGTGATCTTAAATTTTTATATTGAATACTATTTTGTTAACTCCGTGCGCCCGTTTGAAAATTCGTGGATCCGCCACCGTGTACTAGGTACATAGACCATGCATTGCTTGGCTTTGAACACCGAACCAGCAGACTGTGCTGCTCACTTGACAGGCAACTGAGAGTGCACTATTTGCAAGTTTGCGCGTGCTCTATCGCTTCCTAGTCATGGATACAATAAGTGTTTTTTTTAATATGCTAATGAGCTCACCTGTGGTTGGTAGGAGCCTGAGATTATATTCTTGTTGTATTTTATCATGGCTAGATTAGACATGAACAAAAGATCGTGCACCAAGTAGTAATTGTAAAGGAAACAAACTCAGATGTCATATGGCTACGCAAGCCAAGAGGCGCTATTGTTCGGTATTTGGCTTGTTATTTTTAACCGCGTTGGTATGCCAACAGTATTCTCTATCATTGTCATTAGATGGAGTAGAATGGCTTGTACTTTTGGTGCACGGAACTATAAGTGTTTTTTTAATATGATAATGAGATGAAGACACGGGAATTAATGGATCATGCATATTCCACCAATCATCAAATCCAAGAACATGAAATGGTCAAGAACTTGACACTAGCATGATAGGCTCACTTCGATCTAGATGATAGTGTTTATCTATATGATAGTTGGTATAATTACTTTATCATTGTAAAGTTTAAGTAGTGAAATTAACTCAGTGACAATCAATGTTAAAGGAAGCTCTACCTGCTTAGTTCATATCAAGTGCCTTAGTTCATTAGCTCCATAAGATAGGGTTTTATTATTGACTTATTGCCTCATTGACATCTTTTGTATTCCGTTGCAGACTCTCATGATGGCAGATCGTGAGGGTACCGTATGGGAGTACAGGGAGTGCGTCGGCCAAGGGTCAAAGTGCAACTACTATAGTCATGTTATGGAGGGTGGAGGGGCGACCCGTCTAAAGCAACATCTAGTTGGCTGTGTCAGTGATGTGAAGGCCTGCCCCGGCGTGCCTAAAGTAGTTAGGTAGGCCATGCTCGTGGACCTCCATGGATGTCAAGAGAAGAAGGAGAAGAAGACAGTGCGCCTCCGTAAGGAAGAAGCTTGCAACGACTGGGCCACCTTGGCCATGAAGTACCATATCAAGCAGAAGCTGCTCGAGATAACCATAAGGGCCTTCAAAGAAGAGACCTACCTCAGGGAAACAGGTTTGACCCCCCAGATTCGAGGTCTGGGAGTGGTGCAGTGAGGACCTCGGTCCAATCCACTCTCAGCAAAAGTTCGGGAGGTCCAAATTGACACGAGAAAGCTATACCTCCATCGATGTTGACCTTGTATGGAGTGGTGCCTCGCAGCAACCCCGTATTGACGCTGCATTCAAGCAGGGGGTGAGGCAGAAGCTAGGGAGGGCATGGTCCAAATGGTTTCACAAGTTACAACTCTTGTGATGAATGTAGTAACCTCTTATGCCCACAATAGACATATGAACTCAAGATGACATAGAAGCTAGGCCCAGGTTTCGTGCACCACGGGACCATGAGATAGATGGGAAGTACTTGGATGAAAATGAGTAGAAGATTGTCCAGTACCTTCAGAGGTTCAGAGACGGCTGGGCCACATTTGGTATTACAGTCATGTGTAATACCTGTACCGGACCTACTCATCAGGACATCGTCAATTTAATGGTGTATTGTAATTGGGTCATATTCTTTCATAAGGTCATCAATGCAACAGGTACATCATTCGGTTTAGTTTTCACTCTTCATTAAGACCGTCAATGCCACACGTACTAATTTCTGGCTTGTTTATTCACAAGCAAGGTCTAGGACCACAAGTACCTACTACGCGAGATAACAAAGGTCATGGTTGAAGATATTGGGGCAGAGCATGTCGTGTAGGTGGTTATTGACAACGGTGCCAATTTCAAGAAAGCATGCCAGATATTAAGAGTGCAGTACTCACGGATTATATGGCAGCTGTGCTTGGAACACACTATGAACCTTATGCTCAAAGATGTGTGTGATGTCCCACGAATGAAACAGGTTGTGGAAGAAGCCAAGAGGATTTGTAGATTCTTGTACAACCACAAGAATCTGCATACACAGATGAGGCAACATATTGGTGGAGAGTTGGTAGGCCAAATGTCACTAGGTTTGGTATGACATTTGTTTTCTTGGATTGCTTCCACAAAAAAAGATAAGTTCCAAAGTGGATGACACATCCTGACTGGATAGATAGCAGGTGGACTGGGATGGAGGAGGACAAGTATGAGAGTTTGGGGAGTGGGTGGAGTGGACCGTCTTGGCCGTAGAACCCTTGTACAAGATGTTGAGGTTTATGGATCAAAACAAGTTACCAATGATGAGTGGTGTCATGATTCAGCATACAACTGTGTGGAATAAGTACAGCAAGCCCTTATGGGAACACGGAGACCACTACAAGATATTCCTTCAAGTCCTAGAAAAGAGGTTTGCTAATATGAGGGAAACCACATTCGTACAAGTAGGTTAGTGAAATTAATATATTCAGTTCTGTTATGCCTAACTATGCAATGTTCGCATATGTTATGCTATACAATGATTTGTCTATTGTAGCCTCCATGCTCAACCAACAGTCTTAGTTCTCGTACAATATACGCAGCATTCCCTAGTAAATGGGAGCGCTCTCTACTGCACTAGGTATTATAGCTGATGACGATGGTTTCGCGGTGCAGGCCCTTTGGGAAACTGAAGTATACCGTCTTAGGAGGGGACGGTTTGTCATTCAGCTTGCATGATTCAGCGCCATCGATCACCAAATGACGGCAGGTAAGTACGTAATTTTAGATATTGTTACGTTGATGTTTAGCACTGACTAATGTTCTTTTCTTTTGTCATATTGCTTGCAGCTCAATGGTGGATGGCGTTTGGGAATGAGACGCTAGTGTTGCAAAAGTACGCCTTGCAGTTAGTGTCTCAGTGCGCATCGTCGAGTGGTTGCGAGCGCAATTGGAACATATTTGCCTTATTGCACACGCAGCTACGGAACCGGTTAAGTTATGCGAAGCTCAAACAGCTCGTGTTAGTGCACTACAACCTACGACTTCGCCTGAGAGACTACGAATCTACCCGCCAGGCCCATGACAAAGACTCACTCGATTGCCTCATTGAGGGTGTGATGCATCCTGGCAGTGACCCTATTGCAGAGTGGTTCAACTCGTCTAGGTCTAGTGGGGAGCCTTACTCGATGAGGATACTGGGTACGATCCACCCCTCCCAGTGATATTCGTGGTTGAGTCCATCCCACCGGAAGAGATGAACAAGGTCACAGGTAACCAATGTAATTGATTTTCATTCCACTTGTTAAACATGTATGTCGAAACCTCACAACAGTGTTAATCTTACTTCTAATTGGCCACAGGTGGGAAAGCTTCTCAGATTGGGCTGAGTTCATGGTCGATGACACGCACACAGGGAAGAGGAAGCATGCTACCGTCGTCGCCGACAACGACATGCTAGCAGGAGTTTTAGGCGGGTTGGAGAAGTTATCAGACAGCCAGCGTGCTAAGGGAAAAGAAAAAGGCCTAGATGATGATAAGCCTGATGTCGGCAATGACGTCGAAACAGATACACCTTCTGATAATATGCAGTGCCTCAGAAATAGCTCAGAGATAGTGATAGACTCTCTCGGCAATAATGGGATGGAAATTGATCGGTACACTATGTGCCTCCGTTCACAGCCACAATTGCTGGTAGGATCGTAACAGGGGGTAGCCCCCATGAGGAGGGGCTCACAGAGGCAGACCCATAGTACGGGGAAGGGCGTGTCCCATGGTGGGGGTGGGCGACAGGCAGCATAGCTATAGGATGATGCAAGCTCATAGTGTAGCACCTAGTTTTCCAGCCATTTGGGCTTCCCAAATGAGTATAGTGGGTATGGTTTGATGCCTTATAGATAGGATCAGGGTGGGTGCAGTTCTAGATAGAGTTATGATGGATCGAGCGTTACTTGGTCGTTTGACTACATTGATCCAAACGCCGATCCGTACGCATGATACTCATCAGTCAGTGTCAGATACCTTCACTGATCAGAGAAATATAGCGGCTGGATGGCTCATTACGAATATTGAAAGTTTGCCTACCTACCACGGGACATTACCTGGGAAGAATACAAGCAACAACATGAGAGAAGGTATCACAAGCTCATTGTTGATAATGCGGAGGTAGAGTTTGCACCATGGGCATACTACCACTCGTAGGTACGTGATGCAAATATACATTAATTTTATTATGATGCAAATATGTAATAAATTGTCATATATATCAATTTTATTTTATGCCTATTAATTTGTCATGCAAATATATATTAATTGTTTCCAATTGTGATTCCCAAAATCCGAATTTCAGTCGAAATACCGCCGAAATTTCTAACTTCACTAATTGATGATCATCCAAAACTTTTATGGCAAGGTTAATGATGCGTCACGACCATCCAATCAAAATTTTAAAATTTTCTGACGTACTTTCAACCATTTTCTATCCGGACATCACCGCTGTCTGAATTTTTAAAAGTCCATCAAGCTTCACCATCACCTGAAAAATTTATGGAAAGATTAATGATATGTCATAATCATGCACAAAAAATTTCAAATATTTTTAACATGATTTGTCCTATTTTTCATTCGGTTCAAAATTATCGGTCAACGTTTTATCAGGATATTAACAATATTTGAATTATTAAAAATTCTATATGCTTCATAATTATCTGAAATTTTTATGATAATATTACCAATGTGTCAGGAATCTCCAAAATAAATTTAAAATTTTTTATCGTAGTTTGACCAATTTTTCGGTCGGTGAAAAACTACCGAAATTTCGGCCGGAATATACGGTTTTCCCTATTGAAAACGGATTGAATTTGAATTTTTGTTTTCGAACTGCGATCAGTCTAGGAGAGATTTTACTCGAAAACTAAATTTGAATACTTTTCCCAGTAGACGAGTCGGATTCGCACGTGAAAATAAGGAGGCAGCTGGCGCACGAAAAGATTACTTAGCGCCGCGCCGAGCCGAGGATGGATCTTGCTGCGCTAGTCTAGCTCTCAAGTGTGTCAGCTGACGGCCTGGCACCTGTCGGATTTGGACGTACGTGCGGACAAGGACCCATGCAGTTTGCACTTGCCGTCTGGCCATTCTATCAAAATTCGAAGTGCGTGTTTTTTCAGGTACGTTAAAAAAAATACTGTAGCAAAAAATACTATAGCAAACTATTTGTTTTAACATCCAGACTATCGATCGCTCGATCCAACAATTGAATTACCCCCTAACTACAAACTTGGCAGTCACTACAAAGATCTGGATCCTGTACGTGCATATGGACCGTGTGGTACGCGCCAACGCTAGTTGCCAACCTCCAGAGAATCTTGTGCAGCGACCATCTGCCGGTAGACGCTATAATGCGGAATATTAACGCTACCAATGTTATCATCCATGCCATGTCACCTTAGAAAATTCATATAACTGATAATGCGGAATATTAACGCTATAATCGAAGCTCGCACAGCTAAGATTTGTTCGTATGTACATGTGACACTAGCGCGAGAGACACTAGGTAAAACATATGGCAGCGCACCATACTTAGCATGTTACGGCATGTCAGAATTAAGATTTTCTTGGATTATTATGTTCATTAATATTATGCATGACTAGCGAGCACTATAGGTCTACAGCCAGATGTCCAACACTTAAACTATAAAACCAGATATTTAACACTCCGAACTTTACAATCCGATTCAAATAACGTCCTAATCCAGTTTCACAAAGTGATATTGCCTATGTGGCGCAATGAGCAACAGTTTTGTCATATGTTTGGTTTTATAAATTAGAGGACCAACGGAATAATCCAACAAAATCATAATACTGACATGCCGTAACATGCCAATATATATGGTGAGCTGCCATCTGTTTTACCTAGTGTCCCTCGCGCTAGCGTTACATGTACATACGAACAAATCTTAGCTGTGCGAGCTCCGTGTATATAATTCCGTCTGGCTTGCTATGTCTAGCTAGATCTTGAAGAGTAAGAACTGTACATATTATAATACCCGTTGAACTGATTTGCAGAATTACTTCTGTTCCTTTCTGATGTATTGCCCAACCAGCAGAACTGTCTGGAAGGCTATGCAGATCGAAGACGATAGAAGAATCATCATAAAATTTTTAAAAATAGTTTCAAGCACAAGTATTCCAAATAAAATAATTTTGATAATTATTCGCTTGGAATTTAGTCATGTTAAATTAATTTTCATTTATACAAGTCCCATATAAAAGTTTTAATTAGCAAATAAATTGATGAAATTTTTTGGAGAGCTAAACTACACTAAAGATTTTTAAAAGGGCAAAAAATTGAGATGTTACAGACGGCGAGCGCACGGAGGTGAGGCAGTGGGGAGCAAATACCGATTGAAGGGGAGAGGAAAGGACTACGAACCTAGTCAGATTCACACACCTCCACCGCAGGTCAGATTCGGCCCTCTCGAGGATGCTGGCCACCACTGTTGTTGCCGAGGTCGAGGAAGCCGGCCACCAAGGAAGTCTTCAATGCGATCACAGTTGAGGTCGAGGAAGCCGGTAGCCATCACAATCGAGGAACAGATTTGTGAGAGACAGGAGATAATTGAGCCTGAGGGGATTCCGTGGACCAAGGTTCAAAACCTCACCGAGATTTCAGAATTCTCGGCCGAAATCTCGGCTTTTGGCCGGGGCCGAGATTTCAAATCTCAGTGTGATAATTTTTTTAAAAAAATTTCTAATTGTTACGGTGATTTCGGTGAATTTCAGCGCGATTTTGGGTTTTTTTTTTACCGAGATGATTACAAATTCAACCGGTTTTCATGTTTTGTAGGATCGGATTTAGCACTATTTTTGTAGAGAATTATAATACCTTTTCTAAGGAATACAAGTGATTTTTTTAAAAAATACATATACAAATTATGTAATCCTAACTTAGATTTTGGGATTTTTCGGTGAGATTTACGTGTATTTTGGTGAGATTTCGGGGGTTTTTTTTTACCGAGATGATCGTAAATTCGACTGGTTTTCATGTGTAGGACCGTATTTTAGCAACAATTAGACCAAGATGATCACAAACCCTAACTAGAAGGATGAAAGTGAATAATTAGACTTAATACTGTTGTTGCTGATAGCAAGCTCTGTATCATTCTCCCAAACTCGTGCTAAAATAACTCTTATTTTGGAATTGTGATGGCCAGCCCAAAAACCAAGTATTGTCCTGCTTTCATTCAAAAAGTAGCCAAGAGTATTTCAGTAGTGCATCTTACCACTAAAACTATAATGGAGGACAGTACATTGTTAATCAAAAGTTCAGAAAAGGCAAATAGAAAGTATCATCTCAACCTGTTTTCAATGTCATTTCCTCCTGCAGGAACAGCGAATGGCTGCAAAACTTGCGGAAGAGCAACATCCTTGTGAGGAATATAACCAACATTATAGCTCGGTGAACATACCACTCTGATAAGAGTTTTTTCACAATAAAGGGAAGCCCTTTGAATGCTCTAACACCAACATCATGGCATGTGACAAAAAAATGGTCAGCTCCCAGCATGTGACAAAAAATTGGTCAGATCTTAGTGAACATACTTAGTATTTTGCATTCAAATAGATAGAAAATATAGATAAATGCTTGCATGATTTTTTATTTTTTTTCCAATTTTTCTAGCCTCGGAGACCATTTCACATGGGGTTGAAAAGGGCCAAAATCTTGGTTTCGTTGGCCTCCAAAATATCGAATTTGAAATTTGGTTTTTGAATTTTGGCCAGATTTCAATTGAAATTCCAAAATCTCGTAGAAATTTTGGATTTTGACCACCCTCAAGATATGGTCTGAAAACGAAAATTTGAAACCTTGTGGTGGACAGAGGGATTGGTGTAACATCTTGAAAAATTGAAAAATAGATAGAATAAAAAATTTAAATTTAAAAATTAATAAAATAAAAAATTGAGTTTGAAATATGATGTAGTTTTGAGTTTGCACCGTTTTGAATTTCTCTTGGATTTTGGTCTTTAAGAAAATAATTTTCCTTGATTTAAAAAATGTGTTTTCCGAATAATGAAGGCCAAAATCATATAAGAGAAAAATATAGAGAAAATTATTTAAATTTAATGATAACTCAAGAAACTTCTCAAAGAATTTTAGAAATATTTGAAAACATTGAAAGTCTCAATAGAATCATTTACATCGTTTAATATCCTATTTTTCAAAATGTGAAAGCCAAATTAATATAAAGATAAAATCTGGATAAAATTTAAATAAATCCTAAAATGCCTCCAGAGTAACTCATAAAAATTTCAAATAAGTGTGAACATATTTAAAGCCTCAAATAAATCTAAAGTAGTGTATGCAGACTAATAATAGTATGTATGTCAGAATTTAATAAAAATATTTGAATGAGATCATCAATTGAAATTTTTATTTCATCATACTAAGTGTATTTTTAACAACCTAAATTTTTTTAGAAAAAGAATAGATCATTTGAAGTGTCTCAAAAATCAAAAATAGAAAAACAAAATAACTGACCGGATCAATATCAGAATTTAACAAAACTTTCTGGAGCATATTATCTTCTGAAAATCTTATGTAAACCTTAAAATATCCATGGTATCACCCTTAAAAATTTTCAAATAAAATAGACTCCATTTTCATCCAAAAAAAATCTAGAATAGAGAATGATAAATTGTACCAGTCACATTGTCAGAATTTTTAAAAATTAGACGAATCAAGTCGCGAGCTGAAATTTTTTAAAGTGTAAAAACTATCTCCAAATCACTCAAAAAAGGTTTCAAAAATCTTACGACATGAATAATAGCTCAATTAATGTGATGAACTTCATGTGTCCAAAGATGATAACTCTAGTGCTTTCTCTCATTTCACTGCCATGTGGGCCACCCTCTTGTCTGACCCTACTTGCTAGTGTCACCAACCCTCACTGATTTTCTCCTTCATGGTAGAATGCTGCTTTACTCCTCTGCCTCAGCCTTGCCACGGCAGTAAAAGTCGACTGACGTCGCTGCCACGGCAAGTGCCAAGCCCCACTACTGAACTCGCCACACTGTGTGAACCTAGTTCCACTCCTACAGCTCCATTATTGCCTGTCTCATTGCCCTGCAACAGAGCACTTGCCCTAGACTCTTCTCCCTTTGTTGAGCCACAACCTTACCTCACTGTATCGCCAGACAAATTGTCCCTCTAAGCAATTTCATCGTAAACCACCACCTTTGACTACCGCATATGGCAAGCGTGAGCCATACCTTGCCATAGTATGCCCCTCCATGCCCTGCACTAGTTTTAAACTGGGAAACCTAATCCGCCCGCCTCTAGCTCTCTTCGTTCAAATCACTGTGGCCACCGCCTTCATTACCTATAAAGGCTGGCCAAGGGCATCCACAGCTCCCCACACACCTTGCATACCTTCCCTGGAGCCCCATAGCAGAGCCCAACAACAGTAGCTCCCTTTTGCCACCATTGCCCATAAGTTCCAGAGTTTTGAGCCACCATTCAATTAAGCTAATCTGGTAAGCATTTAAGCAATTCATCAACATTGAAGTACCCCCGATAGATCCTAAGCCCTCCCTCATCCTTAATTTTAGCCCATGTTGCTTGAAGAACTGTGTGTTACACCCTTTCTCCTTCAGCTCTGGTGCACGGTGGCGGACTCCTTCAACCGTCCTTCGACCAAGCTGAGCGGTAAAATGGACTCCCTAGGGCATGTGGATGCTATCCCCCATGATCTTCTAAGCCTAATCACTTTCCTCGTCATCTCTGGCCAACTGCTGCCTCCTCTGGCGCCTATCACCACCGCTTGACCTTCTAGTGATCGCTGCTGCCGTCGACTGGTTTCCTAGAGTCCCCCATTACTACAGAAAGGTCCATATTAGACGCTTCATCACAGACGACTCTTCAAAACCGTATGTGATGATAGCTATCACTGACAATTATAAATTAAATCTGTCAGTGATATCATCACAGATGGTTTCATCCATAAACCATCAGTGATATACAGAGATATCATAGATGTTTTAGTATAAAGAGATCAGCGATGACACCTGTTGCTAAGTGATGACACCTATTGCTATCACAAACGGTTCTATTATATAACTGTATATGATATGTTAGTATCCCATATGGTTCTGTAATAGAACTGTCTGAGATAATATCTATCCCTATAAATATATCAATCTATTCCTCGTGCAAGATACCCAGCACGTTTCACCTCCCCAAACCCTAACACCTCCTCCCCTAAGCCGGTGTCCACACTCGCACCACCAGCCTCCACCCGCCATTGGTCACCTTTCTCGCACCGCTAGCCTCCTCCCCGTGCTGGTCTCCTAGCCCGCGCTACTGGCCTCCTCCCCCTTGCCGTCGATCGGTTCCTCCCCATGCCGGTTTACTCCCCGTGGCGGTATCCTCGTCTGCGCTGCCAGCCTCCTCCCCTGCATCAGTATCCTCCATTGTGTCGCCGACATTTCTTTTAGTAAATATGAATACATGAATGGTTAATTTGTTATGATTATGATTACTGGATACATGAATGGTTAGTTTGCTATGCTTATGATTGTTGGATACATAAATGATTAGTTTAATATGAATACATGAATGGTTAATTTACTATGATTATGAATGCTAGAGACATGAATGGTTAGTTTGCTATGATTATGATTGCTGGATACATGAATGGTTAGTTTGCTACGAATATATGAATGATTAGTTTGCTATGATAATGAATGCTAGATATGCGAATGGTTAGTTTGGTATGATTATGATTGCTGAATACATGAATGGTTAGTTTGCTATGAATGGTTAGTTTGCTATAATTATAAATGTTGGATACATGAATGGTTAGTTTGCTATGATTATGATTGCTTACTTTGCTATGAATACATGAATGGTTAGTTTGTTATGATTATGAATGCTGGATATAAGAATGGTTAGTTTACTATGAATGGTTAGTAAATGTGAATACATGAATGGTTAGTTTGCTATGATTATAATTGCTGGATATATAAATGGTTAGTTTGCTATGAATACATGAATGATTAGTTTGCTCTGATTAAGATTGCACGGTACTCACTATCTGCTATACTAGGGCTGCATGTACTTTTGTAACAGCCTCAGAATTAATAAAATAAAGAAAAGCGAATTAAAAGTCTTTTGTATATTATTTCTGAATTTTCTGAATTTTTGGAATTATTAGAAATTCTTTTGGCTTTTGTCTAATAAAAGAAAGTTTATTAAAGGATATAGTAAAATGGTAAAAGTAAAAAGTAAAAATACCAAGCCAACGAAAATCTACAAAAGTCATAAAAAAATCTAAGGGCTCTCCATAGCCAGTTTAAGTCGGTGGAACACCTAGATTAATTAAAATATAATTTAATCAAAGCAAAAGAAAGTGAAAAGAAAATCAGGGTAGAAGGTAAAAGAATTTTTAAGAATTCTCAGGAAGCTACCCTAAGTGACGATTTTTAACCTGCCGACTTCAGCACAGTACCAATCTCCAGTAAAAATATTAAAAATTAAATGATTAATTTTATAATTTTAAAAATTCGTAAACAGTGAAGAAATAAAGTATAAAATAGTAATGTCAGAATTACTAAAATTAAATATTAATAAATAAAATCTGAAAATTTTACATAAGGTGTACAATACCATCTCAGAATCTCATAAAAAGTTTTATAAATTATAACTTAATTTCAATCATACATTAAATGAAAAACAGAACTGGCAAAAATTTAGAAGCAGCATTGTCAGAATTATTTAAAATTATACACAAAGCATAAAAAAGTGAAATTTTTATTGGAAGCTGATAATTACCTTGCCAACCCATGGTAAAATGTTGATAAAATCTGGAGTCTATTTGGCCCATGAATTCGCCGTAATCATGCCGTTTTGTCGAGAGCCTACACCTGAGTTCCTTTTCCTCTCTCGCAGACAAGTGGGCCAGCTGGCACCAACCACCGTCGGCGCCATCGCCGCCACCGCCCCACGTCGCCACCTCTCTCCGCGCATTCGTCCCCCTCTCTGCTCTCTCTCGCCGACGCCAGCGCAACCGCCGATTCTTCTCGCGCCAGCCCGCACCAACCGACTCTATCCCCATATAAAAGCCTCGCACGTTGTCGCAGCCGACCCAGCCGTCCCTCTGTGCACCTCATTTCGCCGCTTCTCCCGTTGTCGTTCCCAACTCCGGCAAAACCCGAAAAGGGGAAAATCCGGCGTTTAGCCGCTCCTCTCAATTTCGCCCCAAACCAGCTGAGCCGAAGCATCCTCTCGCCACCAGGAGTCATTTCTCGCCGTTGGCTAGAGCTATTCTTCTCTGGCTAGCCTCCGCGATGAGCTTTTTCTTCCGTCGCCGCCACGCACGGTGAGGACCCATTTTCGAGCTCTCATTTCTTTGCTCAAGTGATAAAATAGTATCCTCAGTCTACCCTGATGCTCAATTTGCTAAAGATAAGGTTCGAGAAACATTAGTTTTGCCAGTTTGCCGCTCGGCCATGGTGCCGCCCCACCTCGCACGGTGGTGCGCCGCCGCAGAGCACCCGCGACCAAACTTAGACCTCCGCCGTGTGCGCCTTAGCATGCTGAAGATTTGGTGGAACCCATTCTTTCTCTCCAGCGGTGAATAGCCATCGGCGAGCTTTGCCCGCAGCCACCGCCGCACCCCGCTGGTGGAACCCCCCTTTCCCGGCCACCTCCGGCCGCCGTGAGGCCTCCCATGGGTGCGTGCGAACGAGCTGATGCTCAGGGTGGAGCCCATTCCGCCGTCGCGGTGCTAGTTCGCCGCCGGCTAGCTTGGGCTTCACCGCCGCTCGCGCTCTGCCGAGTGGGCGAACTGTCGGCCGCTACCGCCACGCTGAGCCGCCACGCCATGCGGACCCGCTGTCGACCCATAAATACGCATGGCCAGCAGAACTCGCAGCGTCGATTCTGCGCCCCATCGCTAGCTTGGGCCCGCGTGTCGGTCGCACGCGCGCGCCAGTCGCTGTCAGATGGGCCCGGCCTATCAGCGCCTCAACCCGACACAACTCGAAAAAGGAAAGCTCGTTTTTCTCGTGAAAGCGTACTTTCCGTTTTCGGCATATTTCCGAATTTTCTGTATTTTGCAAAACCTAGAATATTCAAACATGAATATCTTTTGAACCATCTATCCAAATGTCATGAAATAAATTTCTAAATTCTTCTAAAATCATGTAGATTCATATTATGCAAAAATATTTTGAAATTGAATTTTATTTAAATTTTGAATTCAAATTTAAAGAAAGAATTAGAAATATGTCATACATGGAAATTTTGCAAATGACCACCAAATATATTAAAATAAATTTTGTTAGATTCCTTGTAACCTCAAAAACCTGAATATATAGAAATACTTAGGGTTTGTTATAAGAAAAATTTAAGTTGTTAAATATGTAATAAAATGGTACAATAATGGTTCAATAGATTAAATCTTTAAATGGCAAATGAGAATAAATAGTCTTGCAGGCATTACTGAATTGTGAAATTACTTTATTTGAATATTTTGATCTGATTTCTTTTTGGCCCTATTAAAGTTTGGTATTTGCTATGTGTTGTCGAACAACGTGTAGAACCCGACGAATCCGAAATATTCGATGATCAGGAGTTCGACGTCGAGAATATTCAATAAGGCAAGCACCCCTTTGATCAGATTGATCCCAGCTTTATAAATGTTTTCATTAAATATTTTACTGCATAATTTATTTTATTAAAAGTCTGCTATATTACGGGTATTGTTAGTTGTACCTGTAGCTACATAGAACTTCCTTGATAATTATGAAATTGTGAACCTTGATAACCCTAGAATAGCGTAGATATTATTTGATGTCAATTGGGTTACTCACACCTAGTGTCATGCTTAGCCATGCTTAAATAAATGTAAAACTTCGACATGATTAAAAATGTTGGATATGACTTTTAATGGGTATGACCTTTCTTATGGTTGGTATTTTGGTTGAAAAATGAAAATAAAACTATGGTTTAGATGCGTGCAATTATTGGCAATAGCCAGGTGTGCATGTCTTTGCACGTAGTGTAGGGGGAGATTATTGCTCGTGTCGGGTTAAGGATCGAACTATGAGTTGTTTTCAGGCTAAGAATTATCATACAACCACAAGTGCTGGTATGGGACAGCTCTAACTTATTAGGTTGTTTAAAACTGGCTTTGCACTTGGAAGGCTGGAGTAGTACGAGCTGTTTCTTAATGAATTGCTCGACGGGACATCCACACTGAGGTGATCATGGAATAAATGTTTACCGATATAACGGTGTACGCCATACTATGGGGAGTTCCATCATTTCTATGCTTTGAGTCCTTCCGCCACAAAATGGGTTTATCGTCACCGTGCTGGTGCAAAGTGTGGGTTAAATAATGTAACAGTTATAACATAACTCTCTACGGCACACCAAAGGAAGTGTGCTAATATCGATTGCTCAAAGAGTCAGTCATATCTTGTGGGGAAAGCTGTATACCTCTATAGAGTGTAAAACTAATCGATTAGCCGCGTCCGCGGTAATGGACACTTGGTAAAGTCATCACATAGTTAGCAGTTTTGTTTATTTTCATAAAACTGGTTTCTACCGTGTGTTGGTAACTTCTACTGTGTGTCAGTAGAATGGTTCTTGAATATGGTCATGATACTCAGGTTCAAAATTTTATTTACTCATACTTACATACTGTCATTTTCTTTAATCTGCTTTTAAGCAAATTATGTTGCGATCTATTATTCTGTATTTACATTTCAAACTGGCTTTATGCAAATTAACCATAACAGCCTTTCCATTGAAATGACCAGCATATATTTTAGGATTTGTAAAAGTCTTGTGAGTACGTAAATACTCAACTTGTCTATGTTGATGTTTTTAGGTGAAGAATCAGATTACCCCGACGACTCATACGTTGATACAAGATTCGGGGAATTTAACGATGAATTTTTCTAAGGCTTTACATTGTCAGTTGCGTGTGGGACAATGGGTTAAAAAGGCATACTGCATGAAGTTGTCTCCACTGTTGTGTTTACTTTTGGTATTGTAAGAATATTATGTAACCTTACTTCCGTTGTGTAATAAAGTTTGTGTATGACTGTGATATCAATTTGTATTTGTGCTACTAGCTACTGATCATGGGACTAGTACTGCATGCACATGGTACCCATTATTGGTATTCGGTATCGAAAATGGGGCCTTACAACTTTCGTTCTCTTATGCTGTCGGCTGTATGCTGAGTGATGCTATGGGTCTATTGATGAACTAAAATAATTAAAATAGCGAATGTGGCCTTGAACTATAAAGTTGCTTCCTGTTAATACTAGAAAGTATTGCTTTTATTTTACTGTCTTTGAGCTTGATCTTCATATTTAGTATTCAGTAATTTTAAGAATATGACATGTAATTCCAATAATATGACTTGTTTAAGTAAGCAATTGCCCATAGTATTAAGTAATTTTAAAAACACGAAGTTGACTTGTGCACATTATATTCTAAAAACATCTAGATGTTTAACTTCTGCTGCGATTCATCATATATCCCTAGTGACTACAAATTGTACACATATATAAAATAGAGTTTACAAACAAGATAAACGAAATGGAAAAGTTGTTGGATGCTAAACAAAAACTTGAGGTGGTGATAGAATAACTGAAATGAAAGTTTTAGTTAATAGAAAAATTTATGAGATAAAATAAAAACTTCAAGACATAGATGACAAGTCGTAAGATATTGATTCTCTTAATAAGGCATTCATCATCAAGGAGTGCAGTGCGATTGTAGAGTTGGAAGAAGTCAAAGTTGAGCTTATAGAGGTAATATAAAGATTTCTAATATGTAATTCAACGTGGTTATTGATAATATACCAAAACATTCTTTTCACAACAATATGATCGTTTTTGTAGGGTTAAAAGATATGACTCGAAATCAACCAGTTATTGGTGTCAAACAAATATGCACTGTGTTGGAGTTATGAAACTTCAGGGAGAACCAAAAAGCCTTTGTTGTGAAAGTTGTGACACAGATGATGGTAGACATGGAAAAGCCCTAAGGTGGCCTTGTCTTAATTTATCAAATAATTAATGTTGTTTCTCAATAAATGCTTATTGATATTTTAGTATCATATCTTATCAGTGTATTGATTACTGAAATTATCCTTACTATTTACTCATCTTGAATTAATCCAATTACTGAATAGTATCGAGCTTGCTTGTTACAAACAAAAGTTTTTCTTCCTCTTTTGCAGAACTTCCATGATTAGTATCTGTTATTCAAAATTTTCTTCTCTTTAGATATTTTTACAACGACATTTACAAGACATAACCAGTTATAGATTTTGTAATTGAATATCAAAATATCCTAAGTGCATTGAGGCAATAGCTTGTCTGATAAGGATGTTCTTAAAATATGAATATTTGTAGCACTTTCATCACCTTTCTTATTCTAATCTTGATGAATTCTGAGACAAAATCCAATTCCATCCACAGTTCATCCTGAAAGTTTTGATGCACTGATTTATCAATTCTATTTTATCCTCATCCTCGAATGAAAATACCATAGACAACATATTTTCACTTTGGTCTTGTATAAGAACAGGATCACTTCGACTTCGAGTCGATCCCTGAACCGATAAAGCAAGGCAAGCACCCTCTTTGATCATATTGATCCTAGTGTTTTAATTTTTATTTTGTTTTTTAATCTATTTATGCATGCGTGTATTTTCAGTAAATTGTTATATTGTGGTATTGGTAACTATAACCCTATCTCATGGAACTTCCTTAATAAATATTAAATTGTGAATTTTGATAACCATAGAATAAGGTTAGACAATATATAATATCAATATGGATATATACGATCAAATATTAATCATGCTTAACCATGCTTTAGAAACGAAAAGTTAAATAGAAAGATGATACTCTTTATAATTTAAAAATGGTTGGATATAACATTAAAGGTTGTTGATATTTTGGTAAAATAAAAATAAACTATGGTTTTGATACGGACGATTATTGCCAATAGCCAGATGTGTATGGGACTTGCATGTAGTGTACGGGGAGATTATCATTCGGGTCGGATTAAGGACTGAACGTAGTATTGTATGATCCAAAAGATATCCGTACAACCACAAGTGCTGGTATGAAACAATTTTAAACCAATTAAGTTATCTAGTTTAACTTTGTACATTGGAAGGCTGAAGTAGCATGGGCTTTCTAAGACTGATTGATCATAGGGGTTTCTACATACCTATACAATGGTTTACACCTTGCTATGGTGGGGAAGTGAGGACTTAACATGAGTGAACTGTTGAGAGTACGATATTGTACAAATATCTTCAGCTTCTTTAGAATATAGAGAAGTGAGGACTCAATAGGAATAGCTTGTTACGAGTACAATGTGTGTATAAATATCTTTTGCCACCATATGAAAGGTTTGTTGTTATCGGGCTGTTGCAAATTTAACCTAGGTAATGTAAAGATTTTTGTCGTGAACATTCTGGTCATACGCTAAAGGAGCGTGGAAATAGCAGCACAAAGAAAATGTCATGACTTGTGGGTAAAGTTGTACACCTATGCAGAGTTTAAATCTTTTTTAAAAGCCATACCCGCGGTCATAGGAGACTTCGCCGCAGGATATGGAAATTTTGAAGATGCGATCTTCTAGGGTTTTTATATTGTCAGTTGCATGAGAGTTGAATAGATACACTATAAGACTTTTACTTCTATCTGCTGTAATATACTCAACTTTATAAGATTTTATTGTTTAAATTACCATTATCAAATATCGAGTATAGATCAATTATTAAAATGTGTGTACTAGCTACTGATAATAAAACTAGCATTGTATATATATAAATCATCTTTTTTTGATATTATGTACTAAAAAGAATAGTCGTTACAATTGGAGTTTAGCAAGGATTTTGCTTTGGGAGAAATGAATCGTGTTCAATCTAGCAAGCGGGAAGGCCCACCTGGCTGCGCGATTTCTCTCGGGGCAGGGGAGAGGAGAGGAGTACGAACATATCACCCACTCCCTCTTTTAAGGAGTGAGACGATGAGATCAACCGAGGATAATATGTATTTTCCAGATTCGTTATGACTAGCCGCTAGCGTCTCTCTCAGTAAATCTAGCTGCTAGAAGCGGCGATTCTTTATTCTTTTGAAATGTGTGGTGCCGCTAGCTATAATCACCTTATGTTCGTGCATATCGACATAGGAAGCTGCATTGCATGTTCGCGGAGTATGTACTGATCTACGCCGGTTTGCGTTGCCACGCAAACAGTATTTGTGGTCAATTAGTTGGCACTTGTCTGCCGTTGAGAAGACCAGCGCTCAAGTAGTCCCCAAATTTCGTTTTCGGATAAACTATCGTCCATAACTGGAATATGAAATTTCAGCGAAATTCGGATATTTCGGAAAAAAATCATTCAAAATTCCAAAACAAAAATTCAAATCCGGTTTGTTTTCTACAAAAAACGAAATTTCGCCAAAATATTCAAAAATTTTCCAAAATATCCCAAAATTTCGCTAAATTTCAACTGAACGAAAAATAGTACAAACGATGTTGATAAATTTTGAATTTTTTTGGCGGTTCCTAACACATCAATTATGTTCTCGTAAAAATGTCATAAGATTATCACACCTGAGGAATTTTTAAAAATTCAAACATTGTTACTGTCCTGATAAAACACTAACCGATAAGTTTAATCCGAATGAAAAATGGTACAAATCACGTTAGAAACTTTTGAAATTTTTTTTGCATGGTTATGATACATAATTAATATTCTCATAAAATTTCCAGGTGATGATCAAGCTTCATCAATTTTTAAAAATTCGGACAGTGCAACTGAAGGCTGACCGACAAATTTCAACCAAATGAAAAATAGTTCAAACCATTCTAGAAAATTTTGAAAATTTTTATTGATAGTCTTCATGCATCACTAATATTACCATAACATTTTCAAATGATGATCAAGCATGAAATAAGTTATAAAAATCTGACACTGTCACTACCTCGTTTATGCTAATTCTGTTTTTTATTTAAAAGATAACAAATGAAGTTAAAATATTTTATAAAATTTTATGTTTGATCCTATACTTCTTAAGATAGTACCATAAATTTTTCATAGCATTACGAAGCATATTAAATTTTATAAAATCCTTACAATGTTTCTACCAAAATTTTAAAATGTCTCAAAAAATAAGTTTTTAGACAAATTATCATCAAAGATCACTTTCTTATGGGTTATTGATGTAATTGAAGCCAAATCCGGCCATAAAAAACCAAAATCCAGAATTTTTTTCATGAAATTTCGCCCAGTTTGACTGAAATCTCGCCGAAAAAAATTAATTTACTATAGCATCTTCAAATTTTTTCAATTTTTCTGGCTGGTAGTTTAGGTCTCGGGGAGCCTGAAATCTGAAATTTCAACGAACTTTTACCAAAATTTGCCGAAATTTGGATTCCTAGTTCCGATACGCTAGGCAGCAACCAACACCGCCACGAGCCAGAGAAATATTTATATAACTTCCCCACCACGCATCCCCTGTTTACTAGAAACTATAGCAAATGGCAACAGTGATTGCTACAGCTTTTTTAAAAATTATTTTATTTGAAAAACTTAAAAATTATTTTATTTGAAAAATTATAATTTTTTTATAATTTTTTAGATATTTAAAACATTTTAGAGGTTTTTTGTTTTTATAGGAGTTATTTCAAAAAAATATTTCATTTCTTTGTTGAAATCTCTGCCTATCTTCACAATTCTTTCCGTCTGCAGCAATACGCGGGTCTGTTGCACATCTAGTTACTACTACCTATAGCAGAGAGCAGGTTCGAATTATCAACGATAATCTGTCAATTATCGCGATAATAGGTCTTATCGAGCCGGTATGGTAATATATACTTGTTGACATACCAGTTAAATTTAAATTCAAAAAATTCGGAAATTTTGCAAAAATTTGTCTTAAATTTTCTTAAAATTAGTATTACTATATTTGTGAATTATGAGACAATAATGAGTTGAAAATACATATTTTTGAGATGTTTTTGAGGCAAAACCAAATTGGTTTAATTGAAAAGGCTAAAAAAAAGAAAAACAGAACCCAGACCCATTAGGTCTGGTCCAGCCCACTACAGTTGGTGAAGCTATACACCCTGGTTGGGACCCCATTTGGCATATTGAAGTCACTTCCGACATCCTCAAATGCTCTCTTGCTGTCGCCGTCGACTCCGCCCAGATCCGCTAGATGTCGGCCGTCATACCGGCTCCGGGACTTTGATAATCCCTCAGTTAGTCACGAACTCACGATAACCGTTTCATCCCATCGATAATCATTGTGCACTGGATAGCTATGAGCTGAGTCAATTTTCCTGAAAACCCTAGTGATTATCGATTACTTTCGAGCAATTATCGCTGCGTTCTGAGCGATAATCGGTTACCCCAGCCAATTATCGACATGATCGAGCTCGGGGAGAACTAAGCTGATTCGATTTTTGGCCAGTATGTAGCGATAATCGCTGGTGTACTAGAAATTTTCGCCCAAACAGTGGAGATAATCGCCCAAACATGATGAAATCACTGACAATACATAGCATGGAAAAATTTGAACCATCAAGAAATAAAATCCTTACAGTACACTATTATAAGAACATAGATATATACACAAAAAATAATTTCCCTTGGTCTTGTTTAGTTGTGTAACATTGTGTCCATGCATATGTAGATGAATGAGTAGATTCATGTATAGATGAATTTTTATTGGTAGTATTCAGCGACGTAATGTCTGTTATAAGTTGTTAGCAAGCACATGCATTAACTTGATGTTTTGTATTAGCTGATGGATTGTTGTTTTGTATTAGTAGATGACAGATCAGAGTGATATTGTGTGGGAGAATGGGGGAGAAGATGGGACCGGATTTCGATACGAATACTGTCACCAAGAGAATAAAAGAGGCTGTTCAACCCTCTTGAAGCACCACTTGGCAAGGCAATGTACAAATGTCGTCTTTTGCAAGAAATTCTTAAGGAGGTTCGCGAATACTTTCAATGCGATCTAGAGAGGCTTAAGGATAAGAGGAAGGGAATGAGGGATGAGAGGCTAAGAAAGGAAGCTGCAGCTGCAGATTTCCCACCAAGAAGTAGCTCATATGTCGAATACACATGTGATGCTGATGAGGAGGAGCAACTCCAGCTTGCCATGGATGTCTCCAAAACAGAGGTAGAATTTATCAGAAGGGCAGGTAGCAGATATGAGTACGGTGGTGGTAGTAGTGGCACCTCTGGGGAGGCTAGAGGAGGGGGCAGCGTTGTATTGCCGATAATGTTTCAGAGTTCCTTGCAGCGTGAAAGACTGGCCGTGGGGATTACAACCTTGGTACGACCCGTGCCCTATGTAAACGAGAATTGAAACTAAGATCTGAACATAGAAGGGGGGAATACGAAACAGGCGATTGGCTCGGCCTAAGACAAATTTTTTCACACTGCTGGTATCGTAAGGAGGAGAGTAGACAATTCATATTTCATTAGCGCCATCAGGGAAACTCAAAAATAGGGTAAGTGAGCTTTCAAATTTGAGTCCAGTTCTACGTCGATTAATAGCTCACACGTTCATGCTATATTTGTTTTGTAGGCGAGGGTGTTACATTTCCGAGCAGGAGAGACATAGACAAAATATTTAGACACCAACGAAGCCGACATACGGGAGAAGATGTCAAGGTTCAAGCTAGAATGGCCTACATATGGCGTTACAGTCATGTGTTATTCTTGGACTGGGCCTACCCGCATGAGCATCATAAACTTCATGTTATACTGCAGTAGCACCATGTTTTTTCACTAGTTCATGCGATGGGCTTAACTTAGGATGCCTCGTACTTGCATAAGGTACTTGCTTTTGTTGCTACTCTTTTGAATTCTATTTGAGATACACATGGGGTAATGTGGGTTTTCACTTTGTTTGTTTAGGCAAGAAATTGCCTCAGTGGTCGACGAGGTAGGTCTAGCGAAAGTTGTGCGGATTATGACGAACAATGGTGCTAACTATAAGAAGATATGCAAACTCATCGCGCAGGAGCATTGCAACATCATATGGTAGCCTTATGTAACCCATACGATTAATTTGAAATGATTTTCCTGTCACACGAGCTTTACCGGTCGGTAATCGAATTTTTTTCCCTGGTTTGACCGCACCTTTCAAATGTGTTTGACCTCAGAAACCCTTCGATAATCTCCGATGATTGACAGATAATTGTCGATTATCACCCAACCTCAAATATCCACAGCAAAATTATATGGTAAACCTTGGCGGAGAGAATTTCGCCAAGTAGACGTGAGCTAAGTCATCTTTTTTACGAAAAGCCCCCAAGTTTATATGGTTGCATGTGAGCTCTAGCCGATTAGCGCCATAGCACCGAATTTTGGCGCATTTCGATGGGTCCTAAAACTTTTTATCTCAGTTACATTTCCGTGGGTTCATTTGAATTTTATCCAAAAATACAATTTGTCAAAAATTCAAATTTCGATCAAATTTTATCAAAAAATTTAAATTTTTGGACAACCATTTCGTACCGAAATTCCACAAAAAAATTGAATTACATAATTTCGGTGGGTGCTTAAAAAATATTTGAATTGAAATTCGAAACCTTGATTAGCGCACATGGAGCGCGTAAACTATCCGATCATGATTGTACGGTCAGCATGGGCTCTTGTGGAGCTATGGGATCGCATGGCTCACAACGGATGGCCCGGATTAGCCTGATGCTCTTCCACGTCAAAACCCTAGGCCACCCTGCACCGCACTCACCTTCGCCCCTGTCCTTGCACCCACGCCATGTCTCCTCACCTCCTCCACTCGCCCGTTGTTGTATCCCACATTGTACAAGTTTAGGTGAATGATGGGTGGGGCTCATAGGGTTTTTCTTCACAATGGAAATAAAGAGAGAGGGAGCTATAGGGACTGATAACTATGAAAGCATGATTGGGAGTTCGGCGGGGGAAAAGCCTACGTGGGCCTTATCTGTCATTGACCTAACCTGTCCAGTTTATGATTCTACATGACAAAACCGCCCGCTCATTGCACTACAAGGGTAATACCACTAGGTGAAACCGAGTTAAGGTGTTATTTGAACCGGATTATAAAGTTCAGGGTATCAAATATCTGGTTTTATAGTTTTGGATAGACGTTCTATCAAAATTGAGGATGTTATATAGATTTCTTCCGTCCGGCTGTAGACTTACAGTATATTAATGAACGGAATAATCCAAGAAAATATTTATTCTCACATGCCATAACATGCCAAGCAAGGTGAGCTGCCATCTGTTTTACCTAGTGTCCCTCGCGTTAGTGTCACATGTACATATATACGAACAAATCTTGGGTCTGCGAGCTTCATGTATATAATCCGCCTGGCTTGCTATCTCTAGGTAGATCTTGAAGAGTAAGTACTGTACATGTGACAGTAGTTTGCAGAATTACTTCTTCAGCTTTCTGAAGTATTGCCCAGCCAGCAGCGCCAAGGGGAAGCAGGTTAGCTTGCTACTGCCATGCATATATGTTGCAAATGCTATTCAGCTCGGCTCGGGTAGGAAGTAACGTGATATATATCGTACGTAGATCTGCTGCGGGTACTTCATTTCGCCCGACATCTTGCCTGTGTTTCTCACGCCCCGTGTTATTCAAATTTTATTCATGTGTTTTGTGTCCAAAAGGCAGATAGGAAGCTATATACAGTTTGCATTTTCATGGTCTTGATCTATTTTTTTTTTCACATTTACTATTTTTTGTCATGAATTAATAATTCAATGTGAGAAAGGAATTAAAACGAAATGGAAAAGACGATATCAGAAACTGGATGCACAAGCAATCTTAAACAGTTAAACACCACTGTGAGATCACATAAACCAAAGGACACTAGTATTGGGACGAACATGATCTCCCAAACATTATAGGCTTCCATATCCATAGCCATCCGATTTCTTCAAATAATGTCACAATGGGATGAGACTGCGGATGCCATATCCCTATGTGTGCATGGGGCAATCGTCTCATAAAACTTTTTCAAGGTTTCGTTTCGAGTATATATATGATGGTATGCATGACTGGAAAAAAGTACTAATTATTCGCACGATCTATATGTTGGTCTTGCTTATATTTATGTAGAAGAGCCATATTTAGTATTACACACTCCCTCTGATTCTAAACTACGTCGCCTTTTGACATTGATACGGTAAGATGCCCCTTTGACTGTTAATTAGTTTCTACCATAATATTTTGTTGGCTTCAGTGAAAGAATAAATATATATATATATATATATATATATATATATATATATATATATATATATATATATATATATATATATATATATATATCACAATAAATGCAGTATATTAATTTCTTATAGCCAATCTTTATAAGGTTTTATATATGTTGATGGTCAAACATTGAAGTCTTCGAATGCGTGCAGTCTAGGATGACTTGCACTAATTTGAAATTAGAGGTAATATTTAGTTTCATGCATACGCTGATCAGAAAGTACCGTAACTTCTTTTCCAAACGTGGTAGTACTAATAAATTTTGCCTTAATTATCCAATGCTATGTTGTTTAGACTTTAGAGGGCCAGTTAATTGTCTGCGTGCCCGCAAAATTTCAGGTAAAAAAGAAGTGCTAAAAGGATGCAAACATAGGACTAATTAGCCAGGGACATTGGTATATATACTATCCGGCCGAATGATGTTTTTTTGCTAGGGATTAAGAAAAATATAATATTACCTCAAACACACCTAGTTGGTGCTGCCGGGATTGGCCTACTCCACATCCTCGGCTTCGTCTCCCTGCTCAGTTGAGCTCTGACTAAGCTAGCGTCTCATGCTGCCTCCACCAACATGTTCGACATACACTGTGCCCTCGGCCCCACGTTGCAAATGGTATTAATGTTAATTAGTTTGTTGGAAGATTTTTTTTCTGTGTTTTTGTTATAGATTCTTTAGGAAGTGGAATTGGCTTGAAAGGGAGCTGGTCATTTTTGCTAGATATCTTTTAGGGGGTGAAAAAGGATATGGGAGTGAATGACTTTTCATCATCACCACACCAACTCTTTTTATGTAGTAAAGAAGTATTTAATCCTACATATTAATCCATTAGAAAAAAGAATTTGAGAAACTACAACAAAATTACATTTTGAAATTTTTTAATGGCTTAAAATTCTTATGGAGGGCTATGATGAGATCGATCTATCTGTATTTTTTTTAGTTTTGCTTCAATTTGTACTTCTAGTTATGCATAAAAAACTTTTCTAGCTGATCGATCAGCCCATATACCACATGTACCCTTCATTGTCATCTATTTCCACATATAAACCTTAGTAGAAAAGGTAAGCAGCAAATGTGGCCTTGTGCACATGCAATCAAATTTTTGCACTACACGGAACAAACTACGTCCCAGAAAAAAAGGGAGAAATTTGAGGATTTATATATCACCTCAAAGACATGCACTTCAAGATTTGCCATTCTATTGTCTTACATGGGACCGTAAGACCCAACTATGTGTGGTACAAGTGGTGAATTCTGAAGTCCTAATTTTTAGGTGGCAAATAATTGATACAAAAAATCTAGTGTTTACTTATTATAAATTGACTAAGAGTTGAATTGCATATGAATTCCTTTTATCAAATACATTGTATTAATTCCTTTTTTTCTGAGCAGTGTTGTATTTCTAACTTATTTTGTTTCCTCATGTTATTTATTGTACGGCAAGGAATGGGCCAAATACTCTCCGCAATGAACCCTCGACCTACAGACGTCCGTGAAGTACTCGTTCTTACTTAAGTATAACTAAACCCCATTTAGCATACCATAACTTAGTTTACCGGCAAAATAACCTCAACTTTTCGTTTGTTGAGTACAACAACTTGATGACACGGCAAGAGAAGGTAGCAGCTATTTTTTTTTAAAAAAAAGTTATGTAATCAAATTAATATAAAAAAATTGGGGTTCAAAATCCTAAATTATAAGCAATGAATCATCAGCAAAAATACAGCAGAAAAATAATCTGAAGTTGGAGTCGGACCGCAAAGTTATATTTGGGTTCAGATCTTATGTTAAAGTCTTATTTTACAAAACATTATGAAACAAATGGAAACAAAAGTACATGACATTAATTGTTCATCCTCTAATGTAACTTGTTTTTCACAAGGTCTTCAAGATACAACTTTAAGAACTTGTTTTTGTTTTAACATGTTAACAAAAAGTTATAAATCTTAATGTACTTTTTACAATAATATAACCAATATATGTTCTTCTCATGGAGCCATATGTGCTCCTTACATTACGGATGCTTGAGAATAGGAGATACACATATAATCCACTTTTATTTATTTGTATCATTCTACCTTCAAAGGTCATGTATAAGGAAAATGTAAGTTATAAATATTTGACTAACAAAAATCATTATGCAATTTGCTCTTGTTTTTAGTGTGAACGTAAAATGATCGCTAACATGAGCACTTGTTGCTATTTTCTGTGTACAGCTACTTCCTCTTCACAATCCACGGCAAGAAACACGTTCCAGTCAACAAGATGATCATGACCGCCGCTCTCGAGGAGTACCTGTGAGTGTAGTCAAGCATAAAAATTTCCTGTTCGCAAAGGAACGTAAATTAGATATGATTTTTCAGGAACCAGTTTTACAATATGAGTAACAATTTTAAGATGAACGTCTTACCTTTCAATGTAATTATATGCTCTCACTCCCCATTTATCATTACAACTAATGCAAGTGCTGCCAACTAGCTGTCCAGCACACCCCGGCCCATTTTATCATAACAACCTGTCTTGTCTAGCCTTTTTTCCTTTTCCATTTTGTAAAATATATACACAAACAAAGACAAAATTTGATCACCTGAATTATTTTTTTCTGAAATAATGAATGGATATACAACAGTGAACTAAAAAAATTTACGATCTTAGTGCAATTTACAACCTTTGGATGTGCATGAAGATTCGTGCGCCTCCACCGCCCTCTCTCTAGGCTGTTCCTCCGGGGGAACCGCTTGCCACAGCCGTCTCCCGAATGGCCCCTCCATTAAATGCCCCTATTCTATTTCTACCTCTATAGATTAGGATTTTCTATTTACCAACGGCGCCAGCGACGGAGGTGATGGCAAGCTTTTGTAACCAGCACCGGAGGAGATGACGACGTAGGAGCCTAGGAGGATGCAAAGAACAGACGTGCAGAGTGGGAGAGGCATGGGGGAGGTGGTGGCCCATCTCACCCTAGCGACCCCGGTGAGGTGACATGCAAGCGGCGGAATGTGTCACGCTCGGTGCAGCACAATGTGTGAGGGGAAGCGAGGATTCTTTCGGCTTTTAAGGGAGGGAGTGGTAGGGACTGGGACAACAGTTTTTGAAAGAAAAAAAATTGGGATAATTCATACCCTACCACTCCAAAGGTTAGCACTTCAAAAAATACCACTCGTTGTCTGGCATTTCCTGAAATACTAACCTTTGGAGTGGTATGATATAGATTATCCCTTAAAAATTCAGTTGAATTGTATATATATACTTTCCCCAAAAGAATTTACCTGGTTTATGGTGCATTTAGAAGGGTCAATTTTTCTTAGAACACACAAATGGAATGCGTGAATTACTGCTTACTACTGACGCTCCATTGACATTCTTTGAAAGGTTGCAGCCAACGTGAGAAGTCCCCAAGACAGCCTGTCTGCGTACTTCAAGAAGGCATTCAGTGTGACCTTCGCGTTGCTCGGCGCGGCGGTGGGCAGCTACTTGTACGACACCACGTCGGGCAGCGCCAAGATCTTCGGGATCGCCTGCTTGTTATCCTCGATCCTCAACTACTACGGCTGGTGTTCAAGTGATGGGGTGGTGGTGCCCCAACCCCAATTCGAGCGGCTTCGCAACTTTGCCTATGCCTCGACGATGCTGCGCATGCTCCTAGCCTTCATACTGCTGTTCGTCTACGAGGTAGCGTACTACAGCTTGATCGCGCATCTCGTGCTGCTCCTACTGCTCTTCCTCCCGCTCCTCAGCAGCACACACAGTAACGAGTACTCGACGGCTCAAGGGACGCTGCTGGAGTTCCTGTTCGACTTGTCCTCGCAGGTGGTGTCCATGGGGTTCTCAGGGCTGTGTGGCGTGGTGCATGGCTACGTCAAGAACTCCCGGGCCCCGAATTGGGAGCACAAGACGCCGGGGTGCTTCCTGTTCTACGGCACCGCCATTGGCCTCCTCGCGGAGCTCCTTGCCACGTTGCGCTTCCAGCTCATGCTGAAGGAAATTACGAGCCGCTTCATAGAGGTGTGCCAGCGCGTCCTCGCCTACACCGCGTTGTTCTTCGTCCTCATGGCCTGCCTCGCCGCGGCCGAGGCGATCCTGCACGATGAGATCATTTTTGCATTCTTCGCTAACCTCGCCGTCGTTGCGCTGTGCGTCTCGGCGAACCAAACGGACTGTGATGCATTCCCAAAGGGCGGCAGGGCAGAAAAAATAGGTTCTGCTCCAATGGAGGTCGTGCACGCAGCGATTTACTCGTTGCTGATGTTGTCGTACTCGACGCACGTCGGCAGAGAGAGTTCGCTAAAGCTCAGCTGGCAGTTCAAGTACTTCGTGCTGGCCATGCTTTCTAGCATCGTGACCTACTTCACCAGGACCGTGGTCTTTATTGAGACGAGGGACCTTGATAAGGGGGCGTTCCCGAAGAAGGCGTGGACTAGCGCGACTTATCTGCTTACGGCAGTCACAGCTATTTTCTTCGGCCTACTCTGTTGGTGCCACCCGGACGAGCTCGCGCGTATTATTATTAAATTAAACAAGGATGATAAGGAGCACCTGTGATTTTTTTTAAATAGCATTCAAGTTTTGACCACTTTAGTTGATGGAATCAATTTGCCTTCTCTCCTCACATTTTAGCATTCTATAGTTAAAAATTGAGTGCTCACAAATAAATAAACACTCCAGTGTTATTTAGCAATTCCCTTACTTTAATTTTCAAATCTTGCTTACAAGGCAAAGGAAAGAGTAACAGCTGTTGAATGTAATCTGGTTAACTTGCATCATCTGGCATGTAACGTTTGTGTAAACCGGATCGAGTCAGTCATACAAGCAAGAAAAATTCTCCATTATATTCATTCGTTCTCTCTGTGTGCGCGCGCGCGTGCGTTTCCACCTCGCGCGTTTCTCTGATCCAAGCCAACACGTCTGGTATCCAAGCAAGTCCGTGGGGGCGAACAGAGCGTTTGTCCAAAGGTCCGGAGAGGGAAGTATCAGCTTAGGGCGTGTGGGATGCCATCAGGCTTCGAATTTCGCCGAAATTCGGCACAATTTTGTCCTCTCGGTGGATTCCAAAATATATGTATCTAAGTTACATTTTGGTGAGTCTTTGAATTTTATCCAAAAATTCAAATTTTGTCCAAAATTTCAAAATATGGCCAAATTTTGTAAAAAATTTAAATTTTTAAACAACCATTTCATCCCGAAATTCTACTAAAATTTTCAAAATGACCGGATTTCGGGGATTTCGATGGGTGCCGGATTTTTTTTTAAAACGATATTCGAAACCTTGGACGCCATCTTGCCTGAAGACCTAACGGAGCCGACTGAGACGAAGTGTGACCAAATGGCGCTCGCTTGCCATTTATAAAGGTGTCCTGGAGGAGATACTATTCCTCTTGGTAGAGAATTGAAGGAAAAGGCCTGGCAAGACCTGAAGACAATGCACTCGGGCGCGCAGCGTGTCACGGAGGCGAAGATCTAGACATTGAAGTGCGAGTTTGAGGTCCAGCTAGCGGTGTTGTTTGACGATTTCACCATGAAGGTAACGTCAACCGTTAGCAAGATTCGTGCATAGGGAGACAAGGTGGATGACGCCTACGACGTGAGGAAATTTCTCCATGCAGTACCGTCCAAGTTTCTCCTAATCGTGTCGACGATAGAGCAGTTTGGTGATCTCAAGACAATTGACTGTGACATATTGTAAAATCTCTGAAAATTGCATAAAAAATTTTCCCGACAAGTTTCAAAATGCATCTGAAGGTGTTTCTTTGATTCTCATGAGTTTTCTTAGCTTTTCCCCTGCCTTGCGTGACTAGCCCAGCCACCGGAAGCGCCTGGGAGGGAGCCGTCTTTGCCACCGCGACCCAGCACATCCTCGCCAGAGCACACACGCAACTCGATCCTTCTCTGTAGCTCGAGGCCACGCAGCCTCTCGCCATCGTTCCATCTGTCTTGGATGCCTTGCCATGCAAGCCGAGGAGGACCCACAAAGAACCTTGCCCGCAACATGACCGCCGGAATTCAGCCGGCACCCACAACCTAGTCACGAGCATCGCCGGCTCGCCCTACTGATGTTCTCGAGACCACCCCAGAGTGAAGCGCCACTACTTCCATCTTCGCCGAGTTCACGCGGTGCATGTTCGCACGCCTCATGCGCCTGAGACCTCTGGGTTTCACCGCCGGTGAGCTCATCTTCGCTCCGTTCCAGTCGCACCATTCCTCCCCGTCCTAGAGCGCCACCAAGAATTGAATCCATTTTTATAGCATTATCAAGTTATGATCCCAGAAGTATCTTAAAACTGGTTTCGCATCCTTTTACTTTTTATCCGCGATAGTATATATATATATACATATATATATATATACATATATATATATACACATATATATACATATATATATACACATATATATACATATACATATATATATATATATATATATATATATATATATATATATATATATATACACATATATATATATATATACATACATATATACATACACATATATACATACATATATATACATATATATATACATACATATATACATACACATATATACATACATACATATACATACATACATACGTACGTATATATATACAATATATATATATATACATATATATATATACATACATACATATACATACATACGTACGTATATATATACATACATATACACATACATACACATACATATACACATACACATACATATACATATATATATATATATAATAAAGTTTTTTATGATTAATGCAAATTAGATCTTTTTGCCAACTAATATGATTTTGACCTTAAGAGATATTTGAGATTAGCCCTACATGATTTAATTATATCATTTTGTTTGCTTATACTTGAATCTTAAGCATACATATTCAGTATGTGAAAACATATTTTGATTAAGAGACTAAGTGCAGATTATAATGATTTTTACTATATTAAGTGGTCTAAACCTATAGTGTGTTTTAAATAGAGATCTTACATATACAAAGGTATACTTGAGATAAGGATTTTCTAGGACATACATAATAAAGATAAAGGCCGAACTAATTAGGGTTTGGCATTTTATGTTGGAATTTTAAATATTACAATGGAGACATGCATACCCTAGTTTTATTTTCAAGACAACAATTCATACGGGGATCCTTATATGATTTACATGCATGTAGGTATATTTGAAATAAGGATTTTATATGGTGTACATGTATTAAGATTTGGTCTACCTAAGATTTTGACTTTTCATGTTAGAGTTTTCGATATTATGAGTGGGACCATGCATATTATATTCTTATTTGAAAAATATTTCTTTAATTGCAAAATTCTTATGGGGATCTGGTGTGACATATGAGATAAAGATCATTTGATTAACTTAATGTTTGCTTACCCAAGGTTCTGTTATTTGAATTAATCAAATCTTACCTTCTTTTCTATACATATATATGAGTACATAGATGTATAGTAATATAATCGGGTCAGGACCTATTTAAGCTTATTAAAATTTTACTTAACCAAAGATCATGATGCTTTATTAAGGATGACACATATGCTTACGGAGATAAAGGATGTTCGAACTATTAAAGTTAGCTTTAAGGTCTTGATATTTTGAGATTAACCAAACTCATTTAAAATAAGAGAGGTGCTTCAATGCTTTTCTTTTTTACAGTTGCACAAATATTAAAGCATTAATGAAAGGTAGATGGAGATTACTTACCCCTTCGCTTGCTTCAAGATTTGTACAACTTGTATTAGGAGGGAAAGCATTGAAGCACTGCTCTTAAAATAATCTCCTGATTCATGAACTGGAGGATTAGAATAATCGCACTTATTTATTTTTTGTCTCTTGAGTCGTGAACCAATTGAGTTCCCAATCGGTTTGGTCCTTGTGTCATTTTCTTATAATCAAAATACTATTTTAATTTTGCAAATTTAGTATGGGTATTCATGTATACATGTATATTTAGGACAGAGATTGTTTTGAGTCAAATTCCACTTAATTTAAGATATTGATACTTGAGTTTAGAGACTTAATTAAACTAATCATTCTTGCTAAGTTACCCTTTGGTTAGAGGTATTGATTAGAGATGCTTATTACACTAAACAGTTTTTTTCTAAAAAAAAACCTTACTCTTCCTGGCTTTAGTTTTGGACCAACCTAGTTCTCTACCATCTGACCCCACCTGTCATGGAATAAAAGAGATTAACTAAATTACTTAACACTGGCCTCTAATAGTTTTGGGGCCACCGGTCAGTGAAAAGGAATCAAGAACAGAGCATCGAGCTCCTCCTTGCGGCAACGCCATGGCTGGCTTAGGCTGCTCGGTCAGTGGTCAGTACAGGGGCAGGGAGGGTGATGCGAAGGAAAAAATGGAATCCTTAGATCTTACTGAGACCGTAGATGGCGTCGACCGGTGCTACGGTGGTCTGTGGCGGTGGCACGTTGGAGGGATGCGGCGGCTCAGCAGAGGCTCAGGCGGGCGATGCCGGCAGCGATGCAGGCGCAAGGGGCTGCGGTCGAGGGACAAAACGGGAGGAGGAGACCTCATTGAGAACTCGAGAAGTGACGGCCGGCGTTGGGATGCCCCATGGCGGTGGCGCGATAGCCAAGGGCGGCGGCGGTAGGAGGCGTCTGTGGCGGTGGTGCTGCGGCAATGGAAGGGGAAAATTGAGCTAGGGGTTTTGTTAGATATAGGGTGATGATGCTCCATGTGCAAGGAATTGAGGAAGGGTGGCCTGAGTAGGGAATTGGCCGGTGGCTAGGTGGCTGCGGGAATTCGGCCGGAGCCAAGCAAGACAGGCAAGGAGCACCAAATTGGAGCTCGGATTGGGTAGGATCGGATGGAGTGAGGGTGTAGGGAGCTCGGGGAAGCTTGAATTTGCTTAAATAGCCGCGGAAGAGGCGGTGCCAGGTGTGAATGGCCGGCCATAGTTGCGGCTGCACAGGGCATGGGGATGGTCGGCTGGCAGGGATGGTTGATGTTGACTTCCCCCTTGGTTGTATACAGCGCGGTCGAGTCGGTTCGGGAGAGCTCCAGCTCTGTTGAACTTGGCTTTGGCTGGCCAAGACAGAGAAAGGGAACACTGGCTGGAGGTGGAAGAAAGCCAGGGCAGCTGTGCTGCCATCATGCCATGTGAGCCGGCAGGAGCGTGGGACCCACAGTTAGTGACAGCATTTCCTTTCCATGGACAGATCTGAGATTGGGCATTAAATGAGCTATCAAATCGTATCTAATATTTTTCAAATCGTATCTAATATTTTTCAAAAAACATTTGTGTGATCGGGAGATAATCTTCATACTACTGTAGAAATTTTGGCTGAAGATATTATATGTGAAAATTATTAAAATTCTGACATTGTTATTATTTATTTATTGTAGTTTCTGTTTTTCATTTATTTAAGGATATAAAAATAGACAAGAATTTTTGTAAATTTTTATAAACGTTTTCATGATCTAAATGTCTTCTGTAAAAATTTCAAATTTATATCTTGCATATTTATTTTCTCATAATTCTGACATTACAATTTTCAGGCTTTCTAGTTTTCAGTTTTTAAATTTCAAAGGGCTCTAAATTAGGGTTTTAATTTTTTATATTTTTAATATAGATAAAAATTGCTCTGTATAAGGCATGGTAAAAATTTCAACCTGCTATAAATTCTATAGATTTTTACAAAAATAAAACATTATACTGTTTCCAGTCAAACATAATGATTTCTCATTTCTTGTCAACAATTAATGTGTTCATACACATAATGAGTTCTGGAGATTTATAATATTTTAATATATTTTTGTTGATATTTTTTACTTTTTTTACTTTTACTATTTACTAATTCAATATAAAAGGCTTTTTCCTTTAGAGCAAAAACTCATGAAAAACCAATATTGCTAGGAAATTCAGAAAATGAAGATTCAAATTAAGATCTGAAGGACCGACGTGGTGATCAGAGGGGGTTGAAAGATCACAATTAAATTTTTCTCCCACTCAATAGATTCAACCAAAACTTCACTTGAAATACTCAAACGCAAAGGAGCAAAACAGAGAAAATTTTGGTCTTGAACTTGCTCGTGAGGCTGTGATAATCAAGATAATCTTGAATATTCTCCCACTTATCATAGAAACCAAGAACACAAGAAACAAAAACCTCAAACACGATTTACAAAAAATTCTCAAAGATTAAGCAAAAAGATCGAGTTCTTGCAAAGTATTATCTAGATGATGAGGATATGGCCTGAAGAAAATTAATCCATCAATCATACATCCTCGGCACAAGAAGCACAAGCAAATAGAAAGAAGGGAGGCAAATCCAACTTGTGAGAATATAAATTGCAATTAAATTGCGGAATTTAAATGCTGAATTTAAGAAATAATGTAAGTGCTGAAATTAAATTCAGAAAAATAAGGAAGTAAAATTTTATTTCTTTAGAGAAAGATTTACAAAGCCTCACAACAACATGGGCAAAGCTCAAAGGAGCACACAAGACCTTCGAGAGGGGAGAGCTACCCCTACCCATCTATTTATACTACTTTTGAGTCATACTTTGCCTTTGGATGAGTTATACTTGGCTCTCAAGTAACCTCATCAATAGTTGAGATCGAGTCATCCTTCACCCTTAGATGAATTCTACTTGGCCCTCAAGAAACCTCATCAAGGGTTGAGATTCACTCAAGCTAACTTGACCGCTATTCTATCCTCTAAACCACAATCCAACGGCTCTCCTTGATCTGAGTAGCTCCAAGTTAGCATCTTAGCTGTTCACTTGTCTTTTAGGCTCGCAACGACTCCATCTCCGGTAATCCTCCGGTGATCCTCGACCGTTTGAACCTTCGGTGCACCTTGCCTAGTCCAATCATCCTTCGCCTTACCATGGCCTAACACCGTCCTACAACCATAAAAAATAAGGAAACCCATCGTATAGAAATGCCCAAAATGATATACAATAATTATCTAATTGCTAAAAAATAAATCAGATTCCTAACTCAAATACAATCAAATACTCATCACCAACATAGGTAGATCTCCACATGATCTTTCAAGATCATATTTCAAACTCATTCTTATAGTTTGTGCATTTTTAGAAGAAGAGTTTTAACATTACATATTATTCTTTACTTAAGGTTAAAATTCAAAAAATAAGGAAAAGGGGTGATATCTTAAGTTAAAATCTTGATTCCAATTAAAAATTTTATTTTATTCTATTTTTAAAATTTAAAATTTATTTTTCTTATTTTTGAGTTTTTCAGAATGTTACAGGTTTCCAAATGGTAATGCGAGATGACGGTTTCGGTAGATCCTGACGTGAGGATCTCAGATCTGGGCTTTGGTGCGGCGAAGGCAG
This sequence comes from Otatea glauca, assembly GCA_036346275.1. Taxonomy (NCBI): domain Eukaryota; kingdom Viridiplantae; phylum Streptophyta; class Magnoliopsida; order Poales; family Poaceae; genus Otatea; species Otatea glauca. The sequence continues at coordinate 4,017,999 of CM070732.1, read as the reverse complement.
CTTGATGATAGCACAAATACACAAAAACTGACTGCGGCACAAACCTCAACTCTGGTTATGTCTTGCGGGCACACGGTGATAGCTTGAGCGACGAGGCTTGGGGCAAGATATGCAGCGTGAGGTGGAGAACCTAGTGCGAGTGACGTCGCATTAAATAGCGCCCTCGGTTTCCATGAATCACACGAAAATTGAAGTTGGTTGGGATGCGATGGCAGAGTGTAACAACCTCAAAATAAAAAGAGAAGAGAATTTAAAAATATATATATATATATAATAATAAATTAAATTTCAATTTGAATTATGACCTTAATTTAAAACTTTCTGTCCATTTTAAAGAAAGCTTTTAATTGGTTAAAATGGTAAAATTTCAACTTTAAAGATTTAAAACCAAACATGCACATACATATTCAATTATCAGCAAGATATACCAATAATTGCACAAATTTCTTTTACAACCTCAACAATATATGATCACACATTCGATATTCTCAATCACTCAAAGGTTTCAGCAGAGATAAATGTACACATATGTTTGTATACTCACTCCTATACGCTAACGCGATTCAATTACATATCCTCTCCATTTAAACATCCAGTTAGCATTCAGTCGAAAGCAATCAAATCTAATCGATCACATCCATAATTAACAAAAGATGGAAACCAAATCGCAAATTTTGATACAACAGTCATGCATATGCATATCACCTCAAACCTACAATTACAGTCCAAATCTCATGCAACTATTACACGAGTTCTTAATCATTCACTAAAAAGAGTACATTGCACCAATCCAAAACCCTCACAAAACAATCCCTGGTTCTCATTCCTTGGCCTTCAAGCTGCTGCCAGCACAGGTGGCCACCCTTTTTGCCTTCTTTGAACACGTAAGAGGAGAAGGAGACTGGGTGACTAGCTGCATGTTTGCCACCTACTGTCAGCCCACAGGATCACTACTTAGTCCCTGGTTTGGATTTCAAACCACTGGCAGCACCACTTCAATGTCTGTCACATGTGGTATAAAAAGAAAACTTCATTTCACCCCAAAGTTCTTACCACCTCAGAGTCAACAACCCACACACCTTTGCTGTTGGCTTTATCTTCGCTGGCTGCTATCGATTTAAGACAAGGAGCAAGGCAACGATTAGCTGCCCCTTATATCCCTCCTGCCAATCGCCCTCTACATCTTCCCTGCAGAAAAGGTACTGATCATTAGTAGCAGCATTTCTTTTCCCCTCTAACCAATGAAAATCAATACTACTCATTCAGATTAACCAAAGCATAAATCAACATTCTGGTGCTCTATTTCTTGTAAACAAAGAATCTGATAATCAAAGAACGCGTGAGCAAGCAATACAAGAACATGCAAAATATTTAGTTTCACAATCAGGGCAGATCTATACCAAGCCAAGACTCTAGCATCAAGCTTCACAATCATATTATGCTAGGTTATCATGTAAGTATACACAGGCAAAATAAGTAATCACCACCAGCAAGCAAAGGTCTGTATCACGTTGACCTTAAGACATTTTCCCCTATCGCAAGCACCATTAATCAAGTACCTTTCTCAAAATCTGAATTCAAATTATACTAACTCTCAATTTTAGCTTTTGCTCCCCTCTAAAATTAAACATACCCGCAATAATTTAGAAACCGTGTTTCTGATTCTCACATGACCACTAGAGAAATGAAGACATGAGCATAGACATGGACCATCGGTTCAACATTTTATCCTAATTGCATAATGTAAATAGCCCTTTAGCACTAATCTTCTCTCTAGCAAAAGATTCATGTGTATGTATAAATACATAATACTGCTCAACAACTCAACAGGGTTCAATTCACAGAATTAATACAAAGCTAGTATCTCTGAACCCGAATATTGATCAATAGGCATGAATATCTGTGAAGCACATAAGGGACATTGTAGTTTATACATACAAACATAAACACAGAAGCACAGAGATTAATTTCTGAATCATACAAAGTTAATCAGAAGTCCAGTATACAATCTTTGAGCACAAAGGTTAAATCATAACTGACAGGCATTACTAAAACACCATACAAAAGATCTATGAGTAGGAGTACAAGGAATATGAAATTAAGGCCTTCAAACCACACCCAAATTGAGCATAAACTACAGCACATACTAACTACCATGCTTCATATCAAATAGACAAACTCAAGGCTAAGCATTTCTATATTCAACGATCACAGATTCATTCATGCACTACTCTACCTAGATCCATAAAAGTTCAGCATACATGTATAGTGAGAAACATCACAATTAGGCACTTATGCTATCAATTAGAAAGGGGGATTAAAGGGGTTCGGTACTTAGCTTGTAGAGGAGTCTGGAAGGAGAGGGGGCTCTCAGGTCCGGTGAGTGGTGGTGGTGCTCGGGCACAGGGTGGCCACAAGGTCGGCGGCGGCGATGGCCCAAGCCCGGCTGCGACCAAGTGAAACCTAGCAAATGAATGAATGATGATGAGGTAGAGATGGAGAGGCAGGAGAAAAATGGAAAGTAATGGGGAGAAATCTCTTAGCTTGGTCACCGGCGTCGAGAGTGTCAGATCCGGTGGGGAAGCGCGAGATCTAGAATGGGAGAGCGGGTTGGAGGCAGGAGCGGCGCTCGATGCGCAGGCGCAGGCGGCGGTGCACGGCGTGCTGGAGAAGGAGAACAGGGCGGTGGCACCCGGAGGAGGACCAGAGGCTAGCGAAGGCGGCGACGCCGGAGAAATGAGGGAGAAACCTGGGCGTGAGACGCGAGAGGGAGAGAGAGGTGTTGGCGTCCGGTTGGGGAAGAGTGAGGGAGGAGAGAGAGTGACGGTTAGGATTAGGTTAAAGGGGCTTCGGCTGGGCCGGTTGGGCCGAAGGAATTGGGCCGGTCGACCAAATAAATAAATATATATATAATAAAAAATAAGTATGGAGATAACATATGTCTACCAACCTGAATCGGGATTAAAATTTTAAAATACAAACACATTTAGTAAGTAACACTAACTACATGATTTGCCAAAAGATGACTTATGTTTAATCCAATTAATTTTAGCATCTTGTATTCAGAATTTTAAAAATAAGAATACATAACCATAACCTGTTGAATTCATAAATATATATATATATATATATATATGTATATAACTTTAGCCTCTTGAATTCGTAACAAAACACATGCAATCAAGAAACCTTAACTATAAAACCAGCCTATTTTATGTAGTAGATTTCTATTTGATTTTTTTTTCATCTGATTTCTTTTTGCCCTTATTAAAAGTTGTTATTCGCTATATTTTGTTAAACTACGCGTAGATTCCGACGTTCTAGAGTCTGCGACGATCGACTCTGACTTCGCGACTGAAATCAGCGAGCAAGGCAAGCACCCCGTTTTGACCATGCTAATCCCATTTTTGCAAATGTTTTATTGCATGCGTATGTTCATTAAAGTTTGCTATATTGTGGGAAATGGTAGTTATACCTATAGACTCATGGAACTTCCTTGATAAGTATGGACCTGTGAACCTTGATAACCCTAGAATTAAGGTTAGACAATATATAATTTGGGTATAAGCGATGGATAATAATCATGCTTAGCCATGCTTTAGATTTGGGTTGAACAAATTGGATAAACTGATCAGATCAAACTTTGGTATTTTGAGACATGATGATGGTTACTGGTATTTTGGCATAAAAACTCAAAACAAAACTATGGTTTAGACACGGACGATTACTGGCAATAGCCGGAGGTGCATGGACTTGCACGTAGTGTAGGGGGAGATTATCACCCGTGTCGGATTAAGGACCGAACTATGGGTTTTTTCAAGCTAAGAAATACGTACAACCACAAGCGCTGGTATGGGACAGCCTTAACCTATTAAGTTACTTAGAACTAGCTTTGCACATTGGTAGGCTGGAGTAGTACGAGCTTTCAGTGACTGATTGCTCGGAGGGGCGCCCACACCGAGGTGTTGGGAGCAACGTTTGCTGATACAACGGTGTACGCCATACTATGGATATGCTTAATCATCTATTGTACAGTGACTGTACAAACATTTACACCATACTATGGGTTTAACGTCACTGGGCTGGTGCAAAGCTAGGGCTAGGTAATGTAACGGTTTTATAATGATTTCCCTGCCGACACACCAAAAGAAGTGTGTTACTGGCCTGGCAAAAGGGGATGATCAATTCTTGTGGGTAAAGCTGTACACCTCTGCAGAGGGTTAATCTTTTCGAAAAGCCGCGCCCACGGATATAGGCACTTGGTAAAGTCATCTCATGGTTAGATGTTTCATTATTTTCAAAATGGTTTGGTTTCATCTGTTTGCCTCGTATTGGCAAAGAATGGTGTTGACAGGAATTGGGTGTCTCGATGCTCAAGTCGTGGAGGACTGTGAGTTATTACTTATGCTTTATTTACTGGTTACTTTTATATCAGTCAAATTTGCTTTGATAAATTTCGTTTTGCAAACTAAAACTTGATTTGCAAATAAAATTTTGCTTTACACGAATTAACCGTAGAAGCCTGTCCTTTGAAATGGCCTGCATATATTATAGGTTTGAAAAAAGTCTTGCTAAGTACGAAAGTACTCACCCTTGCTTATTTACTATTTTTTAGGTGAAGAAACAAATTACCCCGACAATACATACTTTGATGCAGGATTCGGGGATATTAATGATGAGTTTTTCTAGGGTTTACCTTGTCAGTTGCCTGTGGGGATTATGGGTTAAAGGCATACTGCAAGATACATATATCTGCACTGCAAGAGTTTATTTTGGTTTGTAAGATTAATATGTAAGAACTACTTCCGCTACTGCAATAATAATATGTGTGTGGTTGTGATATCGATTTGTGAATGTGCGTACTAGCCACTGATCATGGGACTAGTACTGTATGCACATGGAACCTATTATTGATATTTTTTATCAAAAATAGGGGCCTCACACAGAGTCCGACGCAAATATGGAAAGGGCGACATGGTGCAATCATAGCCGTCCACATGGTGGCGATGCGGCGACTAACAGCACGCGGCTACACAACAAACGCTTGAACGTTAGATCAAGATCTGATGTTCAAGATCTAGGGTTAGGGTTTGCATAGAGGATTGGGCTGTGGTGCAGGTCATGGGCTAGGCTGACTCGGATTTAGGCCCAAATGGCTTTAAGATATTTTTCTTCCTTTTTCTCTTTAAAATAATTCTAGAAATATAACTAGGCCAAATAAATAGCAAGAATACCATAAAAAAATTTCAAAAAAATTCTGAAAAATATTTTAGGGCATTTGGGACGCAAATAAAATATTTTCAACAAAATTTTATTTAAACTTTTCAAATTTTTCAATAGAATTTAGCAAAAGGCTTAATTCAAATAAATTCTATAAAATTCTCAGAAATAGAAAATGCATAATAAATTCATAAAATACAAAATTTGAGATGTTATAGCTTTAGGCGGAGATACAAGACCAAACACAGGAAGTGCGACTTCTCGCGTGACGTCTACCAGTGGATGGTGCTGCTACAGCGCTACGTGGGTTCTACATCAATCACCACCCAAATAGCGAGCACGATATTCTGGAGGAGGGTACGAATCCTATTGGACATACAGTCGGATGGTGCTCTTAGGCATTGGTGGGACTTCAATCCCAGTCATGTAGGGGTGAAAGTGGACGCGGGTGTCCGTGAGTCTGCTTAAATTTGCTCAGAAAAAAAGTTAGGTGGACATCCACATCTCATTTGATGAATTAAGCGGCCCAGACTGCAGCCCGTGAAGTCCACGTCGTGTCCACCAAAAGCCCGCATCGCTCTTCGCTCACCTCTCAAGCGAAGTCGCGAAGGGCTCCCTCTCTACCCTCGTCTCACCGCCGCCTCTCCCTAGTCTCCTCTCGACGTCGGCACGCCACCTTGCAAGTCTGCAACCATGAGCTTCTCCTCTCCACACGACCGCTACCGCCCACCTCTCCTCTCGACGCCGCTGGCTTGGATAAATAGAAGGTGTCGCCTCTCCTTCCCTAGTTCCCTCCCTGTCTTCCTCCATTCTTGCGCCCTGGAATTGACGCCACACTTGACGTAGGGAAGGGCGACAGTGCGACACCAGCGATGCCCCAACGTCGGTGACTACTGGATCTGAGCCGACGCCGTTCCTTTTCTTCCCATGCCATTCTTCCCCCGGACCTCCCTACCTTACCTTGCGGTGATGCTCTTGCGGCAATCGAAGGTATGGATCCCAAATCTTTGTTTTTACCTCAAACCGAATGGTAATCTAATTGGATTCGTGATTGTTGTTGGTAGATCTAAGATCTAGCTAACACATAATTTTTCTTGGGCAAAGAATGGTAGATATGATATTCATGGTCACTAGTATTGGTTTGCAGGGTGTTGGAAATTTGTAGCCTCTGGTCAGATTTCTTAGTTTATTTCTGATTTTTGTAAATTTAACACCATATACATTGAAATTTTAGGTTATCCTCAGTTCTCATTTTTTAGTTTGTCTAAGTGTAATACATCATTCTAGAGCAAACGAGCAGTTTGCAATCAACCGAAATGTGAGTCCTTTTGGAAATTCTGGCCAACGGAACATTTGGAATTCTGACCTTATTGCTATTGAGAGTTACTCATCTTTAAGAAGAACTATTTAGCACTAATCTTGTGTTTTATTTCCATTTTGTTGGTTCCATAAATGGATTAGCCATCCTCTAGCTTTATTTGCTTTATCTATGAGCTGGACATCTTCCCCTTGCTCTCTAAAGCCTTGCAAGCATGCTATTGCGGAGTCTACCCTCAGCAGCCAATTGGTTACTAGTCTAATCAAGAATTTCCATGTATATCTTTGGGCAGCATCTCTTGGTTCCTCTTGGGTGCAAGCTTTGCAGTAGGCTCACATGCATCCAGCGCTTCAATAGTGGCATGATGTCTTGATCTAGTGGTGCATCTATCAACAAAGGGAGCTAGAGCAGGTGTGCATCTTTGGCCTTCTTGTAACTTGTTCAGAAAAACCAGTGCAAACTCGTATTAGTTCAAGTGTTGTTCAAACTTGGACATTGTTCTGTCATTGTTGGGAAAAACTAAGAACTTGATGGATTGAAATTCCGTATTCTTATTATCATCTTTGTTTAGAGACTTTTTTATATTATCTATGGAAACAACATTGGATCTCCAATCAAAACAAGAGATATGATGTTTCTTTTTTTAAGAACCAGATATGATGTTTCTTACTTGCTGTTGTTTTTGCTCTTTGTAAGTAATGGAGAAGAAACAATGGAGCAGTATCAGGCTATTATCATAAGACTTATATACTAGTACTAGCAGAGCAACAGCAGGGTAGAAGAAGTAGTAGAGATAGAGCATTAACATTTGCATGGTGCCTAAGCAGTATATGTGTCTAGCCATTCTAGAAGAGGAATAGATGCATGTTAGTAACTTGATATATACAACAATAGATAATTCGTTTGTTATCTCAGCAAGAAAGAGAGTTTTGTAGGCTTCGTGGGTACCGCGTTTCTCGCATAAGAGTTTTGTGGACTACAACATTGACCTGCATAAGAGCTTGTGGCTAGACGGGCAAAACGCGGTCAGCATACAGGACGTCTCACTTGCATCCTGACCGTCATGGAGGTGCTGCATCCACGCCAAATTTGTTTGGGTGCGACGAAGGAGCTGCAGGTCGCAACCGCGACAACGGCGGCATTGGGAGGCTCAAAATTTTCTTTTCGAAAGTAACCCATGAAACAGATTAAGGCAGAGTGTAATTTTTAGAGAGGTGCTTCCATTCTTTTATTTTTTACAATTGCATAAATATTAAAGCATGAATGAAAGGTAGATGGTGGTTATTTACCCCTTTGCTTGCTTCAAGATTTGTGCAACTTGTATTGGGAGGGAAAGCATTAAAGCACTGCTATCTCGCTTCTACTAGTATTTTCTCTGTTGACTCATGGACCGAATCCATTCCTCGATCTAGAGGTGGCTACAAGGGCCGTGCTTTTGTGGGCTGACCCGAGGCACGGAGGATACGGTCTAGTCCGGTACGAAGTGGGCCGTACCATGCGGGTACAGTACTGTAGCTCAGGCCGTGCCGGGCCCAAGAGACGGGCACGATGGGCAGTATAGCCCAGCACAGCGGCGGCATGTCGGCACGGCCAGGGCATGGAAGCATGGTCGTGAGCCGTGGCAAGGCACAGCGCACTGCTGTGGGCTTGCTACAGGGGAGGAGCGGGGTTGGGTGGGGTTTTACCTAGCCACGGCGTTGTTCGTGAACTGCACACCCGCGTCGCCGTCCGTGGCAACCGTGCTTGCCAGAGTCACCGGACTGCCATCGTGGCCCTTGGCCGCCTCGCCTCCAGGTCGTCGTGCTGCTATGGGGAGGGGAGGAGAGGACATGGCTGCCTCAGCTCCTATGCCTTGACTGTCGTGCCCCGCGCCACCCCGTGGTAGCCGACTTTGACAATCTCAATCGGGTAGTCTTTGTATATATACGTAGTTACTGTATTCTTTTCCTTATCGGGTGTACCTCACACCAAGGTGTAAAGTTTTTAACGAGACAGTAACTCTATACACATGTTTAAGATTGAATAAAATTCACTTTTTTCCTCCCAATATTTGTGTCCATTTGCCTCAACTCTATACGTCTCCGGGCCCTTTCCTCTCATCGAAATAGTGTAAATAGGTCGGGCATGGGTCGGCGCAGCACGAAGCCGTCACTGGCACGACACGACACGATACGGCGGGTACGACAAGCCATCACGGCCCGGCATAGTTTAGACTCGAAACACGATAAACCCATGCCGTGTCGGGTCCCCTACCAGGCCAGCCCGGCACGACGCCCACCTCTACCTCGATCCCAACCTATACTCCACTACTCATGAGGAGCTCACTATTGCCGGATAGTGCGAAGATTAAAGAACTGCATGTTGATGAATTGATCAATTCCTTGCTAGGATGCACGAATCCACAATCCAACTGTCCTTGAATAGAATACTCCATATATGCTTGCACCTTTTATTTCCTTTCTCTTAAAGCGTATCAAGGGGCACAAACTACCTACCTAAACTTAATTTGGCTACTTTTACAATAGTGCAGAACCTAGAATTTATTATGCATACTAGTCTCTACTACTTCTAATTACCAGTTGGTGGCGGTGGTCCGTTTTCCCACCACTCCCCTCCCAGCCTCCAGACCCACGTTTTGATAATTGATTGGAAATTGATATCTCTGTAGAAGATTACGTAAAATTTGGACAGTAGAAAAGGAAAGTAGTAGTGTGTAGAAAAGGAAAGTAGTGGTGTATCGTACCACGATTTGATAATTGATTGAAAATTGATATCTCTGTAGAAGATTACGTAAAATTTGGATAGAAGAAAAAGGAAATTTTGCTTTGTCTGCCCGTGAGTCTGTGATGGCGCCATTGCAACGCGCAAATCAAGGAAACGTATGTACTTGACGTGGTCTTATAAGCATGCAACCGTCGCCCACTACTACAGAACTGGGCATCACAACCGGCCTATTAGAAGCGGTTTGGTGCGAACCCGTTGTGATCTTCGAACCAGAAGCGGTTCGTTGGCAACGGTCCGGAGAGGGCTTCCAGGAGCGGTTGGAGACACGAACGCGCACGAAGGTTGCGTTCTAGAAGTGGTTCTTTTCTCAAACCGCCGATTTTGAAGCGGTTTGAGAAAAGAACCGCTTCTAAACGCAACCTTCAGCGGTTCGTGTCTCCAACCGCTCGAAGCCCTCCAGCAGCGTATTTAAACCCTTCTTCCTCCATGCGCCACAGAGATGCGAATCGATCGAGCAGAGAAGGCCGACCAAGCTATTTGTTCTTGGGGAGGTGCTGTCCAAATTTTTAATTGGAGGTGATTAGCTCTAAATTAAGTGTTTCAAAGTTAGTAACATCATGTGAACATCCTTCTCACCTAGATATTGCTATTTTTTTCAATGGATGTGGAGAAATCTTGAACTTTTTAAGCATTATCGAAAATTTGTTTTCCGTGCCTTGTTTTATTGTTGTATGAAGATGTAGATGGAGATCTAGTTCAAAATATGACATTACAAGGTAAAGGTGATTGGAAGCTTTAGATCTATGTGGTTGTTAGCTTTAGAATCTTAAATATCACAATATTGGGAGAGATCTAGGTACAACATTGCAAGGAAGTAACTATTGGTGCATGAAATAAAATAGAAAAACATGTAGAAGGATAAAAAATAATTACAAAGGTAGGAAGAGATACAAAATAATTAGAAAGGTAGGTCTTTAATTGGATGACAGTGTAGGTGGAGTTTTTTTTGTTGGGTTTAAATGTTACGAAATTTAAGTTAGGTTATAATTTTTCTAACGGAATTTGTTATAATTTTTAATGAAATTATAACTTGGTATAGATGAATCGACAATGGATGTACAATGCGGACCGTCACTCCAGAGAGTTCATTGATGACGTGCAGGCTTTTCTCGATGCGGCCATTGCATTCTTGCCTCCAGGCAGCTTCATATGTTGTCCGTGTGTAGATTGCAAGAATGAGAAGGAGCACTCCCAGCGATGGCAAGTTATGAACCACTTGATCATGAGAGGTTTCATGCCAAACTATACCTGTTCGAGCAACCATGGCGAAGTTGAGGTGATTAGCCAGGAAGACGATGAAGAAGACGAGGAAGATGGATTCAACAGTATCCCGGACGACACGCAATCTTGTTCGTGGAAGAAACACTTGGTGACTTTGGTGATGATGAGCTAGACCGGATCTTTGCGTGACGGAGAGGAGACTACAGATGAAAGACGATTCGAGAAGTTCAGCGCATGTTAGAGGACCACAGAACTCCTTTGTACCCAAAGCGTAGGCGGGGCCACAAAAAGCTGCGTACCACACTAGAACTCATGCAATGGAAGGCTAGAAATGGTGTGTCGGATAAGGGATTCGATGAGGTGTTATCACTCGTAAAGAAGTTGCTTCAGAAGATAACACTCTGCCGAATCTACATATGAAGCCAAGCAAGTCGCGTCGCCGGGATTGGAAATACTGAGAAGATACACGCATGTCCTAATGATTGTATCTGTATCGTAATGAGTATGCCGATTTGGATGTTTGTCGGTGTGCAGAGAATCACGGTATAAGGTGAAGCGTGGCGATCCGGTGAAATAGATGGGGCGTAGGAAGAAGAGACCTCCGGCTAAAGTGTTGTGGTATTTCCTGTGATCCCCGATTGAAAGCGTATGTTTGCTAACAAAGCGCATGCCCGGATGATGCGTTGGCACAAAGAAGAGCGTAAGGACGGCGGGATGCTTAGACACCTGCAGATGGCTCACAGTGGAGGAAAGTCGACCGAGACGTGCGGACTTCGCAGATGAGGTGAGAAACATAAGGTTTGGGTTGAGTACCGATGGGATGAATCCTTTCGGAGAATTGAGCGGCGACCATAGCACGGCCCGTTACACTATGTATCTATAACATTCCTCCATGGTGTGCATGAGCGAAAGTACATCATGATGCCGTTGTTGATCCAAGGCCCCAAGCAACCGGAAATGACATCGATGTCTACACGAAACCATTGGTTGAAGATCTTGTGACGTTGTGGGACGATGGTGCAAGGGTATGGGATGAGTACAAAAGGGAGTATTTCACCCTACGTGCATTGTTATTTGTAACAATCAACGACTGGCCTACTCTCGGTAACCTGTCCGGCCTAACTATCAAAGGATATAGAGCCTACATCCAGTGCTTAGATGAAACGGACGGCACATACCTGAAAAACTCTCGGAAGGTTGTGTACATGGGTCACCGTAGGTTTCTTCTTCTGAGTCACCGTTGCGGAAGGAAGGCGGGGAAATTTAACGAGCAACGGACCTTCGTGCAAGGCCTCGGCATCGTAGTGGGCCACGTGTGTTTGCTATGGTAAAGGATTTGAAAGTAGTATTTGGAAAGGGTCCTGGAAGCAAACATGTGCAGAATGAGGATGGTCATGCACCCATGTGGAAGAAGAAGTCAATATTTTGGGACTTGCCTTATTGGGAAGTTATGGAGGTTAAATCACTCACTTGACTTCATGCACATCACGAAGAATATGCGCTTGAACACGCTAGGCTACATAGATATGTACGGAAAATCGAAAGATACCTTGCAAGCTTGGAAGGACCTTAAACTCTTGGGCGAGGAGCGACCTACATCCCAAAAGAGAGAGAAAGGACAACATTACCTACATCCTGCGAGCTACACTCTAAGCAAAGAAGAGAAAAAAGCGTGATAGAGTTCTGAGCAGTGTGAAGGTCTCTTAGGATACTCCTCGAATGTAAAGAGACTCGTAAACACGAAGAGAATAAAATCGTACACATGAAATCCCATGACTGTCTTGTGTTAATGACACGTTGCTCCCGATGGTCGTGAGAGGCATCTTGCCCAAGTGGGTACGAGGACAATCACAAAGCTGTGTTCTTTTTCAACGCCATTTCACGAAGGTCATCGACCCGGATAAACTAAGTAAGGCTGCGGGATGACGTGGTACAAAGTTTGGTTAGTCTTGAGATGATCTTTTCTTTTGCATTCTTTGATATTATGGTTCATCTCACTATTCACCTTGTCAAAGAGATAGGTATCCTTGGACAGTGTATCTACACAACATGTTCCCTTCGAGAGGTACATGAGTGTGCTAAAGAAGTATGTTCAGTAACCGTTCTCGTCAGGAAGGATGCATTGCCGAGGGTTATGGGACGGAGGAGGTGATTGAGTTTTGTGTGGATTACATTAATGATCTAAACCCGATCGGCGTCCCTATATCACGCCATGAGGGAGGCTACGGGAAAAGGGACACTAGGAAGGAAAGCAATTGCATGCAATGATCTTCTTACATTTAAGCAAGCACATTTCACGGTTTTGAAACAATCAACTATAGTGGCCCGTATGTCTTTGAGCACAAGAGTATTCTCGCGCGATTTCGGGGAGGTCCGAGGATTGGATAACACTGAAGCACATGGATTCTTTGGTAGCTTGGTTACAAAAGTACATCCTTTTGAAAGGGTCGGACAATGAGCAGTTACAGCGCTTGGCTCGGGGACCATCTAGAGAAATCGTGACATTCAAAGTGCGAGATAAATGGTTACATATTTTACACGGATCGCGGGATAACAAGAGCACCAACCAAAATAGCGGTGTCCGATAGACGCAGAAGACAACAAAGGCAAGGTGGATACATATTATGGTTTCATAGAAGAGATATGGGAGCTTGACTATGGACCTTTGAAGGTTCCTCTATTTAAGTGCCAATGGGTCAAACCGACTTCAAGCGGTGTGAAGGTAGACAAATACGGTATGACAATCGTGGACCTCATGCAAGTCGGCTATAAGCGCGAACCGTTCGTCCTCGCGAACGATGTGAGACAGTCTTCTACGTAATGGACATGTCAAGCAAACCTAAGAAGCATAAGGACAAGCGAAAGATTGTAGTACTAAGCCAAAGCGACATGTGGTTCTACAAGGCAAGCGAAGGATTGTTGGAGTTGAGGGCGTCACGCAGGCGAGGAAGAGTATAGTCGATTCGACGAGATCCTCCTTTATTTGTGGATGTCGACATAAGCCTCCTCAATGACACAGACGTGGATACTCCTTTCATACGTCACGATCATAATGAAGGAACACTTGTAAAGACAAAATGCGTTACTACTTAAGATGTACCCTCTTGTATGAACTATGTATATGTAAGTCTTTTACAAGTATGAAGTGTTTATTTGGAATGAATGTAAAGTGCCAAAATTCGGAATGAAACTAAAGTGCTCAAAGCATTTTGTGAAAATTATGGAATGAAAGTAAAGTTCTAAAAGCTTTTAAAAATTACGAAATGGCGAAGTGCTAAAAGGTTTTTCAAAAATATAGAATGAAACTAAATTGCTAAAAGCATTTTTAAAAATTCAAATGAAATGGCGAAGTGCTAAAAGCATTTTTAAAAATTCGAAATGAAAGCTGAAGTGCTAAAAGTTTTTCAAAAATATAGAATGAAACTAAATTGCTAAAAGCATTTTTAAAATTACGAAATGGCCCGAAGTGCTAAAAGTTTTTCAAAAATATAGAATGAAACTAAATTGCTAAAAGCATTTTTAAAAATTACAAATGAAATCAAGTGCTAAAAGTTTTTCAAAAAATATAGAATGAAACTAAATTGCTAAAAGAATTTTTTAAAAATTATGAAATGAAAGCGTAGAAAGTAAAAGCACTCTTTAAAAATTGTGAAATTAAAGCTCAAGCGGTTTGAGAAAAAACCGCTTCTAGAGCGCACCATTCAAGAGCGGTTAGTAATAAGAATCGCTTCTAGAACGCAACATTGAAGCGGTTTTAGAAAGAACCACTTCTAGAGTGGACTATTGTAAGCGGTTAGTAACACCAACCGCTTGTAGAAGTCATCCTCTACAAGCGGGTTGATCTAAATCCGCTTGTAGAGATATTCTACAAGCGGTTCGTTCTGAACCGCTTGTAGAAGTCATCCTCTACAAGCGGTTGGTTCTAAAACCGCTTGTAGAGATTTGCTACAAGCGGTTGGTTATTAGAACCGCTTGTAGAAGTGCTCCTGTATAAATTTGAAACGCCCGCCCTTTTCTCACACGAAATTTTCTAAGTCGGTCGACCCCGCGCGCAGCGCTGCAGCTCTGTCTCTCTCGGCGCCGCCTTGCCGCCTCCGTCCGGACCGCGTCGCCGTCCTCGTCGACGCCGTCGGCCTCCTCCGCCACCTCTCGACTCCTACTCACCACCTCGCCGACTTGATCCACGTGTCTTGCGCTTCATTGCCCTCGTCGCCGACGTCACTCCACCCCGACCGCCGAAGCCTTCTCTACCACCCCGCCGACGCCTACTCCACCACCAAAGCGCCGCCACACCGCCGTCCACCCAGGAGGACTGAGGTATTTGAGTGCACGATCGTCCTCCTCTCTAGTTTATTTGCCCACCACATGTTCGGTGAAATGCCCACAAGTGCTGTGCTTGCTTGAAATTTTAATTCTAAATTAAACCAAAATGTATATTTTTCACTTAGTATGGAATTACAGAACAATGCATATTTTCTTTTTTCTTTTTATTATATTGTTGTTTTTTATTTAATTTTGAATTTCAGTTCTAGTTTAGGATTTGTATATTAATTTAACTACTAATTTCATCTAATTTTTATTTCAAATCTATGTTAATTTTCATTGTTAGTTTTTATTTAGTTTTGCATATCAATTTTAGGTAGAATTCATATACAAATCCAGTTGATAATTTTTATCTGTTTGGTTGGTCATATAAGCAAATGCTCCTAGCCAATCAAAGATTATCTGCCTATATTCTTCGTTTAAAGAAACATTCCTAGTTTGTGATAATTGGCACGATATATGTTCAAGA
The DNA here is from genome assembly GCA_036346275.1 of Otatea glauca. Taxonomy (NCBI): domain Eukaryota; kingdom Viridiplantae; phylum Streptophyta; class Magnoliopsida; order Poales; family Poaceae; genus Otatea; species Otatea glauca. The sequence goes on along the minus strand of CM070732.1, from coordinate 4,002,664 downwards.
TGATAAACTAGCATGTAGGGTTCTACCAGATAGATCTAATCATCACGATCAAAACGACTAACTAATATGACCTACTGTTCTAATAGAAAGGCACATGATCCTAGTGTTGCCCCCGATTATAGTTTTATACAACACAAGGATCAAACACGGTCAATGTTGCACATTTACTTTTGACGGATTTTTGCGGAATTAGTAGAGATGGCGCAACCAGGACGTGGTGACCCTACTTTCGATGAGGGAGAACAGTTCCTGTTGGACTCCATCGCGCTGGGTACCATCGAAGGTGATGGTAGCGATCTTTACCGGGGCTAATGGTGGTTCCGGTGAGGCCGTTGAAATTGCGGTGATGAAGCCATTGACGCGGGAGCCACTGAGCCCGATAACACTGGTTCCGGCCAGGATGAGGTACAGACAGAAGAATATAATCCCCGTAGACATGTTAATTAATCGTAATTCATTAATATAATACACTCTGACACGTTTGTACATATGTTTATGTATTTCAAGCCCCGTGCATCGAGCAACCAATCCACGCATCGGGGACCTAACAAGAAGCCGTCCACGACGCATGTGTTTACCGATGTTAACAACGAAGGGATGCCGGTTTACCCTCTTTTAGCAGTTGGGCCGTACAACAACGCTTGCGGTTACCACGTGAGGGATCACGTCCCAATTAGCATCAGAAAATGGGCGAAGTTCCTCAAGCTACCAAGGACACCGCTCGGCAAGATATTAAGGAAAATTTCACATTTTCTCAAGGGTCGAAGACAAGGCCAAGAAATTTACTTTGAAGAAGATGGCAACAATGTTTGAGGCTTGAAAGGCGTCTCGGCCGCAAATGCGTGCGAGAAGGAGAAAGACCCGACTTCAACCAATTTCCTAAGTTGGCGGATCACTGGGATTCGAGGAGTTCAAGCTGTCAGCTGAGGGCCAGGCCGCGAGTCAGAAGAACAAGGCCAATTCACAGATGAAGAAATACCACCACCATCTTGGCACCGGTGGTTACATCAAGGCTGTACCAAAATGGGAGAAGCGGGAAGAAGAATTAATGGCGAAGGACGTCACACCGGCTACCGCTCTGTGGGAACAGCGTCTGCGCAATTGGTTCATGGGTCATGGGGGGAGCCTTTCAGATGACGGCAGTTTGGTGATGGCACCAGGAGTACAAGAGGCTGGCCAAAGGATTGTACAAGCCGTTGGCGATCTCGAGCAGTACATTGGTGCAGACGGGGAGAATGACGAGCTAACACATGCCCTTGAAAACCACGAGCACCCGGGGCGGACACGAGGTATGGGCAAGGCGGCGCCGTGGAAGTATGGTTTCGCTAAGGGCGCACATACGCGTGTGAGCCGGCATAGAAGCAAATCAATAGAATCACGTAAAGTGTACCAATTGGAACAAGAGCTCGAGCAACCCGAGGCTAGCATCGGCGACATAGTTGCGCAACAAGTACAAATTGCCCTCGGCAAGCTTCAAGGACTAGGTCCGAGCAATCGGTAGGACTCGTGATCAGCCCCTCCGCGGCGAAGTAGCTGCGCGTCCCACCGGGCCCCAGGCGGACACCTTGCTATCCGTTATCTGTGGATGACATAAGGGTTCGCCGCCGATGTGAGTGCTGCGTTGATGCGCGTAACCTCTCCATCAAGGTGGCTTACGGCATGGCATATCCGGTGGGCTGGGCGGATGTTCCATCGCAGCGAGATACCCCGGGTTACTCAAAGGTCGCGGTGGAGGAGGTCTTGGCGGATTTGAAGAACTTCACCTCGATATTCTTTGGAGGCGACGAGCGTGACCAAGCTTGAGCAGGCCCTCCACAATATCATCCTTTGGCGCAAAGCGGTACATCATATTTCCAGGTGGTATGGGCGCGTCATCTCCACCACGGCAACCCACGCCTCCTCCGCGTCACCGCCACGCAATGCCTCGCCAATAAAGCAGAGTAGAAGCCCTACTCCACCACCGCAGCCTCCTGTGTCTCCACCGCTCCACGCAGAAGCCCTACTCCACCACCAAACATCTCAAACAAAAAGAACCCTCTAGGAAAACCACGCCACCATCTCCTCCAGGAAGAAGCTCGATAACAGAATGAAGGCTCCCCACTGCTCCCAAGAAGGCGGAGTCCACCGATCGGCCAAGGTAAAGGAACCTCCAAAGAGGGCATATGATATGAATAAGGAGGAGAGGCGCAATCACTAAAGCGTATGGCTGCACACTTCGCAAAAAGAAGGTAGAGCCAAAGGTACCAAGCCGATCCAAAAGCGGCGAGAACACTTGCGACATGCCGCAAAGTCAGCCACTGCTGCCGCCCAACTATGAGCAGACAATAATTAAGGCTACGGAAGAATAAGCGTGGTCGGCGGCGGCAAAGAAGAAGAAGAGAGACCAAGATCGGAGAACCTCGAGAGGTTTATGAAGGAGGCGGGACTCGGTTCCACGGTGTAGCTCTTGGATTAGCAGATGATATCCCAATGGCAAAGGTCGGATGGCAATTTCGGTTGGTAGGAGGTGATTGACCCAAATGAGATAAAGGATCGCCAACCAAGATGCGGCAATTTCACGAATGGTACATGATGAGTGCGCTCAAGGAAGAACGATGTTCCTCCGTATCAAAGAAGATGATTTTTATCGCGGGGACAACACCATATGGCTCGAATTTGACGACTTATACAATATTTACCATGCCGACTCCATCAACGTGTCTCTCATGAGTCTTTGGTGCTGTAAGTGTCAAGCTCATACCTTTACCGTGTGCTTCCTCGTACAATAAAATTGCAACTATCCTTTCTATGTAGAATGGAGATACAACGATGTAGAAAGAGAATATCTTCAACGTGGGCTTCATCGACCCGAGATTGTTAACGAGTTCGTCTTTGGATACAACCGAAAGGATCTTGAAGATTACATTCTCGATGCATTCTTGGGACAGCACTACAAACCGTACATATACGCCCTTCAACCGAGTATGTATATATACAACTTCTCGTTCTTATATTTTCCAAGGCATTTATAATACTACTAGCTAACTAGTTACATATATGTTGCAATACATGAATAGGTTTCACTTTGGATCCTTCTTGTCATCAAGCTTGATAGCGACGGATCATTGTTCAAGACTCAAAAGGACTCGGTGAAAAAATTTCAATTTATCATTAACACCCTAAGCGGTATATAGCACATATATATACGATAGTTTTCCTTATTATATATATTGAAATACCTTGCTAATTCCAACTCTGATAATTACCATTCATACTAACGCATCACACAGGACATTCGCACGGTTTCGAAAGAAGCAACAAGGAGAATTCGAGAACGAATTTGATGTACAATTAAGCACTCGAGTACGTATTAAAGAATATTAATATGCCGTAACAGTTTTTCATCCCAATAATCGTGTTCTTTTCAAATTGCATCGCAGGTTCTACAACAGACGGGTGGAAACAACCTATGTGGCTATTATGTGTGCCACTATATGCAAAGTATTACCCACGGTGATGTGCCGACAACCAACGCCGAGGTAGTGTAGTGCACATGTCAAATTCTTAGTACTTACACTTTAATAATTACATGTCTAGAGATTTATTTACCTCCGCTTTGTCACCCAACATCGATGTGCAGGCGTGATCCCGCCGCACGGGTTGCAAACAATCCAAGACCAACTCATCGGCTTTATTGTCGATTTAGATTGTATCCACCAAAGGCGAGTTCCACGCAAATGGTTGGAGAGATTGTCCTGAAATAAGGACAGGTGAACTGACATCAACATCGACCAAGGGCACAAAGAGCGACGCACGCAAGAAATGAGCTTAAGATTCGCCCTTTTATTCTTTGAAACTTGTAAAAGTGGCTTATTATTTCATGTGTTGATCAACTTGTTCATTTTTTAGTTTGTAATTATCTGAATGAATACTCATGACTAATATATATATATTTAAGTGTGTCAAAAAATACTCATGAAGTTCTATTTATTTTAATTGTCAAAATCTATATCAAAAACCCCTCTGAAAACATATTCTATATTGAATATAATCAAAACGCTACGCTGTGAGACTCTTCACAAGCGGTTGGTAACTCCAACCGCTTGTGGAAAGAGCCTCTCCACAAACGGTTCGTAACACCAACCGCTTTTGGAGAGAACCTCTCCATAAGCGGTTGGTTACACCAACCGCTTGTGGAAATATCGAACCACAAGCGGTTCGGGGAACCGCTTGTGATACCCGACGGGGTATCACTCCCGGTTGCTTACAAGCGGTTCTAGAACCGCTTCTGAAAGCGGTTACGAACCGCTTGTGCATGCCCGATCCGCAGTAGTGGCCGTCCGCCCCGCCTCAACTCGTCTCGCGCGTGCAAGAAATAGAGCAAGCCGAGCGAGAACCATGGGGACACCATGGCCGTCGACGTTGATGCCGCCGCGTGCCCGTTCCCGAGCAAGTCGACCAACCTCTTCATGCAGATCATCGTCCACCCGGACAGCACCATCACACGCCCCCTCGTTCCCACCTCCCCGGCCTCCGACGCGGGATAGGCCATCTCCAGGTACGTGCCCCTCGACACCTCCCGTGGCACGTTCCTCCACCGGTACGTCCCCAACCCCATCCCGCCGTCGCCGTCCAGGTTCCCCGTCATCCTCTACTTCCACGGCGGGGACTTCATCGTTTCCTCCGCCAAAACTGCCTTCTACCATGCCTCCTACGAGGCCATGGTGGCGACCATCCCCACCATCGTTGCCTCCTTAGACTACAGCCACGCTCCCGACCACCGACTGCCCGCCGCCTACCGCTATGCTCTGGCTCTACGACGCGCATGGAGACCTCTCCCGGTGCTTCGTCATGGGAAGCAGCTCCGGCGGGAACATGGCATTCAACACCGACGTCCGGACCAAGGGCCTTGTCTTGAGCCCCGTTGCGGTGCGGGAGCTCATGCTACACCAGCCTTACTTCGGCGGCGGCGAGCGGACGCCATCGGAGGCAAAATCGGAGGATGACTTCATGCTATCCTGGAGGCAAACGACAAGCTCTGGAGCCTCGAGCTGCCAGCGGGTGCGAACCACGGCCACGAGTTCATGAACCCGATGAAAGCGTTGGTGCCAGACACTACGATCGGGCTGCCACAGTGCCTGGTGTCCAGGAGCGACGGTGACCTGCTGATCGATAGGCAGAGAGACTTCGTCCGGTAGATGCAGGAGCACGACGTGGAGGTCATCGCGAAGACGGAGGGCGCAAGGTTCCACACTGCAGAACTCTTTCGTGCCGGAGAAGGCCGAGGAGCTGTTCATGGCTGTGCGCGAGTTCGTTTACGTCGGCGATGCCTGATTCGCTCGGGTGCATGACTGCATGCAATGGAGCTCACAGCCACAGAGTGCTTCTGTCGAGTGTACGTGCAACTGCAAGTGCAAGCGAACTTGTCCCATCTTCTCTGATAGCAATCCACACCTTGAGGTTCCATTTTTAGCGCAGAACTGTTTCACAAATTTTTTTTCTTCGTTCACTAAACATATTTCAAAGGCAAGATCATGGCATCATAACTCTGGACCTTCGATTGGTTGAACTTGACGCTCTAAGGGTGATTAAAGCGAACTACTTTAGATTTACAAGCCACATGCAGGTTAGATTATTGTGTGCTAGGCTTCCTAGCAACATCGTGGATGATGGTTGTTGGCATTGCCCTCGACCTCGTCAGTAGCATAGCGTTGTGATTTGTGAACCTGTGCGTGTCACATCACGTGTAGCCTAACTCGGGTATGGCTTAAATAACGAGAATTGCTATAAAATTGTCGCATGGTTTCAAGGACAAAACTTTCGAATTTTTGACCTTACGATTTTGCATGGAGATTCGACTCTCCACGCGTGGGGCAATTCGGTCGGATTTCACGGTTCTGTGCGCGCAAGCGCAACTACCGATGGCCGCGCCCACGTGCAAGCCCAATCGATGCACAGGTGCAGCTCCTCGTCCTTGGGAAGGTTCTCTTTCTTACCCCTCTACGGTCCCTCGATCTATCTACCACCTGATTATGAAAAGAAGGTGATACAGATAGTAAAACATTATCATCAAACATGATTTTTTTCATAATTCCCAGATTTGTTTTATGATTCCGGCTAGGAATAGCGAGATAGGCCTGACAAGGGCAGCCACGGAGCGGAGCATAGTCGGGCATGGTGATGGAGTAGAGGAGGCGTGTAGACCAAGTACAGTGGAGAAGACACGATGTGGGTCAGGCAGAGCTCAGCTGGTTACTTCAAACGAGTCGATGACTTGATATAAGCCAACTCGATGTATTAGATAACATGATTTTTTTATTCGTAGCAACACATGATCATTTTCTTTTATTACTTGACCTTTATGTTTCTCTATCAATTTTGTTTTCAGTAGCAATGCACAGGCACTGAACTAGTAGTGTACTATTGGTCGCTCCCAACCATCCATTCTTCAATTCTGCACCTTTCCTCTTCAAAAGAAACTCTGCATCACTCTAGCACAGCGCAATCAGCTGTGCGCATGCATGCATGGGCAGTTCAGCCGGCCTATATAAACGAATATAAGCGCAGGTGAAGGAAGTATGCAGATGTACTCCTTGTATACCAAGAGCATCTCCAAAAGAACTCTCCAAAACTCACTCTCTAAAAGCAATATTTAGTTAACTCTCCAAAAAAATACCTCTTCATATCTCCTCCCTCTCCAACAGCACTCTCCATATCACACTCTCTATTTTCTCTCTCCTATATTCTAATTATATTCCACATAACCGTCATAACAGCAACCATTTTTTACCTAAATTCAAATGGCTATATTTGAATGTGAGAATTTAAAAATTGAAATTTATTGTGACGACCACATTGTAACGATTATCTTTGAACGGGCAAATTCGAACGGCTATATTTGAACGCGAGAATTTTAAATTCAAATTTTCCTATAACGGTGAAAGCATCAAGGCCCCCAATTCCTTTATGGTTTTGGTAATTAATGACAATCACGGTTAAGGGACTAATATTTTCTTTGAGAATGTTGAAAATAGGTTGGTCCTAGGATTGGTGAACAAGAAAGCGTGAAAGCAGCATAAAAAAAGATCAATGCATCAAGCAAATGAAAAAGGTATAAATTTAAGGATATTTTTTAGTCTTTCACCGATCTCAGAGTTTGGAGAAAAGATCGGATTGCTAGAAATAGGGCCGTACTATTAAGAGGGGTCTTGACGATTATCTTGATATCGTTTAGGGTTTAAAGGCTCAAATTCCTTGCTTAAGATCATGCATCGTGTCAAATCAAAATTTCATTGAAAAATCTGATGATTTCTTAAAGAAGCATCTGGCAGCCCGATGCTACCGCCCATGGCAGCCCGGTGCTATCAGAAGAGCGGTAGCACCGGTTCCCAGAGCAGTGTGTAAAAACCCGACAAGGAAAAGTTTGGGGGACCTGGGAGGGCGGTACTACCGCACATGGTAGCCCGGTGCTACCGGGCAAGCGGTAGCACTGGTCTAAATGCCTGGTGTAAAAATTCCAGAAGGGTGCATTTTTGGGCATTCTAGCAATCTGGTGCTACCGCCCATGGTAGCTTGGTGCTACCAGGCGAGCGGTAGCACCGGATAAAATGTCTGATGCAAGAATTCTAGAGAACCCTCCTTTGGGTGAGGAAAAATAAAAGGAGCCCGGTGTTACCGGTCCCAGTTGGGCGGTATCACCGAACCCTCTGCACAACGGCCTCTGGCAGTGCATTTATTGCACTATTCTGACCGTTGAATTAGAGCCCGCTGCTACTGGTCCTACATGGGCGGTAGCACCAGAAATTCTGACATGCTCTATGATTCGAGCTCCAACGGCTAGTACGGTTGGTGGAGGCTATAAATACACCCCACCTGCATTCTAGAGTCTCTCTTGGTCCTCATTGATGATATTTGAGCTCTAGCAAGCCTTCTACTCTCTTGTGTGCATTCAATTCTTATTTTGAGAGGGTTAGGAACATTTTCAAGTGTGTATTTAGTGTTTGAGCCTTTAGATACTTGATTCAAACTCAAGTAAGTATTAAGATTTGTTACTCTTGGAGGTTGCCGCCTCCTAGATGGCTTGGAGGTGATCGTGCGCGGTGAGCTTCTCGACGGAGGTTGTGAGAAGCCCCGCCAAGTTGTGAAGGCCAGAGCTCGCCTACCTGGAGCGGGAAAGAGCTACCAAAGTGATTGAGGAAGGCTCAAGAGGTTGGAGTCAGCTTGAAGTTGTTCAAGTCACCTTAACATGGATTAGCGAAGACCGGCAAGTCTTCGAGACCACAGGATAAATTCTTGTGTCCCCTTCTCTTGTGGTTTGCAAATTATTATTCTTGTGCACAATTTATTTTCCTAGCAATTCAAGTATATTCGTCTTGGGATTAAATTCATATCTTGCTTATATTTAGATTGTTGGAGATCTTACTGTTCACTAGAGAAGTTAGTCTTAAGTTGTCATAATTACAATTCTTGTTTAGTGATCTTGTTAATTGCAATTAGAGTCAAAAAGTTTAGAAACCTACTATTCATCCCTCTCTAGTCGGTTATCCTTGATTCTACAAGTGATATCGGAGCCTAGGACTCTCATTTGGGGCTTTACCGCCTAAAGAGTAAGTATGGCTAGTGATAGGGTATCAATAGGCAAAGCATCTTTCTTTGATGGCTCAAATTATGCTTATTGGAAAATTCGAATGTCTGTTTATCTCAAGACCATGAGCCCGAGCATATGAAGAATTGTGGATAGGGTTTCACTACGGGAGTAAATCCCACTCTCACTAATGCACAAGAAGAGCGAAACACTCATCTCAATGCTCAAGATCTGAATGCTCTCTTTGGAGCTTTGAATAAGGATGAGTTCAATCGACTAAGCAATCTCGAAATGGCTCATGAGATTTGGACTACCCTTTCGAAAATTCATGAGGGAACGTCCGCAGTCAAAGAAACTAAATTGCACATGCTTCGGATAAAATACGAAAGTTTCATTATGTTACCTCATGAGAGCATCAATGAGATGTACTCACGGCTTAACAACATAGTGAATTAGCTCAAAGGCCTTGGGTGTCACTAACTGATTTCGATGTTGTTCGTAAGATGTTTAGGGCTCTTCTGGACAAATATGAGACTTTGGTGACGTTGTTTCTCAACTCACCGAAGTTACTGAGGATGACGCCCACCGAACTTCTTAGAAACCTCATTACAAATGAGCTTTACAAGAAAGTCATTTGGAGCAAAGCTCTTCAAAGAAGAAGAATATCGCTTTCAAGACGAAAGCGGAGTCAAGCGATAAGGCGCTTAATGACTCCGATGATGATGAGGACACCGAGGATGAAATAGCTGTAAGACCCCGTTCTTGCAAACAGGAACCTCCATGTGATTACTGTACTAGTCCCATGATCAGTGGCTAGCACTCACATGTTTACAACATTCATATCACGACCACAAGATAAATATCTGACAGGCATATATTACAAGCAGTAATAATTATACAGAGTTAAATTTTTACAACAGCGGAAAAATAGAGGAATTAAAAACTCCAAAAGCCACGTGGTTTGCCCGCTAACCCTCAGGCAACTGACTTGGCAAACCTAGGGAAACTCATCGTCAAAAGTCCCGCACCTTGCGTGAAAGTAAAAGTCGTCTGGCGCTTCGCAGGCTTCGTCCTCTGATACAGCAGATGCAAGATTGAGTACTTTGGTACTCAGCAAGACTTATAGTGTTTGACGGATGCAATAAAGTAATTATGCAGTCTAATCAATGCAGGTTAGAGGTTATTTTGCGGTTGCACAAACATTTGAGAATATGACATAATAAATTGAAACACCGCATTTTCAAATGAGCATTTGGAATATAAAGGGATAATCAAATAACCAAGTCCTTCAACCCAGTCTACCCGACTGCAAAGATCCCCGGAGTCTGTTCTCTGACCCAAAAGTTAGTTGCAAAACGGTTTCCTTTTTAAACCCAATTTTTCCAGAAAAGTACCAAATCATTCTAACATTGGAATGACTTCACCAAGCGTCCATAACCGTGGACACGGCTAATCGATTAGTTTTACACTCTGCAGAGGTGTACAGCTTTACCCACAAGGAATGATCAACCTCTTTTGCCAGGCCAAATTACACACTTCCTGTGGTGTGTCGGCAAGGAGATCATACAGAGCCGTTACATTATCTAAGTGTGGCTTTGAACCAGCCCGGGACGTTTGACCCTCGCCATGGAAACAGAAACACTCACCCAAGACGTGGATCCTTTCACATCACACCCAACACCACGTTTCTGTTCACGGCAAGGCGTGCACCGTTGCATTGGTAAGTAAACCCCCTACATACAGACCGAACCGGAATGCCTGTGCGTTACTCCCGCCTTCCTTAGATACAAAGCCACACCTAAACAACTTAATGGGCTAAGACTGTCCCATACCAGCCCTCGTGGTTGTACGAAATTCTCGGATCTATAGCGTCCCATTGCTCGGTCCTTAATCCGACACGGGCGATACTCCACCCTAACTACGTGCAATTCCCTCTGCACCTCCGGCTATTGCCAATAATCGCCCGCATCAAAGCCATAGTTTTATTTTGGGTTTTTAATTAAAGTACCAGCAACATTTTCCCAAATGAGGATCATACATTCGTTGAAAAGAATAAAAACACGATCAATAGCTTTAAGCATATATTTTATGCTAGCGGTTGAACCCAAAATGACATTAAGCATGTCTAGTTTTCCAACTAAGGCTTACAAGGTTCACATGTTCATACAGATTGAGGCAAACCATAATTTACAGGACTAACTACTGTTCTAACCCAAATTAGCAGTTTTAGGGAGAATTATCCGGATGCATTGTACATAAGCAAAAACAACATAGAGTAGGTAAATTATTGGGCTCAACATGTTCAAGGAGGTGCTTGCCTTGCAGCTCGCTGTCTAGCTCTGGATCTGGATCGGCGATGACGTCGGACTCTACACGACGATCAAGCGGAAGCATAGTAAATATCCAAATTCAGAAAGGGCGAAAAGAAAATAGACAGTAAGTCAAATAAAGGAAAACTGCAGAAAACAGGGTTATCTTTTTGAGAGTTGAAATATAAACTTTTAAGATTTCACACGGTAGATACTTATATATATATAGAACATTAATACTTTTTGAGCAAGGATCAACATGGTTTCTTTTACAGGTTAATTGCTTGGAATTTACGAATTCAAGAGGCTAAAATTGTGGATTCTAGTATTTGTGATTTCGAATTATAGATGCTAAAATTATTTAGATTAAAAGAATTAAAACACTAGTTAAGGGTTACGCTAAACACTTAACCTTAAGCGATTTGCACAAGAAAAGTTTTAAATAAGTTATAACTGGTAGCTAGCTAATTAGATTTATTCATGATTTTTGAGAAGGTTCTGGTGATACAAATTTATTAACTACAAATTTCTTATTAAGCTAGATTATTAGGTTGTTCGAGACTTGAAACAGTTAAACTAGACTTTTAGCTATTTAACCTCCAAAGCACACACACACACACACACACACACACACACACACACACACACACACACACACACACACACACACACACACATATATATATATATATATATATATATATATATATATATATATATATATATATATATGAGTGTTGGTGCATTTGGCACAACAATTACTACATGATTTAAAGTCAATTCAAACCAAACTTCCTACTTAATCAAACCTAATCATGCTACTGCCATCCTCTTATTTATAATTAAGCTTTTGTTTCTTTTATATTTCCTTAATACTATTTTACATATTTGAATTTCTAGTGCATTGGAAGCAACACCTAAATAGAAGATAATTCAATCAAGCATGAAAATTAAACATTTTTACATATCTAGGTTCCTGGAAATGTAAGGATTCTAGAAAAATTAGTTTCAATAATTTCCAAGCTTATTTACAGAAATTTTGTATAGAGCATATCTCTAGCCTTTTAATTCAAATTTGAATTTCAATATTTCCCAGAGATGGTCTTCAAAATATTTTTGCATATTCTGAATCTACGGAATTTTTCATGAATTTAGAAATTGGTTTCACTATTTTTGACCGGATAGTTCAAAAGTTATGGACATTTGAATCCATTCGGTTTTCTGAAATTCAAACTGGAAATTCAGAATACGCTTTCGCAGTTGGAAAGCGGCTTTTGGATTTGGCGCGCTGCGGTTTGAATTGGCCGGTCGATCGACATCAGAAGCCCTTTGCCAGCGATCCGTGGCTTGTCTGCGGTCGACGGCCGTGGGTCGCATGTCGGTGACCGACGACGACATCTGCGAGACCATCGAGCGATCGACGATCGGGCCCCGATCGTCGGCGACGAGACAGAACGCCGGTTCTTGGCTCGCCGCCGGCGAACTAAGTCCGGCGCGGCGGAATGGGTGGCGCTATGAGCATCAGTGTGCCTTTGCGCATCTAGTGGTGGTGGCCATTCGGCCGGAGGTGGCCGGGAGATGGGTCTCCACCGCGAGGGTGTGGCGGCGCTAACGGCGACAAGCAGCGCCGGAGTTTTGGCGGTTCCTAGGGTTGATCGGTTCCATTGTGAGCTTCAGTGGGCTGGCACAGCTCCATTTTACCTGACGTGGGAGGTCGAGAAGAGCTGTGGAGGCTTGACACTGGTGGCCGGCCGCGGAGAAGAAGATGCGCACGGTGGCAGTGCGCCTGGAGTGACGATTTCTGGAAATAAGGATGCGCAAGGGTTCATGAGTGCACTAAGATGTTTAAGACAAAATCAATTTGAAAAACACCCACCGGATTGCTCGATTGACCTTTTTCCCCCTTTTCCGGTTTCTAGCGAAAATGGCGAGAAAATGAATGAGTGGAGGTTTTGCTTGCGTTGCTGGTGTGCTGAAGAGAAAGGAGGGCCTCAACGTGATGCATGAGGGGTATTTATAACCGGGAATGAGACAGTCTCACAGTGTTTGAACGGAGGAGAAATGGCGGCGTCTCGGGTCGGTGCGGAGGTGAGCTGGCGCGCGATTTTTCTGGCGCGGGACAGCAGAGCATGGGTGAGGTGAGGCGTGGGCAGGCTGAGGACGAGCCGTGGCGACGCACGACGTGGGCTCGGCGGGTTTTGCGCTGAGACGAGGAGGGAGGCCGGCGAAGAAACGAGAGAGAGCTCGTGCTCTCCTCGGGCGAGAGGGGAAAAGAGGTGAGAGCAGCGGAGAGGGAGCTGACGGGTGGGTCCGACCCCATCGGGCAGTGAGAGAGAGATCCCGGTTCAGCTGCCAGCGCATCAAGCCGCTTCAACGCCCGGGCCCGCATGTCAGTGAGTGGAGCTGAGTTAAAGGATAACTCTGGCCGGGATAGCTCCCATGTGGGCATTAAACTACCCTGAAATCACTTTGAAAATTTTCCAAACTTTTTTAATGGGTTTCTATGGTAGTTCAAGGCATCCAGTTAAATTTTCAGATTAAAATACATTATGGTTAATTTATAAGAATTCTGACATTGTGGACTGGTACAGGAACCAAATTTCGGTATTCTATTTATTTAAAGGTGTAAAAATTATTAATTATTTTCCAAACTTTTTATGGAGATTATTTTTGTCTTATGGATGTCTCCATAAAAATTTCAAGTCAATAACTCAAGTGAATATGTTATAAAAATTCTGACATGAAGATTCCTTGTTTTTAATAGTCTCTGTTTTTGAATTTTTAGGAGGCCTTTCCGACATGCTAAATTCATGATATTTTTACCAGATGCAACCACTGCTCTAAGGGTGATATGATAATTTTTGTAGATCCTAATAAATTTCTATTATTTTTAATTAATTCGGACTCTACTGTTCTTAGTCAAAAAGAGAATTGAGATATTTATTTTTTTTCCCAAATCAGCACCAAAGATTTTTACTAAGGATTTTTACTGGTTTACCAGATTTGTCATGGCCAAATGGTAATTTTTATTTTTTTTACTTTTACCTTTTTACTATTTTCCATTTGGTAATTCTATTTGTTGGACTTTTCATACAAAGCATAAATCCAAAAAATCCAATAAAACCAATAATCACCAAGAAAATTCAGAAATAAATATATTTAAATCCAAAATATTCATTTCCATTTTATTATATACTGTTTTTCATTTTCGGGATGTTACAATAGCCCTCCTTATAAGAAGAATGAGGAGATTCATAAAGAGGCTCTCAAGCACAAGTGCTCCTCAAAAATTCAAGAAGGGACAATACTCAAGCACCAACCAGTATGCAAATATTCGGTGCTATGAGTGTGATGAGAAGGGACATATTTCTTCTCATTATCCCGAGAAGAAGGAAGATAAGAACAAGTCGTCCAAGAAGAAGTTCTTTCATGTAAAGGAGCTCTTCAGGAAGCTTAATAAGGACGGCAAAGGCGAGGCTCACATTGGAGTGTGGGATTCCGAAGAAGAATATTTGAACTGATGATACACATTCGAAGAAAAAGGGTCTCGCCGGCGTCACCATCAAGGAGGCTTCCTCACCATTTATCACTCCTTTGTGTCTCATAGCAAAAGGAGAATTTAAGGTAAAATCTATCGATGAGGATGAGCCTACTTATGATGAGCTTATGGATATGTTTGAGGATTTAAATGAGTACCTCGGCAAGGAGAAGTCTAAACATAAGGCTTTAAGAAAAGAATATATTTCTCTTAAGGACTCTTATGAGGAGCTAAAGGAAACTCATGAGACCCTTCTTGCCAAGGATCATTTAAAATCTCAAAATGATGTAGGCATTAGTTGCAATATTATTAATGATATGCCTAATTTAGAAATTGATTCATGTTCTATATCAAAAACTAGTATATCTACTTATTGTTATGATTTGCTTGATATACTTTCAAGTTCATGCTCTGGCTCAATTTGTAGTCATGAAAATTTAATTGTTGAGAATAGTGAGCTTAAAGAGTAAGTAGACAAACTAAGCAAAAGTTTAGATAGATGCTTTAAGGGTAAGGAAACATTAAATAAAATTTTGAATATTCAAAGGTGTTCCTACAATAAAGAAGGTCTTGGGTATATTCCCAAGAAGGGTAAGAAAATTAGTAACAAAGATCATCGGTTTGTAAAATCGGATGGAAAGCTTTGTTATAAGTGTCATGATATAGGGCATATAGCAAAGGATTGTCCTTTGGGTAAATTATCTAAGAATAATGTTTATGATTCATGTTATGTCCTTAACAAAAATGGTTATGGTAAAATCATTGTTAAGTTTGTTGGCACTCCCATACTTGGCCAAAGAAAGAATGACATTTGGATGCTCAAAACCTTGGTTACTAACCTCCAAGGACCCAAACAAATTTTGGTACCTAAAAAGGTTTGATTTTCTTTTGTAGGTGAATTACAAGATCGGTGGACGACATTGGATGTTGGATAGCGGATGCACTCAACACATGACCGGTGACCGGAAAATGTTCACTACATTTGGTGATAATAGCAAAGGAAAGGTATTAGGATTGGGTAAAATTGCAATATCAAATGACCTTTCTATTTCAAATATCTCCTTAGTTGAAACATTGAATTTTAATTTGCTATCCATTGCTCAAATTTGTGATCTTGGTCTTACTTACACATTCTCTAAAAATGGAGTAGTGATTTCTAAATAAAATGATAATTCTTTGGTTTTCAAAGGTTTTAGATTTGGAAATTTATATTTAGTTGACTGCACCTCAAATTAGTCATGTCTTCAAACTTGTTTAATTGCTAAAACCTACTTGGATTGGTTATGACATAGAAGACTAGCTCATGTTGGGATGGTTCAACTGAATTTTTTTTCAAAAATGACATAGTTGTGGGCTTGAAAGATGTGAAGTTTAAGAAAAATAGACTTTGTAGTGCTATTTCTCATCCTATAAAGAGTATCATGTTCACATCTAGACCATTAGAGCTCTTACATATGGATTTGTTCGGCCCGATAACCTATAAGAGCATCAGGGGCAATTCTTATTGTTTAGTCATTGTTGATGATTATTCAAGATATACTTGGGTATTTTTCTTAGATGACAAATCCAAAGCCTCCGAAATTTTTAAAAGATTTGCAAAAAGGGATCAAAATGCATTTAATTTCAAAATAAAAAAAATATTAGTGATAATGGTCCAAGTTCAAAAATACAAGAATTGAAGATTATTGTGATGAACTTGGAATAAAACATGAACTTTCCGCCGCCTACACTCTGGAGCAAAATAGAGTTGTAGAACGGAAAAATCGAATATTAATTGAAATGGCAAGAACAATGCTTGATGAATATGGCACTTCCGATAGTTTTTGGGCAAAAGCCATTAATACTGTTTGCCATGCAACAAATAGGCTCTATTTGCATCGTCTTTTGAAAAAGACTTCTTATGAGCTTCTCATTGGAAGAAGGCCAAACATTTCTTATTTTTGGGTCTTTGGTTGCAAATGCTACATTCTGAAAAAAGGCTGTTCGGCTCTAAAAGTTTCAAAGTCATTGTGATGAAGGTTTCTTGCTTGGCTATTTTTCAAATAGTAAAGCTTATCGTGTTTTTAACAAAAACAAAGGCTTTGTTGAAGAAACTTGCGATGTCGAATCTGATGAAACTAATGGCTCTCAAGAAGAGCAAGAGAATTTGGATGATGTAGGTGATAAACATCTAAGAGAATAAATGAAGAACATAACACTTGGAGATGTCAAGCTGGAGGTGAATAAAGAAGATCAACCCTCATCTACTTAAGTTGAACCGTTTACTTCCGCAACGCCAAATCAAGCTCAACCAATTGATGTGGATGAGAAGGAAGATGATCAACAAGTTCAACCCCTACCTCAAAGAGTCCATCATGGACTCTCCAAAGATCATCCAATGGATCAAATATTGGACGATGTTAGTAAGGGTGTTCAAACTCGATCTCGTGTCGCTTGTTTTTGTGAACATTACTCTTTTGTGTCTTCTCTTGAACCTACTCATGTAGATAAAACTTTAGATGATCCAGATTGGGTGAACTCAATGTATGAAGAGCTTAACAATTTCTCTTGAAATGATGTATGGATGCTAGTCGAAAGACCCATGGATCACAACGTCATCAGCACAAAATGGGTATTTCGAAACAAGTAAGATGAGAATGGTATTGTGGTAAGGCAAGATTAGTGGCACAAGGTTTCACACAAATCAAAGGACTAGATTTTGGTCAAACTTTTGCACCCGTAGCTAGATTAGAAGCTATTCGAATCTTGCTAGCCTTTGCATTGTGTTTTGAAATTAAATTATTTTAAATGAATGTGAAGAGTGCTTTTTTAAATGGACAAATATTCGAGTTGGAATTTGTAGAACAACCTCCCGGTTTTGAGAATCCTAAACACCAAAGTCATATTTATATACTCTCTAAGGCGCTATATGGTATGAGCGGCTTAGAGATTTTCCAATTTTGTAAGGATTCAAAATTGGGTAGGTTGATACAACACTCTTTACTAAAGTAATAGATGGAGATTTCTCTGTTTGTCAAATTTATGTTGATGATATCATATTTGGTTCTATTAGTGAAGATTTTTGCAAAGAAGTTGGTGATATAATGTCTAGAGAGTTTGAGATGTCAATGATTGGATAATTAAACTTCTTCCTTGGACTTCAAATCAAGCAACTCAAGAATGGGACGTTCGTAAGCCAAACCAAATACAAAAAGGATCTACTAAAGAGGTTTGGTATGGAAGACGCGAAGCCCATCAAGACCCCAATGGCATCTAACGGGCATCTTGACCTAAATGAGGGAGGTAAACCAGTAGATTTAAAACTTTATCATTCTATGATTGGTAGTTTACTTTATCTTACCATATATAAGTCTGATATCATGTTTAGTGTTTGCATGTGTGCATATTTTCAAGCTTCACCTAAAGAATGTCATTTAGTGGCCATAAAGAGAATTCTAAGATATTTAAAACATTCCTCAAATATAGAGTTATGTTATTGTCGGCGTTTCGAGCACCGGCAAGTAAATTTGTAAGTCTAAGGGGCCGCGCGTTCCCTCTCCCTGAATGGTTAGACTCGGAAGCCCAAGATGTATACTGGTTCGGGCCGAATATCCCTACTCCAGTTCGTGTGGTGGTATTGTATTGCCTTCGGTGCAGATGGCTGCACAATGTTTACAAGCGAGAGCTGAAAGCCCAAGTGCCAGAATGCTGATTGCCTGTTCGTGAGGACTTAGCCAGAAGAGCCCGTCGTCCTTATCTCTGGAGCTCCTGCCTCCCTTTATATAGTAGGAAGGGGCAGGTTACATCGAGAATTGGGAAGGGTGAGGTGACCTATGCTAAGAGCTTCGGTCCTTCGTTCTGTCGACTGGTCACCGTTCGTCTTGCCCATGCCGGGTCGGTAGTCCTGTTGGGCAGGGCGGTTAGCTGCTTCGTCGGGAAACGGCGCACCTGCCTTCTGTGGGCCTGACGAGTGTTGACGTTGCTGTGTATAACGTTGGTGCTGCCTCGGGAGGGAGCGTGCCTACGTGTTGTACGTAACTGGTTGATGGGACCAGAAGCTTGACTTCAGCAGCCATTATACCATCTTGGGAAAGAGCCACCTGCTCCCGCACAGTCACTTCGATTGGCCCCGTCCGTGGGGCACGTGGCTGTCACTCGGTGGAGGCTTTGACACGCGGCCCTTGGCGGAGGTTGCCTCAGTTTGGTTGGAGTCGGGGATCCCGAGCCACCGTGGGGGTCGGGAGCCCCACTTTGTCGGAGACGCTTGTCCAGATTGGTTGGGGAAGGGCGTCCTTTGTGGCCCCGCGGGTCCTTTGGTCGGTAACGGGCCCGTGGCCGCTTGTTAGGTCGGAGCTGGGCTTGGGGCAGCCTGCTTGTTTCTCTGGGCTGTTGGGGTACCCCTGGTATAAGTATTCGTCAGTTATCCTAAAGGTGCTAAATTCGATTTGGTTGGATATTCGGACTCGGATTATGCGGGTTGCAAAGTGGATAGAAAAAGCACCTCGGGGAGTTGCCAATTGCTAGGTAGATCTCTAGTTTCTTGGTTCTTCAAGAAACAAAATTCTGTGGCCCTATCCACCGCCGAAGTCGAATATATATCCGCTGGTAGTTGTTGTGCTCAATTATTGTGGATGAGGCAAACCTTAATGGATTATGGAATAAATTTCAAAAATATGCCTCTCTTATGTGATAATGAAAGTGCTATTAAAATAGCCAATAATCCGGTCCAATACTCAAGAACCAAACATATAGATACCCACCATCATTTCTTAAGAGATAATGTGAGTAAATGTGATATTGTGATTAGCCACATTAGAACCGAAGATCAATTAGCGGATATTCTCACCAAGCCCTTAGATGAAGCTAGATTTTGCAAATTGAGAAATGAATTAAATGTTATAGATATATCAAATGTGGCTTGAATACTTGCAACTTAATTGATTCCTTTAGTTGGTGTTTTTGGCCTTCATCTGATTCCTAAAACATTTAGATGAGCGACACATTGAGGGGGAGTATTATACTTCTTATATGTATACTACATCCCTAAAGTGTGCAAACACCAAAATTAGTGCTATTATTCTTCAAAAAGTGATTCTAGACCATATTAGGTCAAAATACTTGATATTATTCTACGTTGAGATTTTTAAGTGTAAATTTCCTTATAACTTTGATCTTCAATCTGTCACTGTATAAATATCATCTTTTGAAGCACTTATCTTAGTTTATTCTCTTTATGTTGAAAATAAACCCAAAATGTCTCTTGATAAAATCCTGGTTTTCACCAAATTACCATCAATCAAAATCTTGATCTATATTGATCAATCTAATGCACATTGTGAGTTTTTCACCTTTGGAACTAAAATCATATAGTTTTCTATTCTACCAAAAGGTATGTTTCAACTCATACATATAAATGAATTTCATTTTTGCTTGTCAAGTGCTCATTCTCAAAAGATGTCTTCTAGTCAAGTCAAAAGAGCATAGTTTAAATAATAACTATTTGTAAAGATGTTTTTTCAATCTATTTATCAAGTTGGAGTGCTCACATATGTTTTTCATCAAAAATTATAAACATTAGAGCTATTTCAACTCTTTTGCACTTTTTGGACTGAATTTTAGCCTGTCAGGCTGACAGGTCCGGTAGAACTGCCCCTACATAGGCGGTAGCACCGGAGCCTGGTAATACCGGCCTGGGGGCGGTAGTGTCGGATTTATCGGGTTTGGGGAGTTAAGTCACGCGCGGTGCAACCGCTCCTCTTCTTCCTTCTCAAACCAAAGCACTCTTTTCTCTCTCATCTCCTTCTCCTCTTCTTTCTCCACACAAATCCTTCAAGAATCTTGCGATGAATTCAAGATTTCCCTCAATCTTCTTATTCCTCACTTGATCCTCTACTCCAAGGTACCCTTATTCTTCAAAATTTCTGTTTTTCTCATGCCCTAGGTCTCATTTTCTATTTTTCTAGGGTTCTTGAGAAATGTGGTAAAATGTGTCCATATTTGATGAAATTTATGGTTAGTTTAGTAACATAGTGACATATAATGTCATTACATGCCATTCCATGGATCAAATCGCTCAAAATCACAAAATTCACCAATCTAGGGCTTGAGCCCCGTGCAGCCGATGCTACCGGCCTCTATGCGGTAGCACCGCCCCAGGCCCGGTGCTACCGATTCAGCATGAGCGGTAGCACCAGGATTGTTGTCAAACCCTGCACAAAATGTCATCTTTCTCAACTTGATCTATCTCTAGGGCATATATTCCTTGATGTCAACTCTTTGCAATTCTTTTCATCCAGCAATCATGCCAAAAACCAGAGGTGCTGCCATTCCTCGTGGTAGTGGCACTCGTTGAAAGGTGACGGCAAATAGAGGGCCTCCTCCTCCGCCTCCTCAAGCGAGTGATAGCGAGGATGATGTGCCAATTGCCCAAAGATATCGTGAGGTTAGGCAGAAAGGTCAAGAAGAGATTGGTGGTAGTTCCAGAAAATCCGAAGGAAAACAAGTTGAATATGAATCCAGCAATGAAGAAGAGGAGGCAAGTGATGATACTATGGAGGTTGATGAAGGTGGCAATGAGGGATCAGAGGGAGAACAAGAAAACTTTGATGACTTTGATCCTTTCGCTGCTCTGAAAACAATCAAAGGTGACTCATGCTTCTCTCTACGACAAGCAAACCAATACTTGTTGCTTAGAAGTGCCACTGACGATAGATTTAGAACCCTCTTTTAACAAAAGGTGTATTATGAGGTTTACATGCACAAGGAATTTGCAGATCATAAGTGAGTCAATTGCGAACACATAAGGTAAATTCATCTTTTTGTTGGTGTTCCGAAGCTTTTTCAAGGAGCTGGCATGGCAGATTTCGTTAGCAGGAAGTGTGATTACAAAGAAGATATGATCAGACAGTTTTATGCGACTTTGCACATTCCTAAGACATATGATGCCATTACTTGGATGACAGATGCCGTAGTACACACTGTCACCAAGGAGCAGATAGAGGAAGCTTGGGGGATATACCACAGTGGATATCCGAGAATACACAGCGACAGAGTTCTTCCCCTTGCTAGGCAGTATGAGTTTTATGATCCTTCTGCTCCTGTCAAGTGGCCAGGTAAAATGGCCCATCTTCTTCCCACATAGAGCCTCATCGACCGGATAGTCAGGGTTACCATTCATCCAAAGAGCGGGAATCTTGACGAAATCAAAGGTTATGTATGGAACATCATGAACAAGGTTATGTATAAGCATAAGTTCGATGTGGTTGTCTTCATGATCCGCGAGATGGC
This sequence comes from Otatea glauca, assembly GCA_036346275.1. Taxonomy (NCBI): domain Eukaryota; kingdom Viridiplantae; phylum Streptophyta; class Magnoliopsida; order Poales; family Poaceae; genus Otatea; species Otatea glauca. The sequence goes on along the minus strand of CM070732.1, from coordinate 3,980,988 downwards.
TTCCTTTGCCTGCGACAGAGGTAAAAGAATCTACTTCTCTCCTTTCATCATGATGCTCATTAAGAGTGTGACTAGATATCGAGGAGGGTGTGGAAGTGTTCACAAGCCATATCGGCCTCGTGAGGCGGCACTGTAGGCTATTTGTCAAAGAGGCCAATCATCCTCTCAGCAGTCACAATAGAAGAGCACTATAGAGGCAGAGGATCACCCTTAGGCAGTTCAACAGGCTCCCTAGGACCAGTTCCTTGATAATTTGAGAAATGACATGATGAACAGCCTTGTGAGCATTCTATCTGACATGTTGAGTCACTTCACTCGAGTGAATGAGTATCAGTTTCAGACTCTTCAGATTGTTGAGGAGGTCAGAGGGTGAGTGAACTCCATTGACTAGACCATTTTGAGCTTCGCTCATCTTTTTGAGGAGTTTCGCTCTCAGTAGGCCCCCGTTGCATTTCATCGCTTCGCGTCTCGTGCTCCATCTACTCCTCCCTCTTCTTGAGCTTATCTCTGATTTCCTCCATTTTTGGTACTTGATGCCAAAGGGGGAGAAATATGACGAAGACGACAATCTAGAAGTTGAAGATGAAGATACTGAAAGGATTAGCTTATGTTCTACTTTCTATATCTGTATGAAAAGCTAATGAACCTTATACATCTTGTGGTCGGTCGTTTGGATGTGATGGATATTGATATATGTTTGTATGGTTGAATGTGGATGTTTATGGTTGTTTTTAAATTGCAAATTGCATATTACTCATGGTTATATATCATATATATATGGATTGTTTATCCACGGACTCAAATGTTTAAATGAAACTCCGTCAAATTTTTCAATTTTCTTTTTATGTGAAAACATTCATTCCCTATCCATATGCACATCTTTAGGGGGAGTTTTCAATTAAATATTATGTTTTAATAACATTTTTGCTTCAATCCACTCTTCTCCATTTCAAGAAGCAAAATTTTATTAAAACTCAAATTCTGAATATATAACATATTCCGCTTGTTGCATACTCAAAATCAATTACAATTCATTTCACATGTTGAGGTTGTCATCAATTACTAAAAAGGAGGAGATTGAAAGAATCTAGGCCCCAATTCCTTTGTGGTTTTGGTAATTAATGACAATCGCAGTTAAGGAACTAATATTTTCTTTGAGAATGTTGAAAATAGGTTGGTCCTAGGATCGGTGAACAAGGAAGCATTAAAGCAGCATAAAAGAAGATCAATGCGTCAAGCAAATGACAAAGGTATAAATTTAAGGATATTTTTTAGTTTTTCACCGATCTCGGAGTTTGGAGAAAAGATCGGATAGCTAGAAAATGGGTTGTACTATTAAGAGGTGTCTTGAAGATTATCTTGATGTTGTTTAGGGTTTAAAGGCTCAAATTCCTTGCTTAAGATCATGCATCATGTCAAATCAGAATTCCATTGAAAAATCCGATGATTTCTTAAAGAAGCATCTAGGAGCGCGGTGCTACCGGAAGAGCGGTAGCACCGACCCCAAGAGTGGTATATAAAAACCATAGAAGTGAAAATTTGGGGGACCTAGTAGGGCGGTGCTACCGCCCATGGTAGCCCGGTGCTACCGAGCGAGCGGTAGTACCGGCCTAAATGCCCGGTGTAAAAATTCCAGAAGAGTGCATTTTTGGGCATTCTGGCAGTCCGATGCTACCGCCCATGGTAGCTCGGTGCAACTGGGCCAGCGGTGGCACCGGCCAAACTGTCTGGAGCAAACATTCCAGAGAATCCTCTTCTGGGTGAGTAAAAATAAAATGAGCCCGGTGCTACCGATCCCAGTTGGGTGGTAGCACCGGACCCTCTGTACAACGGCCTCTGGCAGTGCATTTATTGCACTGTTTCGATCGTTGAGTTGGAGCCCTGTGTTACTAGTCCTACATGGGCGGTAACACCAGAAATTCTGACCTGCTCTATGATTCGAGCTCCAACGGCTAGTATGGTTGGTGGAGGCTATAAATATACCCCCACCTGCATTCTTGAGCCTCTCTTGGTCCTCATTGATGATATTTGAGCTCTAGCAAGTCTTCTACTCTCTTGTGTGCATTCAATTCTTATTTTGATATGGTTAGGAGCATTTTCAAGTGTGCATTTAGTGTTTGAGCCTTTAGACACTTGATTCGATCTCAAGCAAGCGTCAAAATTTGTTACTCTTGGAGGTTGCCGCCTCCTAGACGGCTTGGAGGTGATCGTGCGCGGTGAGCTTCTTGACAGAGGTTGTGAGAAGCTCTGGCAAGTTGTGAAGGCCGGAGCTCGCCTACTCGGAGCAGGGAAATGCTACCAAAGTGATTGAGGAAGGCTCAAGAGGTTGGAGCCGGCTTGAAGTTGTTCAAGTCACCTCAACGTGGATTAGAGGAGATCGGCAAGTCTCCGAGACCACGGGATAAATTTTTGTGTCCTCTTCTCTTGTGGTTTACAAATTCTTATTCTTGTGCACAATTTATTTTCCTAGCAATTCAAGTATATTTGTCTTGGGGTTAAATTCATATCTTCCATATACTTAGATTGTTAGAGATCTTAGTGTTCACTACAGAAGTTAGTCTTAAATGTCATAATTGTAATTCTTGTTTAGTGATTTTATTAATTGCAATTAGAGCTGAAAAATTTAGAAACCTCCTATTCACCCCTCTCTAGTGGGTTATCCTTGAACCTACAAACGGTCATGTTGTAATGGTTATTATTAAAAATATTGTACTGAGTGAGTAATGTCTTAACGGCCATCGCAACGGCTATATTCAAACGATCATCTTAACGGCTATATTCTAATGGTCATCTTAACGGCTACATTATTATCGTCTATATATACATACCCATTTGCAGTTTGAAGTCTTGCACGTTTCTTGTTGTTCACTACCTACAATATCTCAATGAGTCCTCGAAACTTAGTCTCACAATGTCTCTAAGACGATGAGGAGTCTAAGAGAAATAATGAGTACGTATTTCTTCTTACAACAGGATACCTAGCACATATGAAAGATCAGGGTGTGAATCTTTCACACCATGGCGGTTCTACTCCTGGCCATCAAGTTGTTCATCGAAATAGACAACGTCATGCTAGACTGTTCCAGGACTATTTTACCGATCCTCCTATCTATGGTCTGACCTTCTTTCAACGTAGGTTTGGAATTATTCATTCTTTATTTCTTCGCATATTATGTTGATCCTAATGTTTATGGCTCAACCTTCTTTTCGATGCAGGTTTCGAGTGAATCATCCTTTATTTCTTCGCATATTGCATGCTATACAAGCGCATGATAATTATTTTGTTCAGAAGAGGAATTGTGCTAGAATTTTTGGTTCTTTGTAGAAGATAACCGCAGCATTTCGGATGCTAGCTTACGGCGTAGCAGCAGATGTTATTGATGATTATGTGCGGATTAGAGAAAGTATTGCTATAGAGAGCCTGAGAAGGTTTGTGAAAGCTATTATTAAAATCTTTAGAGATGAGTATTTGAGATCTCCAAATGAGAATGATACTACTAGATTACTTACAATTAGTGAGAAAAGATGTTTTCCGGGAATGCTAGAGAGCATAGATTGTATCCACTAGAAGTGGGAAAATTGTCCTGTAGCATGGCAAGGCATGTATACTAGTCATGTTCACGAGCCAACAATCATTTTGGAAGCCGTTGCTTCGCAAGATCTTTGGATATGGCATGCTTTTTTCGGTTTACTAGGGTCTGACAATGATATTAATGTTATTCACCGATTCACCACAAACATCAGATTAATCACAACAACAACCCAAGATCCGATATATAGGCGATTCCATGTGAAGTTATCCCAACAATGAATCAAACCTCATGTCAAATTCAATTCAAGGCGATTTAAACTAATTTACAGGGAAGCACAGGGTACACTAGAATATCCAAAATTCTCGACCTTTTGCACCCTACTCGACATGGAGATCAACAAAAGCACACAAGTAACAAGCAACAAATCTGCAGAGAAGTTAAGAGGGGAGAGGCTCGGTAGTACGGACCAATTTCAGAGGCCGATGTGGAAGGGTTCAGACTTGCGGTAGGTGTAGAAGGGGATCGCGTCGATGCACCATTGCGCGAGCTACAGCGCCGCCTCCACGCGTGCCCCGTCGCCGCTCATTGGCCTCCATGACGACGCCACCGCCGCCCCCTCTAGCTCTTCTTCCTGTTGTTGCTGGCTTCTAGGAGAAACGACTGAAGGGCGAAGTAGCCGATGTCCTGGCCATCGCGCCAAGGAGCCTGGTGGGTAGAGAGTCTCTCTCCGCTCGCTAAATTTAGAGATCAGAGTAGGGAGTCTGTTGGAGACTACATAATACCGCTGCTTACTCAAAATTTAGGATAGGGAATGATATAGGGACTCTTTTGGAGATGCTCTAAGTGCTAAGATACATAGCTACTGTCCCTGGCTGATTAATCTGCAGTAAAATTTAGGGTTCCGTGGATGATAAGATGGGCCATACTGTTGGGTTGGTCGTTAACTTGGCCAACTACCGCGGGGAACGAAACAGTAGTGGAGAGTTGCTCTCGCTCGGCAAGAATGACGCAGTCCATAAGACCACAACTCCACATCATAGACGCCCAACCGGGAAACCGCCCTCGAAGTCTCTCTCTCTCTCTCTCTATCACCACTAGATTCAGAATTATTCCCGATGTTTATTTGCATTTTCGTAGAGTGTAATTATAAGCTCCATCATTACTAACACACTTGTTATCACTTACAGGACGTTACGAAGACTATAAAGAATTCGCGAAGGTGCACGAGCCACTTACAACAGATCTGTTTCCATATTTACCCAAGGGCGCTGGGGAAATCGTATCCAAACTGTTTTCAAAATTGTTAAGGAACCTCGCTATCGAATAGTCCGGGGTTCCCGAACAGATCTGAATTGGAGAACAGAAAGAGAGAGAGACACAGGTATATGGGGAGCGACGACGGAATTCTTTATTGCTTTCTGATTGCATATACATTAGGGGGTACCCCTCCTCCTTTTATAGCGCTCATCCAGGGTTTTGGCTAAGGGACCACATGGGCCTTTCAATGGGCTATTAGGGTTTCTTAACACTCCCCCTTGGGCCCTTTGCCGCGAGATGCATATGCCTCATTAAAACTCCAGAAAAACCCAGTGGGAAAAATACTTGGAGAAAGAGTACATAGCATACGCTTTACTATGTTGCACGAATTGCCTCGTTAAAACCTTATGCAAGAAAACTTCATGAAAAACTTGCTAAGGAAAAAGAGTACAATTCACCCAACTTCAATTGCTAATCTTCGAGATTTATGTTGGGTATTCATAATTCATGCTCAGGATTCATGTGGGAGTATGTGACATATCTCCCCCTGAAATCTGCACTTCTCTAAGTCTCATCATCCCAATTCCTTTCACGCACCTTTCAAAGGTAGATGCTGGGAGTGATTTAGTGAACAAATCTGCAAGATTTTCACATGACCTAGTATGCAATATCTTGATCTTGTTCATCTTATGCAATTCGTGAGCATAGAAGAACTTGGGGTTGATATGCTTCGTGAGATTGCTCTTCACATAACCCATTTGTGCTTGGGCAACATAAGCTGCATTATCTTCATAGATTATCGTGGGAGTTTGCTCAATGTTCAAACCACATGACTTCTGGATGTGGTGAACCATTCTTCTGAGCCATGCACATTCACGAGATGCTTCATACAAAGCGATGATTTCCGAGTGGTTTGTCGACGCCGAGACAAGAGTGCGCTTAGACGATTTCCAAGAAATTGTTGTTCCTCCACATAGGAAAACATAGCGGTTTGGGACTTGCCAAGATATCTTGGTCGATAAATACCCGGCATCGGCATAGCCAACCAAATTCAATTCATTATTTCTTCTAAAGAATGCATCGAGGTCTTTGCTTCCTTGGAGGTAGCGGAAGATGTCCTTGATCCCTTTCCAATGCCTTTTGGTGGGTTACTCTTTGTCATCGAGCTAGCAAATTCACAGCGAATGCAATGTCCGGCCTAGTGCTATTCGCAAGGTACATGAGCGCTCCAATTGCACTCGGGATCACGGAATTCTCGCTCCCGTGACTTCCTCCCTCTTCTCTAGGTCTCAGTATGGGTCTAGGTGCGCTTGGAATGACCTTCCACCATTGGAGTCTTTGCAGGATATGACTTTTCAAAACCAAACCTTTCCAACACTTTCTGTGTGTAGGTTGATTGATGTACCAAGATTCCTCCTTGGACATGTTCAAGCTGCAAGCCTAAACAAAACTTGGTTTTACCCAAATCTTTCATTTCAAACTCAAACTTCAAGTATGAGCATGCCTCTTCAATTTCTTCATCCATCCCAATGATGTTCAAGTCATCTACATAGACGGAGATTATACAGAATCCATTCGGGGATCGCTGTATAAACACATATGGACAATCTTCGCTGTTTGTGTAGCCTTTCTTGCAGAGAAAGTCACTCAAGCGATTGTACCACATTCTTCCTGACTACTTCAGCCCATACAGTGATTTCTCCAATTTCACACTGTACAGGTTTCTATTTGCTCTATCTTGGTTCGGGATAGGAATTCCTTCTGGTACTTTCATGTATATCTCCGAATCCAAGTTTCCATACAAATATCTTTGTGACAACATCCATTAGCTTCATTCTCAACTTCAAGTTGGTGCCATTGAGATCAAATATCTAAAGGTAATTCCTCCCATGACCGGAGAATAGGTTTCTTCATAATCAACTCCGGACGTTGAGTGAAATCTTGAGCTACAAGCCTTGCTTTGTACCTTACAACCGTTGTTTTCATTTCTCTTCCGAACAAAGACCCATTTGTGACCTACGGGGTTTATATGGGGAGGTGTGCGCATACGGCTCAAACACTTCTCTCTTGTTGGAGAGACTAACTCTGCAGTGATTGCCTTTTCCATTCTTCCCAATCTAGCCTTTTCTTGCACTCGCGAGAGATGCAGCTCGGGATCATGATCAATGATCGAGGCAATCTTCTTTGCAAAGTATGCATCAATGTTGGTCGTTGCTCTATTCAGGATTCTCTGTTATTACAAAGTTTATGGCCATTTCTTCATGGGGTGCTTCATGCACTTCTACTTGCTCTTCGCCGCTTTTCCCTATCGCAGAGCAAGTTCCTTTAGCTTTTCATCGCCTATGTGTGCGCACACATTATTTCCGCGGCTTCCTTGATGGAAGATTCAAGTCCGGAATTGCCTTTCTGTTGGCTTCTTTCCGGTGCAGTCTCAACTGGCTCCCCTTCTTTCCTTGGGGCATTTTCGTGATTGGTTGTGGTAAGTCCTCTCGCTTGATTTTCTCCAGACGTCTCCGGGTACTTTGGGTTTGAGGAGCCGATTACTGCTCTTTTTCTTTGAGGCCTCAAGCAGGTTGAGGATACCTTCTATTTTCTTTGGTATTTCCACCCTCTCGGTGCATTTCTTGCTGGTACATGCGACTTAACCACGCCCTTCGATCACAAAAATGATCAGCGATTCATTTGCTAAATTCTGCAAATCAATTATCTTCTGGACTTCTTGATTTGCTTCATTAGTTCGGGGGTCATGTGCGGGGATCCCAGTGGAATGCCATATGATTTCTCGGCATTTTTCATCCAAAGGTTGATTTCCTCCCCCTAATGACGGGAAACGATCCTCGTCAAAGATGCAATCAGCGAATCGGGTTGTATGCAAGCCTCCAGTCATGGGTTCCAAATACCTGATTATGGATGCACTCTCATAACCAACGTATATCCCAGACTTACGGAGAGGGCCCATTGCAGTCCGCTGAGGGGGTGGTATAGGTTCATATACCATACACCCAAATTTTCTAAGATGGGAGATCTTCGGGATGATCCCGTGCACAAGCTGCATAGGAGAATGGATGTTGTAGGCCGACGGTCTAAAATTGATAAGAGCCGCTGCGTGCAGATCGCGTGTCCCCAACAAGTGTTGGGCAAGTTACAACTCGCAAAGCGGTCCGCAATGAACTTAATCCTCTTTATTAGTGCTTCGCTAGTCCGCTCGCGTATGAACGCGCGGATGGAGTGCTCAACTGCTATCCCATTCGTTGTGCAATAATCATCAAATGCCTTTGAAGTAAATTCTCCGGCATTGTCCATTCTAATGGACTTCACGCGATGATCAGGGAAAGCATTCTTAATTCTTATGATCTGCGAGATCAGCTTTGCAAAAGCATGGTTTCTTGTTGACAACAAGCATACATGCGATCATTTCGAGGAAGCATCGATGAGCACCATAAAGTATCGAAACGGCCCTGACAGGGGCTGAATCGGACCGCAAATATCCCCCTGGATGCGTTCCAGGAATGCAGGGATTTCACTTTGTACTTTCATGACAGAGGGTCTAGTTATTAATTTTCCGGTGGCACATGCAGGGCACACAAAATCTTCATGATTTGAGAAATTTTTAACATTTATGCCATGACCCTGTGAGTTGTTCACTATATTTCTCATCATTCTAAGACCAGGATGACCTAATCTACCATGCCATAAAGAAAATAATACAGAGCTTCTAAAAACAGTCTTCAAGGAAGTATACACTTCGGGTGCATGGATATTCGTGTAGTGCAACCCAGATTCATATGAGGGACATTTTTCTAATACCATTTTTCCACATACCGCGTGCTTCATAATGCACAAGTATTCTTTGCCATTTTCTTCATTGGTTTCTACGTGAAAACCATTGGCGCGGATGTCTTTAAAGCTTAAGAGAGTGCGTGTTGATTCAGAGGTACAAAGGGCTTCTTCAATTACCAAAGTTGTACCCATAGGCAATATAATTGTGGCTCTTCCCGAGCCGATTACATATGAGTCGCCTCGCGATCGTAGTAATCTTTCCAGCGTTCTTCGTGATCGATCGGAAATACTTAGACTCTCTTAAGATGGTATTTGTTGTGCCACTATCAACAATGCATATTTGGGCGCTACACGATTTTTAGATAAAAGAAATATAATTCTAATCAAACAGAGGCATTATAATTCAAATATTGCTTGTAAATGAAAGAATACTGGGATAAAGAATAAATTGCATATATATTCATGAGAGAAGTATGCTCTTCCAGAGCTTACTATTCATTATTCAAAGAAAATGCTAACAACCATAATCTAAAAAAAAAATACGATTCATGCATTAGCGGGCTTTGGACTTTCCCTTGGCCTGAAACTTCTCTTTTTCACCCTGCTCGCCCTTCTTTCTATGAATGGGCTTTCTCACCTTATAGCTATTGGCATTAACTTCTGTGCCAGTGCCCCTTCCAGGTGGCTGTGAGACATAGTTTTTGCGTAGAACATCGTCTCGCGATTCCGCAACTTGCATTACATCAATCAATTCGCTATACTCCTTGTATGCATCCTGACGATAGCTGCGTGTACTCTGGATAGCATTTAGGTGGAAGGTAGAGAGAGTTTTCTCAATCTTCTCCTCATCAGTGATCTTCTTGTCACATAGGGAGAGATTAGTACAAATTCGGTGCAAGGCTTTGATCGTTCTGCTCGACGGTAGGTCTCGCGTCCTGCAAGGACCCTAGACCAATCGCAGCACGGAGCTTCTTGCCCCAAGAACGATCTTCACGTTCGATGCCCAAGTGAGGTAGTTCTGACCGTGCGGGGCCATTCTTCAAACTCACGATTCACGATGCCGGACATCTTCATGATTTCAAAATTCCGACATTAGATTACTGCGTGTAATCTAATAGAAAAATGGTTGCAATAAGCATAAAGTACAGAAAATAAATTCATATGCATTGCAATATTAAATAAAGCAACAGATTCAAATTCATAAAGAAAATTCATAAAACAGAGAAATAGAGCAAGAAAAATTAAAAACAGAGCCAAATAAATCTTCTTGATTTTCTGGCAATTTTTCAAGATTTTCTGCAATTTTTCTGCAATTTTTCTCCTTTTTTTTTCTTTTTCTTTCCCTTTTCTTTCTTTTCTTTCTCTTTTCTTTTCTTTTTCTTTTCTTAGGCCGATTATTCACTGGCCTTGCCCTTTTCCCGGTTGGCCTCTTGGGCCATTGGGCCGCGCCCTTCTTGGCCTGCTTGGCCTTCTTGGCCGAATCAAGAAAACGCAACACGCTTCGTGCTTCTTGGCCATTGGGAACCCTAGCCGCCATGTTTGCTCCGAAAAAAGTGCAACTTGCGGTATGCATGGCGGCAATGCGGCAAAGAAGCCAGACGAGCGAGAGGCCGAGCGGCCGGGCGGGTGCGGGAGCCCGGCGATCGAGCGACGGCATGCGGCGCATGCGTGGCGCGCGAACGGCCGCGACTTCGAGCCGGGCGAGGCGGCGAGGCGCGAGCTCCGGCGGTCGACCGCGAAGTCGGACCGGTGGCGCCACGGCCGGGTCGGCGTGGTTTGGGGCGACGCGTGGCGCGAGCTCTAAGCGATCGAGGCTGTGGCGGCGACGCCGTGCGGGTGTGCGTGGCGGACCGAGGCCGGTGGCGGCGGCGACGCGGCGCTTGGCGGCGAGCGCGAGGCCGAGACTTGGGCGCGGCGCTCGCGGAGGCCGAGTTAGGCGTGGCGGCAAGCGCGAGGCCGACGGCGGCTGGCGGCAGCAGTCAAGCAGCCGGGCGCGGCGGCGGTCGAGGCTGCGCTTGGCGGCGGCGCGGCGAGGCGGATGGCGGCGGTGATCGGGCCGACATCAAGTCGGGCGAGCCGAATGGCGCCGCGGCGTTTCGTGCCGAGCCGGCGGGCGCGACGCCGCCGGCGCCGTCTGTTGCCTAGCGATGGCGCCGCGCCGTCGGGTCCGGCCGAGCCTTGAGTCAAGGTGGCGACGCAGCCGATTGGCGGGGCGAGCTGCAGCAGCGCGGGATCGCCGGCGGCAGCAGCGTTGCAGGGCGACGGCCGGCTTAGGGCTCGACGCTGGAGGCGCCGCGCGCTAGGCAAGACGCGCGACAGAAGCGAGGCGGCGGCGCTGCGGCGTGATGGCCGAAGGCCGCGGCGCAGGCTTGTGGCGTCGGCTTGCGTCTGCGTCTTGTGGCCGACGAGCGACTTCATCTTGCGCGCGGCGAAGCGCCGCAGCGAGGGCGGCGCCGCAGTAGCACCGCGGGCGGACGTCACTTGTCGGCATCGTCGCGCTTCGTGCGCGTAAACCGAGGCGATAGCCTTTCTTTTTTTTTTCTTTTCTGGATGTAAAGATGCTTCGTGTGTACTGTTGCTTTGTGTCATTGTAGCTTCTTGCCACGTGACTAACGCAGTACCGATGCGTAAGTTAGATGCATGCGTAGAAAACAACAGCGATTAGATTCAATCGCCGAAACCCACCTCTTCTCACCTTTTCAATTCTGGTCTCCGGTAGAGCTTCGTGCTGATAACGTGTTAAGGAACATCGCTATCGAATAGTCCGGGGTTCCCGAACAGATCTGAATTGGAGAACAGAAAGAGAGAGAGACACAGGTATATGGGGAGCGACGACGGAATTCTTTATTGCTTTCTGATTGCATATATATTAGGGGGTACCCCTCCTCCTTTTATAGCGCTCATCCAGGGTTTTGGCTAAGGGACCACATGGGCCTTTCAATGGGCTATTAGGGTTTCTTAACAAAAATTACCCTGTTTTGAGGGCAAGGCATGCAAACGTCTCTATTCATTTGTTTCCCTTTTACTTACATATATAGTGGGATTATTTTGAGATTATTGCAATGGCAAATTAATTAGGTATCTGTGAATTTCAAACGGTGTGCAGGAGAGTCTAGAGAAAATTACTATCGACAGGTACGAAGACAATAATCCTGCTGACGAAGACAATAATCCAAAATTAACGCTCGATCTGCTAGTTGTGTAAGTTCGTAAATCGATCCGTTTTCACCCCTACATGCATGCATGAGCAGTTCAGCCGGCCTATATAAGCGCAGGTGAAGGAAGTGTTGCAGATCTACTCCTTGTGCACTAAGTGCTAAGATACATAGCTACCGTCCCTAGCTGATTAAGCTGCAGTAAGATTTAGGGTTTCGTGGATCGATAAGATGGGCCGTACTGTTGGGTTGGTCGTTGACTTGAAGAACTACTGCGGGGGTAAATTACCGAAAACAGTGGTGGAGTTGCTCTCGCTCGGCAAGGATGACACACTCCACATCATAGACGTCCGCATCATAGACGTCCAACCGGGAAACTTAAAAATATGAACAGCGCCCGTGCAATAATAGCATTACGGAAATAATTTATCCGTTTCAGAAACTTAAAAATATGAACAGCGCCCATGTCTTTCTCAAAATGAATTTTTACAGTAAAAGTTTGCAAAAGAAAATAAAAAGAACAAAGAAAACCGCTCACTTATTAATTATTGATCTTACTAATACAACGATTACTAGTAATCATTGAAAAATATCTAAAAAAACAGAGGGGCCTGTGCAGTTACCAATGCTGCACATGTATCCCATACAGGGCTGATAACTTGTCCACTTAGTGTGTACAATTATGCGGCGTGGTCTAGCGTAATACGTGTGAATTTTGTTATAGCATACAGCCTGTTAAAGAGTGTTTGATCATCGGCAACGCGCCCGTAATATTATAACAGATTTCTTATCTTTTTCCCATTCAAATTAAGTTGACTTATATAGCATACCTGAATGAGATTCCATTCCAAAAAGTCTTATTGAGCGTTTTTGCCATATATAGTTTCAGATTTCTTTTACTTTCGAGTTTAAACAGGACCAAATCATAATTAAGGCATGCCAAATTGATGGCTATATGATTTTGATCTCTCATGTGTGAATTAACAATGTTACTGTGTTCTCTTTTTTTTAAAAAAAAAGCAAATATTTCTGCCTCTTAAAATCTTTAATTTTTTAAACTTTATGTCATTATTTTACAATAAACAATGGATTTGTTAGCTTGAGCTCTATGCACTAATTATTTTCCACGATCTAACTTATAATCATGGAATAATTTTTACAGTCCTCAAGCCCATCAAAAGAAACTTATGGATCGTGATGTAATGGGTCGTGTCGGGTGCTCCGTCCTGTTCGTGATGTGAGTACCCCATTCCAAGTTATTGTGTCTCTGTGCCCTGTGCGTGAGCACCCGCAACGTCATCTGAGAAGTACCCTATTCTAGAGGTGGGCATTTGGGCTGAGTTCTTTTGGACCGGCTCGAGGCACAACGTTATGGTCCAGCACGAAGCCCGGCCTGGCACGACACTGCAGCATAGACCATGCCGGGCTCAAGAATCAGGCACGATGGGCGGTCCGGTCCGACACGACACTGTAGAATGGGTTGTACTGGGCCCGATGACCCAGGGTATGAGGAAGAAGTCTAGTATAAAGGTCAGTGACTCATAGAGCATGACCGTCATAGATGCACTCAGTAGCATGAACGCCACCCCTATCACCGACACCTGAGAGAGAGCTGAGCGAGAGCCGTCTCTCTCAATCTCTCAACTCTTTCTCTCACCAGTTTCTCTCAATCTCTCTCGTCTGTCTCGCTCACTCTCTTTCTCGTCCATTTCTCCCTCTCTCGCTCGTGTTGAGCACATACCCCTCGCTCTATGAAACTGTTCAGAAATAAATAAATTTTTGTTCTTTTCTCATAATATTTGCATTCACCGCCTCAATTCTATGCTTCTTCGGCTCCTTTTCTCTCGTTGAAATAGTGCAAATGGGTCGGATCTGAGCCGACACGGCACGAAGTAGGCACGAAGCGCAAATGGATCGTGCTTGGGCTCGCCGAAAGCGAGCCGGGCCGGCACGGCGGGCACGGCACGGCACGGCAGACCGTCGCGACCCGACACGGTTCAGACACGAAGCACGATAGACCCGTGCCGAGCCGGTCCAGCACGGCACGACGCCCACCTCTACCCCATTCCAAGTTACTGTGTCTCTCTGTGTCCTGTGCGTGAGCACCCGCAACGTCATCTGAGAATTACTCCATTGCAAGTTACTGTGTCCTATTTACCCGCAACGTCATCGATTTGAGGAGTACTCCGCTGCAAGTTATTGTGTCTGTGTGTATGAGAGAGAATAACTTGTATCTATCTGTTCGTACGAATTCGGGTTGGGTTGCACCCAGCTACGAGTAAATTTGCAGATATATACAGCGTCATGTGTTGTTTACATATCCTTGCTTAATTAACTTATGTGCGCAATCCTGTTTGATAGTATCGGTTTAAACTTTACTAAGTGAGAGGGCGCGGCGCACGCCGCGCTACGACGTATCAGCCGAAACGTGAAATCTAGGCATTTTCGTGGAAAAACAGATACATATGTAATTCTAAGAAATACTGGGGGGACAAAAAAAACAATTTTGTAGGTCATTGGACTCTAAACAGATAAAATAGACTAATACGCAATTTCCTAAAAGATCGGTTACTGTTTCGACAAAATACAGGAGTTCCAAGGGCCTTTTCATAAAAAAAAATAGGTTTTTTTTCGAAAAATCCGGAGGCGCCGCGACGCATCAGCCGCCGAAACGCGAAATCTGGGCATTCCCGTCGCGAAAAAACAGATATATATATGTAATTCTAAGAAATACTAGGGGGACAAAAAAAGTAATTTTGTAGGTCATTGGACCAAAAACAGATAAAAATAGACTAACACGCAATTTTCTAAAAGATCGGTTACTGTTTCGACAAAATACAGGAGTTCCAAGGGCCTTTACGTAAAAAATATAGGTTTTTTTGAAAAAACCGGAGCTTTTAGCCAAAAAAAAGGACCTTTATGTAATTTTGAGAATTTCTCAGGGTCTTTTCGGCAAAAAGGAACGACAAGCGTCGCGCACGCGGCAGGCGCGGGCTTCGCCGAACGCCAGCGCCACGCGTCGCTCTGGAAAATTCGGACGCAATCGCGTGCGAGCGGGATCGAACGCGAGACCTATCGTTCGCAACGCTCGCGCTCCACCGCTGCGCTGCCGTGTCGTCTCAGTCTAAATGCCGCGACTAAGTATTTAAGCCGGGCAACTCGCTTAATCAAGTGGGCGACGTGGCTCAACGGCTCGCGCGCCGTACGCACGGCGGGCCATTTTCCTGGTCACGCGGGCGACGCGGCGAGCGAAGCCGCGGCCACGACGCGACGAGGGCGACGTGGAGGCGCTGGGCGACCGTGAAAATTACAGCGCTTAATATACGGAGTATATATAAAAGCCATCATCGTTCCCATTGTATTTTGTTAGAGCCAAAGGGTTTATTACCCCCATGCTCCACCATTACTCAAAATAAAGTTTGACACAAGTTAGTGCTCTTACAGCCCTCCACCGATTACATCCCATGTGTTGAGTTAGAGTTTGATACAAATTGTTACTTTATCTCTAATTAATCAACTCTATATCTTACCTGTTTTGTACTATTATAAACATAATTTGTAAGCTAAAGTAAGAGCGAGCGCTCCATTGTAAACATCTTTTCATATAGTTATCGCATTTGAGCG
The DNA here is from genome assembly GCA_036346275.1 of Otatea glauca. Taxonomy (NCBI): domain Eukaryota; kingdom Viridiplantae; phylum Streptophyta; class Magnoliopsida; order Poales; family Poaceae; genus Otatea; species Otatea glauca. Next base: position 3,965,639 of record CM070732.1, on the reverse strand, counting down.
CCCGTAGTTTTTTTTCCGCAAAAAGTTTTTTTACGTAAAAATATGTATATCTTTATTTGTAATAAGTAGTATCAGAACATAGTTCTCCGACGACTTGGATCCGGATCTACATGGCGAGGAGAGCAGAACCGATCTCGGCAACATCAACACGCACAGTAAAATCACTGGAGACAGCAGAAGAGGTTTCATGGGCAACCAATCTGAGTCGACGTCTCGGAGCCACTGAGAAGATGCGTGCGCGTGGCGCTCCTCACGTACAGCAGCAGTAGCACGTGAATCAGAGCGTCGCAAGGAGGAGGCCGCGTGCGTGACGTAAAGCAGCAGCATCATCGGCGGCTGGAGTGGCGCACAGGACGGACAGCTACGTGCACGGCAGAAGGCTTCCAGGAATCCAGGGCAGCGCGCAACGACGAAGAAGGTAAAAAAAAGTGCAGATCGAATCTGATCGATACCATCGGCAGCGGCTCAAAGTCCTCCATCCGAGTCTCCGACTGCGTTGCAGGAACAAAAAAAAACAGTAGCAGCGCTACGTAACACGCATCAAGTAACAAGATAGCCACGCGCTGCAACGGATAAGGCCAAAGCAATCTACTGTAGCTGCAGTACCTAATTCCTGTAGGTACAGTACGCATTATGTGCGTTACGACACCTCATCCAGGCGCAGATCTGGGCTCTGTCCTCGTTTTTCGCTAGCGATCAGTAGGAAACCAAGGATTCAGAAACTGCATCTGCATGTGTTATACAACAAGTATACAGACTTGTTGAGCTGCACGCAACAGAAAAAGAAAAGCAAACAGAGACAGAGAAAAAGAAGATAAGGAAAAAAAAATGGCAACTCCGAAGTACAACCATTCGCTACTAGATGTAATATAAGATTTTTTTCTTTACCAAATTAAGATGCGAGCATTGTAAGATTTAGATGATGCACTTTTGGAGATTGAAAAGATTCTCACTACATAGTCCCTAGAGGAGAAGCAACATAAAGATCGTAAGGACTTACCTCAGATTCATCTTCATCTATCAAATAATATTATGTAGGAGGTTTTAAAGGAGAAAACCGCTGCCGCATTATGGTTGAAGCTGGAGTAGATTTGCATGACCAAAGATATGACCGGTAAAATGCATTTGAAGCTGAAGCTTTATTCGCACAAGATGGCGGAAGGCTGGTTATTATTGAACCACTTGATAATATTCAAAGAAGTAGTCTCGGATCTCAAGTCTATGGAGGTAAAATATTATGATGAAGATTTGGGTCTTATTCTTTTATGCTCATTGCCTAGTTCATATTCTACGTTCAGAGATACAATTCTGTATAGCCGAGATACTCTTACACTTAATGAAGTGTATGAAACATTGCATGCGAAAGAAAAGATGAAATTCATGGTTCCGAACGAATGTCCAAGTTCACATGTAGAAGAACTGATTGTCCGTGGCAGACAATAGGAGAGGAGTTCTAGCGGCGAATCAAAAGGCAAAAGCCCGAGCAGAAATTTCAAAAGCAGATCAAAATCTAGAGGAAGGTATAAGTTGTGCAAATATTGCAAGTATGGCGGACACAACATATTAGAGTGCCGGTGGGTAAAGAAAAAGGAGAAAAGGAATAATAATTTAAAAAAGATCAACAAGATGATGAAGCCAAAGCTACTATTGTTACTAAGCAAGATACTGATGGTGACGTTCTCGTTACCTTTGCTGATGATTCTAAAAGTGGCGACGAGTGGATTCTTGATTCAGCTTGCACATTCCACATGAGCCTGAACCATAAGTGATTCATTGAATATAAAGCTACACTAAGTGGATCCGTGTTAGTGGGTGATAATACACCATGCAAGATTGCAGCCATTGGTTCTATCTAGATTAGGATGTTTGATAGCATCGTCAGAACTTTGTCGGATGTTCTACGCATCTCAAATTTAATGAGAAATCTTATCTCACTAAGTACTCTTAATACTAAATGGTACAAATATTCAGGTGGAGGTGAAGTTTTGAAAGTCTCTAAAGGCTCTCTTGTAGTGACGAAGGGTGATATGAAGACTGCCAACCTATATCATCTGCGAGGCACTACAATTTCAGGTAATGCGGCTATTGCCTAAACTAAATCATCTGATTTTGATGCTACTAATCTTTGGCATATGCGTATGGGGCATATGAGTGAAATTGGCATGATGGAGTTATGCAAAAAATAACTTTTTGATGGTCAAAGTATCGACAAGTTGAAATTTTGTGAACACTGTGTCTTCGGCAAGCAAAAAAAAGTGAAATTCAACACTGCAACTCACTCTACAAAAGGCATATTAGATTATGTTCACTCAGTTTTGTGGAGAAAATCTCATATTCCATCGCTTGGAGGTGATAGCTACATGTTGACCATCATTGATGATTACTCAAGAAGAGTTTCGCCATATTTCATAAAGCACAATCAGATGTATTCCAAATATTCAAGGAGTGGATGATTATGATTGAAAAATAAATTGGCAAGCATGTAAAGAAGCTACGTACCAATAATGGCTTGGAGTTTTGTTCTGGAGAATTTGAAACTTTATGCAGATTAGAGGGTATTGTGAGATATTATACTGTTCCAAGTACTCCTCAACAAAATGGTGTGAGCGAACGCATGAACAGAACCATCATGGAGAAGGTACATTGCATGCTATCAAACTTTGGCTTATCTAGTAGTTATTGGGTTGAAGCCGTATCCACTGCTTGTTATTTAATCAATCGGTCACCAAACTTGGCAATTGATAAGAAGACTCCAATTGAGGTATGGTCTGATTCTCCGACAGATTATTCAAATTTGAGAATATTTGGCTGTCCTTCTTATGCTTATGTTAATAATGGCAAATTGGAGCCTAGAGCTATTAAGTGCATTTTGCTTGGTTATAAGTTTGGTGTGAAAGGCTATAAATTATGGAATCCTAAAACTAGAAAGGTAGTTATTAGCAAAGATGTCATCTTTGACGAACCTACTATGTTGCATGATAAACCATCTATTGACGTTCCTGCTAAGGAGTAGCAGAAATCAAGCGTGCAGGTGGATCTTGTTGTTGATTCAGGATCTACACCAAAACCTAAAAAGAAAAACATACAAGAGTTACTGTTAGTACACAACCAACGCAATGTTCCATTACAACCGACAGGCCTGAGAGAAATATTCAAGCACCCAAGAGATTGATTGAAGAAGCTAATATTGTGGCTTATTGTTTAAATGTGGCAGATGAAAATGAAGATACTGCAGAATCTTCAACTTATTCAGAAGCTATCTCTTCTGATGATTCAGAAAGATGGATGACTATCATGCATGATGAGATGCAATCTCTTGAGAAGAACGACACTTTGGAGTTAGTCAAATTGTAAATTAAGAAGAAGGCTATACATTGCAAATGGATCTATAAAAAGAAAGAAGGCGTATCACCAACCGAAGAGATTAGATACAAAACAAGACTCGTTGCTAAAGGATACAACTAAATTCCAGGTATTGAGTTCATAGATGTCTTTTCCTCAATTGTGAAGCATAGTTTTATTCGCACTTTACTCAGCATCGTGGCTATACATAATTATGAACTTGAGTGATTAGACGTGAAAACTGCGTTCTTACATAAGGAACTAGAAGAAGACATTTATATGGAGCAACCAGCAGCTTTCATCATTCTGGGAAAGGAGAATTTTGCTTACAAGTTAAATAAATCTCTTTATAGTTTGAAACAATTACCTAGACAGTAGTATAAAAGATTTGACTCCTTTATGCTCTCTCAAAATTTCAAAAGATCAGATTATGATAGCTGTGTCTATTTGAAGACTGTTAATGGTTCAACTATTTATTTGCTCCTGTATGTTAGTGATATATTGATTGCTGCAAAGACAAGGCAGAAATATCAAAATTGAAGGCATAATTGAGCAGTGAATTTGATATGAAAGATCTCGGTGCAGTAAAGAAGATTCTTGGTATGAAATTACCATAAATGGTTTGAAAAATTATATCTTAGTCAGAAAGGGTATATTGATAAAATCCTTTGTAGTTTCAATATGTATTAAGACAAACCGGTGAGTACTCTATTAGCTGCACATTTCAGACTATCTTTAGCATCATGCCCACAATCAGATGATGAAATTGAATAATCTAGAGTTCCATATGCTAGTGCAGTTGGTTCACTTATGTATGCCATGGTATGTTCTCACTCTGACTTATCTCAATCTTTGAGTGCTATTAATAGATACATTGCTAATCCTGGCAAAGAGAATTGGAAAGCAGTACAGTGAATTTTTAGATATTTATAGGGCACTTCTAGTGCTTGTTTACGGTTTGGAAAGACTAGAGATGGACTCGTGGGTTACGTAGACTCATATTTTGCTGGAGATTTGGATAAGAAAAGATCTCTTACTGGTTATGTGTTCACTGTTAGAGGATGTACCGTTAGCTAAAAAAGCAAGTCTGCAAGCTACCGTTGGTTTGTCTACTACAAAAGAAGCTGAGTATATGACTATTTCTGAAACTCGCAAAGAAGCCGTTTGGCTAAGAGGTTTATTTAATGAGCTTTGTGAATGTACATCTTGCACTATAATATTTTGATGGATGGAGGTGAGATTGTGTTTTGATGGATGGTTTGATACTTTGTTCTAAAGGTCTAAAATTTAAATGTTTTTAAGAAACAAAACATCCGAATAAAGGCTAGACACTCCCTTCCATATTTCACCAAGGACGACTGGGATATTTTACCCGTTCTGAGGACAAGGTATGCAAACGTCTCTATTCATTTGTTTCCCTTTTACGTACATATATAGTGGAATTATTTTGAGATTATTGCAATGATAAATTAATTAGGTACCTGTGAATTTCAAACGGTGTGCAGGAGAAGGTAAAGAAAATTACTATCTACGTGTGTATATATATATACATATATATATATATATACACATATATATACACATATATATATATATGTGTGCTATTCTTCGGCAGCGTGTAGAATAGGATATTCTACAAGCTAGCCAGTATCCAACCGAGTTTCCAAACTGTGGACCAACCTAGCCACTATACATGATCCAACCGAGGCATACCAACTAGTTAATACTTTCATTGTTTGTAAACAAATATGATTTTTCTTTGTTTTAGCTATAACTTTTAATTGGTAGCTCCAATCCACGAATAGATTTCATCAGTAGTTTACTGACGACGAGAGGATTAAAATGATATGTCTCACCAATAAAAGCCGCATAAATCAGATTTACTGCGAATAAAACATTAATTTAGTAATGTATGACAGTAAAATCTATATATACGGATAGTAAATTGAATATTTTCGATCACCTCCCCTCCGTATTAATTTTTGAGAATTTTTATAGTAAAATGTTTTTTTAATAGTAAAAGATAGTATATGCTCCTATTTGGCACTTTGTTATTTTTATATCTCTCAAATTCTATTGAGTTTGGTCTTCAATTTTTACTAAATTGTAGAAGCTCAACTCCCCTACGAGTGGTAATTTTTTGAGAATTTTTCAAATATCTTACTGCAGTTTTGACAAATAAATCCAAATTTTTATTCATGAAAACCAACATTACACATTTTCAAAAATTCTAAAAACTTTATTATAGATATGGGAGGTGAGATCATACAACTTTGAAAATTTTGAACATCAAAATCAATACCAGCTGAAAGATATGAAGAAGACAAATTTGATTGATTAGTGATTTTTCACTGTCTAGTGTTTTGTCAATTTCATATCTTTCAAATGCGATTGAGTTTGGTATTAAAATTTGGTAAAGTTGTAGAAGCTCTCATATCCTATATATGGTAATTTTTTGACATTTTTTTAAAACTTATAAATATGATTTTCGTGGATATTACACTATATAGCTGCTATGTACAGCATGTAGTAACACATTGATTAATAAGAAGTAAAATGCAGTTTTCTTGACAGTAAAAAGTAGTATATGCTGTTGTTTGTTACTTTGTTATTTTTATATCTCTCAAATTCGCTTGAGTTTGGTCTTCAGATTTTACAGAATTGTAGAATATCACCTCCCCTACGTGTGGTAATTTTCTGAGACTTTTTCACATTTAAATGTTAATTTTTCAACTGTATAAGTTATTATATGCTGTTGTTAGGCACTTTGTTATTTTCATATCTCTTAACTTCGTTTGTGTTTGGTCTTCAAAATTTTTCAGATTGCAAAGCTCAACTCCCCTACGTGTGGTAATTTGTTGATAATTTTTCAAATATTTTACTGCTGGTCCAGCAAATAGAACCAAATTTTTATTCATGAAAACCAATAGTACACATTTTCAAAAATTCTGAAGAAATTACTATAGATATGGGAGGTGAGATTATACAACCCTGTAAAATTTGAATATCAAAATCAATACCATCTAAAAGATATGAAAAAGACAAAGAACAAACAGATTTATGTACAAACTACAATACGCATTAACTAGCTGGGTTAAGCAACGCATGAACTAGTAACTAATTCGGTAGTAATTCTATCTGTTGTTCTACAGAAAAACGTGTTTGTGATTTACTATTGAGTTGGATTCATATGTGCTTTGCGTGCGCTTTGCCAGTAAATTTATCTGTTGTTCTGTAGTAAAATATTTCGTGATTTACTACCAGGCTGCATTTACTGGTGTTATTTGCAATGCATTAACTTACTACGTTTCGGCCAACGCGTGGAATTTACTTCTTTGGCCAAAGTGCAGAATAGCTATCTACGTTCGGGAGTAGAATAGTGCCACATATACCTTAAAACTGAAAGTTTCAAAAAATATACCCGGATTTGGCTTGAATTCGCACATTTAAAATCATGGCGCACAGGCTTCATAGCGCCCCATTTCGACGTCCTATTGAAGGATCGAGATGGCGAACAGAGAGGGGTGAATGGTCGCAAATAAATTTTCCCCCAAAATACTCCAACAAAAACCTCGACAAGATCGCTCAAAGGAAATCATGAAAAACCCGAAAAACTAGACAACTATGTGTACTCCTAGCTTGCATGGATAAGTATCGTAAAATATGTGGGGATTTTTGAGTCACAATCCTGATTGTCTAGTATCCAAGATAAAGAGGGATCAATCCAACTCTTGCTTTTAGAAAAGACATCAATTCAAATCACAAAAGTCACTTTCAGAAAAGCAAAATCAGAATTTCCAGAAATTGTAGAGAATTAGATCATGTGATATGACTTATTCCATTTCTACTCTATGGGATCTTACGGAGCCTGTTCATGGATGACATGGTCGGGGTATGATCATAGAAAATATTCTCCTCAAGTGAACCAGCCTATCCTTCCTAGATAGGGGACTTACGTGTTGATTGGATGCGGAGACACCTTTGGTTGTGAATTCTAATGTGGCAGATCCAATTCTTTATCTGCATGGTCCTCAATTTGAACAGGAGGTTGGTGGGATTCTGCAGCTCACACAATTTTGAGAATTTTTATCCCTATGAGAAGAAGAGTTGTGAAGAACTCCACCAAATTTCTCCTCAAAAAGCCTTACAAAAAAAGGAAAAATCGAAGAACACAGTCAGTCAAGAACTTCGAGCAGAAAGTTTGCGGCTCGGTTTTCACCTCATGGCGCCCAAACGGTGCAACAAGTGAACTCCAAAATTTTTCTGTAGGTGGATATCAGAGTCCCGCACCTCCTCCAATAAGAATCAATTAAAAAGGATTTTTCTAGATTTTGATAAAAATCAAATATTAAATGCTACGCAAAGAACAAGTTCTGAACAAAGTTGGAACTTGAAAGAAAAGATGTTCTCTACTCAATCCAAGAGTGCAAAAGAGATGTAAAACCATATGAACACACTCAAAACACCCAAGATCAACATCATTTAGAAGGAGGGGAGGCAAATCCAAATTGCATGAAAGTAAATTGCGAGAACGTAATTGCGGGAAAGTAAATGCTGAATTTAAATTGTGTAAAGTAAAGACATAATGTAAATGCGCAAAATAAATTCAGAGTTGGATGGATAAAACTTTCATTTCTGAAAGGAGAGGTTACAAAGCCTCACTTTCATATGGGCAAAGCTAAAAGGAGTATTCAAAAACCTCAAAAACCTTCAAGGAGGGAAGGCTACCCCTCCACCCCTATTTATACCTTGGGTCATCCTCCACCCTTGGATGAGCTTCTAAACCCTAGAGCACTCATCAAAGGCTAGGATTGATCCACTCAACCAGCCATGCAAGGGCTCACCCAAAACCCACACACATAATGGGTTTCCTTGCACGGTTTTCAAAGCACACTAACTAGACCCGCTATCCTATCAACTAGACCGCGATCCGATGGTCCTCATTGAACCACGTAGCGTCTAGATAGCATCTTCTCCTTTCCTTGTCTTCTTGGTTTGCATGGACTCCGTCTCCGATCATCTTCCGGTGACCTCTGACTGTTTGGACCTCCGACGCTCCTCGCCTAGTCCTTACCATCCCTCGCCTAGTCCTTACCATCCTTTGCCTCACCATGACCTAGCACCGTCGTCCTGCAACCATCAAAAACAAGGAAACACATCACATAGCAATGCCCACAATGATATTCAATGATTATCCCAATATCATTAATCGATCATAATTGCTTTCCATGGTCCGGTGCTACTACCCCTAGGCCGGTAGCACTAAGAATAGCAACCAACACTCAAATTGCTTCAAATCCAATTCAATTCAAATCAAACAAAGCTCAAAACTCGTCAATTACTCATCACACACAGGGATAGACCTCCACATGGTCTTTCAATCTCCCCCTTGATGAGTTTATTGACAAACACATGAAAAGACATAAATTTTGAGTTTGAATAAGAGAGAAGAAAGCAATTTGAATGCAAAGCCAAACTTGGTCCAGAATAAGGAAATAAGATCATGACCAAGTTGGCAGAAAAGGGATTTTAGAGCTAAACTTTAGAGAGAGCAAGTTTTCAACAAAAGCTCTAAAAGATCCAATAAAACTCACAAGGAACACTCGAATATGCTTATGATCATAAAAATTTGCAATTGTCACAAAGATCATAAGAACCAAAGTGGATTAATATTTTTCCTTTGAAGATGCCTTTTCTACATTTTCTCCCCCTTTTGGCAATATAGGCATCAAAATGGAATTTTCTCCCTCTTTTTATGTATGCAAGAAATGCAGCTTAAGGGAGCTTTGAAGATTATCCAATTGATAATAACAAGATATGACACCAAGCTAGTCAATTTTTAGATTAGACTAGTCTAAGACATGTCCAAGTGCAAATACGAGCTTAGTTTTGAATATTTCATTTTTAGCAAGCTTTGACAAGTGCAACACTCAGCTTTAGTTTCAAAAATAGAAGAATAGCCACTCTAAGGATCAAAAGGAAAACCTAGAGTTCATCCTACTCAACACTTTGGGGAATCTAGAAGAGCATACAAGGTCTTTCGGGCTCATTTATCACTTAATGCAAATTTTGATTTATCATCATACAAGATATAGCGGGGTGCAAATGTTTGACATTATTTGCATTCTTTACCCACATATATTTTTGTTTTTAATTTATTTGCATTTTTTTTTGACAACCAATTGACTCAAGCCGTATGCGATCATCTCAAAATGAACTCTTAAGAGGATGGTCTAGGTCAAACACGATGTATTCCAAGTTCATCCCAAGTGCAATGGGAAGCGGTCTTGTGAATGCAAGGTGTTGAGTCGTATGTGCACAAGAAGAGTCAATTTTGTTTAATTTTCATTTTTAGCACAATGATTCATGAGCAATTGAAGGACTCTAGCATGGATCAAACTAGTTTCACCCAAGTTGCTATAGGGACTCTAGAGAACTCCAAAATTTCTCAAATTATGGCACAAACCTCTAGAGAAGAAACCTAGTAAGTAAAAGCAACAAGTTTCATCAAGTTCTTCATTTAAGGCTTATTTCATTTTTAAGCTTAGCAAGTTAAATGAACTTGGACATATCTAAGCTAGTGATTTCCTCCATAAGATGTAGCATGGTGTATAGCATGAAGAAGAAATCAATTGCATAATAGACAAAGCTCATTAAACAGGAAATGCAGTCTATATGCAATGCACGAACAGATTCCCAAACTCCCCCTCAACATATTAGTCATATTAAAGCATAAAACTGGTTAAATTGAGTTATTAGCAGAATTAGGTGCAAAGAGAACCCAAATGAACTCAATAGAAGCCAGAAACACAGAATGAGAAGAGGAAGTAGAGAAAACTGCAAACTGGGTGGCTATAGAGCATAGAAAAGACAGAAGAGAAACACTACAGCTCAGACTCTCTCTCATCTTCCCCAATGACTTACGAAGGAAAACTAGCTCTCAAACTTCAGCTCAGGAGCAAACACAGACCCTGTCTACCCAAGGGGCCCAACACCTGCTAGACCTACAAGAATGTGAGTGAGCTCAACCGAGAAGAAAAAGAGAATAGCATCCTAAAGCATAAGATGAGAGGTCCATGCTGAAGCATGCCAGAAGTCTAGGTGAAGTGGACTCAACAAAGTGAAAAACAGTCCAAAGATACCCAGAAGAAACATAAAGGAAATGTTGAATATAAACATATAATACAGATCAGCTCCCCCTCAAGATATGCCATAAGGGCTCACGACTTCAAGCTCACTCCTCAAGGCAACAAACCTGAAGCTATCCAAAGGCTTGGTAAAGATATCGGCTAACTGGTGGTCACTCTCTACAAACTGAAGCGCGATATCCCCCTTCTCTACATGATCTCTAAGGAAGTGATATCTAATATCAATGTGCTTGGTCCGAGAATGCTGCACTGGGTTCTTAGCAATGCAAATAGCAGAAGTGTTGTCACAGAAAAGTGGCACACTCTCTATCTCTAACCTACATTCCCGTAAGGTCGATCTCATCCAGAGCACCTGGCTACAGCAACTGGCTGCAGCAACATACTCGGCTTCAGCGGTGGACTGTGCAACTCCGGACTGCTTCCTAGATGACCAAGAAGTAAGAGAAGTGCCAATGAATTGACAAGTGTCAGAAGTGCTCTTCCTATCTATCCTACAGCCAGCAAAGTCGGCATCGGAAAAGGCTCTAAGAGATAGACAAGAAGAAGAAGAGTACCAAATACCATAATCAGTGGTAGCACAAAGGTACCTGAAGATGCGCTTGATCGCCTGGCGGTGAGAGGCGCGAGGAGAAGCTTGAAATCGAGCGCACAGACACACAACGAAATGTATGTCCAGCCTCGAAGCAGTGAGGTACAAGAGGGAGCCGATCATGCTCCGAAACTCCTTTTGAACAGCAGGCTCACCATCCTCATCGGGCTCGAGGACAGTAGTGGTGGTCATAGGAGTCATCACCGGCTTCCCATCAGACATATCGAAGCGCCTCAGGAGGTCACGGGTATACTTGCCTTGATGCAAGAAAGTACCCTCCTGAGTTTGCTTGATTTGGAAGCCAAGAAAGTAGCTCAACTCGCCCATCATACTCATCTCAAACTCTGTGCTCATCACCTCAGAAAACTGAGACACAAGCGAATGAGACGAGCCATCAAAAATGATATCGTCTACATAAATCTGGACGAGAAGAAAATGCGACTCATGGTGTCTGATGAACAGAGTCTTGTCTACTACACCCATTTTGAAGTCATGGCTGAGAAGATAAGACTTGAGCCTCTCATACCATACTCTGGGGGCCTGCTTGAGTCCATACAAAGCTTTGGAAAGCTTGTATACATGACTCGAAAACTTGAGGTTCTCAAATCCTGGGGGTTGTTTGACATAAACCTCTTTCTCAATATAGCCATTGAGGAATGCACTCTTGACATCCATTTGATAGAGCTTGAAGCCCCGGGATGCAGAGAATACAAGCATGATCCTGATAGCCTCTAGTCTAGCTACAGGGGCAAATGTCTCCTCAAAATCGAGACCCTCAACCTGAGAAAAGCCCTGTACAACTAGCCTAGCCTTGTTGCGAATGATAACCCTATCCTCACTCTACTTGTTTTTGAACACCCACTTAGTCCCAATGACATTATGACTAGATGGACGTTCTACAAGCTGCCAGACTTTGTTCCTCTCGAAGTTTTCAAGTCTGGCAGAGGCAACAAAGGCAGAGTGAAGGCAGAAACTGGACAAACCTGATTTTAAGCGAGTTACTCGCTCAAACAGATCGCCGATGATCTGATCAGGTGGATGAGAATGCTGAATATGACGGGGAGGTCCAGAAGCAGAAGTGGCCTCTACCTCATGCACAGAAGAGGTAGGAGCAGAGCCACTAACTGAATGAGAGTCAGAAGGCAAGGGTTGGCCTTCCTAAGGTGCATAAATGGAAACAGGAGGCACCTCAGGCGTAGAGGGGACTGGATCAGGTGGAATACCATCATCTCCATCATCCTCATCCTCTATAAAGATGGTCTCGGAGGAAGAAGAAGAGCCTGAAATATCGGGTCTAGCTCCAGGGCTAGCCTCATCAAAGGTCACTTCACAGGTCTCTATGATCCTATGCGCATCGCAACTCCAGACCCTATAGCTACGAGAAGAAGTCGAATAACCCAGAAAGATACTATCAGAAGAACGAGACTCAAACTTATCCAGGATACCAGACTTCAAAATAAAACACTTGCAACCAAACACATGAAAATGAGAAACACTGGGCTTTCGCCCATACCTCAATTCGTAAGAAGTGCGGTGCAAATGTGCTCTCAAGAATACACGATTAGAAACAAGCAAGCAGTAGCTATAGCCTCAGCCCAAAACTTCCTAGGAGTACTGTACTCGTCTAGCATCGTCCTGGCCATTTCTACCAGGGTCTTGTTCTTCCTTTCCACTACGCCATTTTGCTGAGGGACGTAGGGAGAGGAGAACTGATGCTCTAAACCAGACTCCACACAAAAACTCTCAAAATAGAAGTTCTTGAACTCCTGCCATTGTCACTGCGTATAGCTCGTAGGGCACCAGGGAGCTCAAAAGACAACCTATGAACCAAATCCCTAAAATGGGTAAAAGTCTCATCCTTCGAGGACATGAAAAACACCCAAGAGTACCTCAAAAAATCATCAACAATGACAAGAACATACCACTTCCCACCCACTGATTGCACTCTAGCTGGACCAACAGTGTCCATATGTAAAAGTTGTCCTGGTGCATCAGTCATCATAACAGTGACTAGGGGATGAGAAGCAGCAACCATCTTGCTATGTCGGCAACGAGAGCAAACTAAGTCTTTGACCATTTTGAGTTTAGACAAACAACGAATGAGGTCATGACTGCTAACTCGAGTCAAATGATCAAATCCAATATGACCAAGTCTCCTATGCCAGAAGGAGAGATCACGGGACTCTGAAGCAATCAAACAACGGAGAGAGTCTCCAGAAGAAGCAGAAAAATCAGCACGAAAGACTCTCCCATATCTAGAAATCCCGCAAGAACTAACCCTCCTGAAGAATCGAAGATTCTACAAGCGCTACTCTTGAAACTCACCTCGAAAGAGTCATCAATAAGCTGAGAAACAGAAAGCAAATTGTATTGCAGCTTACTCAATAAGACAACATCTTTAAGAATGAAATTATCATTAATGCAGATGGTACCTTTAATAATGACTCTACCTGAAGAAGCATCCCCGAAAGTGATCAACTCATCACCGGGGGCTCGGACTAGGGAAGAGAATCATCGAGAATCTCCGGTCATATGACGAGAACAACCAGAGTTGACAATCCAAACATCGCCCTTCCCCATCTGATGAACCTGATCAAGCCAAAGGATAGAGAGATGACTCAGTACTAGGATAAAGTGAAGACCTGCGAACCCAATACTGAACCATACGACACCTCAGAGTACCAGTCACAGAAGAAGACTGGACTCGAGTGTCTCTCTGACGCTCAACTCTCACACGATCAGGAGCAACTCTGGTAGATGATCTAGGAGTCAAAACTGGGTTGGTCTGCCGTGGTGCAAAAGCCAAAACACCCCAGTGAAGCTGCCTAAAACTCCTACCAGAAAACACCTCACGCCGCTGATATCTACCTCGATGAGAAAAATGAGGAATATCAAGAGGACGGCGGAAAGACTGACTACGAACAGCTCCAGGACTAAAACTCAAGAACTAGTATGAAAACCGAGTCCGGCGACGCCCAAAAACAAAGCGACTCTCTAACTTGTCTAGAAGCGATTATGCGCCTTAGGAGCACTCAAAGTCCGGGATGACCGAATACCCTTAAGGGTAGCAACACGCTCACGCCGATTGATCTTGGCGCGCTCAAGCGAAATCATCGATGACCATCCTTCTTCTGAAGGTGCATGTACTTCGCCTTGCTAGAGGCGAAGCAATAGAGTAACACCTTCCGGTCGAAGTCCTATGGACAACCCCAGCAGATCTAAACACGGTGGTACTCACTCTGGGAGCTACCACAATCTCACCACTCTTGGAGCCGCGCACAATGGTGGGAGGATGCGCCCGAGCATGCTCCAAGGGATCAAATTCTAGATCTTGATTGAATCTACTAATCTTGGATTGGTCTAGAATAAGATTGAGCTTCTTCTTGCCTCCAACAAACTTCTCGAGAGTGCTCATAAGATACTAGCAATCTCGAAAAAAAGAAGCACAAGAAGAACAGGAGGAAGGAGAGGAAGAAAAAGAACCAGAAAGAGAAAGAGAAGATCTCTCAGCACGTGCTTTTTGTTACCTTAGCACGGCTGCCTCAATCTTGAGGGCCTCATAAGAAACGCAAGGAGCGTCTCTAATTCTAAGGGTTTGGTCTTTTAACTTCTTCCTAAGCTCGACATGGATTTGATCCACATCATCCTTAACCCCAAGACATAGCAGGCAACCAGTTTTTGACTTAACTAGTAAGTCCTTAGCAAGTTGATCATACTTAACATTCAAAGCATCATTGTCAAGTTTTAGTTGCCTACAGCCCTCACATGAGCTGACTGGGTCCTTAGAAGCATGCAATTCAAGTTCATCATTTCTAGTAGAAAGCTTTCTAAGGTGTTCGCTCATGGCATCAATTTCGGCAAACAATTTAGGGCAATTAGCATAAGAAGGAGTAGAGTGAGCACGAAGAAAACTAGCATCTAGTGGAATAGCATCAACAGAATTATCGCTAGTATTCTTTAACTTAAGACTATCTAATTCAAACAACACACTATCATGCATAGTCCTTAGGTTCTCTAACTCCACAAGCAAAGCATCACACAAAGTACAGTCATCAGTGACTCGAGAGGGAGAAGATCTAAGTGAAGCTAACTCCCGAGTTAAGGTACCTACTTCCTTCTCAAGCTCCGTACACATAGCTCTAGCTCTAGCATGAAATTTTTCTAATTTGCAGAAAGCTTCATTGAGCTGGTCATAGGAGGGTACCTCGTCCGTGTCGCTGTACAACTCGGAGTTGCTGATGCCGTTGACGTCGGCCATGAAGCACATGCTAGAGAAGTCATCGTCGCCTTTCTTCTCTTGCAGATCATCCTCGCCCTCGTCGCTCCATGTCTCCGTGTCGGAGATGTTGATGTCGTCAAGCGCGGCGAGGACACGGTGGAAGAGCTTCTTGTTCTTAGAGAAGTTGCGGTACTTCTTCTCGTGCGCCAGTTCATGAACTGGAGGCTTCTTGTTGCGGTTCTTGTCGGTGTAGTCATTCTTGCCCGAACCGCCAACGTTGTTCTTGCCCTTCTCCAGCTTGGGACAGTTCGCCTGAATGTGGTTGGGGCCACCACACTCGAAGCAGGTGATCATACCACCTCTCTTCCTCTCTCTCACCCTCTTGTATGCATGAGAGAATTTGCGAGCAAGAAGAGCAAGCTCATTTTTTGGAAATTTTTCCAGTTGGTCATTGCTTAGCTCACAAAGGGTGGAGAGGGAGAGACCGACAGAAGAATCAGAAGAAGATCCATTAGGATCGGTGACCAAAGCCATCGACTGAGATTTCGTCTTCCGAGAGACGACATCGATCTCATGAGTCTTGAGGCGGGAATAAAGCCCGTCAAGAGTCAGAGTCGATAAGTAGGTGGTGTCCTGGATGGTGGTCACCTTCATCTCCCAAACCCGAAGGTCGAGTGCGGTCAAGAAATACCGAGCATTGTCCGAGTCAGGGTATATGCAACCAACTGCTCGGAAGTCTCTCAAGATCTTTATAAACCGACCAAAACACTCGTCGAGACTCTCACCAGCGCATTGATCAAACTTGTTGTACTCGCGCTTGAACTGGTCCTGCCTCATAGTCTTGATTTGAGTAGAGCCCTCATGGTAAGCATCGAGGGTTACCCAAATCTCATGAGTGGAGCGAAGGTGAGAAATCCTATCATACTCACCGCGGCTAAGACCCTGTATGAGAATGTTCCTTGCCTTAGCATTCGCCTCAACGTCAGCCATATTGATGGCCGTGACATTTTCATCAGCAGGAACCTCATACGGGAGTTTCACCTTCTGCCATATCAGGTAGCCCTGGGCAGTGATGTATGACTCCATCCGGGACTTCCAAAAAGGAAAATCAACTCCATTAAAGATGGGAGGCTTGGTGGAATATTTGTCCGTCGCCATGGCTCTTGAGACCGGTCAAGATCTATAGAAGAGAAAAACCGGCTCTGATACCAATTGAAGGATCGAGATGGCGAACAGAGGGGGGTGAATGGTCTCAAATAAATCCTCCCCTAAAATACTCCAACAAAAACCTCGACAAGATCGCTCAAAGGAAATCGTGAAAAACCCGAAAAACTAGACAACTATGTGTACCCCCTAGCTTGCATGGATATGTACCATAAAATATATGGGGATTTTTGAGTCATAATCCTGGTTGTCTAGTGTCCAAGATAAAGAGGAATCAATCCAACTCTTGCTTTTAGAAAGGACATCAATTCAAATAACAAAAGTCACTTTCAGAAAAGCAAAAGCAGAATTTTCAGAAATTGTCCTCAATTTGAATAGGAGGTTGGTGGGATTCTGCAGCTCACATAATTTTGAGAATTTTTATCCCTATGAGCAGAAGAGTTGTGAAGAACTCCACCAAATTTCTCCTCAAAAATCCTTACAAAAAAAGGAAAAATCGAAGAACACAGTCAGTCAAGAACTTCGAGCAGAAAGTTTGGGGCTCGGTTTTCACCTCATGGCGCCCAAACGGTGCAACAAGTGAACTCCAAAATTTTTCTGCAGGTGGATATCAGAGTCCTGCACCTCCTCCAATAAGAATCACTTAAGAAGGATTTTTCTAGATTTTGGTAAAAATTAAATACTAAATGCTGCGCAAAGAACAAGTTCTGAACAAAGTTGGAACTTGAAAGAAAAGATGTTCTCTACTCAATCCAGGAGTGCAAAAGAGATGTAAAACCATATGAACACACTCAAAACATCCAAGATCAACAGCATTAGAGTGAGGGGACGCAAATCCAAATTGCGTGAAAGTAAATTGCGAGAATGTAATTGCAGGAAAGTAAATGCTGAATTTAAATTGCGTAAAGTAAAGACATAATGTAAATGCGCAAAATAAATTCAGAGTTGGATGGATAAAACTTTAATTTCTGGAAGGAGATGTTACAAAGCCTCACTTTCATGTGGGCAAAGCTCAAAGGAGCATTCAAAAACCTTCAAGGAGGGAAGACTACCCCTCCACCCCTATTTATACCTTGGGTCATCCTCCACCCTTGGATGAGCTTCTAAACCCTAGAGCACTCATCAAAGGCTAGGATTGACCCACTCAACCAGCCATGCAAGGGCTCACCCAAAACCCACACACATAATGGGTTTTCTTACACGGTTTTCAAAGCACACTAACTAGACCCGCTATCCTATCAATTAGACCGCAATCCGATGGTCCTCATTGATCCACGTAGCGTCTAGCTAGCATCTTCTCCTTTCCTTGTCTTCTTGGCTTGCACGGACTCTGTCTCCGATCATCTTCTGGCGACCCCCGACCGTCTGGACCTCCGACGCTCCTCGCCTAGTCCTGACCATCCTTCGCCTAACCATGACCTAGCACCGTCGTCCTGCAACCATCAAAAACAAGGAAACACATCACATAGCAATGCCCACAATGATATTCAATGATTATCCTAAAATCATTAATCTATCATAATTTCTCTCAATGGTCCGGTGCTACTACCCCTAGACCGGTAGCACTAAGAAGAGCAACCAACACTCAAATTGCTTCAAATCCAATTCAATTCAAATCAAATCAAATCAAGCTCAAAACTCGTCAATTATTCATCACACACAAGGATAGACCTCCACATGGTCTTTCACCTATATATATATATATATATATATATCTTTTCATAAAGAAAGCAACATCATTTAGGAATCTGGTTTAATCTAAGCTAAATATAAATATTTTTTATAAGTTTAGTTAATCCAGACCTATTGTACATTTATGGGTTGGTTTCTTTTATATTTGCACTTATTTATGGATGTTATTTACATACTAATCATACACACACACACACACACACACACACACACACACACACATATATATATATATATATATATATATATATATATATATATATATATATATATAGGAAGTGAATGGGACACCATGGTGTCTGGGCACCATGATTTCAAATACGCTAATTCAAGCCATATTCGAGTATAATTTTCAAAAAATTTAGTTTTAGTGTATATACCCATCTATAACAATTCAAATGAAACACATACCTTTGAAAAAATATACTCAAATTCAAAGATTTTGAACGAGTTTGGATCACATACTTTGCTGATTTATATATAAAATCAGCACATACCTACAACCAAACTATCATCAAAAAGGGAAACTATAATTTGAATTTCGGTTCAAACTTGTTTGAACTAGTTAGTAAACTGGTTAAACTTAGCATCCTAAAAATTTCAAAAAAATTCGCATGAAAATAAATAGGAAAAATATCCCTTTTAGATCATGGTGCCCAGGCACCATGGTGTCCCAAGTAATTATACTATATATATGTATATAAGTAATTATACTATATATATATATTAAGGCAAAATCATTTACAAACTTGATTCAAACTTAAATAAATATGAAATGTTTTTGCATAAATAGGGGTATTATGGCATCATGAAGATTTAGGAATTAGTTTTACTAGTATTTGAATTTACATATTCAAGTTATAGCTATTTTTATTTTTATGCATTGGAAAACAACCTATTTTCAAATTTAAATCAAAATAGATTCGTATATTTGGAATACTCATGACTTCAGGAACATTTTAAATTTTGTTTCATGATTTAAGGAGTTATGGTTTGTATATTTGTATTAGTAACCATATTAGGGTTAGTTTGAATTTCAAATTCAAATAATTCAAACCTAGTTTTAAAATTAAGTATTTTTTGCACAAATGGATTTCTTACAGTCTCAGGAGCATGTGTAAATTATTTCATTTTTTTAGGATTTACATTTTTTCTTATTTGCAATAGAGTCCATAATAGGGTTTATTCACATTTTAATTCAAATAATTCAAACTGTGTTTCAAAAATTAAATATTTTAAATATTATATAACTATACGATTTTAGATGAATTTATAATTTTATTTCACTTGAATTGGAGTTAAAATACAAAAGATATTATTGCTTGAACATTTAACCGGTTCAGTAATCCTATATAAATTGTCAATTACGTTTTTGTTACTGGAAGGCATCTTTACCCTTTTGAATGGCTGTGACCGTGCAAACTAATGACTGGGGCCCGCCTGTCTACTGCTCAGCACAGAGCACATGGTGGAGAGCTCGGTTTCACGTTCGTCGACGACAAGGGAGCAGCAGATGGGTGTGGCTGATGGCTCAAGAAGCTAAAAGATGGCTCGATGAAGCTAGGTGTAGCCTTGGATGTAGCCGGCGGTGGCTA
Organism: Otatea glauca; assembly: GCA_036346275.1. Taxonomy (NCBI): domain Eukaryota; kingdom Viridiplantae; phylum Streptophyta; class Magnoliopsida; order Poales; family Poaceae; genus Otatea; species Otatea glauca. The sequence goes on along the minus strand of CM070732.1, from coordinate 3,945,890 downwards.
GAGCTGGGACCCCATCGTGTGCCAGAGACGAAGGTGGTGGTGGCTTGTCGGAAGCGAAGGAGGGCTTGATCTTGGAGAAAAACGGTTGAATGAATTTCAGGGGGTTACTGGAGTTTTGTTTAGCTAGTTGGCTTGGTTGAAGATTGCCTGGGTTGCTCTGCCAATGGTAGTCATCCTAGAGGAAGAAGGGCGGCTGCGGTGGCAAACTTCAGCCTTGTGAAGCTTCAATTGGGGGCGGTTCTGGGTTTAGGTGATGACAAGAACACTCCAGGCCGAATTAATCGAATTATACTTCACCGGTTCGCTTAATTGATCTAGGGCAGTTCTTTGGTTTCTGATGGTAATGGTAGGAAGTGGCTCGTGTTTGAAGATGAATGGTGAATTCTGTGTGGGATGCAATGGAGGGGCGGGTTGAAGGGTTATGGGATACTGGGAGACGTCTTTCTGTGCTTAAATAGATGGTCGAGGCGACTATAGGGTCTGAACGAAAGCTTGGGTTGGTGGCCAGATAAGACAGTCATGCGTGATCTTCTGCCATGGCGGCGCATTTCGTGGGATAAGACCGCCGTGGCAACGTTGGGACAGAGAGGCAACTAGTCAGCGTCGCACTTTATCAACCGAGGAACGCTGTGGCAGGAATGGGTTGGCTGAAACCTCGCCACGACAGGGTTGGGCAGAGGCAAGCAGAGAGGAAGATTGGAGAAAGCGAGAGATGGTCCTGGCAAGTGGGATAAGGAGAAAGGGAAGATTGGAGAAACCTTTATAGGCATGATTTTTACTCAAAGAGAAGAAAAATCAAAACTTTTCAAATTAAGTCTAAATGGTTTGAAAATTTTTAGAAATAAACTTTGGACTATTTAGAGGGTTTCTCAAAAGTAATTTTCTCAAAAGGAATTTTCTTTCAAAAGATATGGTAAAATGCGCTTTGTAGGCATGAAAAGAAGTTAAATTTCTATCTAATGCTCACAATGCAATCCGAAATGAAATTCATGGAGATTTGAACTTTCATGACTTTGTATGAGTTAGAAATACTAGTTCAAGCCAATATACACAAAAGAAATCCAATTGAAATAGCAAAATTCACAATATGCAAGAATAGGTCATTTTGGGTCAAATGAAAGATTTTGGACAAATTCAAATGGCTATAACTTTTGAACGGTTGGTCATTTGAAAAAATGTTGAACTAAAGAAATGCTTAAAATAACCAACTCTATGAGTTTTGTATTGACCAATATTTCAAAAACTCAATAGATTTTAACTTATGTAAATATTTCATTTAATTCAAAAACAAGATCATATAAGATCCATTTAATGTCAAATTTGAAATTTTATTTCTAAATTAGGGATTTTTAATATAAAAATATTGTGAAACATTTGAAATATATATTTGAGAACTTTATAAAGATTTTTACAAAAGTGGGCATTTTAAAAAATATTTTTTATTTTTGACCAAAGAGGTTCATATAAAAGGATATGCAAGCATAAGGTTTTCAACAACATTCCAAAAAGTGTCAGATGAAGCAAATAAGAATATATATAATTGGAATTGGTATTTATGAGTTTAAAATACCATTTTAAACTAAGATATGACCAAAAATCCGATCCAAGAGGTAAAACTCACTAAGTGCTAGAATATTACCAATAAGTTGGTCTTTTGAAAATATTTTGAATACGAGAATTGTTAAGAGTGACCAACTCTTGGCTTTTTGTTTTGAAACTATTTTCAAAATCATTTTACACTTAATTCTATGAAAAATAAAAGTTTAAATCCAAAACAAGATACTAGTAACTAGATTTTAGACTTGAAACTCATTTTCTTTCGAAATTAGTTTTTATAAAGCCAAAATTCTTGGAAAACCTTTCAAAAGCATTTTTATACATTTTGCAACTAGTTTTCACAAGATAAACTGTAGTTACAATTTTTTTCAATTTTTGGCTAAATGGCTCAATTTTGATAATTTAATATTTGCACTTAATTAATTTGGGCACACATAGGGATGTGATATAATGGTTATGATTTAGCACTCCCCCTAATGTGCCACTCCCGAACTTACTGAAGATTGCGATAAAGACAATTAAGATATATGAGCAAGACCAAGAACAAGCTATTTAATTTGATTTTCATGATTATGCAACATGACCTACACAAGGATGAAAGCTTAATTATTCAATTTAAATACTAGTTATTGAGATGGCATTGGTTCATGATTGAAGTGATCATCCTCATGCTTCGCTCCATTTTGCATATGATGAAAGCATCTTTTCTTGATTGAGCCAAGCCTCCAATACACCTTTAAGTGCCTATTAAATATTTTAATCACTTTTTGGTACCCAATTTTGTTGGGTCCCAGAATGTTAGTCACAAGATATTTAGGGACCCAAATGTCCCTAGGAATAGTAATTTTGAGTGAACTAACATTTCTAGCAAATGATTTTCTATACTTATCCTTTCTAAGCACATGATTAAAATTTTTATGAAAATACTTAGAGGATTTAGCATTTTTAGCAAATGATTTGCATTTGTTATTTCTGCTAAGCAAATTATTTGCCTTGTTTTGAGTGGATTTAGGAAACACCGAGACTGGTAGAAGACTAGGAACACAGCCTTAGCCCTAACTAGTTATACCTTTGCCTTTTGCAACCACTTGGAGTTTTCATGATGACCGATCATCTCCTCTCCAAGTCGGGATCTTCATCTTGTTCATCAACACATGACAAACTCCCCTAGTCTTAGCTTCGGGATCCTCTCTTGACGCTCATCAACACATGATGACTTACTTGTCCGTTTATCCATCTTAACCTTGGACTTAACCTATTTCAAACTCATTGAAAGTGTTAGTCCAAAACACATAGTTGTCTCAATCATCAATGCACTCCATTGACACATAATGGCTAGTCCCAAGATCTTTTGATCTTTTTCTTTGATGATTGACCACAACCCAAAGACGATTGATTGAAAGATGTGTCTTGAGTATACTAATGCAACTAATGCTTCATATACTCAAGAACTTTCAAATTGCCCTAAGATCAACAAAGTGAACCTTCAAAACATGATTAGTTCTTTGTTGATTGAATGGCAACCAAACACAATTTAAATTGAATTTAAATTATCATGAGTATATATTAATTACACAAGTTTCATATACTCAATGCGATGGAATCTAAAAGTAATGATCCGATTTATATGGAGTGGTGAAAAGGGATCAATACTCTTATGACCATTAATTATAGAATAAACTCTATTAAATGTGTGCATACAAATAATTGAACTTGAATCAATATGCATATATTCAATCTTTGATTGCTTTGGAGTTTATCTTATATTGCTATGAGTATACTACAACTACACAAGTTAAATATACTCACGGGGTTGTTTCAAAGTAATGATTCTTGATATAGAAAGATGAATTAGATCGATATTATTGAAACAATAAGGTAAAGTATGAACTTCCCTCTAAATATGTGCATTTATGTATATATGGAATTGAAATATTAATGCACATCTTAAGGTCTAAATAATGGTAGAGTTCATCCCTTAACTTGAATCCAAAATATGCATTTAGATATCATAAAATGAGTACAAGTGCATACCTTGGGTTTTCCATTTTCAATGAGATGGGACTAATCAAAGATATACTCAATAAAAGAGTTAGTCTCATATTTGGATATGTCAACATGATCATGAATATTGTATCCAAGGAATGCAATAAGATATGATAATATGAATTCGAATGCATACCTTTGATATTTCCATCTGTTTCATCTAAAAGAGACTAATAAGAGTTAAGCTCAACAAAAGAGTTAGTCTCATAAAAAGATTTATCATTAATTAACAATTGAGATTAATCAATATTATGATTATCAAAATAGTTAGTCTCAATATTAGATTTATCATTAACATCAAAATCAAATTAAGAGAGCTTGAACTTTCATATGAGCCTGACACCTGGGTCCAGCTAGCTGTGGCTGTGAGAGGTGAGGCGGTTCACTGGTTGGTCCGCAGAGTCCAGATAAGAGTATGGGCCCACTTGTAGGCGATACCTAGAAGATTTTCTAGTTCATTCCTCGGGATAGCACACAACCTAACATTTAATTGGGCCGTCAAATCAAATCAAGATTTTGCAAACAAATTTATGCATATCAGAAAGATAAGATTTGCTATCCAGTAAAAATTACATGTTAAAATTATTTATTTATAAATTTTAAATATTCTGACAATTTGTGGTGATTAATTTAATCTATTATGTTTTTCATTTATTTAAATGAGCTTAATAATTTATGTAAATTTTTTAAAGGTTTTATAAGATCCAAGGATGTTCTGTAAAATTTTTAGATTTTTATCTTCTGTATTTAATTTCTAAAAATGCTTACATTGAGAATTTCAGATTTTATTGTTCTCTGTATTTGAATTTTAAAAGGCTTTAAATATGGTTTTTAATTCTTGATGTTTTTACTAGAGATAAAAATTTCTCTTAGGAAGGCATGGTAAAAATTTAAACCCGAGATATTTTTCAAAAAAATCTGACACTACACTGCTTTCAATCAAATCCATTAAATCCTCACATCATTTCTTTAATTAATGTGTTTATATTGCCTTTGACAGCAAGATAAGATTTCTGGAGATTTCTAATATTTTAATATAATTTTTTTAGATATTTTTTGATGTTTTAGTTTTGCCTTTTTGCCTTTTATCTTTTTACTAATTCATTATAAACGAATTTTCTTTTAGAGCAAAAACTCAAGAAAAACTAATAATGCCAGAAATTCAGAAAAAGGAAATTCAAATTAATAATCATATTTCAAACTCATTTTTATATTTTCTTCGATTTGAAAGAAATGGTTTTAATATTGAAACCTTTATTTTGTTAAGATTAAAATTCAAAAAAAAATGAGTAAAAAGATATTGTTTTAAATTCATATCTTGATTCCAATTAAAACTTTTATTAATTTTCATTTTAAATTTTAAAATTATATTTTTTTTCTATTTTTGAAATTTTCGGGATGTTATAATACTCCACTACTCAGGAGCTCACTATTGCCGAATAATGCAAAGATTAAAGAACTGCACGTTGATGAATCGATCAATTCCTTTCTAGCACGAAACCACATGCATGATCAGATTGACCTTGGGGTAGAATACTCCATGTAGATGCTTGCACATTTGATTTCCTTTCATTGCCGAATAATGAAAAGATTAAAGAACTGCACATTGATGAATCGATCAATTCCTTGCTAGCACGAACCCACATGATCGGATTGACATTGGGGTAGAATACTCCATGTAGATGCTTGCACATTTGATTTCCTTTCATTGCCGAATAATGCAAAGATTAAAGAACTGCACGTTGATGAATCGATCAATTCCTTGCTAGCACGAACCCACATGATCGGATTGATCTTGGGGTAGAATACTCCATGTAGATGCTTGCACATTTGATTTCCTTTCATTGCCGAATAATGCAAAGATTAAAGAACTGCACGATGATGAATCGATCAATTCCTTGTTAGCACGAACCCACATGATCGGATTGACCTTGGGGTAGAATACTCCATGTAGATGCTTGCATATTTGATTTCCTTTCATTGCCGAATAATGAAAAGATTAAAGAACTGCACGTTGATGAATCGATCAATTCCTTGCTACCCCGAACCCACACGATAGGTTGACCTTGGGGTAGAATACTCCATGATTTCCTTTCTCCTAAAGCCTATTAAGGGGTATAACCACTGTTGTGAAAAACGACCGACTAGCCCGATTAGTTGGCCGATTAATCGGTGATAGTGACTAAACCATCACAAATAGCTTAATCGGAGTGTAACATAGTTGAACGATTAATTGATTGTATAATCCGAATAATCACCCGTTTTTTCCAATTTAACCACGAAAATAGCTTATTTTCATTCACTAAGTACGATAAATTAGTTTATAATTTTGCTATGGTGTTCATAGTATATATCTTTTGAATGAAGTATAAAGAACGAAATGTAAAACATGTTTTGTAGAGTGATAATTTACTATAACTTTGGGTAACTAAAATATTGCTAATCAATTCTAAATGTAAATAAATATATTAATAAAAACGTATAATCGTCTGTTAAATTCTGATTAATCGACCATATTGCGATTAATCGCTTTGCGGTACCACATGCGTCTGTTGGCACTAAGTTTTTCTTAATTTGACTAATTTTACAACAGTATAGAACCTAGAATTTATTATATCGGAATGACTTGAGATCGGACGTCTGATTTTTCCAGATGCTGCAACATTTTTTTGTACGCGTGAAACATTTTTTTCCTACGTGTGAAATATTTTCCTTCGATAACAGTAGAAATGTCGATCCAGATCGCAACAACATTTTCTTCCTACGCGTGAAATATTTTTCTTCGATAATAGTAGAAATGTGCGGGCGAAAAAAAATATTTTAGACGTTGGAAAAAAAATGTTACAACAAATGTCCGATAGAACATTCTCAGATCGGACGTCCCGACGCTAGTTCTTCCCTTATTATGTATAATGTATGCATACTAGTAGTCCCAATCATCCATTCTTACTTTAATTCTGCATCACTCCAGCACATCGCAATCAGTTGAGCATGTATGCATGTAGGGATGAAAACGGATCGGATATTTTCTGATCGATCTGGATATTTTCGGATACGAATTCTGTCGGATCGGATATTTGTTGGATAGTATCGGATCGGATACGGATACGGACTATTTTTTGTCGGATACGTATACGGATTCGGTAGCTCACTATCCGTCGGATACGGATACGAATTCGGATAATTTGGATATTGATAGGTCGGATATCTGGATATACATGTGGGCTGGACCAAGACTACTCTTTTGGCCTAAAAAGTTTCTTGATTTCAGAATTGTTTTTTAATTTAATTAATCCATAAAGCAAGTTTCAATTATTAAAATTAGCAAACAAATTCCAAAAATTACGAATATTTTTTGAGAAAGTTATAGAAACAATCTAACATTTAAAAAATTATTTTCAAGATTTTATAAAATTTTAAATTTTCTCAAAAATTCAAAAACTCCTATTCTTAATAGGAAAATATTTTAAATAAGTAGCTAAAAATGCATAAAAGCTCATAAATACATAATTTACAATTTAAAACATAATTCAACAAATAATATAAATCTTGGGTCATTACATGTAAGTTTTATATACTTTTCTAGAAACATGATACCTAAGTATTATCAAACTTTTAGTGTGTTATGTGTTTACTTCCATTTGTATCTCTGAGCAAGGACTGCCTTCGTTTTATGTTTCGATCTACGTGTATGATGAACTAATCGTATGTGTGTGATAAACTAAGTCTTGTATGATTTTGTTTGCGACACGGTGTCTAACAATTGTCTAAGTGAATGAAAATAATTATATTTATTCAATTTTTAATAATGTTTTGATAAAATCAACTAGTTATGTGTTTTCGTTGATTTTTTATGTACAATCTAAAGGGTTATGATGTTCCGATAAATATTCGAAACCGTATCCGATTCGATTCGTATTCGATCCGTATCTGTATTCGAAATTATCCGTATTTGTATTCGTATTCGAACTATCCGTATTCATATCCGCATCAGAGAAAAAATATAAAAATAAATATGATAAAACTATTATCCGTCCGTATTCGATCCGTTTTCACCCGTACATGCATGCATGAGCAGTTCAGCCGGCCTATATAAGCGCTGGTGAAGGAAGTGTTGCAGATCTACTCCTTGTGCACTAAGTGCTAAGATACATAGCTACCGTCCCTAGCTGATTAAGCTGCAGTAAGATTTAGGGTTTCGTGGATCGATAAGATGGGCCGTACTGTTGGGTTGGTCGTTGACTTGAAGAACTACTGCGGGGGTAAATTACCGAAAACAGTGGTGGAGTTGCTCTCGCTCGGCAAGGATGACACACTCCACATCATAGACGTCCGCATCATAGACGTCCAACCGGGAAACCACCCTCGAAGTCTCGGTCTCTCTATCACCACTAGATTCAGAATTATTCCCGATGTTTATTTGCATTTTCGCAGTGTGTAATTATAAGCTCCATCATTACTAACACTCTTGTTATCACTTGCAGGACGTTACGAAGACTATAAAGAATTCGCGAAGGTCCACGAGCCACTTACAAAAGATCTGTTTCCATATTTCACCAAGGGCGCCGGGGCAATCATATCCAAACTGTTATCAATATTTCCCGGTTCTGAGTTCAAGGCATGCAAACGTCTCTATTCATTTGTTTCCCTTTTACTTACATATATAGTGGAATTATTTTGAGATTATTGCAATGACAAATTAATTAGGTATCTGTGAATTTCAAACGGTGTGCAGGAGAGTCTAGAGAAAATTACTATCAACAGGTACGAAGACAATAATCCTGCTGACGAAGACAATAATCCAAAATTAACGCTCGATCTGCTAGTTGTGTAAGTTCGTAAATCGATTTTTCAGTATTTCTCAAAAGTTGACACCAAAATATATCCAACAATATATTTGGTCGATCAGTATTACTCTCGCAACTTGCAACTTCCAATATTACACGTCTGGTATAAATATAACTAGCAGGGTCGTATCTGACATTTCGGCAGCTCCGTACTCGATTTAAAATTACACCTACACTTAATAGAAGTTAATTACCGAAATAAGAAAGTATTTTTATTTGATTTTAAATCAGCAGTACAAGTTTTTCTTACAGACCAAAAGGGTTATGTCCCGCTAAAAAACAACTCTTTAAATTATGATGTGTCCTTAACTTGTAAAGTGTCGTACTTCTAGTATTCCTCGAAACAAAAGCTTCAGTAATACTGGTAATTAGTCTTGTCCATATTAAATATTAGTTCTTGCTCTTACTAATACAAAGATTACTAGTAATCGTTGAAAAATAGCTAGAAAACAGGGCCTTTAATTTTTTGGGGACCCTGTGCGGTTACCAATGCTGCACATGTATCCCATACAGGCCTGATAACTTGTCCACTTGTGGGTAAAACTAGAAATCTATACGCGTCGTGCCACGCCGCGGGCGCCGCTCTTCACACGAGAAAATCGAGAATTTTGTTTTTTTCGAAAAAAAAGGGCTTAAACGTAATGGTAAAAAAGGGGAAATGTATGTTTTTTTCGGGAAAAAGGATCCCAACGTTTTTTTCCCTCGAAAAAGGATCTAAACGTAATTTTGATTTTATGAAAAAGGACCCTAGCGCAAGCCTTAAAAACGCATAAAGGACCTAAACGTAATATATATTCTTTTTAGGAAAAAGGACATAATCGTAATTTTTTCCGAAAAAGGACCCGAATGTAATTTTTTTTAAAAAAATACCTAAGCGTAAATATTTTTTTTTCGGCTCATGGCTCGAGTGAGTCAATGAGCCGAGCGCCGAGCCGCCACGTGGGGGTGCTCCCCATCCAGGAAGTCTTCAGGCTTTAGTAGAAGGGATTATTATGCGGCGTGGTCTATAGCGTAATTTGTGAATTATAATATTATAACAGATTTCTCATCTTTTTCCCATTCAAATTAAGTTGACTTATATAGAATACCTGAATGAGATTTCATTCCAAACAGTCTTATTGAGCTTTGTTTCCATACATAGTTTTAGATTTCTTTTCCTTACGAGTTTAAACAGGACCAAATCATAATCAAGGCATGCCAAATTGATGGCTATATGATTTTGATCTCTTATGTGTGAATTAACAATGCTAGTGTGTTCTCTATTTTTTTTAAAAAAAAAGCAAATATTTTTGCCTCTTAAAACTTTAAGTTTTTAAAACCATATGTCATCATTTTACAATAAACAATGGATTTGTTAGTTTGAGCTATACTCACTAATTATTTTCCACGATCTAACTTATAATCATGGAATAATTTTTACAGTTCTAAAGACCATCAACAGTACAATAACCTTATGAATCAACAGTACAGCCTTGTGGATCAAGTCGAGTGCTCCGTCCTTTTTGTGGGTCCCCGCAACGTCAACTGAGAAGTACTCCAGTGCAAGTTACTGTGTCTCTGTGTCTTGTTTGTGACATCATCTGAGAAGTACTCCATTGCAAGTTCCTGTGTCTCGGTGTCCTGTTTGTTAGTACCCGTACCCGCAACGTCATCTGAGAAGTACTCCGTTGCAAGTTATTGTGTCTGTGTGTGTGAAAGAATAACTTGTATCTATCTGTACGTACGAATTCGGGTTGAGTTGCACCCAGCTACGAGTAAATTTCCAGATATATACAACGTCATGTCTTGTTTATATATCCTTGCTTAATTAACTTATGTGCGCAATCCTGTTCGATAGCATCGGTTTAAACTTTATATACAAAAGCTATCATGGGTATTACCCCCAGCTCCACCATTGCTCAAAATGAAGTTTAAACAAGTTAGTGCTTTTACAGCCCTCCACCGATTACATCCCGTGAATGATTTCTAACCAGAAGTTCGGAGCACCATTCCATTACAATCATGATGAACTCCATGGCATCACCGTGCTTCAACCCAAACCATCCCCTCTACTAAAGCGAGAAGACTTCCGGCCTCCTCCTTGCTTTGAGCCGTGAGCAAGCCCGGCTCGGCTCGCGGCTCGAGCCGAGCCGGCCCAAAAAAATTACAACAAGGTTCTTTTTCCGAAAAAAAAATTACAACTAAGTCTTCTTTCCAGAAAAAAGTTACGGTTATGTCCTTTTTTCAAAAAAAGAATATATATTACGTCTAGGTCCTTTATGCGTTTTTAAGCATTGCGCTCGGGTCCTTTTACCAAAAAATGGAATTACGATTAGGTCCTTTTTAGAAAAAAAACGTTGAGGTCCTTTTTTTTTTGGAAAAAAATATACATTGCATTTAGGTCCTTTTCGCGTTTTTCTAGCATTATGTTTAAGCCCTTTTGCGGAAAACACAACATTCTTTTTATGTCCTTTTCGCACGTTTTCTCGATTTTCTCGTGTATGAAACATCAATCGCACGTTTTCTCGATTTACTCACGTGGAGAACGACGTCCGCGACATGCCACGCCGCGTATAGGTTTATAGTTTCTACTACACCCACTACTATTCTAAAGGATTTGCAATCTAGCTAGAACTCCTCGCCTCCTCTCCACTCACTTGATTGTCCTTCTGAAGCCGTCTTAATCTTTCTTTAGCGCCATCCGCCTCTCATTATAGTTCTATTAACCAAGCATTGCGCGGTTTGGCGTGCTCAAGCACCAGCCTGCATCCTAGAAAAGCTAATTAATGACAATAATTCAGTTCATGAGCAACAAATAATACCCTCCTTTTTCTCGCAAAACAAAAATTCCTAGCCGCACTTGCTATTTTTGCAAGGAGTGAAAATTCATCCCATTAAATCGACCAGAGAGATGAGAGGAAGCTACATTCCTAGTTTCAACTTGCAACTGTTGAATGAAACTGTAAATATTCTATTTTTTGAACTCAACTTTTGTTGGACCCTGGAAAAATGCTTTCGAAATCCTCTGTGTATCCAGTACTAGTCCAGAAAAAGCTAGTACACATAGCAGAAATGTTACCACAACATATACAACATATTTTATTAATAATCAGAGTTTACAATAAATATAGCATGCAGGCCAAATAAAAGATTACAGCGGAAGCAGAATAAAACCAGTAGTACAATCCAATATATTCGTCATATGTAATCAACTGGGGCAGCGGTTTAGTTATCGTGATACTCACCATCGTAGAGATACTCCTCTAAAAACATAGAGTAAGCAAGAGTGAGTTCAAAAGTACTGCGCAAGTCACACAGTAAATACAGTATTAATGAAATACAATATTTTCACCCCTACATGCGCAAGTCACACAGTAAGTACTGCGCAAGTCACACAGTAAGTACTGCGCAAGTCACACAGTAAATACAGTATTTTCACCCCTACATGCATGCATGAGCAGTTCAGCCGGCCTATATAAGCGCAGGTGAAGGAAGTGTTGCAGATCTACTCCTTGTGCACTAAGTGCTAAGATACATAGCTACCGTCCCTAGCTGATTAAGCTGCAGTAAGATTTAGGGTTTCGTGGATCGATAAGATGGGCCGTACTGTTGGGTTGGTCGTTGACTTGAAGAACTACTGCGGGGGTAAATTACCGAAAACAGTGGTGGAGTTGCTCTCGCTCGGCAAGGATGACACACTCCACATCATAGACGTCCGCATCATAGACGTCCAACCGGGAAACTTAAAAATATGAACAGCGCCCGTGCAATAATAGCATTACGGAAATAATTTATCCGTTTCAGAAACTTAAAAATATGAACAGCGCCCATGTCTTTCTCAAAATGAATTTTTACAGTAAAAGTTTGCAAAAGAAAATAAAAAGAACAAAGAAAACCGCTCACTTATTAATTATTGATCTTACTAATACAACGATTACTAGTAATCATTGAAAAATATCTAAAAAAACAGAGGGGCCTGTGCAGTTACCAATGCTGCACATGTATCCCATACAGGGCTGATAACTTGTCCACTTAGTGTGTACAATTATGCGGCGTGGTCTAGCGTAATACGTGTGAATTTTGTTATAGCATACAGCCTGTTAAAGAGTGTTTGATCATCGGCAACGCGCCCGTAATATTATAACAGATTTCTTATCTTTTTCCCATTCAAATTAAGTTGACTTATATAGCATACCTGAATGAGATTTCATTCCAAAAAGTCTTATTGAGCGTTTTTGCCATATATAGTTTCAGATTTCTTTTACTTTCGAGTTTAAACAGGACCAAATCATAATCAAGGCATGCCAAATTGATGGCTATATGATTTTGATCTCTCATGTGTGAATTAACAATGTTACTGTGTTCTCTTTTTTTTAAAAAAAAAAGCAAATATTTCTGCCTCTTAAAATCTTTAATTTTTTAAACTTTATATCATTATTTTACAATAAACAATGGATTTGTTAGCTTGAGCTCTATGCACTAATTATTTTCCACGATCTAACTTATAATCATGGAATAATTTTTACAGTCCTCAAGCCCATCAAAAGAAACTTATGGATCGTGATGTAATGGGTCGTGTCGGGTGCTCCGTCCTGTTTGTGATGTGAGTACCGGAAGTACAAGTTATTGCAAGTTACTGTGTCCTATTTACCCGCAACGTCATCGATTTGAGGAGTACTCCGCTGCAAGTTATTGTGTCTGTGTGTATGAGAGAGAATAACTTGTATCTATCTGTTCGTACGAATTCGGGTTGGGTTGCACCCAGCTACGAGTAAATTTGCAGATATATACAGCGTCATGTGTTGTTTACATATCCTTGCTTAATTAACTTATGTGCGCAATCCTGTTCGATAGTATCGGTTTAAACTTTATATACAAAAGCTATCATCGTTCCCAGTGTATTTTGTCAGAGCCAAAGGGTTTATTACCCACATGCTCCACCATTTCTCAAAATGAAGTTTAAACAAGTTAGTGCTCTTACAGCCCTCCACCGATTACATCTCATGTGTTGAGTTGGAGTTGATACAAGTTATTATTTTATCTCTAATTAACCAACTCTATCCCTTATCTATTTTGTACTATTATAAATATAATTTGTAATCTAGGGCAAGAGCGAGCGCTTCATTGTAAATATCTTTTCATATAGTTATCGTAAAAATATGTATCTCCTGTTCCCTATTTTCTGCATATTATTTGCAATAAGTAAGTATGAGAACACAGTTCTCCGGCGACTTGGATCCCGATCTATAGGGCGAGACGGCAGATCCGATCTCGGCGACATTAACACGCGCAGCAAAATCACTGGAGATAGCAGAAGAGGTTTCGCGGGCGACCAATCTCAGTCGACGTAATCTGCTGTAGCTGCAGTACCTAATCTATACCCCTTTATAATGCACGTAAGCAATTTTTACTACGTCCACCCTAAATAATGCACCTCACTAGAGATGGCCTAACGTTCGTGCACCCAAAAAAATGTCCCCTGAAACTTGCATTCATCAAAATGAACATCTCGGATCTTTCCTCAGCTTTACTCACCCACATCCGATGGTCATTATTCAGTGTGTCTAATCATCTCTGTGGCCCACAACAGACCTCCCCCACCTACATATTTGGAAGGAGAGCGAATCAAACAAGGAAATAAATAAGGAGGATCCGCATGCAAGGAAACCAGACTTGAATTTTTTACTGGCCAAAATTGTACGTACTACATATTTGGAGGGAGGGCGAATCAAACAAGGAAATAATCAGGGAGGATCCGCATACAAAGAAACAAGACTTGAATTTTTTATTATCTTGGCATTGTGATCGTATTTTTTTTTCTAAATATGACTCTTCTCGAGATTTTTTTAGGGATCTAGCCCCATAGAGCCTAATTTCAGCGCACGGAGAGCGCTGAATTTTTTTTTTCATTTTTATCTAATGAACCAACTGTCTGTGAGTGCTGCTTAATTTTTTTCAATTTTTTCTCGTTGAACCATCGGTCGGCGAGCACTGTTTAATTTTTATCTTTTTTTTCCTTGCGGATCCAGCGGTCGGCGAGCGCAGTTTATTTTTTCATATTTTTCCGAAATCATCCCTGTGGCCCACAACAGACCTTCCCCCACCTCCAGCATCAATAAGGAAAAGGAAACAAACGTCTTGGAAAAGGAAAGGACCATACATTACTTGCTGAGAAAAAGAAACCGGGAGATGGGGCAGCGCGGCCGGGAGATTGCACATGACGGCCGGGAGAACGCAAGTCTGCAATGGTTCCACGGTCACCATCGGTGGCTTTGCCGACGCGGCGAGGTTGCTGGTCGGCGACCTCGCGGCCGCTATGCTTCGGCAAATTTATAATTTAATTTTTTTTTGAAAATAATTTTATTAAGTACAAAATAATCGAAAGTTTTTTTTGAGAATTTTTTAACCTAATGTGCTATCTTTTCAAAAATCCTTCTATATTTAAAAAAATGAAGGCAACCCACCTGTAATTTTTCTAGTCAGCAACCTGCACTGCAGAAGCTTCTTCTCTTCCCTCCCTCCATTAAAGCAAGAAAGAAGCTCCAAAGCTTCATTAATCCCGCACCAAATCTCCTCTTTCCATCTATGATGTTAATTCCCCAAATTTCGTGCTCTATTGCCAAAATTTCCTCCCAATCTGATTTGATCCCAAATTATGGTTTTCATAAATATGCTTGTTTCGGGGCTATAAAAGCCGTGAGCTCTCCTCCACCCTATCGCATTGCGTAAATTCCCAAGTGCTCCCTCTTGTAAAGATCGCCGAATTTTGGAGGTAATCCAAGTCATCACCGTCATCATTCCCGGCGAAATTCACCGTAACCGTGACTCCTCCCCCGCAGGCGCCGGTGCCGGCGATCTCGCCGCACCAGTGCCGACCCACTGCGACCGGCCGGCCACCCCTGGCCTTCCCTTCCCTTTGCGCTAAGCTGCAAAAAAATAATCTAAAATCAGAAAATTCTTTTTTCTTTCTCTTTCCTTATTTAAAATCTTTTGGGAGCCCGTTTTCGGCCATTCGATCTCCATTTAGTTCCGTTTTTCTTTCTAAATTCATTTAAAATTCTAAATTTCTCTTTTATTATTAAGTGTTGTATTCATACTTATCTTCTCATTTAATTGATAAACGAGTGTACTGTCGTCGTAGCGTTAGCACAGACACTATACTAGTTACTGTAGGTACAGTAGCATTCTGTGCCGTACGACACCTCATCCAGGCGCAGATCTGGGCTTTGTCCACGTTTTTCGCTAGCGATCAGTAGGAAACCAAGGATTCAGAAACTGCATCTGCATGTGTCATACAACAAGTAGGGATGAAAACGGGTCGGATATCTCCCGCCCGATCCGGGACCGGATCTGGGACCGGATTTTACTATCCGGTCGGATCCGGGACCGGATCCGGATACTTGAATCCGGATTCGGGATCGGATCCGGAGCATCCAATATCCGTAAATACGGACGGATCCGGATATTCGATTTTTCCTATTCGGATACCCGGATTTTTCCTATTCGGATATCGGATCGGATATTCGGATTTTCCTATTCGGATATCAGCAAGGCCTAGCCCATTTTCATCATTTTTTTTCCATTTCAGCCCATTTACGTTAATAATTAGTTGGTTCTATTGATCCTTAAGTAGCATATTCTTTCTACGATGTTTGTTGAATTTAATTGATATATAATTTGTTACTATAGTCATGTACTCGTATGGTTTTAATTCAATATATATTACTCTATATATCGTGCATTATCCGTATATCTTTATCCGTTTTGACCGAATCCGTCACATATCCGCTCAGATCCAGATATCCGAATAACCCGAATCCGTATCCAGATCAGGTTAGCCCGTATCCGGTTTCGAATCCGGGAAAAAAATATGGGTTAGGATACGGGAAGAGCAATATCCGCCCGTATCCGACCCGTTTTCACCCCTAACAACAAGTATACAGACTTGTTGAGCTGCACGCAACAGAGAAGAAAAGCAAACAGGGCTAGAGAAAAAGAAGACTAAGGAAAAAAAATTCCAATGGCGACTCCAAAGTACGATCTTCCCCTACTAGATCGTGATACTAATATTTTTTCTTTAGCAAATTAAGATGCGAGCTATGCAAGATTTACATGATGCACTTTTGAAGATTGATAAGATACCCACTACATGGTCCCAAGAGGAGAAGCAATGTAAAGATCGTAAGGACTTATTTCAGATTCATCTTCATCTATCAAATAATTTTATGTAGGAGGTTTTGAAAGAGAAAACCGCTGCCGCATAGAGCAGATTTGCATGACCAAAGATCTGACCAGCAAGATGCATTTGAAGCTGAAGCTTTATTCGCACAAGATGGCAGAAGGCTGGTTATTATTGAACCACCTAACAATATTCAAAGAAGTAGTCTCGGATCTTGAGTCTATGGAGGTAAATAATGATGATGAAGATTTGAATCTTATTCTTTTATGCTCGTTGCCTAGTTCATATTCTACGTTAAGAGATACAATTCTAATAGCCGAGATACTCTTACACTTAATGAAGTATATGAAGCACTGCATGCAAAAGAAAAGATGAAACTCATGGTTCCGAATGAAAGTTCAAGTTCACATGTAGAAGACCTAATTGTCCATGGTAGACAATAGGAGAGGAGTTCAATTACAAAAGCAGATCAAAATCTAGAGGAAGGTATAAGTCGTGCAAATATTGCAAGAATGGTGGACACGACATATTAGAGTGCTGGTGGGTAAAGGAAAAGGAGAAAAGGAATAATAATTTCAAAAATGATCAAGATGATGAAGCCAAAGCCACCATTGTTACTAAGCAAGATTCTGATGGTGACGTCCTCGTTACTTTGCTGATGATTTTAAAAGTGGCGACGAGTGGATTTTTGATTCAACTTGCACATTCCACATGAGCCCAAACCATAAGTGGTTCGTTGAATATAAAGCTACACCAAGTGGATCCGTATTAATAGGTGATAATACATCATGCAAGATTCTAGTTATTGGTTCTATCTAGATTAAGATGTTTGATGGCACCGTTAGAACTTTGTCGGATGTTCTACACATCTCAAATTTAAAGAGAAATCTTATCTCGCTAAGTACTCTTAATACTAAAGGGTACAAATATTCAGGTGGAGGTAGAGTTTTGAAAGTCTTTAAAGGCTCTCTTTGAAGGGAAACGCGGTATGCTACGCTAGCACAAAAAAAAAACTACCGCGCAACCAGAAAGCTACTCGCAAGAAGGGGATCATAGATAAGATTACCACTAGACGCGATTGCATGAATCCTTCGCAGCGTCGATGTAGTGGTTCGTCCTCGCCGCGATCGTTGCGCTGATGTAGTGGATCGTCCTCGCCGCCGTGGATCGCCCTCCCACGCCTTGAGCCGCAGCAGCGTCACCGCAGAGTCCACACGCCCAGAGATGGAACGCGTGCGGCGCCGTGTGCAAGCACCTAGTCGCTCGGCGAGGGCGAGAGGAGGAGGCTAGGGTTTCAAGTGAATCAAACCTAAACCGTGGAAAGCACACTCGCGCCTCCTCCTCCCTCCTTATATAGCCATGAGATGAAACCCTAAACCAGGCCCACCAAAGATGCTAAGCCCACGAGGTTCATTAATTACGGATCCAATCCAAATTAATGCGTCCCACCCATTAAGTGTGTGACCTGCGCAGGTTCACATACGCTTGGACATGGATTCAAAACTCCTTTTCAATCCAATAGTTGGTAGCGCTTCTTGCAAAGTATGCCAACTCCCAAACATACCGTGATCAAATCGAATGAATCTATCAAAAGAACTCATGTAATAATCCCTTTGCCAAGTATATGAAGATTGATCTCAAGGCGAGAAGCATGTCATCCTTTGATGATTCAATCCATCTCTCGATCCGTGATATATTAATAAGTTGTGATTGACTCTCAATCACGGCATGGCCATGCACTTTCTTAATCATATCACACGAGTGGCCTTGTCATATATCTCCGTTTCATTGGAGTGGCAAATTCCATCTTGATCGCCACTTCCTCTCGCACGTTTCATAGTAAACATGAAAGCTACCTTTATAACTATCCGGTTAGGAAGTAGTGTTTGATAGCCCCAAGGAAAACTATTACACATGTAGGAATATGACAATCTCAGTCTAAGGATCATACATCTTCTAGGTATGAGATACACGATGACACATAAGAATGAAACATTCTCGCAGATGTCCCATAGCGGGTCTATCTAACCCATGTTCTTCAACATGGTCCACAATGTAGAGATGATATCTCCATATCCCATGATCTATGAAGCATGATCATCGATCACTACATGTGCCGATCTATTCATCGTAGTCCTATACGATGATATCCGATCGAGATATTTATCGAATTACATCATTAAGTAAAGAGCTTCATAATCAAGTCACATACTTGTTGATCAATACAATGATATACATTCATTGGACCAATAATCATATTATTATTCATAAACATAGTCATGTTACAATCATCTAAATGATTGCCTCAAGGGCATAACACTAACAATCTCCCACTTGCACTTGAGTCAATCAATTAAGTATCTAATACCAATAGACCTTGTGTGCGCCTCATGCTTAGGTGTGGTCGTGGCTTTGTCAACGGATCGCCACATTGGCTTCCGTATGTACTTTGCATATTCGACGCCACCTCTATCCACAATCTCGCGAATAAGGTGAAAGCGACGGAGTATGTGTTTAGACTTTTGATGTGATCTAGGCTCTTTTGCTTGTGCAATGGCACCACTATTATCACAATAGATGTCCATTGGACTAGAGACACTAGCGACCACACCAAGCTCGTGATAAACTTCTTAATCCACACAGCCTCCTTTGCGCCTCCGGCCGCAATGTACTCCGCTCGTCGAGAGTCGGCCACCGTGTTTTGCTTGGAACTCTTCCACCATCGCTCCTCCATTAAGTGTAAACACAAACCCGGATTATGATCGAAAATCATCTTTGTCGGTTTGGAAGCTTGCATCGGTGTAACCCTTTGAAACCAGATCTTCCTCACCTCCAAAACAAGGAACATACCCTTAGTTCTTCTCAAGTACTTCAGATATTTTTACGGCTATCCAATGACCATCACCAGATCCGCTTGGTATCCGCCGTGACACTTAGAGCATATGAGACATCCGGCGCGTACAGATCATGGCATACATAATAGACCCAATAGTCAAGCATATGGAATCTTGCTCATCTGTCTCGCCATCGATGTCGAAGGACACCGATTCTTGCAGAGATCGATGCCATGTGACATTGGCATGAAACCTCTCTTGGATTCATGCATATTGAACCTTTTCAATATCTTGTCAATGTACGTTTCCTGACTTAATCCAATTAACCTTTTTGATCTATCTCTATAGATTTTTATGCCTAAGATATAGCATGCTTCTCCCAAGTCCTTCATTGAGAAACTCCTTTTCAATGAAGTCTTAACATCTTCAAGCATAGGAATGTCATTCCCGATTAATAATATGTCATCCACATACAAAATAAAAAATACAAGTGCGCTCCCACTAGCCTTCTTGTAAACACAAGGCTCTTCTTCATTTTTGATAAAGTCAAAACCTTTGACTACTTCATCAAAACGAATGTTCCAACTCCTAGATGCTTGCTTTAACCCATAAATGGATCTTTGAAGCTTGCATACCCTTTTAGCATATTTAGGATCAACAAAGCCTTCAGTTGTATCATGTATACATCCTCGTAAAGATTCCCATTAAGGAAGGCTGTTTTGACATCCATCCGCCATATTTCATAATCAAAATATGCAAGAATAGCTAAAATGATCCTGACAGACTTGAGCATGGCTACGGTGAGAAAGTTTCATCATAGTCAACTCCTTGAACTTGTTTGAAACCCTTTGCCACCAACCGTGCCTTATAGATCTGAACATTTCCATCTACGTCTATCTTTTTTGAAAATCCATTTGCACTCAATGGTTTTTACACCATCAGTGAATCGACCAAGTTCCAAACTTGATTGTCATGCATGGATTGAATTTGGATCTCATGGCTTCAAGCCATTTTTCAAGTTTGGGTCCATCATTGCTTCTTCATAAGTCGTGGGCTCATCATTGTCCAACAATAATATGTCATTCCCATATCTAATAGGTACATGACGTGGCCTCCCGACCCACGTAATGGAGTCTCTTCCACAAAGTTGTACAACACTTTGTACATCTTGTGAAGGTTCAGAGGTAGCTTGAACATATTCATGTGATTCTCGAACTTCATCAAGATACACATCACTCCTCTGATTTCTTTTGAAAGAAACTTTTCTCCAAAAGACACCATTTCGAGCAACAAAACTTTGTTCTCGTTTCTTTGTAAAAGTAATATCCTTTTGTTTCTTTAGGATACCCCACAAAAAGCATTTTTCCGATTTAGGTGCGAGTTTATCCGATTGTAAACGTTTTACATAAGCCTCACATCCCCATATCTTGAGAAATGACAATATGGGTCTTCTCCACCCATATCTCATATGGCGCCTTCTCAACGGATTTTGATAGGACCCTATTCAAAGTGAACGCAATTGTCTCTAGAGCGAAACCCCAAAAGGATAATGGCAGATCTGTTTGGTGATCATTGACCGAACCATATCTAATAAAGTCCGTTACGTCGTTCGGACACACCATTCCATTGAGGCGTTCTGGCGGAGTAAGTTGCGAACGATTCCACATTGCTTTAAATGATCACCAAACTCTTGGCTCAAGTATTCGCCACCACGATCGGATCGTAAGTGTTTTATTGTTTTGCCAAGTTGATTTTGTACTTCGCTCAAACTCTTTGAACCTTTCAAAAGTTTCGATTTATGCCTCATTAAATAGATATATCCATATCTATCAAGTCATCGGTAAAAGTTACAAAGCATCAAACCCACCCCTAGCAATGAGCTCATTGGTCCACATACATCCGTATGTACTAGGGCCAATAATTCACTTGCTCTCTCACTAAAACTCGTGAAAGGGCTTTTGTCATCTTGCCAAGTAAACAAGATTCACATGTTTCAAATGATTCAAAATCAAATGAGGTTAGAAGTCCATCACCATGGAGCTTCTTCATGCGCTTCTCATTTATATGACCTAAGCGACAATACCACAAAAGGTAGGGTTCAAATCATTAGGTCGGTGCCTTTTTACATTAATATTATAGATGTGTTTTTCTTCGAGTTCAAGGACGCACAACCCATCCACCATGGGGCAACGACCATAATACATATCATTCAAAAATATTGAACAAACAAAGTTCTTTATTCAAATCATAACCTTCATGTTCCAAACAAGAAGATGAAATAATGTTTCTACTCAAAGATGGAACAAAATAACAATTATTGAGTTCTAAAACTAATCTCAAGGCAAATGCAATGGTATAAAGCAACAAGCAAGACCAAAGAACTCTTGCTTTATTCCCACGCGAAGATCCACTTTTCCTTTTGCCAAGTCTCTACTTTATCACCGCAACGAATTGCAAATGTGAGCAACCGAACCGGTATCATATACCCATGAGCTGAGTGAAGAAGTAGCAAGATTAATTTCTATAACATTAATACCAAGTGGAAACCACATTTCCATTCTTCTTATCCGCTGTACTTTTCGCATTCGCTTCCAATGCCCCGATTTCTTGCAATAGAAGCATTGGGTATCGTGTTGAGGGCCAACTTTAAGCTTCAAGCTTAGTTTTGAGGCTCGCGATCTCATCTTGAGCCTTGCCCTTGCCCTTGCCCTTGCTCTTTCCGTTCCCCACCTTAGCCTTTCTCTTTTGAAAGCGCTTGTTTTCAACCATCATCACATGATTGGGTTTTTCTTAATGCTTTCTCAGCCTTGAGCATCCCATGTAGCTTGTTAGGCTCTTCTCCATGCTATTCATATGAAAATTCATAATGAATGGCTCAAAGCTCGAGGCGTAGACCGGAGAATAACATCTGTGGCCAAACCGAGGCTAAGGGAAACTCAAGTTTTTCCAATCTCCCAATGTAACCAATCATCTTGATCACATGAGGATCGACCGGACGCTTTCACCCGACTTACAAGCAAATAAAAGCTTTGAGATACCATACCTCTCAGCTCTTGCTTGATTCCCAAACATGCCCTTCAAGCCCACAATCATATTGTAAGCATCTTGGTCCTCATATTGCTTTTGGAGCTCAGAGTCCATTGTGACTAGCATGAGACAGATGACCTCTACAGAAGCATTAACATGCTTTTCATATTCAACCTCAAATTGCGAGCAAGATTTTCTACCGGTTCATCAGAATTGGATTCTCTAGAACATAGTCCTTCTTTTCATGCTTGAGAACAATTCTCAAAGTTGCGATACCAATCAACAAAATTAGTTCCATTCAGTTTTTCCTTTCCAAAACCGATCTCAAAGCAAAACCAGTGTAGCAGGAGTAGGAGAAGGTGCCATTGAACTACAACAAAAATATGCAAAGATTCTAAGCACTATGTTTATGTAAAACTTTATTAAACTTTTAATTAAAGACACTCCTATTTTATGTCCTTTTATAGACACATAGTGAGTATTCAAGATCCATATTCATTAAACACTAGTGAGCTTTGGCATCACTGCTAGAAATTTAATGACATAGGTAAGCAACACCTTTGCTAATTACATCATATGTAACTCTTGTTTGTTGAGTATGAAAACAAGTAATGAATGCCTCCATCAACTTGACTCATGGCCAGTCAACTCGCCCCAAGGGCTCACATGAGGAGGGAGCACTTCCGTATTCGGTGCCAATTAAGAAACCCGCCTCATGTGTGTTTTCCTAGACACCAATTGTCTTGTATAGGTTCCTTCATTATCAAATCAAATCCCAACCACTTATGTCCTCAAGCCCAAAACCATTTTGATAGCTCGTTTAAATCGCCATTGTTATGCGTGATGTGTCCAACACATCCCTATCATCTATTGAGATAGCCATTGATATACTACTTTGGCAATCATATCAATAACGATCTAAATTCTTGATAGGTGCAACAATTGGATGGACAATTTGATTTAAGATTTTTAACTATAAGGATGAACAAAGATTACTATGAACATAGCATCACATGCAATGAGCATAAAGAAAATAGCAAGGATAAAACACACATCCACGTAAAATCAAAATAAGTCGTGAAATAGCATGGCCCTTAGCATTAAGATCTCCATCATCATGCTTGGTTGTTCACCTAGCCACCTTGCTTGATTTGTTCACCTAGCCATCGTCTTCATCATTATGGATGCAACTCCTTACAACTTTTGATAATGAATTTTACATGAGGGTTTGAAGCATCACAAGTCGACACGCAGTCGTTATACAATTTAAATAGCCTTATGGCTTAACACGCACGCAGCCATGTGGAAATTACATGCATCACATACACATAGGCCATACTATTTCACATAATTCCTCGCAAAAACGAGTTAAACAAAAGCAACCCTACGACTCGGTCCGAGGGGCGCTACCAAGGGTCCAAGGGGCAGAGCTCGCGCGCGGTCCCTTGAAATTTTTTAGAGGCATGTCTTCCGCCATGGGAAAACACCTCAAAATTTCCACGGATCAACCAGATTGACCCAATCCGATCTAATATAATTGGCTTGGTCCCATATGGATACGCTTGAAACCCCGATGGCGGTAACCCGACCGGTAAGGGCAACGTCGCATCATGAACGGACTCACCCAAATCAATATTGAATCATTTGCGCTTACCATGGATTAACCAGATTGACCCAATCCAACTCGATCCGATTGGCTTGGTCCCATATGGATACGTTTGAAACCCCGATGGCGGTAACCGACCGGTAAGGGTAACGTCGCATCATGAACGGACTCACCCAAATCAAGATTGAGTCGGTTTGCACTTTCTCAAACCCTAAATCGATCGATCTCATCGATGGTCGCCGTCACCAATTCATCACATGAACTGGCCGAACATGTAATAGATCCAATCTACTAACCTCACACATCATATGTGCAACATCCAGATCACAAAACTATACGAGATGGCTCGATACCACCGAAGGGAACGCGGTATGCTACGGTAGCACAAAAAAACTACCGCGCAACCGTAAAGCTACCGCAAGAAGGGGATCATAGATAAGATTACCACTAGACGCGCAGCCTGGAATCCTTCGCGCCGATGTAGTGGTTCGTCCTCGCCGCGATCGCAAGCGCCGATGTAGTGGATCGTCCTCGCCGCCGCCGTGGATCGTTCTCCCACGCCGCAGCCGCAGCAGCGCCACCGCAGAGTCCACACGCCCAGAGATGGAACGCTGTGCGCGTGTGCAAGCACCTAGTCGCTCGGCGAGGCAGCGAGAGGAGGAGGCTAGGGTTTCAAGTGAATCAAACCTAAACCGTGGAAAGCACACTCGCGCCCTCCTCCTCCCTCCTTATATAGCCACGAGATGAAACCCTAAACCAGGCCCACCAAAGATGCTAAGCCCACGAGGTTCATTAATTACGGATCCAATCC
This sequence comes from Otatea glauca, assembly GCA_036346275.1. NCBI lineage: Eukaryota > Viridiplantae > Streptophyta > Magnoliopsida > Poales > Poaceae > Otatea > Otatea glauca. The sequence goes on along the minus strand of CM070732.1, from coordinate 3,921,004 downwards.
AAATTAATGCGCCCCACCCATTAAGTGTGTGACCGCAGGTTCACATACGCTTGGACATGGATTCGAAAACTCCTTTTCAATCCAATAGTTGGTAGCGGCTTCTTGCAAAGTATGCCAACTCCCAAACATACCGTGATCAAATCGAATGTAACCTATCAAAAGAACTCATGTAATAATCCCTTTGCCAAGTATATGAAGATTGATCTCAAGGCAGAAGCATGTCATCCTTTGATGATTCAATCCATCTCTCGATCCGTGATATATTAATAAGTTGTGATTGACTCTCAATCACGGCATGGCCATGCACTTTGTTAATCATATCACACGAGTGGCCTTGTCATATATCTCCGCTTCATTGGAGTGATAAATTCCATCTTGATCGCCACTTCCTCTCGCACGCTTCATAGTAAACATGAAAGCTACCTTTATAACTATCCGGTTAGGAAGTAGTGTTTGATAGCCCCAAGGAAAACTATTACACATGTAGGGAATATGACAATCTCGTGTCTAAGGATCATACATCTTCTAGGTATGAGATACATCGATGACACATAAGAATGAAACATTCTCGCAGTTGTCCCATAGCGGGTCTATCTAACCCATGTTCTTCAACATGGTCCACAATGTAGAGATGATATCTTCATATCCCATGATCTATGAAGCATGATCATCGATCACTACATGTGCTGATCTATTCATCGTAGTCCTATACGATGATATCCGATCAGAGATATTTATCGAATTACATCATTAAGTAAAGAGCTTCATAATCAAGTCACATACTTGTTGATCAATACAATGATATACATTCATTGGACCAATAATCATATTATTATTCATAAACATAGTCATGTTACAATCATCTAAATGATTGCCTCAAGGGCATAACACTAACACTCTTGTAGTGACGAAGGGTGATATGAAGGCTGCCAACCTATATCATCTGCGAGGCACTACAATTTCAAGTAATGCGGCTATTACCTAAAATAAATCATCTGATTTTGATAGTACTAATCTTTGGCATATGCGTCTGGGGCATATGAGTGAAATTGGCATGATGGAGTTATGCAAAAAAGAACTTCTTGATGGTCAAAGTATCGACAAGTTAAAATTTTGTGAACAATGTATCTTCGGTAAGTAAAAGAGGGTGAAATTCAACACTGCAACTCACTCTACAAATGGCATATTGGATTATGTTCACTCAGATTTGTGGGGAGAATCCCGTCTTCCATCGCTTGGAGGTGCTAGCTACATGTTGACCATCATTGATGATTACTCAAGAAGAGTTTTGCCATATTTCATAAAGCACAAATCAGATGTATTCCAAATATTCAAGGAGTGGAAGATTATGATTGAAAAATAAACTAGCAAGCATGTAAAGAAGTTACATACCGATAATGGCTTGAAGTTCTATTCTGGACAATTTGAAACTTTATGCAAATCGGAGGGTATTGTGAGACATTATACTGTTTTAGGTACTCCTCAACAAAATGGTGTGAGCGAACACATGAACTGAACCATCATGAAGAATGTATGTTGCATGTTATCAAACTTTGGCTTATCTAGGAGTTATTGGGTTGAAGCCGCATCCACTGCTTGTTATTTAATCAATCGGTCACCAAACCTGGCAATTAATAAGAAGACTTTAATTGAGGTATGGTCTGATTCTCCAGAAGATTATTCAAATTTGAGAATATTTGGCTGTCCTTCTTATGCTTATGTTAATAATAGCAAATTGGAGCCTATAGCTGTTAAGTGCATTTTCCTTGATTATAAACCTGGTGTGCAAGGCTATAAATGATGGAATCCTGAAACTAGAAAGATAGTTATTAGCAGAGATGTTATCTTTGACGAATCTGCTATGTTGCATGATAAACCATCTATTGACATTCCCGCTAAGGAGTAGCAGAAATCAAGCGTGCAGGTGGATCATGTTATTGATTCAGGATCTACACCAAAAGCCAAAAAGAAAAACATACAGGATGTTACTGTTCTTATACAACCAACACACTATTCCATTGCAACCGACAGGCTTGAGAGAAATATTCAAGCACCCAAGAGATTGATTGAAGAGGCCAATATTGTGGCTTATTGTTTAAATGTGGCAGAAGAAATTGAAGGTACTGTAGAACCTTCAACTTATTCAGAAGCTATCTCTTCTAATGATTCAGAAAGATGGATGACTGCCATGCATGATGAGATGCAATCTCTTGAGAAGAACGACACTTGGGAGCTAGTCAATTTGCCAATTGAGAAGAAGGCTATACATTGCAAATGGATATATAAAAAAAAAAGAAGGCGTATCACCAATCGAAGAGGTTAGATACAAAGCAAGACTCGTTGCTAAATGATACAACTAAATTCCAAGTATTGATTTCACAGATGTCTTTTTCCCAATTGTGAAGCATAGTTCTATTCGCATTTTACTCAGCATCGTGGCTATACATAATTATGAACTTGAGCAATTAGACGTAAAAACTAAGTTCTTACATAGGGAACAAGAAAAAGACATTTATATGGAGCAACCGGAAGGTTTTATCATTCCGGAAAAGGAGAATTTTGCTTGCAAGTTAAAGAAATCTCTTTATAGTTTGAAGCAATTACCTAGACAGTAGTATAAAAGATTTGACTCCTTTATGATCTCTTAGAAATTCAAAAGATCATATTATGATAGCTGTGTCTATTTGAAGATTGTTAATGGTTCAGTTATTTATTTGCTCCTATATGTTGATGATATATTGATTGCTGCAAAGACAAGGCAGATATCATAATTGAAGGCACAATTGAGTAGTGAATTTGATATGAAGGATCTCGGTGCAGCAAAGAAGATTCTTGGTATGGAAATTACCAAAAATAGACGGTTTGAAAAATTATACCTAAGTCATAAAGGGTATATTGATAAAGTCCTTCGTCGTTTCAATATGTATAAAGTCAAACCGGTGAGTACTCCATTAGCTACACATTTCAGATTATCTTCAGCATCATGCCCATAATCAGATGATGAAATTGAATAGCCTATAGTTCCATATGCCAGTGCAGTTGGTTCACTTATGTATACCATGGTATGTTCTCACCCTGACTTATCTCAATCTTTGAGTACTATTAGTAGATACATTGCTAATCCTAGCAAAGAGAATTGGAAAGCAGTACAGTGAATTTTTAGATGTTTGCGGGGCACTTCTAATGCTTGTTTACGGTTTGGAAAGACTAGAGATGGACGCGTGGGTTACGTAGACTCAGATTTTGTTGGAGATTTGGATAAGAAAAGATCTCTTACTAGTTATGTATTCACAGTTAGAAGATGTGTCATTAGCTGAAAAGTAAGTCTGCAAGCTACCGTTGCCTTTTCTACTACAGAAGAAGCTGAGTATATGACTATTTTTGAAGCTCGCAAAGAAGCCGTTTGGCTTAGATGTTTATTTACTTAGCTTTGTGAATGTACATCTTGCACTACAATATTCTGTGACAGTTAGAGTGCTATTTACCTTAAAAGGATCAGATGTTCCATATGAGAAAAAAGCGCATTGATGTCAGATATCATTACATTCAAGGTGTCATTGCTCAAGGTGACATTAAAGTCAGTAAGATAAGTATACATGATAATCCAACTGATATGTTGACAAAACCAGTTCCAACTGCTAAGTTTGAGTTTTGCTCAGACTTAGTTGGTATCACTCAGTATTCCTTTGGACTTATGGAAAAATAGGTGATCATGATGATTTATTTCGATGAGAGAGTTGCATTATATTTTGGCTACAAGAGAAATTCATCTCAAAGTGTAGATTGTTGAGTTGGAGTTTGATGCAAATTCCTACTTTATTTCTAATTAATCAACTCTATTTCTTATCTGTTTTGAATTACTATAAATATGACCCTGTAAGCGCTCCATTGTAAATATCTCCCCATATAGTGATCGCTTTTGAGCATAAGTAGTTTTTTCCGCAAGGGTTTTTATTTGCACCAGAATTTGGCAGGTATGGTCAAAATCGGCAAGATAAAGTCAACATATAGTAACCAACGGACGATTTGGAAAGATTTGAAGATATTTGGTAACGATAAAGATTTTTAGGAAAAAATATCCGGATTAAGGCCGATACGGATCACGCTTTGTAACGTGTTGTAATAGGACATGATCGGCCAACGGATATAAAAGGAGGTCAAGGGCGAGCTGGAAAAAATAACATAATCAAACCCACAAATTTACATTATGCAGGTGTTACAGAAGGACTGGTAAGTCGATATCTACCTGCTCAAGCCGAGCTATCAACTATGATTAATTAATATGTACACCATACTCTAATAAACCAGTCATCGGCTCTTGTCATAACCCTTAAGTCGATGATTGCAAATAGTGTTAAAACCATAGCCCAGGAGTTGGCCTCATCCGGAAGTCTTCTCGACCCGATGCAAGCTCTGTCAAGTTACCCTGTTTTTTCAATAGCACAAAACACGCAGAGCGCATTAGCCGATCCTAAACCATCGGCTATAACCTCACCCGCAACCATGATGCTCACTCAACCCACTATTATACTACCTAGAGATCCTCGACCAAGTGGAGTAAACTATTACCAGGCTTACACCGATGCTGCTAAGTTAGATGCATCGGTGAATCTACTGCCATCAGTTCCATTTTACGCTTTTCCACAATCGGTTCCACAACCGATTGATACTGATAGATACCCACATCACGAACATGTCCTGCCTAGAAACCCAGTGCCGCACAGGGTGGTGACCTATTCAGAACCTTTTGTCCCATTACCAGAAATACAAACTAGAAACAATAGGTATGACCAATACACACATCTGCCATCGGCTCAACCTAGTCGGCAGCCCGAGTTTGCACTCGGGGGGCAGAATACCAATTATGACCAACATTATCAAGGACCTGTCGTGCCATTAGCCGATAATATGAACTGGGTTGATCAAATTTTTGCTGTCTTGAGAGATCCATTCGACATACAGCCGAAAGAGAAAGTTATCGGCTATAGAAAACTGTATCCTGATTACATAGATCGCATGCCTTATCCTCACAATTTCAAAGTCCTAAATTTTGCAAAATTCTCTGGTGACGATTCGATTACAATATTAGAGCACGTCGGACGCTTTATCGCATAATGCGACGAAGCAGCTCAGTCCGACGGGCTGAAAATCAGACTGTTCCTATTATCATTATCAAGAGAAGCTTTTACTTGGTTTACTTGTTTGCCTCCAAATTCGGTTCACTTATGGAACGATTTGGAAAGCTAATTCCATGAATACTTTTTTCTGGCAGTTTAGAACTCAGGATCTTCGATCTGAGCTCTGCTCACCAGAAATTTGGAGAATCGATAACCGATTGCATTAAAAGATTTAGAGAAATCAGAAATCGGTGTTCTAGTGTCACGTTACCCGACAATCAACTCGCTGATTTGGCTTTCCAAGTGCTAACTCCACCACGCAGAGAAAAGTTTGGAGGATAGGAATTCACCGACCTGAGTCATCTACTTCATCGCATGTCGGCTCAAGAAAGCCGGTTCCCAAATAATAGGGGATTCAAGGATAGGTTCAAAACAAATGGCAATAATAAGGAAAAGGATAAATCCAAAGTTAATATGGTTGACTATTGCCCTAGCGAATCTTCGAAAGACGATGAAGCGGAGATAAATATATCCAAATGGATAAAAGAGTCTAAAAAATCCTTAGTATATTCCTGGTTTAAGCCGACTAGGAATAAGTTGAAAGTTAAATACGCTTTTGATGTCTCCAAGTGTGATTGTATTTTTGATTTATTATTACAAAAAATAATACGTTTGCCCAATGGACACGTTATACCATCAACTGATGAGATCAAGAAACGCAGGTATTGCAAATGGCATCATTCTTTTTCTCATAATACTAACGATTGCAATATTTTTTGTCAGCAGATTCAATCAGCTATCGAGGATTGTCAGCTAAAATTCATTGATGAGCCGACCATGCAAGTTGATGTTGATCTGTTTCCTATAAATATGGTTCAATGTTCGAGCAAAGGAAAAAAGCCAATGCAGGACGAGGAGCCAAGTAGGGATCGGCGAGTTGATATTCAGTCAACTTCGGGTGGTAATCAGACATTGAAAATAACGATCGATTCATTACAAATAGAAGCCGATCATGAAGGCAAAAATTCAAGGACCATTAAACCCAAGGGAGACCTGCAGGTTGGCAGATGGTATAAAGTAGAAAAATCTCAGCCAAAGCAACCAGCAAGAAGGCCGGGGCCGACGTTTTCTCAGTTGATGGAGAAGTATGAAAGAATGAATAGTCGATCGCAGTACTCTCCCCGTCAGTCGGATAACCTATATCAAGTTGAGAACGTAGAGAGCGCATCGGAGGTGTCCTTTTTGGCAATTTTGTTGGGAAAGGGGAGTAGCATTGCCATCTCCATATACATGCCCAATGGAGCATTATCCCCAAGACGATTGGCCTAGTTGATCGGTTAGAGACAGGTTGTCTGGGCCGATACGAGATCGTCCTAATAAAAGTTACAGGAGACCGGTTCACGAAAGAATCTCCAAACCAAGGTGCCGAACCAGGCGAAGACACAAGAATCCAGTTCTGCTGATCGAGAAGATTTGGCTGGCAAAATACGAAAGCCAATGGAGCCCAAACCTAGGTGGTGTCCACCTAGTCTTAGCCGATCACAGCGTAGACGATTGCAAAGGCTAAGAACTTATGAAATCAGAGAGGCTGATGCAGAGAAGCAGAGGGATCAAACCTTCAATGAACTTCAGCCAATACGAGTTACTAAGAAAGAATGGAGGAAGAAAGAACAGGTTGAAGAAGATTTCGATTCAGCCGATGACTTAGATTCTCCCATGATTAGGGATGACACACCTCCGATTGATATCAACATGGTATTTACGTTGCCGGCCGAGTTCAAAATTAAAATTGAATCGGTCAAGGAAACTTTTGCTCAATCATGTTTAGGCACCCAAAACGCAATCTTTGAAAAACCACAAGATGACCATCGGCATCTAAAGCCATTATGTTTGAAAGGTTATATAAATGACAAGCCGATATCAAGAATGCTGGTGGATGGGGGAGCTACCGTCAATCTGATGTCGTACACCACCTGCAAAAAATTGGGTAAGTCCGATGAAGACTTAATCAAGACTAATATGGTTCTGAATGACTTCACAGGCAATCCACAGAAGCCAAAGGCAGTTTGGTCATAGAGTTGACTGTTGGCAGTAAAACTTTGCCAACCGCATTTTTTATCATTGATGCCAAGGGTAATTACAGCGTGCTACTTGGTCGGGATTGGATTCATGCCAATTGCTACATTCCGTCGACTATGCATCAGGTGCTTATTCAATGGAATGGAGCTGAAGATGAGGTTATCACAGATGATACATCGACTCATATCGCTATGGCCAGTTTCGATGCGAATTGGCAACATGAAGAGGCTGGATGTATATCAGGGAAAACGCTGAATGGTTGTGACTTTATTTGCGTAAGTAAGGCAGGACTTATGCCGATCAGTGTCAAGCCAGGCACGTTTGATCGAGCAAATGAGGTATTACGCCGATGGAGACAAGAAAAATAATGAAGGCCTTATAATACAAAATGCAAAGCTATCGGCAAATAACATATAGCTATGAGGCCATCGAGGATTTTCAAGAAATCGAGAAGTTGGGCCAAGGCTTCACATCTACCGATCTGTTTGAAGAAGTCGATATAGGTAGTGGTGATAGGAAAAGACCAACTTTTATTAGTGCAAAATTAGATGTAAAATATAAAGAAAATTGGTCAAAATTCTTAGAGATTATAAAGATTGTTTTGCTTGGGAGTATTATGAGATGCCTAATTTAAGCCGACAATTAGTCGAACATAGATTGCCTATTAAACCAGGATATCGACCGTTTAAATAGTATCCTAGACGTTTTAATCCGGCCCTGTATAATATTATAAAAGAAGAGATAGAATGATTATTGGAAGTATTATTGGAAGCAAAGTTCATTAGGCCTTATCGATATGTAGAGTGGGTTTCCAATATTTTCCAGTCATGAAGAAAAAGGGAAAACAAAGGGTGTGTGTCGACTTTAGAGACTTAAATAAAGTCACACCAAAAGATGAGTATCTGATGCCTATAGCCGATATGCTTATCGACGCTGCATCAGGAAATAAAATCATAATCTTTTTAGATGGTAATACTGGGTATAATCAGATATTTAAGGCAGAAGCTGATATACCTAAGACCGCCTTTAGGTGTCCTGGTGCAATAGGATTGTTTGAATGGACGGTTATTACATTCAGTTTAAAAAATGCCGGGGCAACTTATCAGAGAGCCATGAACCTGATTTTTCATGACTTAATCGGCCACATTATTGAAATATACATCGATGATGTTGTAGTAAAATCTAAAGATGACTTACAACACTTAGCCAATTTAGAAAAGGTTCTTGAAAGAGGAATCGAAGTCAATCAAGATAAGGTTAAAGCTATAGCCAAAACAAAGCCACTGACATGTAAAATGAATTGCAGAAGCTGATTAGTAAGATTAATTATCTTCGACGATTTATTTCAAATCTTTCCGGTCGGATTCGTATATTTACCCCACCGTTGAAGCTGAAGGATAATCAAGAGTTTGTTTGGGGAGTTGATCAATAAAAAGCTTTTGATGATATCAAAGAATACTTGACTAATCCTTCGGTCCTGGTTGCACCACAGAAAGGGATCCCTTTTAAGTTATATATATCGGCTGAGGAGGAAACTATCAGAGCTGTTTTGACACAAGAAGTCGATGGAAAGGAAAGGGTAATCTTTTATTGAAGCCGACGTCTACTGGATGATGAGGTCAAGTACCCTTTTATCGAGAAATTATGTTTGTCCTTATATTTCTCTTGTACAAAGCTAAGGCATTATATTTTAGCATCGGCTTGTAAGGTAGTCTGCAAAACTGATATTATAAAGTATATGTTGTCAGCTCCGATTTTATGAGGTCGACTTGGTAAATGTGCTTATAGCTTAATAGAGTTCGACCTATTATATGAATCGGCTAAGACAGTTAAAGGACAAGTTATAGCCGATTTTATGACAGGACACGATACCGCTGCCGATCTAGTATCTGTTTCCCCTTGGCTATTTTTTGATGGGTCGGTATGCCGGGAAGGTGATGGTATTGGTATCGTACTCATATCTCCCAAGGGTCATAATTTGAATTCGCATTTCGGTTAAATAGCCGATGTTCAAACAACCAAGCGGAGTATGAGATATTGCTCAAAGGTTTACAGTTGTTAGAAAATATTGGAGTAGATGCTGTTGAGGCATACGACGATTCTATGTTAATTGTACAGCAAGTAAAAGGCGAATACCAATGCCGTGATGAAGTGTTGCTTAAATATTTAGAACAATGTTTCGAAATTATCGGCTTATTTACCACATTTTCTATCGGTCATATCCCTCGTAATTTGAACGATAGAGCAAATGCACTGGCTCAACAGGCGTTTGGGTACAAGGATTTCAGCCGATATCAGACGACTGAGCTAGTGGGCAAAGTTATCATGTGTGCGGATACTATAGACTGAAGAATGCAGATAAGAGATTACTTGATTGACCCATCTAAGCCGACAGAGCGCAAGGTGAGGTAGCAAGCATTGAAGTACATGGTCTTGGATGATTTTTGTATTATCGAACGATAGAAGGTTTGCTGTTAAGATGCCTTAGAGCTGAAGAAGCGCAAGTGGCGATGGGTGAAGTACAAAAAGGTATTTGCGGATCTCATCAATCGGCTTATAAGATGAAATGGATGCTTAGACGAGCAGGATATTTTTGATCGACAATGTTAGAAGATTGTTTCAGATATTACAAAGGGTGTTAGACTTGTCAAAAGTTTGGAAACATACAGTTAGCACCGGCGTTGGCTTTACATCCGATTATCAAGCCATGGCCGTTAAGAGGATAGGGGACAGATGTAATCGACCAAATATTTCCTGCTTCAAGTAAAGGCCATAAATTCATTTTGGCCGCGACCGATTATTTCTCTAAATGGGTTGAAGATATACCGCTCAAAAAGGTTACGAGTGTTGAAGCAATCGGGTTTGTTAATGAACACATTGTCCATCGGTTTTGAATACCATAAACAATCACGACCGATCAAGGTACAGTGTTTATGTCTAATGAGTTTTGGAATTAAGCGAAAAGCCTAGGGATCAGATTGCTAAATTCATCCCTGTATTATGCTCAGGCTAATGGACAAGCCGAGTCATCTAATAAAACGTTGATCAAATTGATCAAAAGAAAAATCAACGAAAAACCAAGGAATTGCACTCAACGCTATCAGAGTCACTTTGGGCGTATCGGCTAGCTTATCACGGAGCAACAAAACTTTCGACTTATCAGTTATTATATGGCCAAGAAGCCATTTTGCCCGTGGAGATTAACATCGACTCTATACGAATAGCCAGATAAAATGATTTGTCGGCTCAAAATTATAATGATCTAATGATCGATAACTTAGATGAATTAGCAGAGTTACGTTTATCTACACTGGATCGACTGAAGAAGAATAAGATGAGAGTTGCAAGGGCATATAATAAAAAGGTGGTGCCTAAGTCTTTTGATGAAGCCGATTTGGTTTGGAAAATCATATTGCCTATTGGTTCCAAAGATAACCGATTTGAAAAATGGTCACCTACGTAGGAAGGACCGTATAAAATCAATCGGATAGTTGACGGAAATTCGTACATACTCGAGACGTTAGAAAGATATATTTTGCCAAAAGCAATTAATGAAAAATACTTGAAGAAATACTATCCTAGCGTTTGGATTAGAGCTTAGTCGACTACAAAAGAATCGCTCTAAAAAGCCAGTTAACTCGATGTTGTTAATCGGCTAGAAAGAAAATTGTTTGGTAAGCCAAATATAAAATCGGTTAAACAACCGATTATAAAACATCAGAGTGTTACAAAAGTAGTGTTTCAGGATATCCAACAAAGTTTATATCTTATGGAAAGAATTAGCATTGAAGACCAGAGCCTGGGAGTCTTGCACCTAAAGCCGATAAAGCGCCGGCAGCCTTGGCGATCACACATTGAACTTCATCAATAATGCGGTCATCTTCCTTGGCATTCCCTGGCACCGGTACCACCTTAGCCATCTGTTTCTTTACTTCGACCACAGCCATAGCAATACCTAGTTTTTTATCTTTGATTACTAATGAAGTTTTCTCAAGGGTTTGTTGGCTTTCTAGAATATGTTTTTCTATCTTCGCCAACTTTTCCAAGAGGAACTTCATTGTCGATTCAAGCTTGAAATGGATTCCTTGGTAGCCTTGAGCAGCTCAGTGTCGGCATCAAATTTCTGCTTCTTGGCCTTAGCATCAACGACCAGCTCATCCAAAAGTTTCTTGTCGGTTTCCTGAGCTTCGTGTTGTGCTATTCTCGCCTGAGCTACCTCCACTTCTGATTTCCTTTCGTCCAAGTGTCAGATGTTAAGGAGTGCTTCCATTGCTTCTGGGGCAGGTCGGCTTCAACTGCTGCCATAGCATCTCGGATCGGCTGGTTGTTGGCCAGAATCTCCGATTGCGGCTTCATCACAAGGTCAAAGAGTTTGTTGAGACGCTCTTGCATCTCTGGGGCAGAGGTTACTGCAGTCATGCTTCTTTTGACACTTCCAGAATTTTTTTAATTTCTGCATCATAGTCGTCTGTGGCCATGATTTTTAGATCATCTAGATCGGTCAAAGAAAAACCCAATAGATTTGTTGGGTCAGAGGATTCTGGCAACTCGGTGGTCGGAGCCGTTGGCGTCGGCTGCAGAGGAGATAAGGCCACTAAAGAAATCCCAGGAAGGTCGGCCAGGATTTTTGCGACCTACACCGACGGCATCGGCTGAAGAGAAAAGCAAAGGTTAAGCCAACATCTTGAGAAACATAAGTCGTTAATCAAAAGGTATATTGCTTACCTCTGCAGTAGCCAACGCGTGTGGCAAACTCTCGTCACTCTACTCCTGGGGCTTTGACCCCCTTTTTGCTGGAGCTTTGGTGTACTTAGTCTTTTTTTTAAATTACAATCGGCTATGAATTAGTTGCTGGAAGATATATAAAAAGGATGACAGCCGATTATGGTACACTTACTGGGTTGTTGCTTCTTCTCTATATCCGACAGCGACGGGCTTTGGATGCCCAGGGTGTTAGAAGTTTATCTGGTAAGACCAGTCGATTGACGTGGCCTTTTGCCTTGGCCATTGCCTGATTGGCCAGAGATCGACTTCTTACCAGCAGGCTTGGTCTGCAAAATAAAATGAAAGCTGATTAGATAAAATTGCTTATAATAAAACTATGTTCAAAAGAATCCGATTTAGTCAGTACCTCGCCAGTAATATCTACTTGGTTCGTGTTAGTAGAACTGAAGGATTTGGATTCATCGTCCGAATCAGTGGTAGAAGGTGTCATCGGCTCAGGTAAATTTTGGAAAAAGGTGTTAATAATGGCCGATGACGTCCGTTCCAAGTAAAGTGCCTCCGCAATAGAAGGCCACCATGAAGTAAAACGGCTTGACCGACGAGTGTTCAAAAAGAAGTGTGGCAGATCTTTGATCTTAAGTTCGTCGGCTATTTCTAAAACAAGGTCAGCTGCTACAATGTTTCTTACTCTGGCTCTAGGTTGAAGCCGATCAAGGAATTGAAGACAAGGAATAACCTGACCAAAACCCAATTGACGAGTATAGATTGATGGATGATAAAACTCATATGATGGCTGAAATGTCCGATTTCTGATATTAAAGCCGATATGCAATATGCTAGGAGAAATGAATATCTTGTAAAGATCCAGAGTAGATGAAGGCATTAGAGAACTGTCGGCTTCCAGATGTAAAAATGATGTCCACGGAAAATCGGCTACGCTGCTGTAACTAAAAAAGTCTTGTTGGCCAAAGTCATCATTGCTCAATTGAAGAAAAAATGATAAATATTTTCTTGAACTGATCGATGTAATCTTTATCTCATTCCCGGAACACATGATATATCTCTCACCATATGATTGGCTAGCTCTAAATTGAGTGATGACATTTTCCGCAGTATCTTCACAAGGAAAAGCTGTATCTTGTGATTCCAATTCAAAAGATTGGCTGAACAAGCAGTAAAACCATATCTGGATAAACCAAAGACGGCCACCCACATTGCCGATAAGAAAATTGGTGAAGCCTGTAAACAGATGACTCCTTATTGTATACATCATTTGATAAACTGCTGCTAGCAGCATTTTGCCCAGAGCTAGCCGACGACCTTCCACCAAGCATTCTGCTATCAACTGATACACTTGCACTGGCCCAAGAGAAGCCCCACAAAATAGGAATCTGTCCAACCATAAGTTTAAAAAGGCAATGTGCTCTTCATCCGATACTGGCCCTTGCATTTTGTTGTTGTTGCCGATGTACTTGCTCCATCCTTCGCCTTTAGATTGAATCAACTTATACCTTAGCTTACCGTTATAAGCCGTTATTTGTTCACCGTCCGATCTAAGGCAGCACAGCTGGGCCATATCCAGAAGAGTTGGGCCGATAGGAGCGGTGCGAAACATGAAAGCATTGAAGGTATCCGACCAGAAATAGCAGGCCGTGGCCACCAAGGGCTCATTGGCTTCTGGATCGGCTAAAGAAAGAGGGATGCACTCAGCTATACTCATTTTTCCCATTCATCCCTTTTTTGGGCCGCTACGCGGATATACCAAGACCTCTATCCCTTAAGCGCTGTCGGCCAGGCTCTAAAGCTTTTATTCCAACCTTCTATGTTGTATCCAACAACAGATTGAGGAAGGCGAGGAATTTCTTCATTAATAACCGTATCGGCATCTATGTTTCCTACTGGTCCTAGGTAGAATTGGTCGGTACCATTAGGAATTGGGATGAATACCTGGGAAGGATCCATTCAGGCGATCTTGGTAGTAAGTCGATTGGGGGCAGATGATGGTGAGCAGAAGACTTGGTGACTGAAGACAAGAAGCCGATTGCAGAGAACTTGAGAGCTTGTGCGCATGAAAAATGACTGTGTGGGGGTCGCATATTTGTAGCATGGTTAAAATTTGAAGCGACGGGAGATGGATCTCAAAAGACACGAGCAGTTAAAACGCACTACACGCATGTCAGAAAATTACGGCGTAATTAAAACGACAGTTACTGTATGAGGATTAGCAGTTAGCCGATGGAGAAAAGCCGATAATTTCAATTTTTGAAAGATAACAAGCCATCTCTCAAAAATGGGGGAGGACATATGTTTGCACTAGAATTTGGCATATATGGTCAAAATTGGCAAGATAAGGTCAACATATAGTAACCAACGGACGATTTGGAAAGATTTGAAGATATTTGGTAACGATAAAGATTTTTAGGAAAAAATATCCGGATCAAGACCGATACGGATCATGCTTTGTAACGTGTTGTAATAGGACACGATCGGCCGACGGATATAAAAGGAGGACTACAGTGAGTTGCAAAAAAACAACATAATCAAACCCACAAATTTACATTATTCTCTTTTTCTTGTCGACTAGGAGTAGTTCCTATAATTTAGTCCTTTTGTAATTCGATCTTGATCAATAAAGTAGTACATCGCCGATTGTTGATCTTCATCAATTACACCCAAGTTTGATTTATTCTGATATTGTTGCGCATCGCCTTCTTCAAAATCGATCTACCTTTATCCTCTGATTAGCCTTAATCGGCTAGTTAGACTTACACTTTTATCTTCGTTTAATCGGCTTTGAGCTGATTGAATCTAAGCCGATTGATCTTCACGGTCGGCTTTGAGAGAATTTCATATTTCTACCTTGTCGATTACAGGTCAAATCGACTGGCACGCTCTGAATCAGGTGTTCGTCTGGTGTGCTGTTGTCAGAAACCCTACTTCAAATTTTTGACGTCAACATTTTATACATAAAAATATGTCTCTTGTTTTCTATTTTCTGTACATTATTTGCAACACCATGATTTCTAACCAGAAGTTCAATGCACCATTCCATTACAATCAAGATAAACTCGATGGCATCACCGTGCTTCATCCCGAAATTCTACTAAACCCACTACTATTCTACAGGATTTGCAATCTAGAGCAACTCCTCGCCTCCTCTGCACTCAGCAATTGTCGTTTCAGCACTTGATTGTCCTTCGAAGCCGTCTTAATCTTTCTTTAGCGCCATCCGCCTCTCATTCTAGTTCTATTAACCAAGCATTGCGCAGTTTGGCGTGCTCAAGCACCAGCCTGTATCCTAGAATAAATGCTAATTAATGACAATAATTCAGTTCATGAGCAACAAATAATACCCTACTTTTTCTCGCAACAAAAATTCATAGTGGCACTTGCTATTTTTGCAAGGAGTGAAAATTCATCCCATTAAATCGACCAGAGAGATGAGTGGAAGCGTACATAGTTTCAACTTGCAACTGTTAAATGGAACTACTAATATTCTATTTTTTGGAATCAACTTTATGGGCATGCATGAATATTTGTATGTGTTGGCGTAAAAAACTTGAAGTAGGGTTTCTGACAACAGCACATCAGATGAACACCTGGTTCAGAGCATGCCAGTCGATTTGACTTGAAATCGACAAGGTAAAAAATATAAAATTTACTCAAAATCGATCGTGAAGATCAATCGGCTTATGCTCAATCAGCTCAAAGCCGATTAAATCAAGATAAAAAGGTAAGTCTAACTAGCCGATTAAGGCTAATCAGAGGATAAAGGTAGATCGATTCTGAAGAAGGCGATGCGCAACAAAATCAGAATAAATCGAACCAGGGGTATAATTTGAAGAAGATTAACAATCGGTGATGCGCAACTTTATTGATCAAGATCGAATTACAAAGACTAAATTATAAAAACTACTCTTAGTCGACAGGAAAAAGTAATGTAAACTGGTGTATTTGATTGTGTTGGATTCTTTTGCAGCTTGCTCTTACCCTTCTTTTATACCCATCGGCCGACTGTATCCTATTACAACACATTTCAAAACCTGATGTGTGTCAGCCTTAATTCGGATAATTTCTCCTTTAAAAGATCTTAACCGTTACAAAATATCTCCAAGTCTTTCCAAATTGTCTATTAGTTATCGCATGTTGATTTTCTTGCTGATTTTAATCATACTTGTCAAATTCTGGTACAAACAGTATGATAAGATATGATCAACAAGGACAAGGATTGGATGGGACTGCGGTCCCTACGCTTCGGATCAGTCAAAAAAACGTTGTGTAGATTTTGTACGGTACAAAACACTGTTTTATAGTACTGTAAAAATACTATTTATCATATTTTGAACCAAATCATACCGTCCGTCACCTTGATAGCACGGTCTGAAACTAGAGATTGTTTAAGCATCTAATCCCTGTCCGATCAACGAGACGGTAGTGGTGACGCAGGCCTTACGAGTAAAGCTTAGCTAACCTGTTCTTGTTTCCTTGACATGCTGAACACCAGATCTCACTTTAGCAACGTACACTACGTAGTGGTGATACTTTGACAATAATTTTCATTGAATCCAAAAAAATTGCTTCTGTTTTTCAATTAATGGAACATATCACCGAAGGAATTATTCACTGCCTAGTCAAAAGTCCCTCATGGCCGCATAGATGGTCGCCAAAGAACATACTGAAAAGGAGGCATCCTACCTTTCTAGCATTGACATATTCCAGCAAATCATTGGCCAGTCAATAGTCTAGCAAGGAAAGAAAACATAAAAGAATGATAAAAACTAGGGAATGCTATACTGTCAGCCTCACCTGATGGGCTAACCTCTTTGCCGTTAGATTAAGTGTGATCAAACGGATCGAGGAGACTGCAACTATTAACTCAAAGCATTGATGACTTCATCCATCGTCCTGACCAGTCCAAACATTGATTTAAATTAAGTGTGAATTTTGTTAATTGTTTTCTTGAAATTCAGAACTCTACAAGGTTTCAAATAGAATCCAGGGAAATCGAAATGCATCAAAAGGTTTCAAAATTTTCATTTTTTTCTAGTATTTGAGATACATCCAAATTTTGGTGTTGCAATCTCAGATTCCGGACAGACCGAAATAACGAAGAAACATGAAGCAACATTATGTTCTCCTGTCTGAGCCCATCTTTTCATCTACCATCTTGCAGTCCAAAGCCCAAGAGACGATTGCTACCTATCAAGCTCTCAGCATCTCAACCACTCACTCCCTGTATCTCCTCAAGTGCCGATTGTGTAGTTGTCTCCATATTTGTTCTTAGCGGCATTGTGTTGGATTTGATTGCATTTGGCTGAGAAACTAATGGCTCTACACTTCTTTGTTCGGTGGTGACTTGTGAACTGTGCTTTGAATTTCAATATGAAGTTGGTGACTTGCATGCTGTCAATATTTCAGTAAACCGAAATACCGAACCGATTAAAATTCAGCTTATCAGGTTCGGTACGGAGTTCTTGTTTGGTTAATTCGAAGTGACATTTCAGAGACTAAATCTTTTTACATTAAAAAACCAAACAAAATAAACACCCCTAGCGCTTCTCACGGGACCCACCTGCAAACACCCACAACAGGTGGCCGTGCTGAGCTAGAATCCACGTCGGTATCTCAAATGGACACTTTGTAACGCTTTATGATCATGTATGCCGGGCCCTAGCCCTATAAATCCGTCCACACGGTGATCCTCATTTCTAACTTATATCCATGCAACACATCTCTAAGAGGCTGTTTAGGGGGCTATGTTTCAACTTTGGATAAAAAGCTCTCCCAACAACATGGCTGCAAAACAGCTAAGAAGTTAAGGTACAACAAAAGCACCCCCAAAAGCTGCAGTCTGGAAGAGGCATTTCAACTGTGGCTTCGTTTGACCGCCTTCCATCTCGCTCACATGCCTCCTCAATCTCCGCAGCCCTGCCTCGCCACCTCCACGTCACTTCCACACTCGTCCGCCGCTGTGCTTCGCTAGGTTACTGCCTCCTCGCTCAGTTGTCCCTCCAAAAGCTATAGCTGCAGTAGCCAGTTTGTCAAACGGCGTAACAAGAAAAGTCACAGTCGTTAGTTACAGCTGTTTTACAGTCCAACAAACCAAAAACAACTTTTCAACTTAGCCGCAGCTCCCCTGGTGCTGCTTTCTCAATGACCCCCCTCACCTCACTTCAGCAAGTTTGGCTTTCTACTTTCTAGGATGAAAACCTGTATGACTTATAACATCTAGGCACCCCTCAATTTTATTTCTGTATTATACTGGTTTTGGTATTGATGACTAAGTTAGTAATACTCAAAGCTTTGAAGAAAGTAAGCTGGAATCTATAATGGAACAAGTTGGGACAACAAGATTAAGGCTTTCAGTTTATAGTTTATGACTTGGGAAATGTTTTAAGTCAAATAGCCTAGATTTGTTTTCTTTTTAGTTGTCTAAAAGAGGGACTTTGCACAAGAAAAGAGGTGGTTAGGCAAAGGCAAAACTAGATCACTCGGAGCAAAAGACACTTAGTCTTTACCCTTATGAAATCATACCTCTTAGTACAACGGACCAATCTTTACCTATCTATTTTCTTCAGTCCGTTGCATACCTTGAAACTATTCTACGTCAAAACTCCCTTTAAATATCTGATCATCAGATTAAAATATATTCGCTTTCATATCCATATATTCTTGATCAAAACATTCTTTGAAAATCATCTTGATAGCCAAAAGGTTTGCCTATGTGTGACGGACCAAAAAATATTTAGTCCGGCATACATGCAAAATTCACTCCTCAGTAACGGACCAAAAATATCTTAGGTTTCCCATCTTCTGCAGACCAAAAATTTGGTCCGACACCCCTTTCTGTGTATAAGTTTTTGGCCGGACTAAATCTTTGATGTCCTTTTAATCGAAACCTAAAATGAATATTCTCTATTTTTAAAAAAGAACTTTAACTCAGGAAACGGACCAAGCATTTGTGTTTAACTTTTTCAGTCCGTTGCTAAAATAAAAAGATTGCATAAAATTTATCTTTGTTGAAAAAGGTGCTTGGCACAATTCTTCTGAAAAGACCATGTATGACGGACCAAAAATTTGGTCCGAAGTACATGTGTTTCCATGCCAAACCTATCTTCTATGAAGTCCATGTACGACGGACCAAAAATTTGGTCCGAAGTACATGTGTCTCTATTCCTGGCAAAATTCTTGCATTATCCATGTATGACGGACCAAAATTTTGGTCCGACGTACATAGGTCTCTATGCCTAAGCTAATCTTTTAAAAGCCATGTGTAACGGACCAAGCAATTTGGTCTGATGCTCATATGTGTCTCTCAGTTGTATGCCAGACTATCCTCTATGATCAACCCATGTACTACGGACCAAAATATTTGGTCCGTCATGAACTCTCAAATTTGGTCCGACATACACAAATCCAGTATGACTAAGCACTGATACTTAGTCTGTTGTACGTGTATATTTCCGTTGTTTTTGACATCTGACACGTCCAATGGCTACTATAGCAAGTGTAATGGCTACTTTCACTCAAAATGGCTATATAAGCATTTCCTAAGCCATCTACCAGTATTACAGATGAACTCCTTACACTTTGGTATTGAAAAATAGTTCTCATTCTCAAAAGGAGGCTGTGCTTCATCTTTACACAAAAATTCTCATACATCTCTAAGTGTGTAAGCTCCAAATCAGTGTCTAGTTGTGTGATTTGCAAAAGTGAACCAAGAGACAGAACTTGTGCAATGTTTATTACTCTTAGATCTTGGTGATCTTAGACAGCTTGGAGGAAGTAAACAGTGTGACCTGTCCAAAGGTATTTGTGGAAGGCAACTGTATTTATGAGAGGTTTGGAACTCACCTCACTGGAGTAGTGAAAGAGTTACCTGAGTGATCACCAGAGCTACTGCGACTAGCTTTGGAGAAGCAGAACTTCGAAAGAAGTGCTTCAACGTGGATTAGGAGTGCGGCTCTGAACCACGGGATAAATCTTTGTCTCTCCTGTATCATTTCTTTATTGCTTTCGCTGTTATTATTAGTTGTCTGAATTCTGTATTATTCTTGCTATAAATTGCTCTCTGTTAAATTTAGTTAGTTGGTTAAAATTGCTAGAAATTGTAAAACTGCCTATTGACCCCCCCTTCTAGGCCATATCGATCCTTCAAGTGGTATCAGAGCAAGGTTTACCTTGTTTAGCTTAACTAGCTTTGGTAAATGGCTGAGGGAAATGGTTCTGCAACTGTTAGTATTGGTAGAGTACCTGTTTTTGATGGCACAAACTATGCTTATTGGAAAATTAGGATGAGATGCTATTTAGAAGCTGTTGGGTATGATGTGTGGAGGGTTACAGAGAAGCCTATGCCTCCTCGTGTCATACCTGAAGGGCAATCAGCATATGGAGAACCCACACCTAGTGAAATTCAAAATATGCAATATGATGCTCAAGTTAGAAATGCTATATTTTCCTGTCTTAGCTTAGAAGTCTTTGATAGAGTAAGTAATCTTACTTCAGCCTATGACATATGGACAACATTACAAGAAATTCATGAAGGTACCTCTGATGTAAAAGAAGAAAAATACTATGTTGTTCGGGAAAAATTTGACAATTCAAAATGCTTCCTCAAGAAAATGCAAATGACATGTTCTCTAGGCTAAATCCTATTGTCAATGAACTAAAGGGCCTAGGAACTAAAATTTCAGATGCTGAAGTATGCAGGGAGATGATTAGAGTACTTTCACGATCATATCACAGCTTGATCACATATCTGTCTAACAGTGGTGATCTTAAAAGGCTCACTCCAACTGAACTACTGGGCAAAATATCTGCTCATGAGCTCACTCTGGCTGATGAAGATGCTCCAAGAAAGAAATCCATCGCATTAAAGGCCAAAGAAGTTATTCAAGACTCATCCGAAGAAGATGATGATGAGTCAAGTGAAGACGAGGACGAAGATGTGAAGAAATTAGCTCTACTCATGAGAAGAGCAAACAAACTCATGAGAAGGGTCAATTTCAAAGACATAGAAAGATCAAACTCTTACTCAAAGAAAAATCCTTTTTCTAATGTTATATGTTTTGAATGCAATGAAAAGGGGCACATAGCTGCTCGGTGTCCTAAAAATAAAGAAGAAGAACAAGTACAAAAATAAGGATGATGAGGATGAGGAAAAGACTCATGAAAAACCAAAGAAGAAGTTTTTCAAGAAGAGCTACTCCAAGAAATTTGTGAAGAAAGGAAAAGGAGAGACTCACATAGGAGAATGGGTCACTGATGATGAAAGTGAAAGTGAAGACTCACCCTCAGATGAAGAAAGTCCAAAGTCAAAGGGGCTAGCTGGACTCGCTCTAGATGAGTCAACTCCACCGCCACCCTCATTTCCTCTGTGCCTATGGCAAGATCAGATGAGGAAAAGGTTAGTGACTCCCCTTCTTATGATGAGCTAGTAGAACTAGTTGAAGAACTAAACAATGCCTTGCATAATAAAACAAATTCAACTAGAACACTTAAGAAGACTATTTCTAGCTTGCTTAATGATCAAAAAATGCTAACAGACAAGTATGAAAAATTTATGCATGAACATGAAAAGTCTGTACAAATTCATGATGATCTAGTTACAAGTCATGCTTTGCTTACTAAAAATTATGAAGACTTGCAAATTAACTGCTGTGAGCTAGAAATTGAAAATAAAATGATGTCTAACAAATCCAGTCATGTCTCTTTAAGTAATACATCTATCTCATGTGACTCTTCAACAGAAGAGATCTTGACTTGTGGTTCTTCTGATGCTTGCAAAGGAAATTGCAAATATGCTTCCTGTGTCAAGGAGCTTGAAACTGAAAATAAAAAACTAAAAGCTAAAATAGCCACATTTGATAAAGGCGTAGAAAAATGTTTTCTGGGTAGTGCCACTCTTGACAAAATTCTTGTTGGGCAGAGACCAAATTTGGGCAAAAAGGTCTTGGGGTATAAACCCAACAGTTTGCCAAATTAAAATGCATCAGGTCATGTTAAACAAATTTTTGTCAAGAAAAGCACTCAATGTTATTATTGTCATGAATCGAATCATGAATCTAAAAATTGCTATCTTGCAAATGTTTCTTATGTCAAAAGGGATTGCATGGTAGATGCCTATTACATGTTATTTAAAGATTTCAGGGGCAAAGCAAATGTGAAATATGTAGGTCCCTCAAATCTAAATAAGAAACTTAAAGCTGTCTGGGTACCTAAGGCCATGTTAATAAATCCTTTCAAACCTAAGATGGTTGTAACTAACATCAAAGGACCCAAAAGTATTTGGGTACCTAAAGTGAAGAAATGAACTTGTAGGTAAATTATAAGAGTGGAGGCAGACATTGGGTCATAGACAGTGGCTGTACTCAACACATGACCGGTACCTCAAGAATGTTCACTTCAATTGAAGGAGAAAGTGATCCAAGTCACAAAATCACCTTTGGAGACAACAGCAAAAGAAAGGTAAAAGGTCTTGGTAAGATTGCCATATCAAATGATCACTCTATTGACAATATTCTTCTTGTTGATTCATTAAACTTCAATTTATTGTCTGTTGCTCAATTATGTGATCTTGGATTCCATTGTAACTTCACTTCTGATGGGGTAACTGTATTTGATAAAAATGAAAAGCTTATCTTCAAAGGTTTCAGATTTCAAAACCTCTATTTAGTAGATTTCAAATCTAACTCCTCATGTATCTCAACCTGCCTGTTAGCTAAAGTTTCTCTTGGATGGCTTTGGCATAGGCGTCTTGGGCATGTAGGTATGTCTAATCTAAAGAAGCTTTTCAAAAATGAGCTTGTGGTGGGTTTGAAAGATGTCAAATTTAAAAAGAATAAGCTATGTAGTGCATGTCAAGCAGGCAAACAAGTAGCTAATTCTCATCCAATTAAAAGTATCATGTCCACCACTAGACCACTTGAGCTTCTGCATATGGATGTGTTTGGTCCCACCTCATATGCTAGCATTGGTGGTAACTCTTATTGTTTAGTAATTGTTGATGATTTTTTTCAGATTCACTTGGGTATTCTTTTTGCCAAATAAAAGTGAAGTTGGAAAAATCTTCAAAACTTTTGCAAAAAGGGTTCAAAATGAATTTGATTGTCCCATCAAGAAAATAAGAAGTGACAATGGATCTGAGTTTGTCAACACAAATATCATTGAATACTGTGATGAATTAGGAATTAAGCATGAACTCTCAGCTACTTATAGTCCTCAACAAAATGGTGTTGTTGAAAGGAAAAATCGAACCTTGATTGAAATGGCTAGATCTTTGCTAGATCAATATGAAACATCTGATTCTTTCTGGGCTGAAGCCATCAATACTGCTTGTCATGCTGTAAATAGACTTTATCTTCATAGATTGCTTAGGAAAACCCCTTATGAACTATTGGTAGGAAGAAGACCAAATGTATCATATTTTCGAGTGTTTGGTTGCAAAGTTTATATCTATAAAAAGAGAACTCATTTGGGAAAATTTCAAACTAGATGTGACACTGGCTTCATGCTAGGTTACTCCTTTAAGTCCAAAGCTTATAGAGTCTTTAATAGTTCTACTGGACTGGTAGAAGAAACTTATGATGTAAAATTTGATGAATCTAATGGCTCACAAGGTGAGCATGAGAATTTAGATGATGTAGGAGATGATGGCTTGGCACAAGCAATGAAGAAAATGGAAGTGGGTGATATTCGACCAAAGGAAGACAAGGATGAACTTCCAACTCAATCAATGGTGCCTCATGCTGGAACTCAAGATGAAGAAGAAGAAGAAAAAGAACAAGATCATCCAGTTTTCATCAAATGCCATCATACCATTGCTAAGGATCATCCCACAGACCAAATCATTAGTGAATTCAGTAAGGGTGTTCAAACTCGTTCTAAACAAGCTTCTTTTTGTGAACATTACACTTTTGTCTCGTGTATTGAGCCTAAAACAGTGGAAGAAGCACTAGAAGATGCTGATTGGATAATTGCTATGGAAGAAGAACTTAACAATTTCGAAAGAAACAAAGTCTGGAGTTTAACAAATCGTCCAAAGGATCATAATGTTATTGGTACAAAATGGGTGTTCAGGAATAAGCAAGATGAAAATGGAGTGGTGATAAGAAATAAAGCCCGACTTGTAGCTCAAGGATTTACTCAAATAGAAGGACTGGATTATGGAGAGACTTATGCCCCAGTGGCTCGTCTTGAAGCCATTCGGTTTCTTCTTGCCTTTGCTACTCATTTTAATATCACTCTATTTCAAATGGATGTAAAAAGTGCATTTCTAAATGGATTCATTGATGAAACTGTCTATGTTGAACAATCACCTGGTTTTGAAGACCCAAATTTGCCAAATCATGTGTATAAATTATCTAAGGCACTCTATGGTCTAAAACAAGCTCCTAGAGCTTGGTATGAGCGTCTTAGAGATTTTCTACTCAATAAGAACTTCAAAACTAGAAAAGTTGATCAAACATTGTTTCTAAAAGATATCAATGGAACATTAATGATTTGTCAAATATATGTTGATGATATTATCTTTGGCTGTACTAATATTTCTCTTTGTAAAGAATTTGGTGACATGATGGCCAAATAATTCAAGATATCTATGATTGGGGAACTATCATTCTTTCTGGGATTTCAAATCAAGCAGTTGAAGGAAGGAACTTTTATTTCACAAGAAAAATATACTAAGGATCTTCTCAAACACTTCAAAATGGAAGAATGCAAGATCATAAAGACTCCCATGGCTACTAATACACATCTTGATCAAGATGTGGGAGGTAAGTCTGTTGACCAAAAGCTTTTTAGATCCATGATAGGTTCTTTACTATACAGCATCTAGGCCTGATATCATGTTTAGTGTGTGTATGTGTGCTAGATTTCAAGCTGCTCCTAAAGAAATTCACTTGAGTGCTGTAAAAAGAATATTTAGATATCTTAAGTTTACTTCAAGTATTGGTTTATGGTACCCCAAAGGTGCTCCCTTTGAGCTTATAGGCTACTCAGATTCTGATTATACCGGATGCAAGATTGATCGTAAGAGCACCTCAGGGAGTTGTCATTTACTTGGAAGGTCTTTAGTTTCTTGATTTTCTAGAAAGTAAAATTCAGTAGCACTATCCACTGCCGAAGCCGAATATGTGGCTGCTGGAAGTTGTTGTGCTCAAATTTTATTCATCAAACAAACATTCTTATATTTTGGTATAAAATTTGACAATGTGCCTCTACTATGTGATAATGAAAGTGCAGTGAAAATAGCAAACAATCCGGTCCAACATTCCAGAACTAAGCATATAGAAATTCGACATCACTTTATTCGTGATCATGTTGCTAAAGGAAATATTATGCTTAGTCATGTAAGAACTGAGGACCAATTGGCCGATATTTTCACTAAGCCGCTTGATGAGGCCAAATTTTCAAAATTAAGAAATGAACTAAATATCATTGCTTTTTCAAATGTTGCTCGATAATGTCTAACTAAAGGGGAGCAAGTTTGCTTGCTATGCATATCCTGATGCTCATATCCCTTGATTTCTTACCCCAGCTTTGCATGACTTCCTGTTAAAAATCATTTCGGTTTCCGTAATCCCCAGTTTTTCCGTATCTTCTCTAACTTCAAGCCACTTCGGATTATGATGTATTTACTTCTCTCTTATCGCGATAGCTATAAAAGACGTACCAGAGCCCCTGGAGATGCAATCCTTAACTTATCTTTTCTCTTTTCTGCTCTAAACTAAGTTTCTAATCATGCCGAAAAGACCCTACAACGATGATCGGGACGACCCAGAGCTTGCAGAGCTCTGGAGGGAGTTTGATCGTGCTCTGGCAGAATTAGCTGAAGAAAGGGCTGTCATCAGAGACAGTGCTGCCGTGGATGCCTTCCTTGAAGCCTTCCCCGGTCTTTCCAGGGCCAGAGCAGCACTCATAGAGGCTCTAGGGCGCACACGTAGGGGAGAAAACTAAGTTCTTGTTCTTGTCTTGTCCCGTTCCCTCTAATCATGTAATCCGGGACACTGTATCTAAATAAAGTGATGATTTTCTAAAAATGCTCCTTGAGTCATTCTTTGGCTCTCATGTTTTCTCGGTTGAATATTACTCATATGCGTACGTCGCTAAACATAACTTCGACTAGTCCCATAACACATCATGTTAGTATCATTCGCGGCTTTAGTTCGACAGCTTACTGTTTCGACTACACGATATGAATAAAGTAAAAATGTCAAGTTAAAATAACTCTTTGAATAAAGTTCTTTTTAACAATAATAAAAATGCTGCTATAAGACTCACCTTTCTATGCTCATTCTTATCCAATTAAAATTAAAGAAACCAAAATTATCATCTGACTTTTTCAGCAAAGTGTCCATATCAAAGTACTTGAGTTTTTCAGATAAGCTTAGTTTAAAGAAATACTTAAGCTTACTTGATTATCAAACTCAAACATTTACTAAAAATTTTTGTTGTTGATTTTGGTTGCTGATCTTAGATATATCTCATATTTTCAAAATCTTCAGAAAAATAGATATGATGCAGACTGAGAACAACTTAAAGTTACACGTTCCTACTTGGATCGGACTAATCTCAAACAAACTGTCAATGCTCGTCGGACTAAATTTTTTGGTCCGTCACTAATAAAAGTTTTGGTCTTAACACCAAACGGACTAAACTGGTCCAGGCTCAGTATAAAGTTCTTTTTGGTCCGGCCCAATTGGTAATCTGTCCAAATCTGTTTAAATCAAGTTTGCCTCATGATCAAATGTCTATAAATCTAACTCTTATCCAAATTCAAATGATTTATACAAGCTTAAATAAAATTCCTTCTTCACCTCTCAAGATTTCAAAATTTATTCAAAATCTTACCTGTTGCTTTAGGTCTTACCCATTGCTAACCTGTCCTTATTTTTGGGACTTTCTGTGCCTGCTCAAACTGTCCTCAAAAAGGGAGGTCCCACTGTCCTTACAAAAACTTCTGTTCCCCGCCAACTACCCTGGTAAAAAGGTGTCGGTTTCCAAGGCCTATTTACTTCTGCCAAAGCATTCAATGCAGTAACCTCTCCCATCAAAAACCTCTTTGATATTTCCTTGCTTGCGCAAAACTTCTCTGAACCGGAAGTTTCTTTCTTCTCTGCATCGAAGCAAATCCTATCCGGATCTTGGCGACGGTGATCCTTTGATATTTTGCGCAAGAATTTCCTTCAAGCTCAGTAAGTTCATTGGAACTTCTCTTTTTCTCTTCAAAGTCTCAAACCCTAGACCTTGTGCTTAGTTTTAGTTTTTGTTTTAGGTCTGTTCTTCTGTTTGAAGAGGGTCTGGTCCTGAGTCTGAGCAATAAGTCTGTGGTTAAGTCAGAAATCAAAAATAAGGTCAAAGAATCCAGATAAAAGGGGTTTGATTGGAAAAATTATTGATAAAGTTAAGAGTAAGAAGCAAAGAAGATCCAGTTCAACTTCTGAATCAAATCTGCCTGAACAACCTCATGGACCAGTACTAATCCCAGATGTTCATAATGCTGCTCGAACAAACCGAAAAGTAGTAACCTCTCATCCAAGAAAAGGAAAGCAGATAGTTGATTCTGAGTCATCCTCTGAGGATTGTCCCTATGAACCCGACAGTGAATCTTCCTCAGAGAGTACAAAACTGGTCTCTGAAATTGACATTCTTAGCAGTGAAGAACTGGCAAACCTAAGTACTAAGAAGTTGAGAGCAATTCAGTTAGTAAGTGAAAAGGTCTGGTTTCCAGAGTTAAGGCCAGCCCTGGGTGAAAATTTTGTGTCTTTGCTACACAAAAACATATACAATGCCTATCTGAACAGGAGAGATGGAAAAGGAAAGTTGATTTCGGCTCTGTCAACGCACCAATATGTAGAATGGGATCAGGTGAACAACATTATTGGATCAACTGGTCTATTTGACTGCATAAACTCCACTCCCGGACTGATAAGAATCATGTCAAACAAAACAATTCCATGGAGTGTCTCATGGACTCTAGAGTTTTATGCATCATTGCTAGTGAACAAACAAAGAAAATATATCATGTTCACTTTGAATGGAAAAATAAGAAAAATCAAGTCATCGATCTCAATCAAGAATCAGAGCTTCTAGTCCACTGGCAAACAAGACAAGAATCTTTGAAAAGATGTATCCTCATCAGAGGTGGAGACTGAGTGGGGACATGCCAGACCTGCAAGTGTCAGGACACATATACAAAGACACCTCTAGTGAGGATTTTAATCCAAATAGAGTGTCCTGCCTGTCTGAAGAAGCTAAGGTTCTGCTTTTAATATTGAGGCATACAATATATCCCAAGTCTGGATATAAGGAAGGAGTAACCTCAGTATTAGCTTGGTTACTGCATCTCATTTTATCAAGACAGCCTATAAATCTAGTTGATTATTTCTTTGGGCAGATGGAGGAAGCCATCTACAAAAAGTATAGTAGCTCTTTGCCTTTTGCCCAGTTAATCACTGGAGTCCTGTTGGCTCAAGGCATAATTTCTCAAGATGAACTAAATAAAGAATTCAAGTGCTTTCCAAAGAAATATAACATGCATCAAGCTACTGGACAAAGTTTGAGAATTTCTGGTTTTCTTCAAAGATTGGCAGAAAATCAACCAATACAGGCTGAAGAAGAAAGTGAAGAAAGGGAAGAGGCTGAAAATGAGTTTGTGTAAGCAGCCAGAGATCTTTCCCAGGCACAACAAAGTGACTCCTGGCATCAATCCTATGAAAGTTATCATCAAACCTATGAGAGTCATCATATGTCTGATCAGAGTAGAAATGACAGAGAACCTAGTGTTCAAAAAGGAAAAGGGAAGACTCTGAGCCACCATTCTCCAGAAGCAACTGAAGTGATTCATGGAAGTGAATCATGGAAAATGGATAATGCTGCTACTCAAAAGCTTTCAAGCTCAGTTGATAGAACCTTAGATGAAGAGCAACAATTATATCATCTTCAAGAGTCAGCAGCTGCAACAAGGTTCATGGAGGCACAAACTTTCAGACCAGGAGCAAATAAAAATGAAGCAGGAGAATCTGGGATGCCATCTGAGATGCCCCAGCAATTTGAAACCTACTATCCTTCATCATCAGCTCATCCTGAGCATGATCAAAGGGACATTTTTCCTGGCTGGGAAAGTTTGTTTGACTATCAGTATCCCACACCATCTTCTCCAAAGTATAATGAGCAAGCACAAGATAATGCCGTTCAGGCTCAAGAAAATATCTTTGACTCTCAGCCTTCCTGGTTTTCAACCTTTGAGCAACAATATCATGCTGATCAAAGAGGATTCCAAGCAAGATATCTGGAAGATCAGAATACAGCAGCTCTAAGATATGAGGAACAAGTGAAATTTCAAAATGAAGTCATGTCCAGATTTGACCAACTAAGCAGAAATCAGGAAAATCTTGGACAGCATGTCAAACAGCTGATACTAATCAAAATCTGATAAAGAACAGATTGTATGACATGAACCAAAAAATGGATGATTAGTACAAAAAACTGAGAAATTAAGTTGAAGTTGCAAGTATATCAAATACAAGCAATCAGTTGTGGATGAGACATCAGTTAGATCATCTTTCAGAATTCACTAAAGATGCCTTGCTCGACTACACTCGCTTGGCACATGACTGCATATATGATGTGGATGATGTCCTTGCTGAGACTCGGAACATGAATGAATCCGTGGATCAAATTCAGTCAGACCTTCAACTGATGACTATCCGGCCAGGAGACCCAGACTATCCAAGTTGGCATGAACAAGCTATGTCTCAAGAGCCAGATATTCCAAGCCAAGAAGCCACTGATGATCCACCTGTCTCTCCTCCAAGGAAAAGCTCGGCTCAGGGCAGATTCGAAAGAGTCTTTTCCAGGCGCAAGTAGAAACCCTTTTTGGCTATTGATGCCAAAGGGGGAGAAAATCCTCATAGCCATAGCCTTTTAAGTTCTTTCTGTAGGCTAAATTATATAAAGACAAGTAGTTGTGTATTGGTCTTTTAAGTTCTTTCTGTAGGCTAAATTATATAAAGACAAGTAGTTGTGTATTGGTCTTTTGTTTGTCCTTTGTGTGCTATATTTATGACTGTTTAGATGCTATATGCTCTGATACTTGCTCTGATATACTCTTTTATACTCTGCTCTGATATGAACTTTGTATTCAAACAAAAGATTATAGCATGCACTCATTAAGGGGGAGAAAATTCTCTCATAAAATTCTGCTGTCAGTATTTTTAGCTAACTCTGTTTTTGCAGAATAAATGAGATATTACTAACTAAAAGGTATGTTGTCATCAATTACAAAAAAGGGGGAGATTGATAGCATCTAGGCACCCCTCAATTTTATTTCTGTATTATATTAGTTTTGGTATTGATGACTAAGTTAGTAATACTCAAAGCTTTGAAGAAAGTAAGTTGGAATCTATAATGGAACAAGTTGGGACAACAAGATTAAGGCTTTCAGTTTGTAGTTTATGAATTGGGAGATGTTTTAAGTCAAATATCCTAGGTTTGTTTTCTTTTTAGTTGTCTAAAAGAGGGACTTTGCACAAGAAAAGAGGTGGTTAGGCAAAGGCAAAACTAGATCACTCGGAGCAAAAGACACTTAGTCTTTACCCTTATGAAATCATACCTCTTAGTACAACGGACCAATCTTTACCTATCTATTTTCTTCAGTCCGTTGCATACCTTGAAACTATTCTACGTCAAAACTCCCTTTAAATATCTGATCATCAGATTAAAATATATTCGCTTTCATATCCACATATTCTTGATCAAAACATTCTTTGAAAATCATCTTCATAGCCAAAAGGTTTGCCTATGTGTGACGGACCAAAAAATATTTAGTCCGGCACTGATACTTAGTCTGTTGTACGTGTATATTTCCGTTGTTTCTGACATCTGACACGTCCAACAGCTACTATAGCAGGTGTAACGGCTACTTTCACTCAAAATGGCTATATAAGCATTTCCTAAGCCATCTACCAGTATTATAGATGAACTCCTTACACTTTGGTATTGGAAAATAGCTCTCATTCTCAAAAGAAGTCTGTGCTTCATCTTTACACAAAAATTCTCATGCATCTCTAAGTGTGTAAGCTCCAAGTCAGTGTCTAGTTGTGTGATTTGCAAAAGTGAATCAAGAGACAGAACTTGTGCAAGGTTTATTACTCTTGGATCTTGGTGATCTTAGACAGCTTGGAGGAAGTAAACAGTGTGACATGTCCAAAGGTATTTGTAGAAGGCAACTGTATTTGTGAGAGGTTTGGAACTCACCTCACTAGAGTAGTGAAAGAGTTACCTGAGTGATCACCAGAGCTACTGCGACTAGCTTTGGAGAAGCAGAACTTCGAAAGAAGTGCTTCAACGTGGATTAGGAGTGCGGCTCTGAACCACGGGATAAATCTTTGTCTCTCCTGTATCATTTCGTTTATTGCTTTCGCTGTTATTATTAGTTGTCTGAATTCTGTATTATTCTTGCTATAAGTTGCTCTCTGTTAAATTTAGTTAGTTGGTTAAAATTGCTAGAAATTGTAAAATTGCCTATTCACACCCTCCTCTAAGCCATATCGATCCTTCGATGACAAAACACACAACAACTTTTACCTGACCACCAGTAATTCCTCAACGGGCGAACGATTGCAACTGAGCACTTTCGTAATACTAATCACATGTGGAGAGTAAAAGTTAGGTCTGAAAGTTATGCCATCGAGAGTAGAAACGAAAGATAGAGAGAGCTAGTCGTGAAGCCGCTAATTTAAAGTTACACGCTCAGAGCATATATATAACTAGATGCGCGGACACGGTGTATGCCGCGTCAGCCGCCATGCGGCCGACGGTAAAATTTCAAGTGTTTTTGGGTCTTTCAAGGGTAAATTCAACATGTTTTGGGGTCTTTCAGGGTTTTTTTTTTGCAAAAAAGATCTTCTTAGGGTCCTCTTGTAGACCGGGTGAAAAATATGTACTAAAACATATTTTTGGAAAGCCTATCATAATTTTGGGGGTCTGCACGCAAAAGAATAATAATTTCAGTAGCTTCAGGGGTCTCTATATAAAAAAATGGGTTAATACATAATTTTGGAAACACTTAGGGTTTTTTTCGCAAAAAAAACGCGTCGCTCAGGCTTGCCACATATCGCTCTGGGAAAATCCGTCCGCGGGCGCGCGTGCGGAAGCAAGGCTCGAACCCACGACCTGGCCAGCGCGGGCGACGAGCTTTACTGTTGCACCACGCATCGCTTCGCGTGTAAGCAACAGAATATTTACTTAAGCCGAACAACCGAATTAGCCACGCGGGCGACATGGGCAAACACGAATGCAGCCATACGCACAGGCGAGCGTTTTTCTGTTGAGCTCGCGACGCGACGGGCGGAGGCGCGGCCACGAGGCACCGAAGACGACGTGGAGCGCGCGAGGGGCGGCGAAATCTTGGGACTTTATATACCATAGTATGTAGGACTGATCAGAAATACAATTAATAAATCAAACATACAAATCCCGGTGCGTTCACCATGTTGGGAACGTATCAAGGATTACATACGCGCGCCATCATGCAAACAGTGCACATGATGTTGCTCTTGTTGCCTTCGCCTGATCAGAGCAAGCAAGGTACCGCAGGGTCCTAGATGGCCTAGCGGTCGTGGAGGAGACCAGCACGGACGCATGGGAGAACTTGTTTTTGCTGCATGCAACTCTTGGGCCCAGTTCCATAACTCTGAAATCAAACTGAAATGCATTCCCCCCTATTTTCCATTTGACCCCGTCTGTACCGCTGCCGGTACTGACATAGTATAGTCTATTGATACAGCATCCACCCAGGCTCAAATCAAACCTGATTTAGGGTATGGAAAGGGAAAGGCACGTACACTTATTACTCGCCTGTCAGAAAATAAAGGTCAAAGCATGATAATTCCTGATCTGAAGCGCGAGTTGAAGGCGCAATTTCTTCCGGAGAATGTCTCGCATTGAGAAGGGAAGCGTAGGTACGGCGTCGGCAAATCCATTCAAAGATCTGGAAATCTCCTCTTCATTTCCCCTCTTCCCCAAGGCAGAACCCCCTCTATCCACAAGGAGCACGGCTCGGAACAACAACGAAGCGAGCAATGCCCAAACCCTCTATCCAGTTCAAAGGAAAAGGTAGGAATTGCAAAAGCAAAGGTTGTTATTTCAAAGGAATCTTACTTATTGCTTGTTCTCTTAACTCACATTCAAAAGAGTACAAAGCCTCTGCTTATATAGTAGAACACCCGACCGAAACTAACTAGTAAACGGACACAACTAATTAATCGGCTAGAAAACATATAGCAGTCGACTTGCCATATACATGCATACCAAACTGAGATGGACTCAACTTAGCAACAAGATTAACTTTATCAATCACTCCTTAATCTTCTAATACAATTCTAATTTGTTGAGATAGTTGGTCTTAAATACGACTTACCTAACATTTACCCGATATAGAATGAAGAACACATCTCCTCAACATTACGTACTCAACTTACTTAAGTCAAGACTGGCTACTTAGTCAAGAAATTAAGGAACCAAACTAAATGGAATTTTCTGCAGACTGGCTAACATCCCTAGTGGCTCATTCAGCAGCATAACCACGCCAGCGACAGCAATCATGGCCAGTACCACATTGTTAACCTTCCGGAGCAATGATGCAGCAAGTGTCACGCTGTCCGTACGACCAGCCTTGCTGTACTGCAGTGCCATCCGAGTGAGATTGCCGACGAGCAGAGAGGCTACCGCGATGACGCCTGCCCTCTTCTGCCAGCTGAAGTGGAAGCGACCGCCGGCAAACGTGCTGTAGGACAGCATCAGCACCGCGAACGCGACCGAGTTGAGCATGAGCGACGCCACGTCCGGCGACGATGCGTTGGCGTGTTCATGCGGATGCTTGCCCCCGTTCTGCTCCACGCGGTGGTCGGGTTCGTCCTCATGCTCCCTGGCGAAAACAGCACAGGCGACGACTACGTCCACCGTGAGCGCCAGGACGGAGAACCCCCGGACGATCTCCGCCACAGCAGCGAGCCCGGCGAGGCCGACCAGTGCTAGCTGCGCTTCGGCTAGGGCCCCGAGGAACCTGTTCACAAGAACCTCCCTTGTCACACGGAAAAACAATGCCGGCGGTGAGGACGTCAGTAGCATCAGGATGAGGCCAGCGACAACAGCATACAGCAGCAGGCACTCAACGCTATTGATGCCCTCCTGGACATGGGCTCGCGAGATTCTGAACTGGCTGATAACATGGCCGAGAAGCCCTACATAAGCTGGAAGGGTGACGCCGGCGGCGAGAGTGAAGAAACACCGGAGATCGTGGTCGTGAGGCCCGTACTGCGCCGTGCCCCAGGCGAAGCCAAGGCGAGTTCCTTTCCGCAGGAGAAGGTAAAGGACAACGCCGACAGGGAGCAAGGGGATCATGACAATGGCGTACGTCTTGTCCCGGAGGAGCAGGAGGCCTACCGGCGCGAGCATGAGCAGGACAGCCGATGCGTACACCGTGGCACACAGCCGGTTGAGGCGGAGGCGATTAACTCTTTGCGTCGGCAGCGTCGCCGCCTTTGCTTGCCAGGTGAGCATCATCGGGATGGCGCTCACGGTGAAGCACGGAACAGCAATGACACTGAACTGAAGCAAATGGCGCCGTGTCACGTTTGGATCAGTGACGGACAGGGTGCAGAGGAACAGTAGCAATGCCGAGCTCGCAATTGTGGCCGTGCGGAAATACTGCGCGAGCCGCCATGGCTGCGGGAAGTAGTCTGCATCCGGGGTGAGCTCGACGTCCCTCAGATACTTCATGGAATAAAAGTGTGGCAATGTTACTTCGTTTTGCTAGGCACATGTATGGGATCCCCGTTTCAGGGCTTATACACGATAAATATATGAATTGGAGAGGGAACATACCACATTAGCTGAAGTGATGGCGTGATAGACAAACTCTTTGTTGAGAGTCTGATGTTTGGCCTGCAAATCAAGTACGTACTGTGATATATCTTCACCCACAGAAAGGTGCAATCTTAATCTTGTTTAGTTTGGACAATGAAACTGATCTTAATCTTGTTTAGTTTGGACAATGAAACTAAGGAGCTGAAGTCGTATGCAAATAAATAAAAATGAATCTCATCGAGACAAAGTTTACAGTACATACTAATGGATCTCCCGTTTTGTAAAGAGCATTTCCTAAGGGGGCAAAACAATATATAACCAAGACGATTTTTCAAGGAAAGTTAGAAATGTATAGTCACAAAAGATTCCGAGATTTTTTAATTAAAATAATAAGTTCTTTCCCGTGCTTGGCTCGGCATTTGATGGGAGAGCCCACTGTACCCACTACCCAGCAAGCAAGCTACTGACCTTGAATGGATCCATTGCGGTTGCTAGAGACGGGACATTCGCCGGAAAGCTAGATCGACCGAATGGTCTCAGGTAAATGCAGTTATGCAGGAGACAACCAAGCAAGTCATATATATACACACGAAGACCAACAGAGGTTGGGTGTAATCCGTCGGGATTGCAACGGTTCGATTCAAAATCGATGGTTCATACCGATCTTAAAAAACTTTGCAAATTTTTTACCATACGAAATACTGCTTATGGTACTGTAGTAAAACACTGTTTATCAAATTTTTTACAGATCCAGGCTATCCGTGCGCTCAATCCGACGTTCCAGAGCTATGGGGACTGCTTAAGTTATAGTCCCGGTAGCCATGGCAAGGGATCCCTCTCCCACGCAGACAGCTAACGCTGTGTTTTTTATTATAATATTTGGCTTTACCAATTGAAATTTTGCACAGCTTTATAAGTTGAACTCCCTCTGGCCACAAGAAATATATATATATATCATTCTGAACATTGACGTGGTCGCTAAAACATAAATTTGGCTAGTAAATTATATTATATATTTTTATAAAACCTAATAAAACTATATTTTTAAAAAGTTCTTTTGAAGGCAATTTTATATATAATATTTTCATATGTTCAATCCAAATATTGGAAATAATATCGATAACTAAAGTTTAGAAAGTTTGAATGTACAAACTCCAAAACGACATTCTTGAGTTAAGAGGTATAGGCTTGAAGTTTTCCTTAGTTCATTGTTATTTGTGTGTGTATATGTTACTTTCCCTTTTATTAAGTCTGGCAATGTAAATACTTGTCACTTTTTGCTTTTCTAGGAAACTATTTCTATCCAGTGTCTCTTTTAGATGATTATTTTGTGTATATTAGAGATGCATAAGTTTAATGGAGACAAAAAAATATAAAAAAACAAGGTATTAAATCTTGCTTGTTTTATATGCTTCAGTGTTGTGAAAAACGGTGTATGCTTGATAGACAAACATGGTACTGCTAAGCGATTAATCGCAGTATGCTCGATTAATTAGAGTTTAATGGACGATTATGCATTCTTATTAATATATTTATTTACATTTAGAATTAATTAGAAATGTTTTCATTACCAAAAGTTATTGTAAATTATCACTCTACAAAACATGATTTACATTTTATTGTTTATACTTCATCCAAAAGATACATACTATGAACACTATGACACAATATTATAAACTAATTTATCATACTTAGTGAATAAAAAAAGCTATTTTCATGATTAAATGAGGAAAACGAATGATTAATCAAAAAACGAACGATTAATCGGATTATGCAGTCAATTAATCGTTTGACTATGTTAATTACACTCCAATTAAACTATTCATAACAGTTTAGTCAAGCTCACTGTCGTATGTTCGAAAATGACACATGAGAATATGGGTTGACGTCAACCGTTTCACAGGCCACCGTCCACGAGAGAGAGTAGGCTCGAGGGTTTATACAGGTTCGCGCACTAAACAAACGCCCTACTCATGTCGGTGTGTTCCCTGGGGGAGTGGAGGGGGTCTCTTGGTCTGGACTCCCAGGGGACACACCAGTTATCTCACTTATATTCAGTCAATGTTCAGGTCACAGGTATGGGTTACAATGGGTTTTTATAGGCGCCCAGTCTGTTACACAAAATACCATCCTACCCCTTCTAGCACAGCTTAAGCGGGGGCATCTTGGTCATTCTCGTGAGGAGGTAGTGGATCTTACTTCATCGTCTCGTAGGGGTATGCCTCTAACTTCGGGGCCCCACGGGGGACTTGGGGACCCCTCTCGGCGGTTGGTCCCAAGTGGCACCAGGGTGCCCACCCATCTCGCTGGGCATCTAGGGATGCCCAATTGGATCGGATGTCTTGCCAAGTGCCTTGCGGTCAGGGGGTGAGGTGTGACCCTTTGGAGGACTGGAGATCTCCGAGTACTTCCTCTAAGAGAGCCCATGGGGGTATGAGAGAGCATCCCGTAGCACGCCCGTGGGGCATAAGGGGACCTCCCCTCATACTCATGAGGGATCCTTTCAACACCCCGTGGACCTATGTCCACATGCGTGACTAAGAGCACCACCAAGGGCCGCCTATGCGGGCGCTGTTGCTGGTGGACCAGAGCGCTGCGATCGCGGAGGCTGTGGGGCCAATGCCACACAAGAGGGAGGCGAGGGCCAGCCTGAGTAGGCTAGAGAGCCATGGCAGCGCAGAGAGATGTTCCGCCCAGGGGTAGCCTAAGTGGGCTCTACTGTCGGCAGGGTAGATCTTGTGATTTTCTTTGTTCACCACGAAGTTGATGGGTAAGGCCTTCGAGAGCATCTCCACATGAAGGGAGCGGTGGCGGACCGCTTCCACTCCGTACACAAGTGAGAAAGGTGTTCATCCCGTGGAGCGGCTAGGAGTGGTGCCGCTACTCGATTTCCTTGTTCCCTGGAGAGCACCATTGGAGGAACAGGCACCTTTGGCCTCGGAAGTTCTCCTTCCACCCTGGACCACGTCGCACCTCGAGGGTGGAAGTTGGCTCACCATCTCTGGGTGCAGGCGCATTTGCCCGAGAGGAGGAGCTTGTGGAGGAGGTCCCAGAGCTCCCACTCATGGGGGCGCAAGCTCAGGCCTCAAGGGTTGTCGCGATGGGATAGGAAGAGCCCCCCGAACCCTGGGCTTAGTGGGCGTAGTGACCAAAGTGGGGCCCCACTCGTGACCGCTGCATGGGAAAGCGTAGTGAGATTATAGGGATTCCCCCTTGCTCCCACTCGTAGACGAAGGTTGGGCCCTCGTGTGCCCATCAGGTCGATGGCGATTTGGACCGAGGGTGGTGGCAGAAGTGGCGAGAGGTGCGAAGTGACACCATGAGGATGATAAGAGGCCATCATGTAGTCCATGATCTGCCTCGTGGTCACCTCCACCAAAGCCCGCGATCGGGACAAGTCCAATGCCTCGGTGATAGCAAGCTCTAGGGCTCCCAACCCTGCGGCGAATGGGACATCCCGAGGCTGTTGCCCTTGGCCCACGAGAGGAGAAAGCATTCTCGGGTCCCGGGGCTTGAAGGATGTTGTCTACCCTGGGGTGGATGGGTCCGATCTCTGAGGGAGGCACACGCCTGGAGATCTGCCGAGGAGGAGGGTGATTGACTTGCTCCTTATGCTTCGGGGCTTGAGGAGGCTTTGTGTGCTTCTTGGTAGGAGCCATAGCCTTCTATGCTAGCTATATCCTCATGGGTGGCCCCAAATGTCGTATGTTTGGATACGAGATACGAGAATATGAGAGGATATCGGTCGTTTCACGGGCCTCCATCCACAAGAGAGAGAGAGTAGGCTCGAGGGTTTATACAGGTTCGGGTACTAAGCAAACAACCTACTCTAATCGGTGTGTTCCTCGGTGGGAGTGGAGAAGATCACTTGGTCCAGATTCCCATGGGGCACACCGGTTGTCTCACTTGTATTTAGTTAGTGTTTAGGTCATAGGTATGAGTTATAGTGGGTTTTTATAGGCGTCCATCCTGTTACATAAAATACAACCCTACCCCTACTGGCACAACTTAAGCGAGGGTATCTTGGTCATTCTCGTGAGGAGGTAGTGGATCCCACATCATCATCTCATAGGGGTAGGCCTCTGACTCTAGGGTCCTACGGGGGACTTAGGGATCCCTCTCGATAGTTGGTCCCAAGTGGCATGAGGGTGCCCACCCATCTCCCTAGGCGTCTAGGGGGCACCCTCTTGGGTTGGGCGTCTTGCCAA
Source organism: Otatea glauca (assembly GCA_036346275.1). NCBI lineage: Eukaryota > Viridiplantae > Streptophyta > Magnoliopsida > Poales > Poaceae > Otatea > Otatea glauca. Next base: position 3,882,006 of record CM070732.1, on the reverse strand, counting down.
GTGCCCTATGGTCAGAAGGAGTGGTGCGACCCTTTGGAGGATTGGAAACCTCCGAGTACTTCCTCTAGAGAGCCCGCGGGGGTGTGAGAGAGCCTCTCCTAGCACGCCCACGGGGGTAGGAGGATCTCTCTAGCATGCCCGTGGGGGGTAGGGAGACATCCTGTAGCATGCCTATGAGGGCATGAGCGGACCTCCCATCATACTCGTGAGGGATATCCTTTCAACAACCCGCGGACCTATGTCCAAATAAATGCCAGCAAGGTAAGAGTGAATGAGACCTCCCTTTCGGGAGTTGGTAGGTTTCCTCCAAGACATGCTCATGAGGCTCGAGGGGACATCCCGGGGCACTTTGATGGTGAATCCCAATGGGAAGGATGGGCAACATCCCTCAAGGGAAACAGGGCCTCTCCTTCAATAGTTGGTATCTGAGACCTCTCCTCAACCGTTACCAATTAATCGATTGAGTCAGCCATTTTTCACAACAATGATATGCATGCGTAGAGCCAAAACGGCATCTACTTTAGAGGAAAGATTCCTTAAGATTAGTTTTATGTTTCATTTTTGGCCCGATCAACTCTGTGCACGACGAGCATCTTCGTCATTCACAGAGATGCAATGCAGTTGTTATAATGACCACAGTTTTAGCAGTTGCACGTAGTCCGTTAGATAAATAAACAATGGACTAGATTTTCTGTGTTAAAAATCACAGTGCCGATTTTGGTACTATAGTAGCGCTGGTTTGAAGAATTTTGAAGAAATCCAGACCATTCCTTCCCTCGATCAGACATTTCCCCAGCGTCGCTGATGCTATCAGAAGCAACAATCGAGTGATCTCTCGGGTAAATGCAGGAGATAACCAAGCAAGAGTGCATACACACATACATATATATACATATACATGTATACACATACATATACATATACACCATACATACATACACACACATACACACACACATACATACACACACACACACACACATACATACATACATACATACATACATACATACATACATACATACATACATACATACATACATACATACATACATACATACATACATACATACATACATACACATATAGGAAGCCTTTTTCGTACTCCTAGGAGTATGAACTCCCAGTTCTAATATATCACTTAAACGAATGTGTTATACTCATTTGTCACTTTCAGTATACTTCAATAATAATTCTAAGGTACTCCAAAGCAACATGGTTGGAAAAAAAATCCATTGAAGCTCTTTATTTTTGCTATATACCTTTTTCTGTATTTAAAATAAGTATATACACAAATTATACTATAAAGAGTGGACCATGATGAAATTTTTTATGGAACTCACTTTGGAGTATCTTATAATCAGTATTAAAGTATACTCAAAAGCAGAGGCGGAGCCAGGCCTCGGGCCACCCGGACCTGGGCCCGAGGCCTAGCAATAAAATTCATATACATTTGCAATGATCTGGCCCATAGAAATGCACAAAATTTGGCTTGCAATGGCTTGGGCCCGAGGCCTCGGGCTGGGCTGGCTCCGCCCCTGCTCAAAAGTATAAAGAATCATAAAACAATCATTTAAGCATTATACTTAGAATAGGAGTACATACTCCCGGCAGTATGGAACCATTTTCATATATATATATATATATATATATGTGTGTGTGTGTGTGTGTGTGTGTATATGTGTATATATATGTATATGTATAAATAGAAATGCTATTCTGTAGCTGCATGTATAATAGTCTATTCTACGCTTGGGCTATTTAACCCAGTCAGACTGAGCCTTCCAACGCACTAATTAGTGCAACAGATTGCCCCAAATACTTGGATAAACCAACTAATTAATATATCGCATCACCTAAACCATTTTATGATCAAACACATACTGTGGACGCATGTCTGTAGTAAAATGTGTACACAATAGCCCAAAATAAGTAATTAATGAATTGTATCATCTAAACTATTATTAAGTTCCATTCCTAGTTTGTGCATCAATCTAATTTCTTTATTTTAGCTGTAACTTTTTATTAACGAAGCTATTGGTGAAAACCTTTTGTGAATCGGAGCTGTCAATAAAAAGTTACGGCTAAAACAAAGAAATTAGATTCGTATATAAACTAGGAACAAAACTGACAAGCGGTTCAGATGATGCGATGCATTAATTACTTATTTTGGCTACCGTGTACACATTTTACTAAAGACATGCGTTCACAGCATGCGTTTGGTCGTAATATGGTTTAGGTGACGCGACGCATCAATTACTTCTCTGAACCGCCATACGTGTTTTTGGGCCGTTCGTTGGTGACTAGTTATGCGAAATGAGGGTTATGGCTTGCGCGTAAATTAAGTAGCGCTACGCACAGGTGTAAAATAGTCCTATTCATATATATACATACATATATACATATATATATATAGGATGCTGAAACAGGTACTATGATTTCAAATGCGTGAATTCATTCAAGTATATTTTTTGAAAATTTTAGTTTTAGGGTATATACTCATCTATAGCAAATCAAATGAAACACATAGCTTTGAAAAAATATACTCGAATTCAAATATTTCGAACAAATTTAGATCACATGCTTTGCTGTTTTATATATAAAATTAGCACATATCTACAATTAAACTATCATAAAAAGGGGAAGCTCTAGTTTGAATTCCAGTCCAAATTTATTTGAACTAGTTAAACTTAACATCATAAAAGTTTAACAAAATTTCATATATAACACAGAGGAATATACCTATTTTGAATCATGGTATCCAGACACCATGGTATATATATATATGTATATTTATTGTGTGTATATATAAATATTACTTTCCTGTTTAGTAAGACTGGTAATGGAAATGCTTGTCATATTTTTCTTTTCTAAGAAACTATTTCTATCTGGTGTCTTCTTAGGAGTTACACGTAGACGGTTAGATAAAAAAATAATGAATCAAATCTTTATGAAATACTGTTAAAAAATATTGTGCAAATCTTGTACCATAGCAAACATTATTTTGAAGCACAGTTGATAAATCTGATCGTTGTTACATAGATCGAACGGTGCTGATCTACGGGACTACTCAACCGTACGAACTGCACTGAACTTATCCCTTTGTTAGGGACAAGGGTCCTGTGCAGTTGTTACTATAACTGTAAAGTTTGCAGTTGTCATCTGACCGTTCGATTAAAAGCAGGCGCGCGAGATCTTTTTGGTACTGTAGCAAAAACACTGTAATAATTTACTCTAGCAAAATTGTTTTTTAATCCGAACCGTCGATTCACTCAATCCAACAGTTAGATGCCCAACAACTGCAAACTTGACAGTGGCAGTCACTACTGCCAACTGCCAAGGATCTCTGTCCCTTAGTTAGTGTTCCGTCGCAGTACCCCACTACCCTAAAGCATCTACACACTGTTTTATGTTACATCAGGCCAAGGATCGACATCAATTATTGGCGTGCCTGCACGCTTGCAAGTGCGTCCAAATGGGTGAAGACAGTTTTCAGGGAAAAAAAAAGAGTTGGTGAAGACGAAATCGATGCGCCTGTATATATTACTCTCAACTCGCCTAGTCACTCTGGTCACTTATCGTTTTGAATATTAATATGGTTTTCAAAACACAATTTTAACTACTAATTTTTATTATAATATATTTATAAAACTCAATAAAATAATAATATTATAAAAGTACTTCCCAAGACAAGTCTACACATATAATTTTCATATACCTAGTTTAAATATTTAAAAATATATCAATAGTTAAAGTTTTAAAGTTTAACATCACTATATTCATAGCGACGAGTATTTGAAACCGTACGGAGTATATAGGCTACGTCTCCTGGGGCACGTATCGTCCCTTCATTGGGTGGTGTACTGTACCCCCATTGATTATTCGCCGAGCGAGCCCGGCCGGGATCTACATGCATCATACATGCCACTGGAGCCATGCTTCTTAATTTCTTGTTACATGCATGTGGATCTAAATATAAAAATGTGAGATACTCTTTTGCCACCGATTGCCTTCGACAAGTGGCCCACATGCGTAACACAGGAGCACGCGTCCCCATCGACAAATCAAATCAAGCCTATCCCTTGATGTTGTCCCGACTCCCAGGATGTGGTTGATTTGAACTTAACTTCGAAATAACTAATCCTAGACAGTATAAATTATTATATTTATGTGGTAATAAAATTTAGCGTCAGACAAAATTTATTAAAAAATTGAGTTTATAACACTTGAAATATGCAACTAAGTAAGTATGGTAAACCACAGTTATAACAACAAACTAAACAAACACCTATGAATTTATAGTACAACTAAACTTAGATACGATAAAATTAGTTTCAAACCGAATAAACCCTGTATCTCGCACCTTACATAAAGATGACCTTTCCGATAAGTTGTCTCTTGAGTTGTCTCTACATGAGCACACAATTAAGCTTTTAATTCTTGCGTGTACATATCAAATACGGTGATCATTACTAGACTACATATTCTTAGTGGATATTTGTGTTATACTGTTGGCCTCAACGCTATGCATGAATTGCGACGGCAAGAAAATTATCAATCCGGCAAAGTAAACGGAAAGTACTTTGCCAGTATGTTCTGTAGGAAATCAAACAAGATAACAGGTAAATGGTAGTTGGCAAATATGCTTCATCTTTCAAACAAGCTAACATTCTGACACCAAGTATGCAAGAACAGGTAAGTGGTACTGGGGAAATATGCAACATCATCCATTCACTAAGTAGGCCACACTCCGGCCTGGTTTGGAAAGCCCATTCCCGACAAGAATATCTGTGAATGGGTTGGGATTTTAGTCCAGACCAGGCCTCCAGGTTCTAAATGAACCCAAATGATTAAAAACACAGCAAGGGCATTATACCACGTACCTATGACCATAGCAGATCCAAATAGGGTGTGGGCTCAAAGAACTTAACTAAATTGAGACAAATATACAAAATATAATCTTGTGTAATTTAAATTCATATAAATAAAAGAGAAATATGTTAAGAAAATAAAATACAATATAATCTTGTGTAATTTAAATATGCGTTCAAAGCGATCTGTATATCAAATTTCCAAAATTATCGATTCAATCGTAAATTGTAAATGATTATTGTAACATCCCAAAATCTCACAAAATTAAATTACAAAGTATCCAAGTTGACTTCTGACTTTAATGTGAATTTTCAGCATTTTCCTTGATTTTCTGAATTTTTGGTATTTAAAGAAAATATTTTTCAAACAACCTAGTTGCTTTTCTGATTTTCAAGCTTCAAATTCAAAATATTTCAAAATTAGAAATATTTTATTTGAGTTCTAAAAAATCCATGAAGCTCCTACAAAAAGTTTCATGAATTTTTAAATTTGGATTATGCTTCTAAAAAAATCAAATATTGAATGTCGAATTAAAACTGAAATATTAAAATAATTTTTCTGAAAATCCTAGAACTTATTATGCTGTAAAAATTTTACAGAATCATAGGTATTGTCCTCGGATAATCTCAAAAAATTTCACAAAATTCGAAGCTCGTTTCTTAGCTTTAAAAATTCCAGAAGCTCTAGCCACAAAATAAAATCCAATTAAATCCCAAAATAGAAGGAGCCTTTGGCGAAAACCCACTTTCCCAGCAAGAAAACAACTTATGATGAATACACTTTCCTTTCTCAGTTAAACCCTTCTCTCTCTCTCTCTCTCTTTGCCACCCAGGCCCGCTCGTCAGGTCGGCCCCTCATGTTAGCTGCGCTTCCCCGGTGCGTGATCTAGCAAAGCCCGCTCGCACAACAAGCTGCGCAAAGCCCAACGCCACATCACCACGCCCCACTGACCGACGCCACCAGCTTTGCCCATGCCTCCTCGCACCAACCATGCCACGCCAAGGCGCTAGAACTTGTGCGCCACCAACCCACTATGCCATCACCTCGCCCAGCTGATCCCGCCGCTGCCACTAGCACCCCGCAGGTACACAAAGGCCACTAGAAAACCCTATATCCATGCTCTGCCATTTTTTCTTCCTCCTGGCCAAAGAACCCTGCTCACGGGCTCACGCCGAAGTCACCCGCTATAAAAGGGGCACCGTGGCTGCCCAAACCTCCCCGTTCTTCCCCTACTGCTTTGCCCCAATCATTTGCGCCATTGAACCCTCGAAGCAGTGGCGGATCTATTGTTGGGGCTTGTTAGGGCGCACCTCCGGCCGCGTCGACGAACCCTCCCCCCTCCCCGGGGTTCTCCGTATCCCCCATGCGCACAAGCAGAGACAATGAGACATGTCGGCGCTGGAGTTTAGGAATTGGAAAGAAGAGAGAAAACTAGGCTAGTGGGCTTTATCATATACTACATGGGCCATCAGGCTTAGTTTCAGGGAATTTCACCTTGTACAGTGTACCCATAGTCGACCTTACTGTCCTCTGTAGTGTCGCCGCCGCATGGGAGGGACAAACAGTAGCGTCGCTTGATTCCTCTCTGCGCCGCACGGGAGAGACGCATAGATCATGGACGACGGAGGCAGACGCGCGGGCCGACTGGCGCGACCATGCGGTGGCTGGCCGGCTGGGCGCCTGGGTGGTCGTCTCGTCGCGAGTACTTGCCGGTGGGTGGTCGTCTCGTCGCGAGTACTTGCCGGTCGTCGTGGCACCAACGGAGACGGTGTTGGAGTCAAGGGCTAGGCGCCAGCCGCGCCGGGGCAAGCGAGCAGCGAGAAGGCAACTGGGCGGGGAACGCCAGACCGTCGGTCGAATCACCAGTCGCCCGAGGAAGAGGACCGAGGACTAGAGGGAATCGCCGTTCGCTAGAGCCCATATGCCAGAGGAGTAGCCGAGACTGCCGTCTACCGAGTAGGTGGAGCTGTGGCCCGTGGAGGAGGACTGAGCTTGGATATTGGATTGGAGCTGGAGGAGCCTCGGATGAATCACGAATAAAGTGAACTGAAAACTCTGATGCTTGGTTGCCGTTTGCTGGTTAGGTATATAATTAAATTGCTGAAAAGATGGTTGAAACTAGAAAGAATAGAACTTTTCCATTGGTCTATCGCCTTATCGAGCTTACATTGATTCTTCCATGTAACATTCCAAATTTCAGCATTTCAAAATTTTCCCTGAGTTTCTAAATTTTTTGTGAATTTAAATTTTAGGTCTCAAGTGCAAGCAAATTACTTGAGTAAACATTTTAAGTTTAATGGAGTTAAAAATAATTTATTTGGGTTTCAAATGTTTAAAAATATTTCTGAACATTTTCTTGGATTTTTCCTAATTTATTTGCTATTTATTTTGGCTTTTCTTATTTTCTGGAATTTTCTAAAAAGGAAAATCTTTTTCCTTTTCTCTCTCTTCGCTCGGGCCAAATTCTCCTCGTGGCCCATTTCCTTCTCTCACCTTGGCCCGGTCCACCTCCGCGCTCGCGCGGCCCAATCGGCCCGTCTCGCGTCATACTCGCTACTGTGTGGGCCCCGCTTGTCGACCTCGGCCGTCTCTGCTGCAGCTCGCCGCCACGCCCACGTCGCCGCGTTTAGTGCCGTTCTTCAGTCGTGTCAGGCGATTAACCATGGCATTCGTGCCTACTTAAGCCACTGCCCAATTTTTCCTCCCTCTTTTTCCGAGTTTTGGCGCCTAGAACCGCCGCCCGAGTTTTATTCTCCACCGTCGTCCCGAGGAGCTTCTCCACCGTCTTTCTACTTCTCCGGTGAGCCTCTGTCGCTACTTTTGGTCGCGTTGGGTTCGCCGTATTGCCCTCTCCATTTTGCCTCAAATCCCATTCGATTTCGTCGTGTTTTGCCCCGAAGCTGCTTCGCCTTCCTCGCCTCCGGCGTGCCCGCGCCGCCGCCACCGCTGCCGTCCCACGCCGCGCGCCTCGCCTTCGCGCGTCTCGGCCGTTCGTTCGCCTCGCCTTCGCGCGTCTCGGTAGTTCGTTCGCCTCAACCGCCGGATGCACGCCGCGTGGACGGGCCAGATCGAGCCGCGTTGCCTCGCTTCCCGCACCGCGTCAACCGCCGTGTGTTCGCCGCATGGTTGCCACGTCAGCCCTAGCCGCCGCATGACCGCCACGTCAGCGTGGTCTGCCACGTCAGTGTGGTCTGCCGCGTCAGCCTTGAGCCTCTCGGTGGACTCAGTTCATCGTGGGCCGTGTCACTGACATGTGGTCCCCACATGTCAGTCGGCATTTCTTTTTATTTATCTATTTTCCAGAAAATCCGAAAATCCCAGCCAATCCCATTGCGCTACGTGTCAGTTTTTTTATTTTCTCTGATTTTTGATCCAATGAAGTTCCACGAGCCCGTTCTCCTTCGTTCGAACTCCGATTCTAGTGATTCAAATTTCTAAATTCATCTAAATTCATGATCTATCTTATATTACCATTATTTCAAATTTTTGAATTTCTTTTGAATTTTTTTATTTATTTGTTCTCGTTTCGCGTGTAAACGACGCAGTCGAAGCTCAAGCGAATCATCAGACCGAGGTAGAACCAGCAGGAGGCATCGAAGGCAAGTCTTCTTTGAACATATTGATCCCAAATTTACAAAGATTATGTTGTTTTAAATTATGCATGCTTACTTTTATGCAGTGTACTTTAAATATAGTTTTAAGGGTATAGTTAAAAACCAGAAATTGTTATACCCTCATTGACCGTAATCATGACGAACTTTTGTCACCCTATATGATATTAGCTAATCTATTTGGTGATAATCAGTAGTGTAGCATGGAACGGTAGAATTGCTTAGTCCAGCTTAAGCGTTTGAGTCTTATGCCATTATGGAATCTCTTCAAACATTGTTTAAACTTATTGATGGAGTTGTGGAAATTGGTGTTGCTGTTGTTTTATAAATAAATTAAAATGGAATTGGTTTAGACCGAGGCGGATGGATGAATGGTCGGTGCAGGATGCACGAGATTTTGAAAGTGAATGTTCCGCCCTAGTCAGTTAAGGACCGAAGTATGTGTTACCATGGACCGAGCACTACCGTACAACCACAAGTCTATATGGGTATGACCTGGCTAATTAATTTGTGCATCTCGTTGTTGGCTTCGTCATTTGGTGGAATGTGGGTGTCGGATGGAGATAGCTTTTTCCCACATGACGCAAGAGGGGTCTTCTGTACTGAGTGAATGGAACTCTAACAGCAGTGAAACCTCAGCGGGCGGGGTTAATAGCGGGGTTGTGCATTGTAAAGGCCTTGTCATGATTGTTCTGCCGACACACCAAAGGAAGTGTGTTAATTTCATGGCAGCAGGAGTTGATTATGTCTTATGGGTAAAGTTGTACACACTCTGCAGAGTTAAAACTACTTAAGTAGCCGTGCCCACGGTCAAGGGCAGACTAGGTACGCTTTCACAGTGTAGATCTTATGGTTTTATTAAAAATAAAATTGGTGGTTTGAAAATCCGCGAGTGGATGGAACTCTCAGATTATGGTTTGGCGGTTAGAGCCAGTCAGGTGGTTGAAACCTGTTTAGTTGTTATACCAAATTCAATTACTATTTAATTACATGTTGGTCAAATGATGCTTTGTGAAATTACTATTGGTATTTACAGTTAAATGTTGCTTTATGCTAAAAGAGCCATATTATGCTTCAATTGTTTAGCCTTGCATATAGTTATCGTGCATTATGTTTCCAAGACTTGCAGAGTACATTTTTGTGCTCACCTTTGCAACATCCCAACTTTCTTTAGAGGAGTGCGCTGAAGCTGAAGGTGACTACAAGTTCTATACTTGTGGTTATGATGAAGGCGATCCGGATTATTAAGACGCGTACCCCAGTCAATTGCCTATTGGGCAAATGGATAGGTCTATTCTACTGCTGCTATTTCACTTCCGCTGTCTTTTATTGTACTCAAGATAAGATGTTGTTTATTTGTAAGAATTGGCCATAAGGCTAAATATCTTGATGCTTAATTAATAATATTTGATTCGTGATATGATTGTGTTATCATCACTGTTTCCACTGTGTGTGCTAGCTTTTCCTAGACTAGCACGGTTATACACAGAGGGTTCGAATTTGGAAATCCGGTCCCGACAGAGGTGGTATCAGAGCCAGATTCGACTGTAGGTTGCATCCCTAGTTAGTATGGTCTTCTTAGTAAGAACTTCAAAATTATTTTCTAAATTAAACCAACGAATTGGTATGAAATAGATTATCTCCTCTTATCTCATTCTTAGGTTCTTACTCCTTTCCCTTGCTAAAATATTGTTTTAAAAGCTTAATTTGATCTCATCTCATGAAACTTCTCAAAGCGTTGGATCTTCTGCAATCATTCAATCAAGATGATGATCCATGTTCTTTTCAAGATCAGTGGAGGATCTTCTGGAGAGATCAAGTTGTCAAAAGAGTACTTGAAAGCACTCCTATACAAGATAGGTTATAGTGCTCAGCAGTGTTGGAGCATGTTATTTTTTTTCCTTCGCTTAGTAACGTATAATCTGAGTGTATTAGGATTTTGTTGCTTCTTTGTTGGGTGTGTTGCAGCCACATTCCAAGTTGAAGTTTAATTGCCTGTTTGGTCCTAGTTTGGTCATCTCCTTAGTCTTCTTATCTTTATCTCTTTCTCTCTTATCTATTGCTAACCTATCCCTGGCCGTTGCTTCAGATGGAAGGTCAAGGAAGAGGTCGTGGAGCTGGTCACAGAGGAGGCCGTTTTGGAGGTCGTGGTCGTGGACGTGGCCATGTAGAGCCATTAGAGCAGCAAGTGCCAGCACCGCCGCCACCATTCCAACCTCGAGTTGCGGATATCCAGCAGATGATGGCAATGCAACTCCAGTTGTTGCAGGCCCTTACCCTTGGAGGCAGATGATTGGTTGAGAGATGTGGAGAAAAAAATCCAGTTAGCTCAGTGTGAGGACCATGAAAAAGTTCTCTATGCGAGCCATCAGCTGTGCTGCCCATCAGAATGCTCAAGCTATAACTTGGAGGAATTCTCTGAAGCCTTCTGTACTGCACATGTGCCTGCAGGCATAATAGAAATGAAGAAAAGAGAGTTCCCCAAGTTGTATCAACGGAACCAGAGTGTTTTTGAGTACCTTAATAGGTTCACTCAATTGTCAAGGTATGCACCAGAAGATGTGGCAACTGAAAGTGCTAAGATCTGGAGGTTCATGAAGGGACTTGACCTTGACATCAAGGTGCAGTTGCTTTGGATTTTTCGAATTTTCAGCATATGGTGAACAAGGCACTAGTACAAGAGGATGCACGAGATTTTGAAAGTGAATGTTCTGCCCTAGTCAGTTAAGGACCGAAGCATGTGTTACCATAGACTGAGCACTACGTACAACCACAAGTCTATATGGGTATGACCTGGCTAATTAATTTGTGCATCTCGTTGTTGACTTCGCCATTTGGTGGAATGTGGGCGTCAGATGGAGACAGTTTTTTTCCCACATGACGCAAGAGTGGGCTTTTGTACTGGGTGGATGGAACCCTAACAGCGGTGAAACCTCAGCAGGCGGGGTTAATAGCGATGTTGTGCATTGTAAAGGCCTTGTCATGATCGCTCTGCCGACACACAAAAGAAAGTGTGTTAATTTCATGGCAGCAGGAGTTGATCATGTCTTGTGGGTAAAGTTGTACACACTCTGCAGAGTTAAAACTACTTAAGTAGCCGTGCCCGCGGTCAAGGGCAGGCAAGGTACGCTTTCACAGTGTAGATCTTATGGTTTTATTAAAAATAAAATTGGTGGTTTGAAAATCTGCGAGTGGATGGAACTCTCGGATTATGGTTTGGCGGTTAGAGCCAGTCAGGTGGTTGAAACCTGTTTAGTTGTTATACCAAATTAAATTACTATTCAATTACATGTTGGTCAAATGATGCTTTGTGAAATTACTATTGGTATTTACAGTTAAACGTCGCTTTATGCTGAAAGAGCCAAATTATGCTTCAACTGTTTAGCCTTGCATATAGTTATCATGCATTATGTTTCCAAGACTTGCAGAGTACATTTTTGTACTCACCTTTGCAACATCCCAACTTTCCTCAGAGGAGTGCGCTGAAGCTGAAGGTGACTACGAGTTCTATACTTGTGGTTATGATGAAGGCGATCCAGATTATTAAGACGCGTACCCCAGTCGATTGCCTGTTGGGTAAATGGATGGGTCTATTCTACTGCTGCTATTTCACTTCCGCTATCTTTTATTGAACTCAAGATAAGATGTTATTTATTTGTAAGAATTGGCCATAAGGCTAAATATCTTGATGCTTAATTAATAATATTTGATTCGTGATATGATTGTGTTATCATCACTGTTTTCACTGTGTTTGCTAGCTTTTCCTGGACTAGCACGGTTATACACAGAGGGTTAGGATTTGGAGCACCCCAGATGCCAAGAGCTCCGCAATCTCTTGGAAGAGGACGTGTCAATTACGTGACCGCTGAAGAAGCTCATGAGGCACTAGATGTAGTTTTGGGTAAGTTCCTTGTTAGCGCAGTTCCTGCCTCAGCATTATTTGATTCTAGAACATCGCATTCTTTTATATCGAAGAATATTGTTGAGAAATTTGATTGGGAAACCTTTACCCTTAAGAGCCCCATGATAGTTCAGTCTCTTGGGAAAGAGTTGAGAACTAATTCAGTATGCCCAAGTGCAACCACAAGAATCAATGGGGTAGAATTCCTAGCGAATCTTATCATTTTGGATTCTAAAGGAATAGATGTCATCCTAGGAATGGATTGGTTAACCAAATATAAAGGTCAAATAGATCTCAGAGCCCATGAAGGAATTTGGAGCTTCCACTCTCAACTAAGGCAGTAGCTCTGTTATTTCCTATCAGAATGATGAGAGTGAAGGTGGCTGGTCCGGCTTGTCCTTGTGCTGCATAATTAGATAATAGCATCAGTTGTTCCTCCTCTTGTAGCCGAGTAGCGTTCTCAGGACATCCAGGCGCTGTAACATACCCGGGTTCAGCTGAGTTTTCATTATCTTCACTAGATGTTATATCTTCCTCTCCATGAATTAGTAGAGCCTGTAAAGCTTTCCTGAATTTACAAATCACATGGTGTTCAGGAGCACAGGGTTCCTTACAGTGCCAGCAAGTCCTTGTTTTGCCATCCTGAAGGATTTTTTTTCTGCATCTCCTTTCCCTTTTGTCCTGTTGATTTTTGGTTGCTTTGTGATGATTTAGGTCGAAAACCCCAACCAGAGTGAATGTTCTTTTTTTGTATTAACTAACCTTTCTTCCAATTTGGCATACCAATATGCCTCCAACAATCCTTTAGGTTAGTGACTACTCACATCATGTTTAATTTCATCTTTGAGCCCCCTAATTAAATAGCTCATCAAGTAGTTTTCCTAGAGATATGGATGATCTCTAGAGGTTGGGGGTTGACATAATCGATCAAATATATACGGCATCATCTAAAGGCCATAAGTACATTTTGGTTGCGACCGATTACTTCTCTAAATGAGTTGAAGCCATACCACTAAAAAAGTGTCAAGTGTCGAGGTAATCGGCTTCATTGAAGAACACATTATATATTGGTTTGGAATCCCACAAACAATCACGACCGATCAAAGTACTATATTTATGTCCGATGAATTTCAGAGGTTTGCTAGAAACTTTGGGATCAAGTTACTTAATTCATCACCTTAGTATGGACATGCTAATGGCCAGGCTGAGTCATCAAACAAGACACTGATCAAGTTAATTAAGAGGAAAATTGATGACAAGCCGAGAAATTGGCACGTGACATTATCAGAATCATCATGGGCTTATTGGATTGCCTACCATGGGGCGACTAACTTGTCACCCTATCAGCTTGTGTACATGCAAGACGCAGTATTACCGATTGAGATCAGTATTAGTTCACTAAGGATTGCTAAACAATATGGCTTATCGACTCAAGATTATAAAGATTTGATGACCGATAATTTGGAAGATCTAACAGAGATAAGGCTGAAAACACTGGATTGGATACAAAAGAATGGCAAGGTCATATAACAAAAAAAAGTTGTGCCTAAGTCATTCAGTCATGATGATATAGTGTGGAAGACGATACTGTCCGTCGGCTTGAGGGATAGTCGGTGTGGTAAATGGTCACCTACGTGGGAAGGACCGTATAAGGTTAATCGGCTTGTGCAGGGTAACTCCTATATCTAGAAGCCTTAGATGGGGTAATATTTGCGAAAGCAATTAATGGCAAATATTTGAAGAAATATTACCCAAGTATTTGGGTTAGGGCTTAGTCAGCTAGAGTTTCAATTGATGCGTTGCTGTCAAAGGAATACGCCGACTACGAATCCAAAACTGAATTAACTTGTTGCAGTTAATTCAGGCTACAACCACAAAGGAATGGCCAATGAAATGCATCGTCCTTAGAACAAAAACCAACATAGCACAAAGAAAGCATAAATTAAAACATTAAAACGTTGATCGATTAAACAACTGATTGAATATTACTACAAACATTCAGACATTGTTTTCAAGGGCAGAAGATTGTTTAAAACATGACCGATGACAAAGTTGCAAGGGGTTTAAAGTTCAGACATCGGCTCCCAAGCCTCATATCACTGCTAAAGCCGTGTCAGTGATCCTTTCTATTTCATCAATAATTTCATGATCTTCTTCAGCAGTGCCAGGGATAGGAATGACATTGGCCGATTGAGCTCTGACCAATGCAATTGATTGGGCCAAGGAAACCTTCTGTTCTTTAAGGGACGAGGAGAAGCTGGTCATTGCCTGCTCAACGTCGGCCAGTTGCTTGTTTACTTTGGCCAATTCCTCCTCCAAGGATTTCTTGGACATCTCTAAAGCCAATATGAAGTGCTTGGTCTCCTTGAATTCTTTGCATCCTCATCATACTTGGCCTTCTTTGCTTTTGTGTCGGCTACCACTTGATCCAAGATTTTTTTTAGCATCTCTTTGAGCTATTCGACGCTTGAGCCTTAGCTTCGCCTCATCAACTGATTTCTTCTTCTCGTCGATGAAGCAGACACTGAGCAGGGCGGCTGTGGTGTGCTCTGGTAAGTTAGTCCTTACCGCGTCCACGGCGTTCCTGATCGACTGAGCAGATTCCAGAAGAGAAGCCGATGGGGTGAGGAGCAGTTGGAAGAGATGTTTCAACTTTTCCTTAGCACCCGGCGTTGACAACACTTGGCCGATGCACCTTTCGCCTCAGCCAGGATTGTGTCGATGATTGTTGGGACTCGATCCTCATCCTCACTCTCAATATCCGACAGATCAAAACCGAGTATTTTGGCAAGAGAAGTGTGAAATCATGTGCTGAAAAATTGGTTGAGTAATGAAATTGGCATTGCAAAGTGGTTCTGATTATGGCATGTGTGGTGCTTGTGCATGTGCTATGTCTGATGATTATTTAATATGCTGGTGATAGCATGATATTGGTTTTGCTTGATGCAATGCGCTCGTGTGAGTGTTTGCATGGATTGACGTTGAGTCAAGTCGTGGACTTGTGCTCGGATTTGTTTTCTTATTTATTCATGTGCAGGTGTTGCTCGAGGGCGAACGTGGTCGATGATGGGACCGGAACTAGGTTCATAGAGGAACTGAGGTTCGGGACTAGATTCAGAGAAGGAATTGAGGTCTTGGTGGTCAAGGATGTCATGCGGAACGTTCGGGCTAGAGAACATGCATATGGAGGCTGGTTAGTCACGTATTTACAGCATGTGGGCAGTACATGTGTGCAAGAGTTGTTTTTGGCCATGTTGGGTCAGGTTGAGATGTATACAGACTCTTTCAATGTTGGAAGTGGAGTTGTATTCAATCTCTTTATGTTTGCTCAGTATAAATAGGGGGAGGTGTCTCCTGTTTATTTTTTAGCGCTAAGATTTTAGGGTTTGTACTCTTTTGTTTGGAGTACTGTAATCAGATTAGACAAATAGAAATAAAAAGAGAACTTTTATGGTCAGAGTGCTTCTTGCGGCGTGACCGCTAGCTCTTTCCGCCGCCTCTATGATTTCGTTTTTCTTGCGGTCAGAGAATTTCTTTTCTCCCTAGCGCCAAGTCTGGAGGTCCTGTGTTGTGAAGAAAAATTCAGGTGACTAGAAGTTTTCACGTTGGTGTTGGCGACTAGAAGTTGCATCGATTGATGCATGCATGTTTGGAGGTGTATGCATGCAAAGATAACATCCAGTAACTAGAAGATTGGCTATTTTTCTTTGAGCTGGAGTATCTGAAGATTGGTCCGTGGTAGCTGAAGTTCTGAAGATTGGTCCGGCATAACCTTGGAAATCAATTTCCGTCATCACCTGATTCAGTTATCTTGCGAAGGTAATATCTTTTGATCCATAGATCCGATCGAGTTTATTTTTATTGGGTTAGATTCATAATTGAATCTAGTTTCTACAGTTAAAATTTCATGTCAATCTAACAGTTGGATCTTCAATAATCTTGTTTTTAAGATAGGTCCATCGTAGCCTTTGAAATCCGTTTCCATCATTATTTGATCTAGATTTGTTTCAGCCGTCTTGCGAAGAACATAACTCTCGATCCATAGGTCTGATTGAGTTGATTCTTCTTGGGTTAGCTTCAGAATCGAATATAGTTTCTACATTTAAAATTTTACATCGATCCAACCGTCGGATCTACAGTAATTTATATTTTAGTGAATATATGTCAGGCTGTTTTCATGTGGTCCGGCGTAAACTGACTTTTCGTGCTACAGTAGAAATTTGGTCCGGCGTACACGTGAAAATCTCTGTCCGAACTCCGAAGCGAAGTTTGGTCTGGCATACATGTGCAAATTTGGTCTGGTGCAATAAGGTTCTTGTTGAATACAACTCAAATGATCTGAGGTTGTTTGGGGTATTTGAAAAGTCGAAAATTTTATTTTAGCTTCCGCGCAATCATTCACCCCCCTCTGTTTGCTAGATTAGTACATTTCGATCCTACGAGTGGTATCAGAGCAAGGTTTTTCTAATTAATCTTAACCGGTGATTAGAAATCATAAGCAATAGATAGATATTCGACAAAACCTTGTGTTTTCGATGGTGTTGATTTTCAGTTTTGGAAAGCCAAGATGGAGGCATACATTCAAGCTCAGGGCTTTGCAATTTGGGAGAAGGTCTACAAACCATATGAAGTGCCCGAGAACGACAACGTCAACGACGCCAATTGCGCACATGTTGAAGCAAACAACAAGGCGCGCAACTTGATCATCCAGGGCTTGGGACGCAGCGACTTCGACCGAGTGGTTCATCTTCGATCCGCATATGAGGTATGGAAATCTCTTTGTGACTATCATGAAGGATCAAACACTGTCAAAGAGGTTCGCCAAGATATTTACAAAAAAGAATATATGCGTTTCGAGATGAAACCTAGTGAGTCTGTGGATGACTTTTTTGCACGCTTTAATAAAATTCTTAGCAATTTGCGTGCTGTTGGTGTTAGTTTCTCGGATACTGCTAATGCTAGACAAATGCTTAGTGCTTTGGACATGTCGATGTCGGAGATGAAAGTAACATATATACAAGAATCTACTATCATGAGCACACTCACATTAGATGTTCTTTATTCTAAGTTGAAGACTCATGAATTAGATGTTCTTGCTAAAAAGGGTAAATTCTAAATCGATTGCTTTGATCTCTAACCCTAACATGTCAAATGCTAATTCTTCTTCAAGTTTTGCTTTGTTTCCTTGTCTTCACTAACTGATGAACAGATCGAGGAATTTCCTGAAGAAGACTTGGCACTACTCTCATCTCGCTTTAATAAAGCTTTGTAGAATGTGAGAATGAGGAAGAGAGTTAGTGGTGGCCCTCTAAGATGTTATGAGTGTGGTGATCTCAACCACATTCATTCAAATTATCCTAAACTTGCAGGTAAAGCATCAAGGGAGGAGAAGGACAATGACAAAAGAAAAGAAAAGAAAAGAAGTTCTCTCCAATTGATAGAAAGAAGAGGAACTTCATCAATCGCAAAGTTGTCCACCAGGTTCTTTCCGCTCTTGAACAAGTAAATTTGAGCGATGTGGACTCGGAGAGCAGTGAAGATAACACAACAATTCCAAGCAAGCATGAATTGACAGGGTTGTGTCTCATGGCTAGAAGCAACGACAGCTTCACCGAGGACGATCATGACAGCGACTTCAATGAGGTCGAACCTTCTTATGATGAATTAGCTATTATTGTTGCTCATCTTGGTAAATTGCTTGATAAACGCGACAAGAAAATTAAGAAACATGACGTTCTTGTGGAATCATTGAATTCTGAAATCGCTAGACTTAAATCTTTGATTCCTGATGATGATGCTTGCAAAACATGTGACTTAATTTACAATGAGCTCACTTCGCTTAGGAAAGAACATGCTTTCTTATTAGAGCAAAATAAGAAAAATGAGAAACATGTTAGACATGCTAGTTGTTCCACTCATGATTTGCATAATTCAATTTCTTGTTCTAAATGTTCAATTCTTGAATTGAAATTGAAAGATGCAAATGCTAGAGTTTCTCAAATGACAAATGATTTGCTCACACATGAGGTTCTTTCATGCTCAACTTGTCGCAAGCAAAAAGGAAAAGTGGACATTCCCTGTAATAATTGTTTAACTCTTTCTCGAAAGGTTGATTACTTGAAAGAATCTTTAGAATGTTTCACTAAAGGAAAGAAAAACCTAAACATGATTTTGGATCAATCAAGGGTCAGCACTCATAACAAAGGTTTAGGTTTTGATTCTTATGCTCATCATAAATCAATTGCTCCCGCTGTTGTTAAGGCACTTGAAAGTGAAAAATTTGAAATTGTCAATGAGCCTAAGAAAACTGTTTTTAAGTCTGCTGGAGTTTTATCTTCTACTATAATGAATGCAAATGTTGCTTCTACCTCTAAAGCTAAACATCGTGTTAAGTACACTTGCACTCATTGTGGTAGAGATGGACACTTAGTAGATTTTTGTTTTAGATTAGTCAAACAACAAAAGAAAGAAAAGGCTAAGGCTAGGTCTAATTTCAGACAGGCACGCTTTACTCCTCATTATGTGCCTAGGGTGATGCAAACTTCTTTTGTTGCTAGAAACACGGGAAAGGGCAAATCTGATTTTGTGCATAAGAACACTCGTGTTGTGCCTACTGTTATGAGTCGCGTGTCTCAGTATTGGATTCCTAAACATCTTATTTCTAACTTGAGATCGAGGCCTCGACATTTTCTGCTTTTATGTAGGCTTCTCGCGCGAGGAAGGAGAACATATGGCTAGTGGATTCCGGATGCTCACGCCACATGTCCGGTGATGAAAATTGGTTCTCCTCCCTCACTCATGCATCTCGTGCTGAAAGTGTAACTTTTGGAGATGCTTCTTCAAGCTCAGTTGTGGCAAAAGGTACAGTGCAGGTAAATGACAAGTTTATGTTTAAAGATGTGGCTCTTGTTGAAAACTTGAAATATAACTTATTGTCTGTATCTCAAATGATTGATGAAGATCTTGAGGTATGCTTTAAGAAAAATGAATGCGAAGTGTTAGATGCTTCAGGTGAACTTGTTTTCCGGATTTCTCAATTTGGAAGAGTGTTTAAAGCTGATTTTGATGTATCACCTTCTTCTAAGCATAGGTGTCTAGTTGCCAATGTTTCTAAAGATTTATTCTTTTGGCACCGTAGACTTGGTCACGTTGGTTTTGGTTATCTAACATGTGTTAATGGTTTAGACCTCATTCGTGGTTTGCCTAAGCTTAAGGGTGATAGCGATATAGTATGCTCTTCTTGTAGACATGGTAAAATGATTGCAGGTTCACATCCACCTCTTAATATGGTGATGACAAACACGCCCGGACAACTACTACATCTTGACACGGTTGGACCTTCTCGAGTTCAGTCTTATGGAGGTAAATGGTACGTTCTTGTGATTGTTGATAATTATTCAAGATACTCTTGTGTTTATTTTATGGCAGGTAAAGATGAGGCTTTTAGTCATTTTAGAAGTCTTGTTCTTAGATTATCTATTGATCACCCAGGGTCTCTTAGAGCAATTAGAAGTGATAATGGAACTGAATTTAAAAATTCTTCATTTGATCACTTTTGTGTTGAAAAAGGAATTGATCATCAATTTTCATCTCCTAGAGTACCTCAACAAAGCGGTGTAGTTGAGCGAAAAATAGAACTTTGGTGGAAATGGCTAGGACCATGCTAGACGGATATCAAACTCCTAGAAAGTTTTTTGGTCAAGCGATATCAATCGCATGTTATGTTTCAAATCGTGTTTACTTAAGATCAAAATTGGGTAAAGCGCTTATGAACTTGGTTTGGACATAGGCCTAGCGTTTTTCATTTGAGTTTTGGATGCAAATGCTTTGTCTTGAAATCTGGAAATCTTGATAAAATTGAGGCTAGATCGTTGGATGGCATTTTCTTGGATACCCGCTCATACACGTGGCTACCGTGCACTTGTTTTGAAACTAACAAAATTGTAGAAACCTGTGAAGTTTCTTTTGATGAGGCTAGTCCAGGTACTAGACCTGAAAATGCAGGTACAGGTACATATGTTCAGGGGGAGAGTATCTTTGTTCATGAGGACGATGATGATGATGATGTTGAGGATGAAGTATTGATTCCTACTGTACAACCAGCTGTAGCACCTTTGCCACCTACCACTACATCACATACAGCTGAGCATCCTCAAGCTACAACATCATCTGTACATGCTGAAAATGAAGATGAAGAAGGAGAAGTTTTTGAAATTACAGCTCCTTTGCACATTCAGAGGAGGCATCCACCTGAACAGATGATTGGAGATTTAAATGAGAGAGTCACCTGGTCCAGGTTTATTGCTTCTGATTCTCATGCTCATTCTGCTTTTGTTGCTTCTTTTGAACCCAAAGATATATCTCATGCATTAACTAACGAATCTTGGATCAATGCCATGCATGAGGAATTAGAGAATTTTGAACGTAATAAAGTCTGGAAACTTGTTTAACCTCCTCTTGATTTTAATATTATTGGAACAAGATGGGTTTTCAAAAATAAACAAAGTGAGGATGGTGTTGTTGTTAGAAACAAAGCTAGATTGGTTGCTCAAGGTTTTTCACAAATTGAAGGTTTAGATTTTGATGAAACCTTTGCTCCTGTTGCTAGAATTGAAGCCATTAGAATTGTTTTAGCATTTGCTGCATCTAAAGGTTTTAGATTGTATCAAATGGATGTGAAAAGTGATTTTCTAAATGGCTATATCAATGAGGAAGTTTATGTTAAGCAACCACCTGGTTTTGAAAATCCAAAGTTTCCAGATCATGTTTACAAATTGTCAAAAGCTTTGTATGGTTTAAAACAAGCCCCTAGAGCATGGTATGATAGGCTAAAAACCTTTTTACTTGAAAAGGGGTTTACAATGGGAAAAGTTGACAAAACTCTCTTTTTACTCAAGCAAGGCAATGATCAACTATTTGTTCAGATTTATGTTGATGATATTATCTTTGGTGGTTCCTCTCATGTTTTAGTGTCTGAGTTTTGAAATCATGAAGAAGGAATTTGAGATGAGTATGATGGGTGAATTAACTTACTTTTGGGATGCAAATCAAACAAGCAAAGGAAGGTACTTTTGTTCAGAAAAGTAAGTACACAAAAGATTTGCTTCGTCGCTTTGGGATGGAAAACTGCAAGCCGATCATGACACCCATGGGAGGCACTTGCACACTTAATCCAAATGAAGATGGTGAGCGGTTGATCAAAAGGAATATAGAAGCATGATAGGTTCACTTTTGTACCTCAACGCATCAAGGCGGATATACAATTTCTTTGTGTGCTCGTTTTCAAGCTTCCCACGTGCTTCACATCGACAAGCCGTCAAGAGGATTTTCAGGTATCTTCATGGTACTCAAGACTTTGGCATATGGCTTTCTACTTCCTCATGCATTAGTTTAAGAGCATTTTCTGATGCTGATTTTGGAGGTTGTAGAATTGATAGAAAAAGTACATCTGGTTCATGTCACTTCTTGGGTAATTCTCTTATCGCATGGTCATCTAGAAAACAATCTTCTGTTGCACAATCAACTGCTGAATCTGAATATATGGCTGCTGCTAGTTGTTGTTCTCAAATTCTTTGGATAGTAGCTACACTTAAAGATTATGGGTTAATTTGGATAGTGTTCCTCTTTTGTGTGATAACACTAGTGCAATATGCATTACTAAGAACCCTGTGCAACATTCTAGAACAAAACACATTGAGATCAGATTTCACTTTCTTAGAGATAATGTAGAAAAGGGAAATATTGTGCTTCATCATGTGGATACTGCACATCAGTTGGCAGACATTTTCACAAAACCTTTATCCTCTTCTCGTTTTGCTTTTATTCGGGGAGAACTTGGGTTGGTTCATCTGATGGGATATTTTGAGGGTGTTTTTTGAAGTTTCGTAATATTTTGTAACATATTTTTATTTTGTGTGTTTCTTAAATGAAAAACAAAAAATAATAAAAGTCTTGAGCATTGAATTTCATACACATTTGTTTATTTTGAAGCCATGTTTATGTTTCAAGGTTTTGCAACTTCTTGTCTATACATATATGGTGTAGTTTATGACATAACTATTTAACTGGTATGACAACTTGAATTAAATCTTGTCATGATTGAACTTTCTTGGCAATCTTGATCCGGTTCAAAATGTGCTCAATATGCAAGTTAAGTGCTAAAGCTAAAAGAGTGATTGTTGATAAATGCAAGAACAAGGTTATGTCTTGTCGCACTTCTTCTTTACGAGAGGCCTTATCATTGCACTTTGATATGAACTTGAAAGAGGTTGTGTATGACCGAAACCATGAAAACTTAAGCTTGTGACTGCTTGGCATGGTTGAAAAGTAAGGCTGATGGTGCATGTAATTCCTTGCAATTGTTATTGTTGCAATCAATTAATGAATCAGTTTTTTAAGCACAAATAAAGTGCACAAAAATTCAATGTTTTCAGGTCTTAAGATTGTTGAGAAAGGGAGATCATGCCATGCAAAAAAAATCATTAATAGTACTTGATTTCTAGTTATGCTTACTCTACATTGTTTATGTGTAGATTTGAAGGTGCAAGTACTTTTGATAGCATGACTTGGTGATCAATTTGTTACATTTGTGCATGACTCATAATGCTCAGTACATGTAAAAAAACATAACGGGGGAGAATTTTGCTCTCTTTCTGCATTCTTGATGAATCCATTGTCAAACGGGGAGAATTTTAGAGTCAAAGGGAGAAATTTTTGGACACACATTGCACATTCACACACATTTTTCCTCTTTCTTTTTTCTTCTTTTTATGGGGAGATTATTTCTTCTTCTTTTAGTGGAAGATTTTTCAATTTTTTTTTGGTTTCACAAATAATTTTTTTAAAATTTTCTTGTAAGGTGAATGCCAATATTCAGTTCTAAATGGTGTTGCCAATGTTTTCATAAGGGGGAGATTGTGAAATCATGTGCTGAAAAATTGGCTGAGTAATGAAATTGGCATTGCAAAGTGGTTGTGATTATGGCATGTGTAGTGCTTGTGCATGTGCTATGTCTGATGATTATTTGATATGCTGGTGATAGCATGATATTGGTTTTGCTTGATGCAATGCGCTCGTGTGAGTGTTTGCATGGATTGACGTTGAGTCAAGTCGTGGACTTGTGCTCTGATTTGTTTTCTTGTTTATTCATGTGCAGGTGTTGCTCGAGGGCGAACGTGGTCGATGACGGGACCGGAACTAGGTTCATGGAGGAACTGAGGTTCGGGACTAGATTCAGAGAAGGAATTGAGGTCTTGGTGGTCAAGGATGTCATGCGGAATGTTCGGGCTAGAGAACATGCACATGGAGGCTGGTTATTTACAGCATGTGGGCTGTACATGTGTGCAAGAGTTGTTTTTGGCCATGTTGGGTCAGGTTGAGATGTATACAGACTCTTTCAATGTTGGAAGTGGAGTTGTATTCAATCTCTTTATGTTTGCTCAGTATAAATAGTGGGAGGTGTCTCCTGTTTATTTTTTAGCGCTAAGATTTTACGGTTTGTACTCTTTTGTTTGGAGTACTGTAATCAGATTAGACAAATAGAAATAAAAAGAGAACTTTTATGGTCAGAGTGCTTCTTGCGGCGTGACCGCTAGCTCTTTCCGCCGCCTCTATGATTTCGTTTTCCTTGCGGTCAGAGAATTTCTTTTCTCCCTAGGGCCAAGTCTGGAGGTCCTGTGTTGTGAAGAGAAATTCAGGTGACTAGAAGTTTTCACGTTGGTGTTGGCAACTAGAAGTTGCATCGATTGATGCATGCATGTTTGGAGGTGTATGCATGCAAAGATAACATCCAGTAACTAGAAGATTGGCTATTTTTCTTTGAGCTGGAGTATCTGAAGATTGGTCCGTGGTAGCTGAAGTTCTGAAGATTGGTCCGGCGTAGCCTTGGAAATCAATTTCCGTCATCACCTGATTCAGTCATCTTACGAAGGTAATATCTTTTGATCCGTAGATCCGATCGAGTTTATTTTTATTGGGTTAGATTCATAATTGAATCTAGTTTCTACAGTTAGAATTTCATGTCAATCTAACGGTTGGATCTTCAGTAATCTTGTATTTTAAGATAGGTCCGTCGTAGCCTTTGAAATCAGTTTCCATCATTATTTGATCTAGATTTGTTTCAGCTGTTTTGCGAAGGACATAACTCTCGATCCACATGTCTGATTGTGTTGATTCTTTTTGGGTTAGCTTCGGAATCGAATATAGGTTCTACAGTTAAAATTTCACATCGATCCA
This sequence comes from Otatea glauca, assembly GCA_036346275.1. NCBI lineage: Eukaryota > Viridiplantae > Streptophyta > Magnoliopsida > Poales > Poaceae > Otatea > Otatea glauca. The sequence continues at coordinate 3,857,388 of CM070732.1, read as the reverse complement.
ATGGTTGGATCTTCAGTAATTTCCGTTTTAGTGAATATGTGTCAGGCTGTTTTCATGTGGTCCAGCGTAAACTGACTTTCCCTGCTACAGTAGAAATTTGGTCCAGCGTACACGTGAAAATCTCTGTCTGAACTCCGAAGCGAAGTTTGGTCCGCATACATGTGCAAATTTGGTGCAGTGCAATAAGGTTCTTGTTGAATACAACTCAAGTGATCTGAGGTTGTTTGGGGTATTTCAAAAGTCGAAAAATTGATTTTAGCTTCCGCGCAATCATTCACCCCCCTCTGTTTGCTAGATTAGTACATTTTGATCCTACAAGAAGTCTGCTTGCTAGTGGCAGCAGAAGTTCCCGCGCCAGTGGTAGGCTGTATTTGCAACGTCGGCTGAGATGACGGTGGAGGAAGATCACTCGCCATGTCTTCAGGTAAGCTGACATTGGCTGGTGGGGAGAATGGAGGTGGAGAAGGCATGCGATGCAAGTTTGAAAATTTGTTAGCCAAATGATTTAAATTGAAGCTTTGAAAGTTTATGCGATATTGTATTACCTGGCCCGCGGCGAAAGTATGGGGAGAACTCTCGGTCGATCCTTCTTGGGTCGATCGACCTTGTGGGCGCCCCTTTTAACGACCCTTTTGTGTGGGCGCCCGCGTTGTTTTCTCTATAGGAGAATCTGCTTTATATGATTAGAATATAGAAGGTAGAAGGATTCTAAGTTTAGCCAACTGAATGAGGACCTATTTGGTTGCTACCGCTCTAGGTTAGAGAGGGAAGGGGATTGAACGCCTAGGGTGCCGGATGTGTAACCCGACAAGGCAACTCCAGTTGATGGGCACGCCTTCTTGCTCGTTTGGCCAATGCCCGAAGGGCTTTCGGTGGGCCTCTTACAGTTGTTTTGGTTTGCAAAATGGAAATTAAGCCGATTAGTACAGTTCAGAAGTATTGATAATTGGAGCAAAGATAAATCTACATCGGCTAAATACTTCGCTCGTAATATCGACTAAACTCGTGTTAGTATAATCGTGAGAACTAGCATCATCGCTAGAACTCGAAGTACTATCATCGAAGTCAGTTGTTTCTGTTGAGTCTTCGGGGAGGCCCAGGCAAAAATCAGATATGACACTAGAAATGGTGCACGTTGTTAGGGGTAGTGCTTCTATAATAGTGGACCACCATTCCTTGAAAGCGATTGAGTGACGGTTGTAAGCGCAAAACGAGGCAAGGTCTGGAGTTGGAAGTCATCGGCAGTACTTAGAATTATGATGGTAGTAGAAGCTTTGTGGACCAGCTCTATGGGGTTTAGCCGATTCAGGAGGCTCAGGCTTGGAATGACTTGACCGAAGCCTAATTGCTAGGCAAACACCGAGGGGTGGTAGAATTATATGAAGGGAGGAAAGTCTGGTTCCTTGGGTATAAGCCGATTGAAAGAATGCTTGAATATAGGAAAATTGCGAATAAGTCCACTGTTTCATCGTGCATCTCCTTGTTGTTTGTTGCCAAATGAATAAAGGATGGTGCGGACAATTGTTGGCATATTTATAGCTGAGGAAATCCTCTACAGGGAACTCCACTGTGCTAAGCCGAAGAAAGAAAGATAAAAACGTTCTCACTTCGATGGCACTTTTCTTCGTGTTCTCAACTAAGCATAGAATATACCTTTCCCTGGATGATCGGCTATTTCTATACTCGGGGTCTTGCCCTTCTGGGATTTCCTCACGAGGGAATGGGGTCATTATTGCAGCATCGACGCTAAAGGGTCGGCTAAAGACACAGTACAACCAGGTTTGGATGAACCATAGAGGACCGCCGATATTGCTGACCGAATAGTGACACTGTCCTGTAAAAAGTCGACTACGAATGATGTGCATCATCTGGTATACTGCTCCTAAGAACATTTCCCTAGAGCTAGCCAACGGCCTTTCACTAATTGTACAGCCAAGGACTGGTATACCTGGGTTAGGTCGAGGGAAGCTCCATAAAAGTGGTATCGGTCTAACCACATATTCAAAATCGTTGTATGCTCCTTATCCGATACTGGACCAATTCTCTTGTTCTCCTCAATATATGGACTCCAGCCCTCACCCTTACTGGAAATCAACTTATGTTGAGGTTTCTCATTGAAAGCTGATAATTGTGCCACATCGGGTCTTACGCAACATAATTGGGCCACATCTAAGAGAGTTGGGTCGATAGGGCCTGTCCTTAGCATGAAAGCATTGAAAGTGTCTGACCAAAAGTAGCATGTTGTGGCGACGAGGGATTCATTGGTTTGAGGGTTGGCTAGGGAGAGAGGCAGACACTCAGAAATTCCGATTTGCTCCCACAAAGGCAATTTGACTATTGCTACCCGCTTGTACCAATTCCTCCAATCCATAAGAGCTGTCGGTAAAGATCTAAAACTTTTGCTCGATCCATCGATGTTGAACTCAGGAGCAAGCAAAGGCAATCTAGGTATTTCCTTGGTTATAACAGTCGATGGATCTATATTACCTAATGGACCTAAGCAGTGTTGATTGTCTCTATTGGACTCGGGGATAAGTACCTGGTTGGGATCCATTGGTGATTAAGCCGACGAGAAAAGGCGCTAACGGAAGAAGAAAGGATGCTCGAAGCCGATGGTGGGTGAATCGAGAGCTTGAGAGTGTGAGAATGACGGGGTGAATGGCCGTATTTATATGGGGGTGAAAACCAGTGGCATAGGCAGGTAATTTCCGCAAAAAAACTACTGCAGTTAATGCACAAAATCATGCGTTCACACGTAGTGCGCGGGAAGTTACCGCAAATGGCGTGAAAACGGATGGGAAGTTGGAGCGGTGAATCCCAGCAAAGCCGATTGATGTTTTGTAATTTAACCGACGATTACTGATTTTTGGAGAATTGAGCATCTCCCAAAAATAGGGGGCATATGTTGACACCAACATTTGGTGTTTATAGCCGATATGATAGATTCGGTTAATTTGGCAATTGATTTGGAAAATGAGGTTGATTATGGATAGAGCTGATATCGGTTCAAAGAGGGTATTGTTTCTGGAGATTGGGGCTTATACAGATCATGTTTTATAGAGTTCAAGAGGGATATAATCGGCCTAAGCACTATAAAAGAAGACGATGGACAACGGTGGGAAAGGATCCAACAATCAATCAACCAACTCGTATCTACTTTATTTTACTTTTTATAGACTAGGAGTAGTATTATAGACTTGTAATCTTTTCTATGTAATTCGTCTGATCAATAAAGTTGCGCATTGCCAATTATTGATCTCGTCGACTTACATTATGTCATTAACTCATGTTTGCCTTTTCTCCGATCTTGTCGCGCATCGCCTTTTTCGGGGAGATCTGCCTTTATCTTCCATCTAATCAGCTCAATCAGGCTATTTAGATCCCTCGGTTACTTTCGATCTAATCGGCTTGAGAAACTGTTTAGATTAAATTATCATTGAGAAACTAATCGGCTTAGCGGCTGATTGGATTACATACTTTTCTTGCCTATTACAGGATCAAATTGGCTGGCACGTCCGTACTCAACTTAAACCCGGTGTTTGCGTGTGCTGGTGCCGATTAACCCTTCGTCAAGTTTTTTGGCGTCAACAAGTTTTCAGTTTACACTCCAACTCTGAATCTCTGACAAAGTAGCTTAAACTGTGCAAAAATTTTCAGGTATTTGTTGCTGCCTTCACTACGAGGACGCAAATCTGCCCTTCCAGCTCCTCCAATCCTGTCAACGCCGAGGTTTACGAGCCGGCACGCCTCGCCGGAAAGTTCCGCCACGCCAACAAATTCAGGTGAGCACCACATCCATCATTCAGCCTCAGCCGGCCGATCGGTGTGAGCTGTTTTCTCTAACGACAACTAAGCAGTGCCACCTAAAATGCCCACAACTTTTTACGGAAAATTCTGAGTCATATGTCGTCTCATGCCTTAGAAAGTAGTTAAGTTATTAAGAGGTTAACATAAAACATGAGAATATGTGCATTAATGCCAATTTGTATGCAAGAGTTAAAATATTATTTTACATTTTACTAAGTTTCATATGTTACATTTTAAAATGTGCGCTCATGGAAGCGGCCGCCACCAGCGCCATGGCGTCTGCGGCCGTGTTCTCGGCTACCGCGTCCATGTCGTCGTCGACGTCTTCTTGCAAGGGGACAGCGGCGTTTGCTTCCTTCGCCAAGGAGACCGCGCCGGAGACGGCGGAAGTGGCTCTCGAGAGGTTGGAGGAGTTGGAGCGGTCCATCATTGAAATGCGGGAGCGGCTGCGAGAAGGTGTTCAGGAGCATTGTCTTGCTGATCGACTTATTAATTAGGCCATGTATATCTTGCTGATCGACTTGCTCATCAGGGCAATGTACACTGTACATACAAACAGAGAACAAATGCAGAGAGGAAAATTTTGCCATACATATGTTCAGAGTTTTGCTTGAGAAAAAGAAAAAAAAAAAGGCCTGATGCTACCTCCAGTAGCACCGGATTTTTTAAGTAACGACTGGGTTTTCTAGCTGTTGGCCTAGAGGCCAGCACCGGGTTTACTGTGTTTTTACCCCATTCTACCCTTCAATGGCTAGTTTTCTTGAAGGGCTATAAAAGGGGTCGAGCTAGGAGGGTTCTTTTTGCTACTATAGCACCCATTTGAGGTATTCTTGTGAGAGCAAAACCTCAAGAGCTCATAGAGCCATATTTGAGTGATTTGAGATGAATTTGATTTATAGTTTCTTGTGTAGAATCTCTTTGGTGTTGATTTGCTTTCTCTTGAGCTAGTGTGAGCCTCTCCTCTATATTATGCATGTGTTGCACTTTGTGAGCAAGCAGAGAAGCCTCTAGTTGCATGTGTTGCATCTAGAGAAGGATTGAGCATCCTTATGCATGTGTTGCACTTGGTGAGGTTAAAGCTAGAGGGCTTGGCTTATTACTCTTGGTGTTTGCTGACACCTAGACGGCGTGTGGATGCGTCGTGCGCGGTGACCTTCTCAAGGAGATTGTGAGAAGGCCTGGCAAAATTGTGAAAGTCGGAGCTCGCCTACCCGGAAGGGGAAAGAGCTACCACTAGTGGAATCGAGACGGGTGCTCAATTCGTGGAGCCGGTCCAAAGAGGTTTGGGCTAGCCTCAATGTGGATTAGGGGAGACTGGCAAGTCTTCGAACACCATAGTAAAAAGTATTATGTCTCCTTTGTATGCTTGCAAATTTCTTATTTATACTGTTGCAATTTACATTTCTAGAATTAAATTGCTTGCTTGTCTTTAGGATTGTAATTTATTGTTAGAGACATGATTAGCTAGTGCACTTAGTGAGCCTAGTTGATTTAGGCTTTAATTTGTCAAAACCTTAATTTATCGTTTTCGCATTGATTATTGTTTAGGTTTTAACATAGAGATCAATAGAGCGAGTATTTAGTGAGAAATTTTTTTAAAGCTGTCTATTCACCCTCTCTAGTCGGCATCCTCGATCTTACATTGTCCTTGCCGGATGTGAAGGGTCGGCACATGATGCTCTCATACTTGCCGATGTATTGGAGAGAGATGACGGCCTTAGGGTCCCAACAGGTAATACATACTAAAATATGTATTGTTAGCGGTTCTAGTTGTGTAACAGTAATGTCCATAATGTTAAGGGTATTATTTCGTTTCTTAGGCAAATTCTTCCTTGTTCATGTTGGATATGCTGCTCGGCCTAGTTTTCTTCCACCATACCGAGCCACCTGGTACCATTTGAGGGAGTATGGTAGAAGGAATTACCCTCGGACGCAAGAGAATTGTTCAACCTACATCACTCATCTCTTAGGGTCTCGGTTGAAAGGGCCTTCGGTACATTCAAGAACCGCTTCAAGATTGTATACAACAAATCTTTCCACCCATACAAGACCCAAGTCAAGTGGCATGCTAGGCGGGTTCACATCACTAGGCTGAAGGATATTAGTGGTGCACTTTGGGATGAGAGTAAGTACATGATAAAGCTCGAGGAGGAGCACTACATGGGACACATTAAGGTTGGTTGTGAAGCTGTCTACATACAATTTTTATCTTTGCTTCTGTTTACATCTCATGCAAAATTTCACATTACATAGGATCACCTTAAGGATATCGACTACCTCAATGTGCCTCTTGAGAACTATGTTCAAATGGCTGACATCTTTGGTGGTGTAGAGGCCACCGAGAGGTATGCCATGGGTTCCAATGAGGCCTTTGGCTCTCCCTTCGAAGTTGGTGATAGCTCTTCCAGGAAATGTCCTCCTGGCGGTGTGACTTTCTCTGATATGATGGAGGGTATGGAGGTAGATGGTACTCTTCCTTTTGTGGGAGGCGAGTCTGCTATTGCTGGTGATGTTGACCCTACTGCTGCTCAAGGGGTGGACAAGGGACACCTCCAACTCTTGCGGGAAAAGGAAGCGGACCCCTGTTTTGGCCGAGGATGAAGCCGCGCTGCTAACCACAATGCCAGAAGCTATTCGTGAGATGGCTGCTGCCATCTCATCCACTGTGCATGATGAGGCTACCCCTAGTATGTACAACACCGTGATGGACCTCCATAGGTTTAGCGAAGAGGACCTAATGGCAGTGCTGACTTACCTAGCTAAGTACAAATTGATGGGCCAGTTGTTTGTGCAGATAACTAAGGCTAGACGTGCCCTTCGGGTCATTTCTCACTTGTTGTCTAAGCCCCCTATGTGATTGTTGACTACAACAGGTCCTAACTTTTATGGGGTATGGGAAAATTTGTGCTTGCTAGTAGCTACACATTAACTATTTTTTGGATTGTAATGTAGCGTGATGGTGGGCTATAATGCTACTCATGCAAAATGTTGGATGATTGCTCTATTTATGAATGAACTGATATGTTAACATCATATCAATTTTTGCAAGTTTGGTCAATGATGACAAAAATTGTATTATGGTACTGTTATACTGCAAGTTTCGAGCTGTTAGTTCATGTTTTCTACTTCATCCTCGGGCAAGACAAGGAGACAACTAGAACATTGCGGATGAAGTTATCGTGCCCTCGTTGCGGGGATCCTGTAAATGTGTTCACCTCCCATACGCCAAAGAATCCATCTTGAGTGTTCATGAAGTGTTACAATATATCGGTAAGTTTTTGAAGTAATTAATTGTGAAATGGCCTATTCCTTGACTTTCACCTTGTGTGCCATCCTTTCTGTTCGAAGGGCACAGCATGCCAATATTGACAATGGGCTGATAAAGCCAATCCCAGTCTTCTAATTCTTACAATGCAAATCGCTGCATTGCAAGAGAATTTACTAGGAACCGATGATGGCCTGCGAGCTGTTGCATGTCGTCCAGTTGCTAGCCATAGTGCTTCACATCTGACTGGTTCTAATTAGCCAATGCAACATGATGAGAAGAGACTGAGAAAGCTGGAGGAAAGGATGGAAAGAGTTGAGAACATGCTAAAAAAATTAGTGAATATAGCAATCTTTGCAATGTTGCTCTTTTTATATGATGTACTAGTCAAGTAGCACTTGACAACCTTTGTTGGAAATGCTGGATGCTTGTATTCTTAGCTTAATCGTGTTGGATGCTTGTATTCTTAGCTTAATCATGTTGGATGCTAGTTTAGTCTTACTGATGCAGCAAATTTTCAATGATTCTTTTGTAGCAGCAATGCTATACTTCTTCAAATGTAACATTTATGTCCACCCTTGAGATTTTTGTCTACATGCCAGTTTCGAGGTCTCCATGTGAGGCTTCTTAGCATTCATGCCTGAGGGCAATGATGCTTCAAGTTTGGTTTGTTTTTTCTACTGACACATTAACTCCATGAGATTTTTGTTCTATCCTGTGTTATAGTGGGGAAAGAAGGAAGTGTGTGTGTGTGCCGTAAGTTTAAATGGTTGCATTTGGTATACTAATGTCATATATGAGATAATATGCTGCTGCATCTGTTGCCAATTACTGATTGTTTCTTTTTCCTGTCTGTATATGGTAGCGGACTATTGCCATATATGTGTCAGGGCAGTCACGTGGCACCTGGAGAAAAAGGAAGGAGAGGCAGTCTGTGTTTATATCATCCTGACTCTAGCTGTAGTGGTAGCATATCGTGGAATTGGGATTGGTAAGACTCCCCATTTCTGACTTTATTTTCTGTTAGATGGAAGTGTTCATGCTGTTGGCCATGAGATTTACATATGCCTTACAAGTCAAGAGACCATTTGCGTCCGTAATGCATTGCCTTCTCATGTACTTGACGAAAATACAATTGCTTGCCTCAAAGGAATACTTGGCGATGCTGCCGAAATTGTAGCAACAGAGGGCCGATGAAAACGTGTTGAAGCTTGTGAAAGAAAACAAAGCCAGGATGTGCTTGTATCTTTGCTGTACCGACCCTAATTTTACTTGTATCTTCTGTTAATACGAATTAGAGTTTATTTTGTTCTACATGATCAGTGGTGTGATTCCACAAATGGATGGACCTCAGACTGAAAAGTGTATCCTTGTTATTGTTTCCCTCCAGGATTTATAGCGTGAGTGTTTCTTGTTGATTCCAATCAGCAAAAATGTAATAAACGATAAAATTGTTCCATCATCTGTAACTGACAAGAGCTTGTTCCTTGTTCCATCAGCAAAATTGTTCCTTGTTCATATGTATTGGGCTACACTTCTTATGTGCTAACTTGGTTATAGTTGATCCTGAGCTAACCAATGTCAAGACTAAAGAATGACTCCAACATAAGGAGTAGCTCTAGGTTATCGTCTACTTAAAAAAATTGATCAAACATCCATTTCGTAAAAAAAACTTGTAATCAAACACTATGGTCCTTGTAGTTTGCAGTCAGTCATCCCTCCTCCCCCTTTAGATACCCAACCAAACAACTTCGTAGCTCAGTTAGGATCAACACATACAACCAACCAAACAAACCAATATTGCATCCACTTAGCCTGTCTCACACCAGTCCACATGGCTCGTACAGACCAGGCTAGGGACATACAGGCAACCAAACAGACCTTACGAGATTCATTTGTTTCGTTATTGATATTATGCACGCTTGTGTCTCATCTCACAATCTAGTCCAATCTAAGACTACTGCGCATAACGAGGGGTACCATATTATAATAGAGCTGGTTAGCTGACCGTGCTCTTTGATTTACATCTTTAGCTGGACTCCTAAACTTTTGTGTGTGTGTGTATATATATATATATATATATATATATATATATATATATATATATTCGTTGACCTCTTGAATTTTTAGATCTTATAGTTGACTCCTTGATGCTCCCTCGATAAAAGAGAGATTTTTTTAAGGAAAGTGGGACTTTATTAATTGCTTATAGTAAAGGGTACATGAAAAAGCTACCTCCGAGCAACTAAGTGAATATACAATGGTACAAGTCAGTTGCCTATATGCTTTGCACGTAAGATTTTTCCTGATACGAAGGAGAGAGAGCACAACTATCTCTTCGTGAAGAGACGATCATATAGACAGCATAAAGCACGCCATTATATGAGTTATGGCCTACAAAAACATCTTTTCATGTTATAATTAAAAGATTATAGGATCTTATAGAGACAATCTTAAAATGACATCTATTATAGAAGTTGTCTTTACTTTTGTTTTTAGATGATATGGAGGAGTAAATAGTCCAAAGCTAGAGAAATCGCCTCATTGCACGCCTGAGCTTCCAAAGTAGCCGGATAAGTTAGGCCATCGAAGTGTCAAACACCATGGCTCCCCCCTCTCTCTCTCTCTCTCTCTCTCTCTCTCTCTCTCTCTGACTGAGATGTAGAACAAGCTCTTTAGTTGAAACTAGATTCGGTGCCCTGTTACAGGTGCAGAAACTAGTCATCAGTGTATTCACACTCGTGCTGTTACCAGTCTTCCAGGATCTTTTCATGGATGAACCCAGATTTTGGTGTCAGTTTCAGGAAGATAACAAGCAGACTGTCAGTTTGTCTCCAGCACTGTTCAGAATTAACAACTGACAAGCAACAAGGGCACGCAGAATAAATCCAGGTCATCCCCTACTCTACTGTGATAAGAAAAAAAAAGTCTCTTTCCACCAATTGTAATTATCCACCACCAACAAATATGACATTAATCTCTGAGAAAACGGTAGTACATCCAAATGACTACCCTACAAATACTACCTGTCCAGCTAGATGATGCTCACCTGTCAAACAAACCCATTTCTCATAAAAATGCCATCAAAATGCCCCCTTTTCACAGAAGAATACATATTGAACTGTCTCAGATGGGCAACTAAAAGCTTCTTTACTCAACATATTCGTCTCAAATAAGAAAAAGTTTGAAAGGGACCTGTAAATTAGCAAGCATTTTAAAACTCGTCCATGAGCTGTTGTTACTAGGCCAGAGGTTGACAGGAATAAAAACAAGAAACAACCAAAGGTACCAAGCAAGTGGTTGTTTGGCTTTTGGCCCCATCCAACCACTGAAAAAATCTAATTCATCCAAAGAATCAAACATGAACACTATGCGGAGGACGCTCCCTCCCATCCATCCTCGTCAGTCCCACCTTCCTTCCAAGAACTTGGAGGAAGAGCAAGAAGAAAAATGGACAGGAAGAGGGTGGCCATTGTTGGTGCCGGTGCGAGCGGCCTAGCATCCTGCAAGCACGCGCTCGACAAGGGGTTCAGCCCATTGGTATTCGAGGCCGACGGCACCATTGGCGGCGTGTGGGCGCACACCTTGGAGTCGACAAGGCTTCAGTCGCCAACGACGGCGTTCCGGTTCTCGGACTTGCCATGGCCAGCAACCGTGACAGAGACACACCCAAGCCACCCTGAGGTCATGGAGTACTTGAGGTCATATGCTTGCGAATTTGACCTCCTCAGGTACATCAAGTTCGACAGCCGAGTGCTCGGCGTCGAATACGTTGGTGCGAGTGAGGAAGAAATGATGGGGTGGGAGGAGTGGTCTGGCAATGGGGAGGCGTTCGGAGCTGGGAAGGATGGAGGGTGGCGCCTCACGGTGAAGGACTTGAAAACTGGTAACATTGAGGTACATACAATACAACCATTGGGGATAGGAGATATCATAGTTACTAGAAACGTACTTCATTCTAGTCATGCTATGGAATTCAGGTTTATAGTTTACAAGTTTTTCTTTCAATTTTCACTGCCAACACGAACCCTATACCCTAAACCGGTTCGGATTCGATGAATCCGGTTTGCGATTCGCGGGGTTTACAGTGAATCTGATAACCATGGGGTATTTATCTATCTAGACTATCTTGTTCCGAGTTCCGACATTTGCATTTGCTCGTGCGCACGAACAGAGCCCAGAAATATTACAGGGTTGTGTCTAGATGGACAGTATGCTAGCTTCGATTTTATTGCATTATTGGTGTATAGATTGGTAGTAGGTAGCTAGGCAATTAGCAAAGCTGAGTCCATGGATCAACTTCATTCACATAGATGCAGTTCATAGGAAGAGACGAGAGTCGGATGAGAAAGAAATTGTCTATTGACAAGTACACAAACTTTCATCCTGGGCAAGAAGGATCTCAACTCAGTAAATCTGCTCGAACAATATAATAATGTATTTCACCTTATATGGGATAAATCTGTATTCCACACTGCAACTCTGTATAAGTGATGCCATCTTCTGTCACAGGTTTTTCTAGTGGATTTTCTCATCCTGTGCATTGGAAGGCACAGTGGGACCCCAAATATCCCAGAATTTCCAGCAAACAAAGGGCCTGAGTTGTTCAAAGGGAAAATGTTGCACTCTATGGACTACTCTTACATGGATAATGCGGCTGAATTTGTTAAGGGTAAGAATGTGACAATAGTTGGCTCTGGAAAATCAGCTTTTGACATTGCTGCAGAAGTGGCCAAGGTGAACGGTGAGTCCAATTAAGAGAAGCAACACCTCAGTAGCTAGTAATGATCAAGTCTCAGGAATACATGGCTGACACTTGTATTCCAATGCAGGTGCGTCTCAGCCATGCACCATGATATATAGAACAAAGCACTGGAGGTTTCACAAGTCTAGCATATGGGGCATTGACCTTAGTTACTTCTATCTTAATCGCATCTCGCAGCTACTAGTTCATAAACCTGGTGAAGGATTTTTGCACCATATTTTGGCCACTGCACTCTCCCCCTTGGTAAATAATCACCTCAACTTGAACAGAATTTTGGAAACAATCAATGGAAAATTTATTTTCAGATAAAGAACTCATTCAGAGAATGCGCTAACGAATCCGCATAACTGAAAGTATATCTGTTGTTTCAGAGATGGGCTATTTCAAAAGTAATTGAAACTTACTTCAAGCAGAGCATTCCTTTGCAGAAGCATGGGATGGTGCCTGACTACAGCTTCTCCTTTGCCATGTCTTCATGCTTGATTGCAATGCTGCCAGAAGGGTTTTATGACAGGGTTGATGAAGGCAGCATTATTCTCAGGAAATCCAAGAGGTTCGGCTTCTCTAACAATGGAATCATTCTGGAGGATGGAAACGAATGCATAAAGAGTGATATTGTAATTCTAGCAACAGGATTTAGAGGCGACCAGAAACTTAGGGACATCTTCACAGCGAACTGGTGTAGAAAGATAGTGGCAGGGTCATTAGATACAGCAGTTCCTCTATACAGGTACAGATTGGACACTTTTTTTTTGGCGTTTTTGGATAACAATAAACACTATATTTCATAGTATAGCTGACAGTGCCTAGACAGAACATTTTCTATACAAAAATGGAGCACCAGTTCACAATTTTAATAGGAAATAATGAGGAAAAATAACAATGAATCAGTATTTCAGTGAGACAGTAGGAAACCCCACTGCAAAGTGCAAAGGTTTCCAAAATGAAGCCTGCATATAAGATGAAAATTATCCAGTAAATAAACAAATATGTTCTGCATTACAGCAGGATTTCCATGAAATTGATGTTAGCAAAGCATATATATCAACAGTATGTATCCACTGTTGATGCTATTAACTAGTTTTTGTACAGAGTGCGTCAACACCATGAGCAGAACAGCAGGTATCTTTAATTTAGCTTTGCTTTCATTAAAATTAACCTGTGGTTAGCATAACTGAAGACATGACAACCTTAATTAATTCAAAATATTAACATAGGTGAAAAATAAATTTTGAATGTTTACTTATTAAAGACTGTATGTTGGGTTCAGTAATCTCATTTATCAAAATGATTGAAATTAACAGAGAATGCATCCATCCCGGGATTCCTCAGTTAGCGATAGTCGGATACTCTGAGAGCCTTACCGACATATATGCTTCAGAGAGGATGGCCAACTGGGTAGCGCATTTCCTGGCTGGTGGCTTTAAGTTGCCGAGCATAAGATCCATGGAAGAGAGTGTAGCAGAGTGGGCTAAGTACAAGGATCGTTACAGTGGAAAGTATTTTCGCAGGTCCTGCATAAGCACCATTAACATTTGGTATAATGATCTGTTGTGCAAAGACATCGGATGCAACCCTAAAAGGAAGAAAGGATTCCTCGCCGAATGGTTCCAGCCATATGGACCTGCTGATTACGCAGGACTTCGCTGAAGACAATAGCATCTTTCTCACTAGCATATTCATAGGAAAGTAAAAAGAGATAAGAGTTACTACCTCCAGTGATCTATGGGTGATTTGTAGAAAGGATTTATCTTTGCAAGCTTGTTGTTACCAATTACCATAACTACAGAAAACATAGTGCCTCCATCTTTAGTGCCTCCTTTTTTCCCATTCACAAGCACACTATACGTACCTATCATCCTAGATCTACTTGACCTCATTTTCTCCGGTAGATATGATGAGCATCTCATGTCATGGATCAACTACACACAAGTCAGGCTCAGAGTTATGGCCGGTTGTCGCTCTAGTAGACTCGGAGAAGACGCTGCTATTAGTTGGCCGGTAGATAGATAAAAAAAAAACGAACACAATATGAAGACTCACGAGTTGACTAGCCTGAAATGCTTATTTCTCATTGGATGGAAGACTTCGGTCAAGTGATGGATGTGTGCAGTGTATGGACAGCCCAGCCGTTGATCTGAGACCACCTGTCAGATGCAAAGATTTTTAGTTGCTATGTTGAAATTTTGTTCTTTGGGACGAAGAGAGGACAGCCTTGAAGTGACCTTGATGGTCACAGCTTCACATGGACATGGCTGCTTGGAAATTTCCTTGCATGACTCGTGTAAATTGCCAAGACTCCTCCTAGGACACTGCCTCAATGGAAGTTGCTACTGTTTGTTGTGAACCTATTTGACCATTTGACTAGAGCCTCTGTTCTTGTTGAATAATTAAATCATCTTGTATCATGGTAAATCGTTGTCTGCTTTGCCAAACTAAAGTATCACATATCGCCCAGTTAATTGATCGTGTTGGAGTTTAAGTAAGTCACCTCTGCAAGTGGTATGAACTTAGAAGAGTTTCAAAATTAGAGCATGTTGTTCATATGAATCATGGCAATTCCTTGAAGATTCTGCATTTTCAAACGGATGTGCTCGCAATCTTGGGCTAGCAATCCTGCAAAAGTTGATTAAAAATAAAAACCCTTTTTTACATCAAACAAGCAACTTCAAAAGGCCCTTTACTTGCCCCTCCATCCCCTGCACCCCATCACTCAGCTCCCCCGCCGTGTGGCACACCCTCCCCAACACCTCCAAATCTCCAATGCAAAAATCCACTAGTGAGGCCACAGATCTCTCATATTTGGCCATCACAAAGATCCATGTACTCGTTCCCTTGTCTTTTTTCTCCTTAATCTTTTTTCACAAAAGGGGAGATTGATAGAAGTAGTAGTAGTATTAAGTTGCTAAAGGCTCTTGCACTTGTCTATACACTTGCCTAGCCAATATTGATTATTGCTCTGTCCTTTGACTGTTCATGCTAATATGTGGACCAAAAGCACAGGCAGTAGTACTAATACTGATAGTACTCCTGCCATGACTCCAGAGGCACACCACCATTTGGTTTTGAGCACCACACACCTCTCCTGCCCTGCCTTTCCTTCTCTATAAATAGACGGTGGTAAGATCACAAGGCCGCTTCCATGTCACAGGCACTCTGAACTGAGCGCCATGGGACAGTCCATGAAGCTTCTCCTCTCTGCCTCCCTGCTCCTCCTCCTGGTGCAAGGTAAGCCACTTATTAGAAAATTTTGCTCCTTTCTTGCAACTCTTGATTTATGTCTCCTCTTCTTTAATTCCGAAGAAATGCAAGCAACTAGCAATTGGTGTCTTGATACGATTAAGATTCAAGAACTCATCCTTGTGTTGGTTGGTTGGTTTGTTGTCCATGGCGGCCGGCTGGGCGTGCAGGGGCGAGGTCGTCGGATAAGAAGTGCGCGGCGTCGAGCGTGGAGGTGGAACAGGCCAACACCGGCGAGAAGGTCGGGTACGACCCGGTGTTCGAGGTGACGGTGCGGAACCGGTGCGGGTGCGCTCTCCGGGCCGTGCACCTCCGCTCCGAGGGCTTCGCGAGCTCAGTCGCCGTGGACCCGCGGCTGTTCCGGCGGGAGGACAACGACTACCTTGTCAACGACGGCCGCCGGATCGAGAGCAAGGCGGCGGTGAGGTTCCGGTACGCCTGGGACCGCGCGTTCAAGATGGTGCCCGCGAGCCTGCAGGACGACTGCTCCTGATCGATCGACCAGAGAGTTGATGATCACTTGACGATTGTGAATTTGTGATCAAGAACTGGTGATACAGATGTGGTTGTGTGTAATGTCAATTAAGAAGTTATTAGTTAGTTTGATGTAGTAGCTAGCTGTTCTGTGTTCTTGGATGCTTCTAATGACAATGGCATGATTACATGGCGTCATTGGCATTTGTTCGAGTACAAATCGGCTTCTGAAAAGGCAAAGGTGAATGAAAACCTTTAAGGTGCAGATATTTCAGTCTCAGGTGCTGGGAATGATTGGTTATTGCTTGCTAGTAAAGGAGCTTACTGACTAAGTTTTGGATTAATTTAACCTCTCTGTTTAAAGTTGTTAACTGAGGCTTTGGTTGTTGCAAGTTTGAATTTGGCAATGCATCTCACTGGTCCTAATTGAATAGTAGTACATTTTTTCTGGTACCGGTAGAAGGTGCGAGTACTAGAACTGAAGAGCTAAGGTTCATAATATGTTCGGAATCGGATCATAGTTATCAGAAACATGGTTCGTCCGAATCGTAATACCGGATTCGGTTCGCAGTTCATCATTTTTTCTTCTAATTTTCATTGTGAACACGAACCATATACCCTAAACCGGTTCGGATTTGACGAACCCGGTTCGCGATTCAGAGGATTTACAGCGAATCCGGTAACTATGGTTCAGATTGCCACATGTTTAGGCCGTTTGCAACGCATGAATTTGGTAAAATTCCTGTAGGGATTGTACTGATTCTCTGCGAATTTCCCATGAAATCGGATGATCAGGACAGGCCGTTCCTGATGCAATGACAAATATTTCAGTGGTAGCTGATGCTTCTTGAAACATGGACCGAGCCAAGATGTATGGAGTATGTCCACAGAGGAAGGTAGTGCAATAAGAAATGCAGCCGTAACTGAAAAATTCTCCTCACTCTGTGTTCTGAATCACTGACACCGTACCAGATTGGCCAGGTAATTGCCACCGGCCACTTGCCAGTCAGTGGCTGCTGGCTGTCACCTACTTCTAGATCCTCTGCATTACAAATGAGAGTGTACTACAGCATCACGAGCTGTCTAGTAGAAGCAAACCCAAAGGAATTAACCATTTGGGATCAAATTCAAGCAAGATGTTGGTAGTTTCTGGCAAGGAAGTGAAATATATATCTCTGTCTGTTTTCTAATCAGGTTGCTCTGGGGAGGTGTTATAGCATTACGCATGTGATTAGTTAAGCAACAGGAAATATTGTGCAAGAAGCATCAACAAAAGACATTGGAACACCAGGTACAAAACAAAGTGGTTTCAGCCTATTACCTACAAAACTCAGCAGCATCAACTATAACAACTTTTGACCTTTTCATTTGCTTTCCTATGCAAACAAAAAAAGGAGAGAAAAAAAAAGAAATGTTGCTAAATATCAGAGTTTACTTGCAGAAACAATGTGAAGCTTGGCAAAATTGGAATAAAAATTGTTTGTAAAGCATGATCTAAAATCAAAACCACTCGCCAAAACCTAAAAAGCGCATAATCTGCGGAGATTATGAATAGATTTTACCGGTAACATTACAGACGTAACAATCACAAATGCCAAATCAACAAAAAGGATGGCTTCAATCTTGTGCTAAATTCCAAAACTAGAGAGCAAGTTGTCTTTTTACGCCCCTTAAAATGGGGGAGAGAAACAGCGCAGGATCGGAGGATCTTGAGATAAAAGTTACATGAACAAATGAAGGAGAAACAGGGGATGTTGCACTGCCCCAAAATGCAGACATCCCTTGGATACACAGCCCATGGTTTGGGTGCATGCAGGACAGATGGAAACCATATGTTTGAAACTGTCTTGGATTCTTCTGCATGTGTTACATTTGTTTAACATATCTCACCATAGTTTGCCCTAAATTGGGCACTAAGTTGTGTTAATAATATTTAACAACAGTACTGTCAAAGTTAAACTTTTAATCAGACTTTCTAAGAGAGATCTTTCTCCAATTGTGTTAGCCAAATTTCCAAAAAGGAAAAGGTTCCCGTTGGTTGGTCAAAACTTTGCCAAAAGAAACTTGTCATTTGGTTGGCGACAAATAAGTGCTTAAAGTAGGCTCAACTTTTAGCATATCATACCAAAACAAACGAGGTCAGCAAAACAGTTAGCACGCTTGTTAATGGTGCATCCAGGATTCGAGAAACCACCGGAAACCAGCCGGTTTGTCCCTGATTGATCTCTTCTTCAGTAAAAACATGTATATTAGACGCTAATCCCAAACTTTCCTTCATCACATTTTGAATATCTTAAAATTCAACTTTTAATTCATAAACTGGACTTCTTTATTCCGCAGAAACCAGAGAAAAACTAGAGCGGGCCTAGGTAAGGTTTTAGGCGGGTGCAACATGTAAAACTCTTTTCTCAGATTTAAGCGTGCTTTAAGAACCAACCAAACATCAACACATGTAAAACTCCTTTTCACTGCAACACATGTTTTGCGTGCATTGAGCATACTACGAGGAGCCTCTCATCACCAAGATGTCAGCAGTAGTCTAGCATCAGATAGACCAGCTGCTGATAAAGTGGTCTCCATTGTTGGGGGAAAGGTTGGACCTGAGCAGCCATCCTGGGCTCGAGGAGAAGAAAACCACAGGCCAAAAGGGTATGGGATGGTCCGAGTGCTCTGACCCTGGGACCACCAGCAGTGGGAAATGGGAGAGGAAAATATCTCTGCTTGTGTTTCTTAGTTGCTAAGCTTCCCTTCTCCGGCCCTCATTGTAGATCAAGACTTTCGGGTGCATTGCTACTTCCATAAGTTTAGTTTTTTTTTTTTTTTTACAAAGTGAACATATACAATCTACGCATATCACATTCACGCATCATATATACATACACGTACGTGTCTTCTACACATGCTAAGAAAGTGATCGAGGCTCCATGATCCCCGAAACGCGGGAACAGGCCGTCTCACTTAACACGTACAATTTTGTGTACCCATTTCAATTACTCTATTAAGGCCCGACTCTGATAGGCACGGAGTTTGATGACTTCAATTGCCAACCGAGCAACACACGGTTCTCGACTCCACGAGTTAACTAGTGCACACACAAGTACTTAAAAATACGAGCCGATCACAGCTTTGCATGGAGAAACAACGCTGAACTGCACCTTTTTTTATGGTGGATAGCTATATACTGGGTTTAATGTGATCTGAAACCTAGCTCCAACTTCTCAAACTCTCCAAGTTCTCAAAGATCTATATAAACGTTGGAAATTCCCGTACGGCCATATGATACAAGCGGAACATGTTTCAGGTCATCGTATATATACGTAAATAACAGTCATCAACTAAGAGTGTGGAGTGGTTCACTATCTCAGTTAGAACCCCCTCCATCTCTAAATATAGGCTACTATGGAATCCGTGTGATTAATCATTTTAATCTATGACCACCACTATATATAGAAAAATGTATATGGATCGACCAAATAAAAAATAATGTGATTAGATTTTTACTCAAACATACTTTCAAAATATATAATTTTTATCATTTTACTAGTATATTATGATATAAAAGCATGGTTAAAGTTTTGGATTAAATGCTGGGAAAAATTTAAAATAACTTATATTTAGAGATGCAGAGAGCACAAGAAGTTTTTAACCATCTCTTTGTAACTCTAGAACGTTCTCAGCACATTGTCTCTTGAGATTGGTACATCTATAAACTATATGTATGTTGCATCTGCTGGGAAAATGGCATTTTCACACCACATTAAGTAATTGACACAGAATGATACTCCCTCTGTTTCAAAACATAAGACTCCATTTGACAAGCACGGTCACTAGGGTTACTTTGCTATATTGCTAGATTGGTTGTTGATAACAGTTCAGAAATCCGTAGCAGAGTGATCATGACACAATTTGGAATATTTGAAAGTGTCAAAATAGCAAGGAATTCCGACACGAAGATGAATGAATTTTTTTTTTCGAAACTATGACAGAGCTCTGCCTTTTATCTACATGAAATTGGAACCAAAGGAGGAAGAAACAACACATGATGGCACGGATGAATGAAATTCACAAGTCTTCCAACGATGCTCAGACAACTTCATGCTCTGGGCACACATAAGAAACATAGTGACCCACCGATTACAATTGCATACCTGGAGAGAGAGTTTATAGCTTTGTTTATACTGTAATTAAGTTGTTTTTGTGTTGTTTACCCACCGACAACATCGATTAATGGTTAAATTAAGTTGCATTTTGGGAACCATATTGATATCCAAAACACTTTTTTTTCACCTAAAGGTGTAGTTTTTTTTTCCCAGGAGTAGTAGTTACTAGATGCGCGGGCGCGGCGCACACCGCGCCAGCCGCCACTTGGCCGACGAAAAAAATTCACGCGTTTTTGTTTTTTCAAGGGTTTTTTCGCACAAAGGATTTGTATGTACACGGTTTGCACGCAAATTTAGAAAGTTTCCTGTAATTTTCTGGGGGCATCTGCGAAAGAAGGAAATTTTGGGAGGTTTTTTCTGGGGGCCTTTTATGCAAAGAAAACTAATCTTGGCAGTTTCAGGGGGTCTCTCTATAAAATTGGTTTTTTCGGGGGCCTTTTACGTAAAAAAGTATATTTCGGTAGTTTCATGGGGCCTCCCTATAAAATTCCTGAAATTCGGAGGGCCTTCCCGCAAAAAAATGAACCTATATGTAATTTTTGAGACCTTGGGCAAAAAAAAGATTTGCAGAAGTTTTGAGGGCTTTTCTACAAAAATGAGGTCTAGATGTAATCTTGGAAAATCTGTGTAAAAACATTTTTAGAATTCCCAGAGGCCTTCATGGGGGGAAAATTGCGCAAAAAGGAAACAATAGGGGCCTTTGCACTGGGTGGGGGGATAGCACAAAAAGAAAACAAATGCTGAAAGTTTCAGGGTCTTCTCGCAAAAACATGCACCTAGATGTAATCTATGAGGTAATCTATGAGGGCCTTTGTGCATTATCGGAAACTTATAGGGGTATTTTCACAAAAAAAAACAGAGGCCTTCTTGCAAAATAAGGCACCTAGATGCAATTTGTAGCCTTTTATTTTGTTGTATGCAAGCTGAGCTGTTAAGAGGGAGAAATGGAAACATTGAAAAACTGCTTAAATATCTAGAGTTCATGCTTCCATCAGTCTACGTATAAAGCACTAGGCGCACTACAGATACCCAGTGTTTTTTTGGGCCAAGAGCCGTATTAACAGCTATGCTTAATATCGAATCTTGTGTTACTGTTGTTCATGGCATGCTCTAAGAGAGAACTTCCTGTTGCAGTAATTGAATAAGTCCTCAAAACTTGGACCAAGAAGATCAATGACCATGACATTGCACTCCCCTTCCACTCCAAACCACGTCAGATGAGGAATCCGAGCTGAAGATTGGAATCAAAGATTAAATGCAAATTAGTGTGTTGTGTGTGTACATTACATTAACAAAACAAGTTCTCATATTGATACTTCCCCTTTCCAGAAGTATGTATAGTTTTGACTCATAATGAAGCTGAGGATGCCTTGATTTAACAGATTCCTAGTAAAATGTGAGATGAAGGAAAAAGGTCAGGTAGCCTGTCCTGATGTTAGCAGCTGCAGTAACCTGCCCTAACACTGACAATTCATGTTGATACAAAGATATATGTTAACTTCTGAAAAGTGAAAACGCATTTCCTATTTCATTATTACCTACACTTTCTCGTAGCACAACTCTTGCTTCATTTAAGCAGCACTCCAAGGCATACAGAGGTAGAAATAAGCAATTGAAAATTCCAAATTTGATAAGTTTCTATCATAAACCACAAGTTTAATGTCTAGCGGTTCTTGTTAGCATTGACATTCATGATTAGAAAGACATTGTTGCCTGTTGGTCCATATGCCAAGTAGCAACCATAAAAAATTATTCGGAATGTTACTTCAACAGTAGATGCTACCAAACTACCACCCATAGTATCGAAATAATTGAAGCTTGTAAGAAAAGTAAATTGACCACAAGGCCTTAGCAATTAGAGAATCTCAGGAGGTTTGTCAGATGGCTCTTACAAACATTTAAATAGACAGCAGCAGATGCATTTCAGCTACCCAACCATCACCCAAAACAAGCATGAGATATTCCGAAAGGCCTAATTTTTTCCTTCCAATGAAAGCATTTCTGCAAGCAAATCCTGATGTTGAAAGAGCGTATAGCAACATGAGAAGATTGATGTATGGTTTTCATATATGTATCTGTCCTCTTGTAATCCATACAAAGGTGTACACAAGCGTACCTAAATGAACAAGTAAAAAGAAAATCAAGCTTCCAACTGGAAGCCACAAAACCTTCACCCTTTTTCTTACTTCCCTAATCCCCAAAATCTCTAAAAGGCCAATTTGCTTGGCGAACCAAGAAAAATGTTAAGCTCTGGTTGCTAGTCATACGAAAGAGCGCGAAACTAAACACAGTGTTTTTGCAAGTAATTATACATGGAGTATCATTGACATTTCTAATTATGTTATACCACAAAATCAATAAGTTGCATCTAACTCTTTCTAGCGATGGTGGACCAATAACGTATTCACATCAGTGTCAAAGAAACTAACCAATGCCAATTACAAAATTGCATATGTATATTAACACAAGAAAAGGTATAAAACAAATCGAATTCTTCATCATATACCAACTCGATAGCCACCTCCTCGCCGCTTTGTATGTCCACGCCTGCAACCAAATCAATCAACCGCATCATATACAAAGCAAAACAGTGAAGAAAACAAGAGATGCTCGCAACACGAGCGTCAGAAAAAAAAATCGCCTTGTCAGCGACACGCAGCCCGCACAGCCGAAGCCGTCACGCGTTGAGCAGCAAAAAAACACGAGGATCCGCGCGCTGGTAAGAATCGAACGTGGGACGGCGGGTCACAGACGAGAGCCCTCACCACTGCGCTGCGCGTCTGGACGCGAACAGATACGGCGCCAAAATACTTGAGGTAGGGAAGCGGACGAGCCACGTGGGTGACGTGGCCGAACGGCGAGGCAGCCGTACGCACAAGCGAGCGACGCACTGTTCACGTGCACGATGGGGCGCCCAGGCGCACGGCCACGCTGCCGAAAAGCCGATGTGGACAGCGCCAGCAGCTATGAAACCTCTAAGGTTTATATACGGTAGATGATGAAGACCTGGTCGGCCAAATAACTCGAAACCTTTGTTTGGGCGGAACTGGCATGGGAAATTGTGCTTAATTTTGAAATTGTTGGATTTAAGAAGGGAAATAGCTCATACTACACCCGCAATTATTGTGCTCTAGCCACTAGACCTCCTAACTTTAAAACCAGCTATTCTAACTCTAATCCATCACAATCAGAGCACTTCACAATTGGCCAAAGGAGTCTTGATTTTTCTTGCTGACATGGAAATCCTTCGATGATTTGGCAAATGCTTTGTCTGTTTTTCCCTAAACCTCAGCTTGGGATCAAATTGAGCAACCATCCGATCAAAAACCTCCCCCACATCCTGTTGTGTCTTATGTTCAAATTATCGGAGAAACTAGCAAACGCTATCCCAACAAGATAAGTCTCCACCATTCGATATAGACATTGCCACTACTCTTGCCTCTTCTCCTAGCCACTCGTTAACGTCTATCTTGTCAAAACAAGAACCGAAGTCCGCCATCTTCTCACTCACTCTCTGTGCACTCGCGCTGGGTGAGCTGGAGTGGTTGGGTAGGAGGTCACGTAGTGCTCTCTGACCAACGGCAGGGGCCAAGAGCATAGCCGTTGAGGGCCACGACTAGAGAGGGGCTAGCGATGAGAGGGGCCACGACGGTGTAGCCAGATCATGCAACATTCGACGCTGTGATAGGAGAGGGGTGGGGTGGAGCGGCAGCCGAAGAACGGTGAGTGGATCAGCGGTTGGAGAGGGGAACAATTGGACAGGAGCGATGATACGGGCCACCTACACCATCTGCAGCAGTGACAGGTCGCCGCGCATCTTCAATGCCTTTGACTGCCTCCATCAGCCTCCTCTCCATGTCCCGGCCCCGCACAGTGCTGGCCAAGGTGGGCAAAAGTACCGCAGCTGTCGTAGCCACAATGTGATAATCGAAATTCGCCGAAACTTTTTGGTTAAAACTTGTCGAAACTCATCAAGTTTGCTGAAATTTCTTGAAATCTTTTGGGTTGAAACTTGATGAAACCAGTTAAAACTTACCGAAACTTGTTAAAACTTCATGGAACTTTAGGTTGAAACTTGGTAAAACTCGTTGGCTGATACTTGTTGAAACTTGAGTTGAAAAATATGAAATTTGTTGAAACTTGATCTTGAAATATTCTAGAAACACATAAAACTCACTGAAACGTACAGTTTTTTCAAATGTTTCAATGGAACTTACTAAAACTTAATAAAACCTGTTGGGGTTGGAACGGTGCGCCGTTATCTGGTCGCTTTCGAGAGGAAAATCTCCCATTCTTCTTCCTTCTCTGGCCACGTGGCAAACGTCGTCTCCGTCTTCTCCCCCATTCCTTCTCCCTCCCGTAGCTTTCCTTCAAAGCGGGGGCAGAGAGAGTTAAGAGAGCGAAGTAGAGAGAGGAGTGGGGAAGGCAAGGAATGGAGAGCAAGAACGTGGTGGTCTGCGACAACGGCACCGGGGTAAGGCCTTCTCCTATCCTTCATCCGTTTCCTAGATCTGCCTTCGTCCTAGTTCTTGTTCTTGGCCGGTTTCTTGGGATCTCCCTGCGAAGTCCTGCCGCGTATGATGTCGATTAGTGGATCGGTTCGTGAGCTCATCGATGCGTACGGGCGCGCTGGTACATGATCAGGCTGTAGGGAATCGGCTGGGCCAGACGCTGCTGGAATTAGCAGAGAATACTGGAGATATTGTGGTTGTTGGAATCGACAAATTGTTGTCGAGCGTCGAGCTGTTCCCCAGTTCAAGAACTTAGGAAGATACGAGTATTAGAACTCTGTGCCGTTCTCTTTAGGAATTTGCGCGCGCGGAATGTCTCTGCGTTGCATTTAGAGTTGTCATGCCAATTTTCTGGGCCGATTAGTCACAAAATAGATCTTTGGGTTCAAATGAGCCTATGCTGCTTTGCATGGACGCTGCCATTTGCCACGAGTATGATGTATTTTGGGCATGGCAAAATGTCTTAAATTAAGTAAAAAAATGGATGACATTATTTGCATTTAAAATTTGAACTTTGACATCTAATTGGGATGTGAAAAGTAATAGGACGCTCAATTGTTATGAAATATTCAGAAGGCACAGCCTTGGTGTCACCTAAGCTATTTGGGCTTTTGGTGAACCCGAGACTTACAGATCATAAAATGTGCAGGTGAACTCTCTACGTGTACAGTATAAACTGAGGCGCTGCCATCAGTTTTTGTCAATACTCGGTACATCATTGTCATCATATCTGTGGCTTGTTGACTCTCTGATATGGTTAAACAGCAATAGGACAGATTACAAAACAAATGATTTTGTTCTTTTAATTAGTAATTACACTTATGGTTGCAGTATGTAAAGTGCGGCTTTGCGGGAGAGAACTTCCCAACATCTGTGTTCCCTTGTGTTGTTGGGAGATCATTGCTACGTTACGAGGAGTCACTCCAGGAGCAAGAATTGATGGTCTAAATTCAATGCCTCTTTTCATCTTTCTGAATCTTTCTTTTTTTTTTCTTTTTTCTTTTTGCTACACCTTGTTCTCTTTGCTTGTGTTCAATGCAGGATATTGTGGTTGGAGCAGCTTGTGCTGACTTGATACATCAACTTGATGTGTCATATCCTGTCACCAATGGGATTGTTCAAAATTGGGACGATATGGGCCATATATGGGATCATGCATTTTACAGTGAGCTGAAGGTATGTCTTTACTGATACTTTGATATGCTTTCTTTGTAATGTCGTTCCGATCTTTAACAAGTTACAATTTATCAATATCCTCAATTATATTTTAAGCCTGTTAGCTCTAGGTAAAGCAATGCCCTTCTATTTTCTTCATTTAGGTTGATCCATCTGAGTGTAAAATTCTACTAACAGATCCGCCACTCAATCCTGTGAAAAACTGTGAAAAAATGGTAGGTCATTTTCTTATCAAGTTGTTTCTATACTGCCATATTGTAATAATATATCATTGACTAGCAAATTGAGTCCCATGTTAAACAGATTGAGACAATGTTCGAGAAATATAACTTTGCTGGGGTCTTCATTCAAATCCAAGCAGTTCTTTCACTATATGCTCAAGGTACTCTCCCTCCCTATACAAAGCCATGTGTGAGCACATGCAAGAACACACACAAAATAGTACTAATACTCATCTTTACATGTGCATATACTTTCCAGGCTTGCTGACCGGACTTGTCATAGATTCTGGTGATGGTGTCACTCATGTGGTGTGATAAATAATATTCTTCCTTATACTGTACTGAAGTACCATTTTTTATTGATCTGTTCATCTTGCATGATCAAGATTTTAGGCTTGTATTGTTTCCTTATGCACACAACTTTGTAGAAATCACAACCATTCTGAACATCATAACCAATATTATGTTGTCTAAGTGTTCAACATGAACATAAATCCATATTTTTCATTGTACTTCACAATTAGTACTTCAGTTTTAATGACTGACATCTGAGTGCCCTTTCAGTTATCCTTTTTTTTTTCTGCTGCGATTACAAGGAAGACGCACACGAACACTCACCACCACACACGCACACACTCAAGTGCACCTCCTTAGCACACGCTTAGACAGATGGAGGCCGGGGATAAGTCCGTGACCTCAAAAAATTCCTATCGAAGGCACATGTGTGTGCGTAAAGGTGTGCATAAAGATTTGAACCCTAGTGGGTGGAGGCGTACACTCACAACTCCACTACCACACCAAGAAACTCCACTACCACACCAAGAGGTGGTTCCCATCCTCAGTCTTAGGTTGTTAACTTAAATATCATGGTATCACCAATGAGTAGTAGTAATAGCACAAAAGATATGCAATTGAACATTGAATACTATTAACTAGTAAAAGCGCGTTGGAGTTCTAATGCTGAAAGCATGTTTGAGTTCTTTGTGCTCAAGGAGCTCTTTTAGTTTGATTCTTTTACTGGCAGTACTTATTATACGTTTTCATACATTTTTCTTTACTTCTACCACATTTCACATGTGTTGTTTGCCCATGTTATCTCAAAACCCTTTTCCAACGTATGACATTTAGCTCCATCGCTCGCCTTCTTTTCTGGAACATGTGATTCGTCGAGCAAACTATTGACAGAAGCTTCCATTTGCAGTTATGCTAGTTTTTGTTAGTTGCTTTCCATCTCCAGCTTTAATTCTGTTCCTGTCATCTTTATTACACATCCAGGTGCCTGTAGTTGATGGATATTCTTATCCACATCTTACGAAAAGAATGAATG
This sequence comes from Otatea glauca, assembly GCA_036346275.1. Lineage (NCBI taxonomy): Eukaryota > Viridiplantae > Streptophyta > Magnoliopsida > Poales > Poaceae > Otatea > Otatea glauca. The sequence continues at coordinate 3,830,442 of CM070732.1, read as the reverse complement.
TAGCTGGAAGGCATATAACATCTTATCTTGTTGATCTACTCTCAAGAAGAGGGTAATACCCTTATCCTGTATAGATCTTACTACCTAAAATTTGCTCTGAAGGGCTTCTGCAGTTGTTGCTTCAGTATTTTTCAAATCCGCTTAACACTCCCATTTTAAAAGGTATGCTATGAACAAATCCGCAGACTTTGAGACAGTCAGAGAAATAAAAGAGAAGCTATGCTATATATGGTCAGCTGTTCTATTTTCTTGCTTCTTAGTTCTTGGTGATACCTTGCTTTTATATTTCATTGGCATGACAGTTAAAAAGATGTACAGCTATGATTACAAACGTGAATACCAGCTATTGAAACCACAATCCTTGTCAAAAGTTACACCGTAAGTATATTGTCCTGCTTTTGTTTCTTTGTGGTTTCTTTCTGAATTGTGAGCTCAATTTCTGTGATCAGCTTCCAGATGGAAGAGTAATTAAAGTGGGCACTGAACGTTTTCAAGCTCCTGAGGCTCTTTTTAATCCTGTAAGTTTGCTTTTTTTCTATCCTTGCAAAGTTTCACTGATATAGATATGTACAGTATGCAGTTCTCTGCACAAGATCAACTGTAAGGTAGTATTGGTCAATTGTTTATTGAGCAGGAACTCATAGATGTTGAAGGTGATGGGATGGCAGATATGGCATTCCGTTGCATTCAGGAAATGGACATTGACAACCGGATGACAGTATACCACATTTTGCCAGTCCAATCTTTTCACTTTCTTTTATGTCTGTTAGTGTTTAGATGGAACAAGAACTTAAAGAATTGATGGGTTATTTATTGAACTTCTGTAGTTCTTGGGAACACTACTGGATCCGGGACATGTGGATTGTTTAGTGAATTGTTTGCCTAAAGATAATCACAGTCCATTTATGCTTAGGTACATTTGTTATTAGACAACGAATTGATTGCGGCAAATGATATTGCATCTTAAATTTCACAAGCTTAGGTGTCTACATCTTCTCATTAGACTTGCTATACTTATTGCCTTGTCTTAAAGTAGAGTTCTCTTTACCTTGTAAGGCAGCAATTAAATAATTTAAGTTGAACTACGTCTAACGCATAAATCACCCAAATGTTGCTAATTTTCATGTTTTTATACATAACAATGTTTGCTAGTTCAAGGAGGAGCTGAAAACATTTTGAAATATCAATTATCTTAGTCTTCGTACTTGCTTGTAGAGTGGTTTCTTCTCTCGATAGACCATTGCATGCTGCTTTCTTTTTTCTTATTAGATGTCCGGATAACATTTTGTAGCTTTACCAACATATTGTTCTGAGTGGAGGAAGTACCATGTATCCTGGTCTGCCAAGTCGGTAAGATTATATAATTCTGAAGCTTGTATTAATGAGGATATGCATATCTTGCATTCTGTCTTATTTTTCTACTACAGGACATATGAATCATTAGTTTCAAATAACTTTACTTATACTACTAAATGCCTTTTCTCAACTTTCTTGGCAGTTCCATATGGTTCTTATTCCTTTTTCTTTTCTGTTTCTTGACAGTCTTTGTTTCTCTGCTTTATATAAGCTTCTAGGTTGATATGACTTACAAATTGCTACCTATTTGAAGGCTGGAGAAGGAAATTCTTGATCGCTATCTTGATGTGGTTTTGAAGGGAAACAAGGATTGGCTAAAGGTAATTTTGTGGCAAACCACGAAGTTGAAATTATTGTTGTACAGTTACATTCCCCCAATTTGTACCATCACCTTTTTGATTTTTTTTATTTATTTTTTGCACGTGGCAAACTCTAATGAGCTCTGTAACTCGTTCAGTTTCTATCTAGTGAAATTCATTGCATTACCTTTCCATCAATGGACAAGGTAGATCATTTTTTTTTGCAAATACAGGAGATCCAATTGCGTAAGCTTATTGAAATCAAACGAAAGGGGAAATCCGAATAACATTTTCTGGAATACATTTTCTTTTCAATTATGCCCTTTTGGTGATGTATCTGCTTCCGGTTATGAATAGAAATTGCGCCTGCGGATAGAGGATCTTCCTCGGAGAAAGCACATGGTCTACCTAGGAGGTGCAGTACTCGCTGGCATCATGAAGGTAATTTTTTCCCCTCTTGGTTTTCGCTTTGTTTTCCTATATCTTCACTCTCATGTGTTAAGTATTTGTCAAGCAAGGCCTCGGGACGGAGTAAAGAATTGAAAAGAAAAAGAATGAAAGAAATGAAATAACAGAGTTTTGCTTCTGCATTATCATATTGTGCTCCGCTAATATGCTTTGCTGACTTGTCGCCTCGAACACGCAGGATGCACCTGAGTTCTGGATAACAAGGCAGGAGTATGAAAAGAGGGTGTTGCCTGCCTTAGGAAGTGTGGACAAGCATAGCCATGGAGTGCGCCTATCACCCAAAAGATATGAAGCACCCTCAATGCTGCCTGCAGAAACTCCCAGAACATCACAAAGCCTGCCATGCTTAGATGCTGAGTGCAGATTACATGTAGAAAGAAGAGCATAGTAGTGTTGTTTATGACCTAATTGTTCAGCTTCTTTGTTTGTTGGTAGTATAGTCACCACGACACACTAAGGCCTTGTTTGGAGGAGCTTTAAGCTAGCTGTAGCTTCTGAAAAACCATTAAACTCTCTCAAACAGCTTAGCTTTTAAGCGATTTTTGGTATAAGCTAGAAGCTATATATAACTAGCAAAAGCTAAAGCTAGGTTGAACATGCTTTTGCAGGTTAGTGCTGAGGGAAATTAGCTATTTGTCAAATGATCTCTTATAAAAAAAAGCTAGCGCCGCTTTTCAGCCTGGAAAACTGGAAAACCAAAAAGCAGTTTTTCAAAAAAGCTATAGCTTCCCCAAACATGTCCTAAGAAAATACTAACCTAGGAATGGTATGTCTATTGGCCATATGCTGATGAACCTGCACTCCTCATTTTATCGGTTTGTAAATTTGAGATATGCAACACCCTAGTTCATTTCTTTCTGCTCAGCTTAATTCAAAAGATGACAGAATCTAAATCAGGTGGTGTCCCTGCAGCCTCCATCTCGACGGAACACGCCACCTGGACCGTCTTGGCAGGCAGCTCCATCGGGCGTGGCGTGGCTGGGATGGTCCATGTCAAGGTGAAAATTAGGAAACACGTGCGTGTGCACGATCGCTACAGCATTCATGTTGCTGTCCGAAGACGCAGCACGACGGCTACCCTGGGTACTAGGGAATGCAGGTCTTCATAGTACGTAGTACAAACATAAGTAGACTATGTGTACTTTGGACTGCGGAGCGAGTACAATAGTAAAGCCAACTAATGGCTAATAGTAAGTTAAAAGTCAGTTTGTACAATAACTGTTTTGTACAATAACTGTCTCTAAAGGTTGTCTTCAAATATTGTGCAATAATTATCTTTTCTCTCTTGTACATAAATAATCTACCTATGCTCCCGTGTAGAGCTGGCTACTAAATAAGAGCCAGCTCTCTTCTCTCTCCACTTTTCTCACTCCTCCACATAGACCAAAGCTAATGTGTATAGACTAAGATCTAGTTGACGTGACCTTATTGTACATGCCCTTAGCATACCTGTCTGCCTTCTTTGCGAGTGTACTTTGGACTTCATTTGCAGTGTACTAGCGGCACTACGATGGTCGGATGGGTAGAGGCTAGCCTCTGCCTACGGCTTTATTTATACAAGTTTGCCATGGGGAGATACTAGTTTGGTCACAGGGAAGACACAAGTAGAGGTGGGCGTCGTACCGAGCCGGTCCGATACGGGTTTATTGTGCTTCGTGTCTGAACCGTGCCGGGTCGAGACGGCTCATCGTGCCCGCCGTGCCGTGTCGGCCCAGCTCGCTTTTGACGAGCCTAGCCATGGTCTATTTGCGTTTCGTGCCTACTTCGTGCCGTGCCGGCCCAGGCCCGACCCATTTGTACTATTGCAACGAGAGAGAAAAAAACCCGGAGACGCATGGAGTTGAGGTAGTAGATGTAAATATTATGAGAAAAAGAACTACAATTTATTTATTCTTGAACAGTTACATAGAGCGAGGGGTGTGCTGAACATGGACGAGAAAGGGGGCAATGGGTGAGAAGGAGAGTGAGCGAGACAGGCGAGAGAGATTGAAAGGGAGATTGAGAGAGATGGGTGAGAGAGAGAGCAGTTTCTTACACCGTCTCTCAATCTCTCTCAGCTCTCTCTCCTCTCTTGACCATCTCTCTCAGGTGTCGGGGACAGGGGTAGCGTTTATGCCGCTGGGTGCGTCTATGACGCTCATGCTCTGTGAGTCGGTGACTTTCATGATGGGCTTCTTCCTCATGCCTTGGGTCATCGGGCCCGATACGACTCGTTCTACAGTATCGTGCCATCCATTGTGCCCTGTTCTTGAGCTTGGTATGACCCGTGCTACAGTATCATACCGGCCTAGCACAACCCACTTCGTGTCAAATCGGGTTTCGAACCAGACCGTAACGTTATGCCTCAGGTTGGCCCAAAAGAGCTCAACCCGAGTGCCTACCTCTAGGTCACACAAGTCACTTCAGGCTAAAACAGTGTGAAGTCTTCTTAGATAGGCTTCCTTGTTTGTGGTGTTGGTAGCACCGTGTATCTCTCGGCTAGATAGGGGTTTAGAAAGAAAACAAAAGGATAAATAAATTGCAAAAAAGGTGGAAACCCACGTAGCATATGAGTTAATCAAACTGGCTCCTAGACATCGTTTCAAGCAGATGTCGCACTCGATCTTGCTTCTTTCTTTTCAACTGTTGTGCTGCTAATTTGATTGGAGTGTCGTTTTCAATTATAGCCCTAGTCCTCCTACTCGCGAGCTGTGGTTTGAACCTTACCCAATTGCAGCTCTGGTTGCGTGGTGAGTTCCAGGTATATTACATGAGCTTACATTCGACCATGTCTTGAGAATAAACTTTTAATGGAACATGATTCAGCACTCCATCCAAGCCTGCACAACAATAGACGAGACTAAACACACATAGATCACACAATTAGCAGTTTTCAGTATATAACTTTTTTACGTTTTTAACTGTGTTCAAACCAGAACTAAAAGCTAAATCAAAGTTAAAGTTGTTAGAGAAGGTATGCTGTGTCAGTTGTAAGGTTCAAAATCTTGCGAGATTTCAGAAATCTTGGTTTAATCGAAATCTTGTGGGGATCATATTCTAAATCTCGGCAGAATAAAAAGAAATTAAAATTTTTCAAATTGCTACAGTGATTTCGACGAGATCTCGCCTTTTTGATCTGCTTTTCATTGTTTTTGAAACGATTTTGATGTTTTTAAGACCGAATTTCGCTCGAATTTTTTAAGAATTCTAATGCCTTTTAGAGAAATACATGTGAAAATTTTGAAAAAAAAAATATACAAATTATGTAACTCTAACCATAAACCCTAACTTAAACCTAACCAACCCTAGTAACCAACCAAACCCTAGTAATCGATTAGTATTAGCCACAATAAGCTTATTGATTAGTATTAGCTCCTATCTAGATTGTTAATTTGGTGATCCTGTTAACTAGTAGCCAAATATACGTCCGGATAGATCCAATGATCATTGGAATCGTATGTGCTCAATTAATGCAAGTTGATTAGTGAAATTCGTCAAATCCAAGTACTTGTTTTGTTTCGTCACTTTTGTGACCAAACATTCAAATCTAGCTGTCGCATAATTGACAAATTACGGGCTGGGGCGATTTATGATGTGGAACAATACGGTTGATTTCATTTTGTTCCCCTTAATTCATGAAAGCTGACAGAATCTGAAACAGCTGGTGCAAGTGTATAGCCGTATAAAAGTTCTTCAATTTCTGGATATGCGTTTTGCTAATGCGACCTGGACCACTTGATTGATTTGCAGAAATCCATCCGTGAAGCGACCTTCCAATAAGCATAAAGAAGCTTGATGTCGCATCCAAGATTTACATGAAGGTAAGGTAGGTTTAATTTTCCCAAATTGTAAATATTTACCCAAAAAATCCCAGCACATGACGAAATTTTGCGACAGAATTTAGGCTCTATTTGAAACAGAGGAATTTAATATGAATTTTGCAGAAGTTCCACAGGAAACGGTTCAACTCTCGCAGGAATCGGGAAAAATTGCAGCGCTGGGAGCCTTAACCTATCCACAGCATCTGATCAAAGATTCATTTTTGTTCACGATGACATCTGAAGCAAGACATGCAACAAAACAAGAGAAATGACTCCATCGCTTCACAAAACCAAAGATTACGATCCAAATGAAACGATCAGAAGAACAAAGAGCAGATGCAGATTAGAACTATCCAAGCTCAAAAGCTAAATTAACTAACAATATTGAGATGTTTAATAGTCGCTGTAGCAGCTTCTGGCTGGGCACTTGTTGCCTTTGCCCTCATTGTTGAGCCTCTTGTTCCTGCGCCGGCGCCGGTCGGCCTCCTCCACCCGACGGACGGTGCGCTCCAGCGCATTCACCCTCTCCGCCAGCGCGCCGATCATCGCGCACTGCTGTGCGCTCCGCTCGCACAGCGCCGCCACCATCTCCATCACCCTTCTCGCGTTCAAGCCATCGGGCGCTCCGCCCTCCGCCTTCTTCGTCTCCTCCTCCTCTCCAGCCGGTTCTTTCCGCCGCTCGGCGTCTTGGGGCGCTGCCGAGCCCTCACCAGCCTCGGTGTTGCAGGCTGCCGCGGACTCTTCTCTCACCATATCCCAATCGCATTCCGCCTCCTCCGGCTTCTCGCGGTCATCCATTGCGTTCTCGGCATCGCGCTCGCTAGTGGCTCTTACTCCGTCCACCTCCATCTCGGAGGTCGTCTCGGTCGCCGGGGCCTCCACCGCCGCCTTCGCTTCCATGTCGACGAGGTGATCTGCGTCCTCCGGCAACTCAGGCAGCATCTGGCCCTCTGCAGCTTGCGCCTCCATCATCTCGACGGCCGCGGGCGCCGCTGCCCTGGGCTCCAGGGCGTCGACGGCGTCATGGAGCGCGAGCACCCTCTTGGTCACCCTCCTCCGGTACTCCCTCGCGCCGTGCACGGAGTCCAGCCGCAGCAGCAGCCGCATGAGCACCTCGCCGAAGGCGACCCTCGCCCTCGCGTCCCCGCGCAGCGCGTCCGCCTCGGCAGCCACCCTCGCCGCGACCCCCTCCGCCTCCCGCTCCACCGCGCGGACCTCCCGCACCATCCTCCGCGCCAGGAACCCGCGCGCCGCCGCCTGCACCCTCACCACGGCCTCCTCCGCCGGCGGCGCCCGCTTCTTGGCCGCCACTGCCTCCGCCATCGTCCTATCCACCAGCGGCGCACGCAATTCCTGCCTCTCGGGTTCCGTCTTAGGGTCCGACCCAACGAAATGGACCGGGACGGAGACCGACCGCGACCTGGGCCTCGACTGATGCACGGCCGCTCTCACCGCCGGCTCGGCGACGTACCCACTGGCCGGGAAGAAGGCGTTATCGCTTCGCGCGGGGGCGGGGTTGTGGTAGTAGGGGTAGGGGTAGTGGTACGGGGTATAGTCTTCGTCGTCGTAGGGGTGGTATGGGGTGGAGTAGTAGTCGTCGTAGGGGTCGTAGGCGAAGAAGCGGCGAGACGCCATTGTTGCTGCGGTGTCTAGCTTTCTTAGACCTGGTGTTTCTTCTGCGTTTTTTGTTTGCTTTGTTTTGGATTGCGCTGTGATGGGTGACGAGGCGGTGGGTATATATATATATGGAGGAAAGAGGGGAAAGTTCGAGAAGGCGTGGGAGGCGAAGGGTCTGGAGCTCCGGATTAATTGCTTGGAGAAAGGGGCGGGTTCGGAAGGTTCTGGAAGGTGGGGGAGATTCTGGAAGGGGTCAGCGCTGGATGACGCGTAGGTCCGGCTTTTTGGCGTGCTTGGAAGGGGCGATTTGGAACGTCGGATGGAGAACAGACGGTTCAGATGGGAGTCAGCATGGTCACCGCCACGGATCCTCTGTGCTGCACGTGACGTTGATTCAATCCACGCAGTAAGACTTCTGTTTTCTTTTTCGATCGTAAGATTTTTTTTCTTTTTGCGCGAGAGATGGTAAGATTTCTGTTCGTCTCGGATCTGACTGTACTCCCTTTTTAAGTTTATAAAGTTTATAGAGCGTATTTTTTTTAATACTTTTGTCGACGTATTTCATATTTCAATACAAAATTAGCGTGATATATTCCTAATAAATATCTATATTTGCTTTATATTCTCTACATACATATATTGAATATAGTATTTAGTGATAATAAATAGGGAAGAACTATCACCCGGACATCCGATCTCAATATGTTGCATCAGACGCTCGGTGAAATATTTTTTTCCGCGCATATTTTTACTGTTATTGTAGGAAAAATGTTTCGCGCGTAGGAAAAAAATGTTGCAGAATATTCGAAAAAATCAGACGTCCGGCTGCTAGCAATTCCGTAATAAATAAAGGTAATTTAGTTATTTTCAATATTTGTTTGTTTTATGTATCAAAAAAAATACAACTTATAAATTTACACCGAGGAATAATCAATTTGATTTGTTGGTTTTGATTGTCTGTGCACCTGCCATTCGATTTTGTGCGATGCGGTTTCCTTTTGGAAGTAATACTTTCCCCTTTCTTGATTTGAGCCCCTGTACTTACAAGTTCTGAGGATTGTGAAATCCCAAATGCACCATTTCCTGCCCGTTAATAACGATGCTCGTACAGATTCGTGGCACTAGCCTACTTCATGAAGGAGGTGGAGTTGGTGGAGCAGAGTATTCCTAGCTCCAGAAATTTATGGAGCTGGAGCTATGGGTACATTAAAAGTATTTATGTGGGTCATCTTGTTTACATTTTAGATTAAAAATATAAATTTAATTCACTTTATTTTAGCCTACAAACTCCAGCTCTGAGGTGGAGCTGGGATCTGGAGCTCTGCCAAACAGGACCGAAGTATGAACTGCAAATTTGAAACATGACATGATGTAAAAACATACCGAAACCTGCTAACACATTTTAGATAGAACATTCTCTGATAGAATATTAGATTAGAGATTTAATTTTACTGTATGGATTTTTCACTGTTTTGATGTTCTTGTGGAAAATATTATTATATAAGTTACTAATAATACCTCCTACTAATCCCTGCAGGTTTCCTGCCTCGTCGTTGATTTGAGCCGTGGAGCAAGCCGGCTCGGCTCGCGGCTCGAGCCGAGCTGGCCAAAAATAATTACATTCGGGTCCTTTTTTGATTTTTTTTACATATAGGTTCTTTTTTCGGAAAAAAATACGATTAGGTCCTTTTTACGAAAAAAGAATATATATTACGTCTAGGTCCTTTATACGTTTTTAAGGGTTGCGCTCGGGTCCTTTAAAAAAAAAAGGAATTACGATTAGATCCTTTTCGGAAAAAAAAAGTTCATGTCTTTTTTTTGGAAAAAATATACATTGCATTTAGGTCCTTATTGCGTTTTTCTAGCATTACGTTTAAACCCTTTTGCGGAAAACACAATCCTTTTTAGGTCCTTTTCGCGCGTTTTCTCGATTTACTCGTGTGTGGAGCGTCGATCGCGCGTTTTCTCGATTTGCTCGCGTGGAGAGCGACGCCCACGGCATGGCACGTCACGTATAAGTTTCTAGTTATTACTAATGTTACCGTTTGGTGCTGCTTGATGCAAGCGCTCTTAAAGCAGTTTATTTATGGACGTCAACTTTTGAGATTTGTGTCATAAATGCATGTAGAGGAGTAGTAGTTCCTTTTTAAACTATAAATAAATGAGTTAGTTGCGTGTGTATGTTGAATTGTTGATCGCCTAAAATGGTCATATTGATTTTAAGAGCATCAAATACAAAAATAAAATGGTTACTTCTGGATTGAAGAAATGGGTATTATGTTAATAAATGGGAGAGTATCTGCTTATGAAATTATAAATAATGCAGTTCATACTTGATAAATAAAAGAACAGTATCTTCGTGTTAGTTCAGTCTCTCTACTCTTGATAAAGCATCACTTCCTAACATAAACTCATACTATTGAGTATTAAATAAATCAACAAATAATATAGTCTAGTTATACCTATCTTATCTCCATAAATACGCTCCACTCACACAAAAGAGTTCCTACCTTAAAAGTATATTTATTATGGCCCAGAGCTATTAGTACTGAAGCAAAGGCTAAATTTTTTTAGTCAATTGATGGGTATATGAAACTCAATCTAGTAGTATAAATTTTGAAGATCCTGAGTCAAAGACCCAAATGATGCAATTTAAAAAAGAATTGTGACCAACTATGGGTCCACGTCATTTGCCAAGGGAAGATATATGTAAATTGTAGAAGCTTAAGTACTTAGGGTGCATTTGGTTCAAGAACAAACGGTGGATGGAATGATCCTATCCATATTTTTGCACATATCCAACTGTTTGGTTGATAGGTGGGTGAATAAGAGCATCCAACTCTCATAAATATTCCTCAAAGATACTGGATGAGGCTATCCCTCCAAATTAGCTAGATAAGACCATTCAACTTTCATCCTACCAACCAAATTTGAACTCTCATCTCATCCACTATCAAGTCTTATCCCATCCAACTCACATCCCTCCAACCAAACAAAAATTTAACTCATCCTATCAATCTCTCATCCCTTCAACTAAATATAAACTTGGATGGCTTTGTCCCTACCAGAGTGAATGGCTTACGTTGCACAATCCCAAACTCAAACAGGCACCTTATGGAATTGCTCTCAAGAAATTTGGACTGCATAATCTTTCCACTCAGCCAACACTGAAGACAGATGAAACGGCTCGCAGTTTCTCTCACAAAGCTGTTTGGCTCGTATGCCACTTGAATATGAATATCTGAACAGCAGTAAACAGTAGCTTACCTTCAAGTTCACCAAGACACACCAAAGGATCATTATATCAGATTACTGTACCGATAGCATGTCCATGAGCAACTGCACTTTTACATCCGATGAAACCAGTGTTAGAGTGGCACCTGTTTACTCACCCTTTTCGTTGGTCTCCTCAAGTGCTTAGCTCATCTTTGGTAAAAAGTTCACCTTTGAATGACAGCAGTGCCAAGATACATGTTCCAATTCTGCTCCAGTCAATCTAGCATCTGAACTCTGAAGGCCACAATACAACTGCATGAACCAATCAAATGAAAAAAAAACCATCTTTTGAATGGCGACATATCACCTCTTGTAAGGCCTGACGTGATACAGCTTGAATTCATCGCCAAATTTTGCTGCCTCTTCATCAACCCTTCTCTTCAGCCTTCTCCAGGTCCTTAACATGTCTGCTTGTATAAGACCGCGGTACAGTGTCTCAAAGGTGACTTTCTGGGGAAGAAAACCTTTCTCTATCATTTGCATGAAGAACTGGCATGCCTCCTTCCATTTCTGATTGTCACAGAAACCATGGATCAGCAAGGTATATGAATCAAGATCAGGACCCACAGTGCTCTCGCACATATCATTCCAAAGTTCCATAACAGTTCCATGTCGGTTCAGCTTGATGAACATTCCAAGAAGTATGTTGTAAGTGTGAATATCTGGTGTAGTTGGTGAACCAGGAGCCTTCATCTTCGTGTACAATTGTAGGGCACCACTCACGTCTTTTCTCCCTCGATACTCTTTGAAGAAGCAATTGTAGGTAGCCGGGGAGGGACATACTCCCTCGCTAGCCATCTCATTGAGCAAGCTCTCAGCGTCTTCCAATCTCCCACAGGAAGCAATGCACTTGATCACAGAAGTGTAGGTTGCCACTGTGGGGCAAATGCCTCTATCTTTCATCGAGCGGAACATACATAGACATAGCTCGGGTTTATGTGCACGACTGTAAACATGCAGGATGACTGAGTAGCTTGTAACATCTGGTTCAATTCCCCTGTCACGCATCTCCTTCAAGAGATCCTCAGCTGCACGAACTGTTCTATCAAACCGGTGATCAGGGTGCAAACTTGCGTGCCTACAGATACCATTGAGGAGAATGTTGTATGTAACTATGTTTGGTTCTATCCCATGATTGATCATATCTTGTAGGAACTTCTGAGCCATGTCACTTCGATTTACCTTGCACCAGCCATAAATCAGAATAGTGTACATCTTTTCATTTGGTTCATACTTGTATTTCCTTTTATTAAACACCTCGGTAGCAACCTGTCATGTTGAAAAATGCCAATGGATACATTAGTAAAAGAAAGCTTAGCAGCCCCTCTTTAACAAGAAAGGTGAATAAAATAGCCGATAATTAAGGGACAGCTGATCAATGCAGTTCAAACACTAGCATACCAAAGAGTATGTTGATGAATTTCTGGCTAACCACTTCAAGACAAATCAAAATCATCAGAATGAATGGGGTTGATAAAGGATTTTGATTCTGGTACCACATGTCTTGCATATGCAAGAAAGTCTTCTCATGAAAACTGTAATTTTGAATCCACTATGGAAGAGACAGATATTAATTTTCTGAAAAGGCCACAAGGGCATTGTTAACGCATAAAACCTGACAGAAAAAAAAGCAACCACTTTATCTTCCCAATAAAAAAAAACCAGATTCCAAATTGTTTTGAAAGATTACATCAACATTCAAGCAAATTTATTCAGATGAGAGTAGATTCCAAAAACGGTAACTTCAAATTCATCCTAATCCCAAAAGTCAATCATTAGGGGAGCATTTCAGATGGAAATTTTTATAATCATTTCTCGTAACAGAGTATTGAGTCTGTAACTGGTTGTTTGGAAACCTACGGAAATTAAAATCAGATATTTGGAACAGAAAGAACTTATTTTGAGAACACTATTGAAAAATCTGGAGAAGCATAATTGACCAAGGAAAGAATTCAAGAACGTGTTAGTCATTTGTACCACCATGTTGCATCCTATGGCCTAATTGGCCAATCATTTCATCAGATCACTGTGATATTGCATCTTCTGAAGTTCTGATCCAGTGCCATAAGCTTGGTAAAGATACCATGTGTACTGATTTCCTCTATGTAGTATCTTTACCAATATTTTTTCTTTTCAGAATAATGAACTGTCATTTTAGTGTTCTCTAAAAGTTCATCAGCAAATATCATAAATAGCAACCAAAGACAATCCACACACACTAATAATCTGGTGCTCAAAATGCTCGCAATTGCTGTTGCTTAGCAGCACAATAAAGCATTCATATGAAAATATGGATAAATAAGAGTAACAAGAAGCTGAAGCCTGAAGCTAATGTCATGCCCTATGCTAATTAAGAAAATTCCAAACCACAAACTACGCAAAATAAGAAGAAAATACATGAGCAACAAATTGTATGCATCAGAGTGTAACAAAAAGTCAAAATTTCTAGATTGAATCAACCAAATAGGAAACAGTAGCTGCCAACAGTTCATTAGCAATACTAGTACACATCCCATCAAACTACAATCACAAAATTACATTCACCCTAATCTACCACACAAATACAATGTCATGGTTTAACGCAACACAAACAACTTTAGAGCATTGAGCACTAGACAATCATACACACACACAAAGCTCCACCTTTTACTTAAGTATTTTTTTCGAAACATGCTCTTTACACTAAGTACGTTGATATTTTTCTCTTAAGCTCGAATGGTTGCAACCAATCAATCATAATCACACATCACAAGCTGTAACTACTCCAATGCACAAAGTTGACAATTGACAACAATGCGCATGGCACAAAAACAGAATTGCAATGTAAAGATAAGACATTTACACTGAGCTCATCCAGCTCAAGAATCTCAGGGGCAAACAATCAAATTACCATCTAAATGCGAAATTTTTCACTAAATTTATTCATAGTTTTATACTACCACGTAATCCCCAGCCCTGTGCAATCAAGAAGCTTACTACCAACCACAGGCATCCAATCCAGATCACGAACCTTGGGGTACTTGTACTTGCAGAGCGTGTCGAGCAGCGTAGCGAACTCGCCGGCGTCCGGCTCCCTCCCAACAAACGCCTCCATGTCATCGAAAGCTCGCACAGCCTGCCTTGTCATCCCCGCGGCGACGTACCTCCTCGCGAGCACTGCGAACGTGCGGGGCGTGGCGGCGCCGTCGGCCGCAGCCTCGACGACGAGCCGCCACGCGGCGTCGAACTGACGCGCGCGGCCGAAGGCGTCGACGACCGCGTCGTAGGCGTCTGCGGGCGGCGGGGAGGAGAGGGAGGGGTGGAGGCGGGCGGCGTGGAGGAGCGAAAGCGCGACTTTGGAGGCGCCGCGAAGGCGGAGGAGGAGCTGCACGAGGATGTCCCCGGAGAGGGAGACGCCCCCGCCGGAGAGGAGCTGGAGCGGCGACTCGGCCGGGTGGAAGGGGTTGTGGTGAGCGAGGAGGAGGCGGGCCAGCTCGTCAGCGGCGGGCGACGGGACGACAGGCGGCAGTGCGAGGAGGTGAGGCGGGGAGGGGGTCGCGGTGGCGGTGGTGCAGAGGAGGCGGCGCGCGGCGGCGGCGGGGAGTGGGCGCGGCATGGCGGGCGGCGGCGCGGCGTGAGATTTGCGGGGTTTCTCTGTGGGGAGCCGTTTGGTGCTTCGCTGCGAAGGACAACGGATCTGCACCGTCGGTTCTTTGATTAGACGGTGGAGGAACCCCTACAATACATGATCCACATTCCACAATTTAACATCAATTTTAACTCTGGTTGATGGAAGTTCAACTAACGTTTGACTTTTGACCTGATGGAGCTTACGCTCGCCTGTGGGTTTAGCCCAGCATTTCCGGCTTTCAAGGAGGAAAAACCGAAGCTGAAATTATCCCAAACAGGGTCTATAGATGTTGCAAACCTATCTACTGGCTCCACTTTCGAGTAAATATTGTTCTAGATTTGAAGATCTAAATACGTATCATTTTACAATTGAATTTTTTTTATATACTTCTTCCCTTTAGCTATTTTTAATGCTATTTACTATCTAGACTAAAGTAAGACACATTATTCAAAGATATAATGAATACCGGTATTATATGTGCTTAGATAGAAGTACCGTAACCTAAAATAACATAGGTTCAGAAACGATGCGAGTATACAACAGCACTAAGATGGTATATACCTTCACTTGGATACTCCAAGTTTGGAGGACCCAACAGCTGAGCGGTGTGATGATTTGGTGGGTTAAGAGATTTTTAGAAGTTGATTCAAGACGCGCATTTGAGTGAGCACAATGTAGTTTGGATCCAAGCAAAAGAGGTGGTGGTCATCTGTGATGTGGACAAGGCATGCAAGGATGTCAACTCATTGGGAACATTTGTTGTTGCGTCCAAGTGAAGTATATGCCATCTTAGCGTCTGTTGCCACATCAAATCCTTCACTTAATTCTTTCTGTTTATGTCTTTATGAGTTATGACATACTCCCACCGTCTTTGAAAATAAGAGAGAGAAGCGTTTAAATTGTGTCATCTAATATTAGGGATTGAGAGCTCTCCTCTTTAAATTGTGTCATCAAATTGTGCCCATGCATGCAGATGCACGCAGATACATGTGACCACAAATATTCCAAAACAAAAACGTGGCAGGTCATTCCCTATAATCGTGATTAATTAATGCATGCATGTTGCTAATTAATAGAGACACACTATTAAATAGGGGTATTAGAGTCTTTTAACAGAAATCATAATCGTGTTTAATTAATCTAGTTGATTGTTCGTAGTCCTTTCGTGTTTCGAGGTTTCAATGCCGTCGCTTGGAGCAATGTGCTAATGTTCTAGCTCTATCTTGGTTACTGAAGCTCAATCATACTTCGTTGAAAATAGCCTCTCTGACGTAGGCACCTTCTCTGTTGTTAATTCCAAACAACTGTATACTAAACTAAAGTAGAATATTCATAAAACGGATTACTCTATTGTTCTGCCTTTTTTTGGGCGCAGGGTTTCGGATTTCGGTTTCGGATCAAATACCGTTCACGCCCGGAAAACGAAATTTCGGTGAAATTCGGTAATTTCGGAGAAATCTCGTCCGGAAATTCAAATTCAAAATTTGAATCCGGTTTTTTTTTACCGGGAAATTCCGAATTTCGGCGAGAATTGGCGAGATCTCGCCGAGAAATGGCGAAATTTCGGCCAGATGGACAAGCCTGAAAATTGGTCCAAAAGATGGAGAAAATTTTCGAAATTTTTTGTGGAGAGTTCTGACGTATTATTAATGTTGTCATAAAATTTCAGATTTTTTGAATCATGTAAATTTTTAAAAATTGAAACACTGGTACTGTCGTAATGAAACGCTCACCGCAATTTAGAATGAATGAAAAATGAGACAAAGCATGTTATAAATATTTGAAATTTTAATAGCATGATTCGACATGTGAATAATATTGCCATAAAATTTTGAGTTGTTAGTGAAGCTCGAGGAATTTTTAAAATTGTGGAATTCGGTATCGTGAAGTAAGAAATTTTGTGAGATTTTGACTGAAATTCGAAGATTGGGAGTCATAATTCGAAACAATTAATGTATATTGACATGAAAATTATTAAGAATGTAATAAAATTGATACACACAACAAGTCTTCACATATTTGCATATGACAATTAAATGAATGTATGTTTGCATCACATACCTACGAGTAGTAAAGCGTCCCTGATGCAAACTCCACCTCCGTGTTGTCGACAAAGAGTCTTGAAGATTTTTAATCAAGGTTAAAAGACCTCTCAGTAGGTTAGAACAGAGTGTTGAGTTATTTTTAAGAGGGAATAGTGCCTAAGATCTTGATTTAATCCTAAGTGTGAAAATAACTCAAAATCATACCTTGAAATCATGCTAGTTGCATTTGGAACAAAGTTTTAAATGTTCTGTTTTTTACCTAAGATTTTTACCTAAGTTTTTTACCTAAGTTGCATTTAGAACAAAGTTTTAAATGTTCTGATTTTTACCTAAGTTTTTACCTAAGTTTTAGCAATTTCAATTTTTTCCGGATTTTTCCATCCGGCGCAAAACCTCGTTCACGCCGGACCACTTGGAAGTAGTCCGGCGCAAAAGGTCGTTCACGCCGGACTACTTCCAAGTGGTCCGGCGTGAACTGACTTTTATCCTATTTCTGATTTTTATTTTTAAAACATAACAAATGATGTTAAAATATTTTCATAAATTTTATGTATTATCCTACAT
Source organism: Otatea glauca (assembly GCA_036346275.1). Taxonomy (NCBI): domain Eukaryota; kingdom Viridiplantae; phylum Streptophyta; class Magnoliopsida; order Poales; family Poaceae; genus Otatea; species Otatea glauca. The sequence goes on along the minus strand of CM070732.1, from coordinate 3,813,407 downwards.
ATCTTATGATACTCCCATAAATTTTTCATAGCATGAAAATGCATTCTCAATTTTTAAAATTCAGAGAGTGTTTACAGAAATGCCAAAAGTCTAAAAATAAACTTTTGAAACATTATCATTGAAGATCACTTCACGAGAACTTATTGATATAATTCCGGTCAGATCCGCCAAAAAATTCAAATTCTGTTTAAAATTCGAAATCTCGTAGGTTTTGCGAAATCTCATGAAAAATAAAAATTCCGAAATTTACGGTAGCAATTTCAATTTTTTTCCGGATTTTTCCATCCGGCGCAACAGCTCGTTCACGCCGGACCACTTGGAAGTAGTCCGGCGCAAAAGGTCGTTCACGCCGGACTACTTCCAAGTGGTCCGGCGTGAACTGACTTTTATCCTATTTCTGATTTTTATTTTTAAAACATAACAAATGATGTTAAAATATTTTCATAAATTTTATGTATTATCCTACATATCTTATGATACTCTCATAAATTTTTCATAGCATGAAAATGCATTCTCAATTTTTTAAAATTCAGAGAGTGTTTGTAGAAGTGCCAAAAGTCTAAAAATAAACTTTTTCGAAACATTATCATTGAAGATCACTTCCTGAGAACTTATTGATATAATTCCGGTCAGATCCGGCCAAAAAAATTCAAATTCCGGTTTAAAATTCCGAAATCTCGGTGGTTTTTGCCGAAATCTCATGAAAAATAAAAATCCAAATATATCTGTAGCAATTTCAAATTTTTTTCGGATTTTTACATCCGGCCGGTCTATGCAAACTCGCTGGGGTCCGAAATCCAAGATTTCGGCGAGATTTCGCCGAATTTCGGCGGTTTTTGTAACCTTGTTTGGGCGGCGATAACACGTAGTCGGCTCGACTAGAAATAATTTCTTGCACATTTAGGATAGTCCTCTCCTCACCCACTCTGCGACCCTCGTAGCTGCCCTTGTTCATGTATAGCGTTTGTTTCTTGCACGCTATTATATCTTGTCAGTTTCAATGGATTAACATCGAGTTGTTTCACGCCGTTCACCGGCTTGAGCGCAGTACGCTCGCTGTTACGTTACGCGGTAGTAGACATCTGCTCATCGACCGATCCAGATTTTACAAAGGAGCGCTATGATACCCAGAAAACTATCAAAAAAATGTTAACAGATACGGAGACACCCCGGTTTAATTTTATAAGGCATATATTTTAGATGATCTTATATATAATAAATATAGAACGTATTTTATATTTCAATACAAAATTAGCGTGACGTTTCCTCTACGTACACCTAATAAATATCTAAGTTTACTTCATAGTATTATCTACATGTATACATTAAATACAGTGCTTAGAAATAGTAATAATCAAGGATAATATAGTTATTATCGATATCTACGTGATGTATGTGTGAAAAGAAAATGAGAGGTGCTTCCATGCTTCTCTTTTTTACAGTTGCACAAATATTAAAGCACGAATAAAGGGTAGATGGTGATTACTTACCCCTTCGCTTGCTTCAAGATTTGTGCAACTTGTATTAGGAGGGAAAGCATTGAAGCACTGCTCAAAGAAAATATGGACGGGCAAATCGAGGCTGACGTGTCCACAGAAGCCCCCTCTCGCACGCTAATTAGCTTGGGTTTGGCCAACGATCCCCAACAAACGCCGGTGGCCAACCCCCAACGGAAGCCTGCCTGCGATGCGACCTCGCCCCCATCATTTGGATTCGATACAACGGTTCTATCACGGGCCCCACGCTGACCGGTGGGACCCACCCTTGGGTCATGGAGTGCGTGCACTGCTCCGTAGCAGCCCCGTGGACCGACCAACGACATTAGGAACGGTGTAGTTTTGGGTTGACTCGACAAGATTTCCTACAAATTTTGGAGAAATAAAACGGTATCCACTCTAAGGCTCTGTTCGTAGTTCCGCGGGATTGAACTGTTTTGTAGTACGAAATCCATGCGCTCCATACGGTCTCTAAATTCTCCTTTGTTCCAAACATGCCGCTAGTGTATTTATTCAAGTCCAAAAACTTTTTTCCTGCAGGTGCTTCTTTGCATTCAGATGTATCCTAGCTAGTAGCTAGCTCTTTAATTCATGGATACTCCTACATGAACAACGAGGTGAATATGTTGCGCATATCTGTGTGTTGCAACTTGCAACGTGCAAAATGTTGTATGATCTATGGTGCAGCATAGCATAAACAAATGCTAGAGTACAATGCATGCATAATCTGACAGCTATTAGTTATGCAGCACAAAAAATATAGTTAGAGCATGTAAGTCCATGCCACACATATTTTTGGGTCACATGAAGGAGAGAGGAATATATTGTCTCCTGTTTAATAAACGGTCTTCTAGGGAAAAATCGAGATCCAATGCAATCCTATTGGAACTACAACTTAAGCAGTTGCATGTGGACCGTTGGATCAAAAAGTGATGATCCAGATCTTTTCGGGAGCACTGTTTAAACACATAGTGCTGATTTTCACTATAGCATGGCACTGTACAAACGCACTATTGAAAAATCCGGACCGTCCGTTGGCTTGATCAGATGGCTCTGAAGATCAAGGACTATTTAAGTTGCGGTCCCAGTTAGGACTGCAGAGGAACCACTATTCATTTTCTGCACGGTTTTATATTGTGTACACAATCTTATAAACAACCTATTAATTGTGTAAGGGTATTACAGATAACTATATAGACAATTCATTGCATAAGTTATTTTTAATCTTATTTATAGATAACATAGAGGTGTGTTACATACAACCGTCGTCAATAGCACTGTACATACTCTTAGACTCTTGTTTTGTAGCTTTGACTTTGAAAGTAAGAAGTGGTAGGTGAACTAGATTGGTCGACCAAGATATTGCATTTCTAGCTCCAGTTGATTTATTTGAGAGGCAACCGGTTGTTTTTTTTGGTACCTTCGCACGTATCCGCGCTAATGGCCGGTGCAAGTGATGAAATTGAGGATCCAGAAATCAAAACCGCGCCCTCACAAGGCTACAGAGAAACCCTGTGCTAACTTGAACAGTTCATCAATGTCACCTTCAATTACGAGTTGTGCAGGATTGTACTCGTACACATGTACCAGTAAATCTTAAATCGATTCGTGCGTGTTCCAAAACTAAACAAGGTGACTGAAATGGCTTTACCAGGCTAAAATTTCCACTAACAAAGCCATACATTTTCCATGAGCATGATGTAGTACTAATATGCGTTGCATGTCAGTAGGAGCACTTGCCATGAAATTAACAAAGGTATGTTGTCTTTGTCCAGATTCTCTCCTGTACAGATTAAAATAAGTAGTACCAAGCAAAACAACATTGGTAGTTATGCAACCTCTCCAACCCCAACTGTTCTTGCATCACTCCATCCTTACCTTGAGTCCTTGACTCCATCAAAGCAACCTCCCATTCCTATATAAACATACTACCCCCTCTCCTCGAACACACAAACCCCACTCTCTCTAAAAACCCATTAACATCTCTCTCTCTCTCTCATCACACAATCACACAAATCATCAAAATGGTAAGTATGAAGTATATGTTGTTCATTGAGCTTCTCTCACACACACACACACACTAAGCGTATGTTGCAATGTTGTGTATGTGTAACGATTTCTTGACACGTTACGCGTGTATATACGTAAGCAGGTTGTTGAGATCAAGGAGAACGGCAGCGCCGCTGCGGCGGGCAAGCCACATCAGCAGCTGCTGTCGGTGACGCGCGGTGAACCGGCGCTGGTGCCGCCGGCGGAGCCGACGCCGACGGGGCAGCAGTACTACCTGTCCAACCTGGACCAGAACATCGCGGTGATCGTGCAGACGGTGTACTGCTTCAAGTCGCCATCCAGGGGCCACGACGGCGCGGCGGAGGCGCTCCGGACCGCGCTGGCGCGGGTGCTGGTGCACTACCACCCGCTGGCGGGGCGCCTCGCCATCAGCCCGGAGATGAAGCTGACCGTGGAGTGCACCGGAGAGGGCGCCGTGTTCATGGAGGCCGACGCCGGCTGCGATCTCGCCGACGTCGGCGACCTCGCGACCCCGGCCCCCGCCGCGCTGGGCCAGCTCGTGTACGCCGTCCCCGGCGCCAAGAACATCCTCGAGATGCCGCCCATGACGGCGCAGGTAACCAGCTACCCACCCACTCGATCGTCACGCACATGCATTAACTGCGTCGATGGACTGACACCCATGGATGATGCGCGCGCGTACATACGTGCTCTTGCATCTTTTTGGTGGGGTTCTGGCGGCCTGAGGCGGGTTTGCCGCAGCCGGGGCGGGTTGCCCTGAGCTGCGCGTTAATGGCGGCCTTGCTGCCTTGCTCCCTTTTGGTGAAAGCCTGAAAGGAGGAGGTCGATAAAGCTTCGTGCACGTATGCAATGGTGTTACTGCCGTACTGCGTATGCATACATTGGCGAGCGTGGCAGATCACGCGTGAATGGGTAGGAAGGTAGGCAGTGGTGGTGAGAGGATGGGGGTTGAAGCATGAATTCAATGAGCTAGGTTGCCACTCGTAGAAAAGTGAAACATCGGCACGGCAAAACCTCGAGCAAATCGATGCTACTCCATTTCGGTTTTCAGATGCAAATTTTACAGCGGTCAGTAGCTGTAGCTCACATGTGGGTGCTACTGCTATCAACTTCAGTTTCAGTTACGAGACTTTTTACTATCCTTCAAAAGAGTCGAAAGTATCAAAATTTACGTTGAGGTAACAATAAAAATGAAAGCATTAAAAGAAATGGTATCTATATCCTTTAAACTTTTTATATCCCTGGTACTTTTTTAATGTAAATTTTAGTACATTATAAGAATAGTAAAAATTTCCTGGCTGAATTGGCGCCTAAGCGATGGTATGAAAATATTCCATTTATGTTTGGTTTACACGTGTTTATGGTTTTCTTGAAAGAAAAAAGAAGGTTGTGTATCTTTGCGTGAATTTTCTTGTTGGACTTGTATGCTAGTTCGAGTGCTTGGATACCAACTAGACATGTAAAGGTGTTTTGTAGTACAAAGTTAGCTTACCCACTTCAACCTATAAATCAACCAAACCATATTATATCATCCAGCATGTAGGGGTCCAAGCCTCCAAGGTCACATGAAAATCAACGCATTGCACCTATATGTGTCAAATCATGCACTCACTCGGTCCCAATTGTATAAATGTTGCTAGTTAACCTTGATCCGTCAGATACCCAAATTAGTCAAAGCATACCTGTCGAAAACTTTAACTAACATAAACTGTAATTTGTAGTGAATTAGCACCAATAACCACTAGTAGTAACAGGTAAGTAACATTGCAACCTTATTTACCAATGGTTAATTTTAAAAAGATTTACCAATTGCTAATTAATTTGCAGGTGACCAGGTTCAAGTGCGGCGGCTTTACACTCGGCCTGGCCATGAACCACTGCATGTTCGACGGGGTGGGCGCCATGGAGTTCGTCAACTCGTGGGCCGAAACGGCGCGGGGCGCCGCCGAGCTCACCGTGCCGCCGTTCCTCGACCGCACCGTGCTCCGCGCGCGCGCCCCGCCGGTGATCTCCTTCCCGCACCACGAGTTCGAGGAGATCCCAGACGTCTCCGACACTGCGGCGCTCTACGGCGGCCAGGAGCTGCTGTACCGCTCCTTCTGCTTTGATCCGGACCGGCTGGAGCGCGTCCGCGGCCACGCCCTCGCCGACGGTGATCTTGGCCGCTGCACCACCTTCGAGGCGCTCTCGGGCCTCGTCTGGCGCGCGCGCACCCGCGCGCTGGGGCTCGCGCCAGAGCAGCAGACGAAGCTGCTCTTCGCCGTCGACGGGCGGCGCCGGTTCGTGCCCCCGCTGCCGCGGGGTTACTTCGGGAACGGCATCGTTCTCACGAACGCGCTGGCCACCGCCGGCGAGCTGCTGTCTTCACCGGTGTCGCGCGCGGCGGGGCTGGTGCAGGAGGCGGTGAAGATGGTGACGGACGAGTACATGCGGTCGGCGGTGGACTACTTCGAGGCGACGCGCGCGCGGCCGTCTCTGGCGTCGACGCTGCTCATCACGACGTGGTCGCGGCTCGCCTTCCACGACGCCGACTTCGGGTGGGGCGAGCCGGCCATGTCCGGGCCCGTCACGCTTCCGGAGAAGGAGGTGATACTCTTCCTCGCGCACGGCAAGGAGAGGAAGAGCATCAACGTCCTGCTCGGGCTGCCGGCGTCCGCCATGGACGCCTTCCAAGAGCTCATGGATGAGATATGATGAGGAGATGGCTGCGGCATCAATGGCGGGAGAGAGACGGGTGGTACATATACAAATATATCATATATATGCGTGGTGTTTTCTATGCTTAATTTGCACGGGTTTACAGTATGGTTATGTTTAATTGTGGCCAGTGTGTGCCAGTTAATCATTATTACTCTATGGTGTTGGTGTTTAATCTGAGGATTTGTTACCGGTTGTAATGGTGGTAAGAAGGTTTTACGTGTATGCTGAAAAGTAGCAATTGCAACTGGTTTAATAATTTAATTACTAGGATTTGATATCTATTAGTCATACGATTTCTTAGTTTTACTACTCTCTTCGTTGAGTTTTACAAGGCTCTCACATATATATATATATATATTTTTTTGAAAATGGCAAAGCTAATATTGGATTAGAAGGTAAAGGTATAAATAGAGTAAGTTACAAGGTGCGGAGGGTGCACCCAAAAAATTGAGAAGGAGAAACGAGATTGGAAAAGAAAAACAAGGCTTTAAGGCTCCCACATATTTCAACACTGAAACATCATAATATTCTGTTCTAACTTCCAAGGGAGCAAAGACGTGCTGTTTTAACCTGAGCCCGGAGTGAGAACGGCGTGCTGGGTGTCAACTGTCAAGATCTCCAATGTAAGCTCTGCCACAGATCTTTTGATGTGTAATACTACCAAATTAAAGAACGGACCAAAAACTGTTTGCAGCACTCATAGACTGAACATTTTGTCTTTAAACCGTTTGGCATGCTCTTATCCACAAGATCGACGGGGAAGACGTTAGTTTGTCTTTAAATGTTTGTCATACGACTGTCTATATATTCCATGCCATCTAAAGGTAAAACTAAAGATAATTTATACAATAGATGTCATCTTATAATTGTCTCTATGAGATTCTACAATATTTTAATTATAGTATGAAAAAGTATTTATTATAGATATAGTGTTTTATGTTGTTTATATGGTCGTCTCTTCACAGAGAGACAGACAGCTATATTCTGTCTCCTCCTTCTCTCTCTTCCATATCAATAAAAAAACATGCGCAGCAAAGCATATAGACAGTTGAGATCATGCCCGGGAAGCAATCTAACCACAAATTAATTCTCTAACCAACAAAAGTATACCGGTCGTAGCCATCAAACAAGCCTATTGCAGACCTTCCCACCGCTAGGTCATCCTCTTCTTCGTCATCGTCGAGTGAGGCCATCTCTCACAGCCTTGGTAGGGTCCTATTGGGCCATGGGCTACACGAAGCAATGACATTGGAAGCGATGCAGGTTGGGTATGGTGGTAGGGCCAAGGGTGCCTGCTAAGTTGAGCATGCTTAGCGAGGTTGGAGGGGGCAGGGGTAGAGTTTTTAGGGTCACAAGGCCTTGACCACAAGCTTTCATGGATGATGATGGCATTGCAATGTGTCGCAACAACGGTGGTAACGTTGCCACTGTGCTTGAAGGAGGGAGAAGGGAGGAGAGGCAGCCATGGCAGAGCTTGTGAGGGAGAGGGAGAGGCCGTGACGCACACAAGATCAAGACACTTTGGTGTTGGCGTGGTGGCGTGTCCCCGTCACCGGATTTGGGCAAGAACATGGAGGGGGAAATAAAAAATTGGAAGGAATTGAATCAAGTTGAGGATCAAAATACAGTACATATTGGAAACACAAATTGCATATCCAATTGAAACATCGAGACAAATTGAAGCGTAAACTTGACAATGTCACACAACATAAAATTGGAACAAATCATAACACATATTTAAAAAATTACAAACTACTGTTTCGTGCGTCTTGCATTCAGATCTTGTTCGGAGACCTTGCCATCTCCGGTGAGCAGGGGCGGATCTACAGTGTAGAGGTCGGTGTCAAGCGACACCGACGCCCTCCAGTCCAGCACACATGGTTCTTTTAGTATATAAGCATATAATCATTTCATTACAAGTTAGAAGTTAGTGCTACAAGTTCGTAATGACCCCGGCGACCCCGACGAACATTTCTTCTAGATCCGCCCCTGCCAGTGAGATGGGTCCGTGGATTCCTTGGGTGGAGTTGCCTAGGAAGCTTCGACGCATCCTCCACGCCACCTCCAGATCCGGCGTCTCTCTCCTCTCCAAACATGAGTGGGCTCTAGGTGCACCGCCACTACCGGGACAGGAGTGGGCCGATGAGCACAGGTAACAATGGAGAGATCAAGGAGATGGAAGGGAAAAGAATCTAATCAACGGGCTACACAGGAAAAGAATCCCAGCCCTCTTCGTCAAATTAGACATAGCCAAGGCTTTCGACTCCGTCAGCTGGGAGTTCCTCTTGGAACTCCTTCAACATGTGGGATTCGGCACACGCTGGTGAGAGTGGATTTCGATTATCCTGGCATGGACTACTTCCCTAGTCTTTCTTAATGGCATCCCAGGACGACCGATCCAACATAGGAGAGGACTACGGCAGGGAGATCCTCTCTCCTATGCTCTTTATCCTGGCTATGGACCCGCTGCAAAGAATAATTTCCAAGGCAGCCAACGAAAACCACATTACGCAAATACCTACCAGGTCGACGAGGATGCGGATCTCCTTTTATGCCGATGATGATGCCATTTTTGCCAACCCTGTGCAAGAGGAGCTAAAAATAATACAGGAGGTGCTAAACATCTTTGGAGGGGCGACAGGGCTTCAAACCAACCTTCAAAAGAGTGAGGTATACCCCATTAAGTGTGACACCCTTGACATGGTGTCCGTCCTACAGGAGTTTCCAATCCTATCCAAAACTTTCCCTTGCAGGTATTTAGGTCTACCGCTGCGACCTACAAAATTGAAACGTTCCAACCTACAACCGCTTATTGATAAAGTAAGAAACCGCTTGGTGGGATGGATGGGAAAATTGCTCTCTAGGTCTACCAGGAAGGTTCTAACGAACTCTGTCCTCACGTCGCTCGCAGTTTGTCATCTAATGGTGTACCCGCTTACCTCATGGGTGACAAAGAAAATTGACAGATTACGGAGAAGTTTCATTTGGAGAGGCGAACAGAAATGCAGTGGGGGACATTGCTTAGTAAGCTGGAAGAAAATTTGTAGACCCAAGACCCTTGGAGGCCTTGGAGTAAAGGACCTCACCACCTTCGGACGGGCACTTCGAGTTCGTTGGTTGTGGTACGCCTAGAAAGATCAGCACAGAGCTTGGGCAGGGATGATGCTGCCATGTGACGATTCTGATCGTAGTTTATTCAATGCGAGCACCACGCTTACGCTGGGAAACGGCAAAACAGCAAGCTTTTGGGAGTCCAACTGGCTCCATGGAGTCTCCCCGTGTGACTTGGCACCCTCTTACCATCAGTTAGTCCGAAGGAGAGGAGGTTCGATCAAGGACGAGCTAGTCACCAGGAATTGGCTTCGGCCGCTACGTAGGATCACTTCAAACACACAGCTACATAAGTTTGTTCACCTATGACAAGCCATTCAACAGGTTTAGCTTTAGCCAGATGTGCGGGATAATATTACTTGGAAATGGATGTCACATGGGGAGTACTCGGCTGAAACAGCTTACAGGGCACAATTCCATGGTTCTATACCGGACTGTAACTACAGGATTATTTGGCACGCCAGTGTGGAAGCAAAATGCAAGTTCTTCGCTTGGCTTTTCTTACAGAATAAGATTCTCACAGTCCACAAGCTTGCACACAGGGGATGGCCTCATAGCGCTTTTTGTGCGTTGTGTGGATTAGAGCCAAAATCGTCAAGTCACCTCCTCCTTCTATGCCCTTTAGCAAAACAGGTTTGGAGAAAGGTCCTCCACTTCATGCACATCAGTCACATTCCCCCGGAATCTGCATTGGTTGATCTAAGAGTAGCTACTTGGTGGCGGTCAGTCCGCTTTTCAACCGCCAAGCAACGTTGCAAGGAGGTGGATGGTGTCGACTTTTGTAGTCGGCAATAAATTTATGGGGTAGGCGCTGGATCTCAAACTCAATGGTCATACAAGACAGGGATTTTAGACATGTTCAGACCCTCAGCAATGGAGGTAATACCCTAATCCTGTGTGCTGGAATTATGCTGACCTCTTGGATCTGGGGTTGCTCAAAGCGCAATATGCTCTGGGCGATATGAGGTGTGTTATACTCTATGACCTGATTGTTCTAGGCTTGGATGATCTGATGCCTATGTTGTTGCCCGCCCTCTCCCTTATATAGCGGGGGTGGGGCGGCTTACAGAGTCCTGATCTCTCGGACGTCTTTGGGGCATTTTGTTTCTCCCGTGACACCACAACCAGGAAAATATACTCCACAACCAGGAGGCCACTGGGAGAATTGCCAAGTGGGCAGTCGAGCTTGGGGCCTTCGATATCCTATTCAGGCCTCGTACTGCCGTGAAATCTCAAGCGCTCGCCGACTTTACGGCCGAGTGGACAGAGCTTCAGAACCCGACGACTACCAAGGAACTCGAGTATTGGACAATGTACTTCGATGGTTCCCTCATGCTCAGCGGCGCAGGGGCTGGTATAGTGCTCATATCGCCAAGCGGGGAAAGGTTGAGATATGTCCTCCAAATATTTTTTTCCCGCATCAAACAACGCCGCCGAGTATGAGGCACTCATTCACGGACTTCGTATTGCCATATCCCTCGGAATTCGACGCCTGGCGGTTCGCGGAGACTCAATGCTCGTGGTCAACCAAGTGCAAAAGGAATGGTCATGTATCGAAGACAACATGGCAGCCTATTGTCAGGAGGTACGCAAGCTAGAAAGCAACTTTGATGGCCTAGAGCTCGTTCACGTGCTCCGGCGAGACAACGAAGCAGCCGACGAGCTGGCGAAGATGGGATCTTGTCGGTCCAGAGTACCCATGGGAGTTTTCGTGGAAGAAATCCATAAGCCCACGGTTAGCACCTGGCCAAAAGCGGATGCTCCAGCAGGGAAAAGCGAAGAAGAGGAGGTCTTGGTCATTATCCCAGATTGGACAACTCCATACTTGGATTACCTGATGAAGGACAAGCTACCCGAGGATCGTGTACAGGCTGAAAGGATAATGCGCCGAAGCAAGAATTATGTGGTCATCAGAAAAGAGCTCTATCGGAAAAGCTCCTCTGGCATACTGCGACGGTGTATATCGGAACAAGAAGGGAGAAATCTGCTCAAAGAAATCCACTTGGGAATTTGTGGGAATCACGCGACATCATCAACCCTGGTCGATAAGGCTTAGCGCCAAGGGTTTTTCTGGCTGACCGCTGTCACAGATGCGGAGGACGTCGTCCGGACATACGAAGAATGTCAGTTCTTCGCACGGCAAATAAACAAGCCAGCACAGGAATTACAAACCATCCCGATCACGTGGCCATTTGCGGTCTGGGGGCTCGATATGGTGGGACCTTTGAAGAAAGCTCAGGGAGGCTATACCCATCTCTTCGTAGCCGTCGACAAATTCACCAAGTGGATTGAGGCCAAGTCAGTCGCCACCATCACAGCGGCAAAGGCCAAAGAATTCTTTCACGAGATCGTGGTTAGATTCGGCGTACCCAATCGAATCATCATGGATAACGGCACTCAACTCAGAGGCGGAATATTTCAAGACTGGTGCGAGGAACTTGGCATGAAGATTTGCTTCACATCTGTTGCGCACCCCTAAAGTAATAGGCAGGTCGAATGTGCCAACGGCATGGTATTACAGGGCCTGAAGGCAAGAATTTTCGATCGGCTAAAGCCGTATGCCACTCGGTGGGTGAAAGAATTGCCGTCGGTACTCTGGGGGCTGCGAACAACCCTCAGCAGAGCAACCGGACAGTCACCTTTCTTCTTGGTATGTGGCTCCGAGGCAGTCCTCCCTACCGAGTTAGAATTCGGGTCCCCACGAGTCCGGAGTTATGAAGAGATTGCCTCGGAAGAAAGCCGGCTAGAAGACCTTGACCGACTGGAAGAAGCCAGGGACGTCGCAACGATTCAGTCGACAAAATATCTCCAAGGCCTACGGCGCTATCACGGTCGTAGAGTGAGGAGCCGCACATTCTCCAAAGGAGATATAGTCCTCAAAAAGAACCAGAAGTGCGAGCATAAGCTCTCCCTAAGCTGGGAAGGCCCCTACATCATCGACGAGGTGGCGCGCCCTGGGGCTTACAAGCTCAAGCAAGAAGACGGCACGGCAATCGACAACACTTGGAACATAGAGCAGCTACGTCGCTTTTTCGCCTAAGCTTTGTAAATTAAATTGTTCCTTTGCAAATGAAAGAATCGATATTCAAAGTTATTTCTTAAGTAATTTCTTCGATACCTATGCGTCCGAGTTCTTCACTCCTACGATTTCAAGACTCTGAGACATGCATCACAGACCATGCCACAGAGTCTGGGGGCTGGACTACTCGGGCGCAATATGTAGAAATTACCCAAACAAAGAGGCCGACCCAAAAGAGTCGAGCAAAAAACACTTTTACGCATTTGAAATTTACAGGTCTAAAGTCTCTACAATAGACGAAGAGGTGTCCTTGACCTCTTCCCAGAGCTCGGCGGCTCGATCCTCATCTACGTTGCCGGCGAAGCCTTCCTTAACGGCCTCAAGATCCACTTGTGGATAAAGCGACTTGGTGATCGCCAAAGCCTGGTTGGCACCATTGGACGCCATTTCCTTCGAGAGATTCTTGAGCGCCCCGGGAGCTTCCCTCAGACGAGAGATGAACTGGTCCTTGCTGAGTGGCCTCTCGCCCCCAGGATGAAGCGAACTCAGCAACGACTCGGAGGCATCCTGGAGCTCAGTACAAAAGGCCTCGAGGGCTTCGACCTTCTCGTTGAAGACGGCGTACTGCGCCTGCGTCTTGAACTTATAATCTGCGGAACAAGGCATTAGAAAAAGAGACAAACGAAGACAGGGTAATGCCGAGTTGTAGGAGTCACCTTCAAGCTCCTTCTCCGCCTTCGCTCTAGAGTCTTCCGCAGCTTTGAGCTGCCCTTGGAGCCTCGCGACGGCAGAATCTCGAGCTGACATGAATAGAGGAGGATCAAGAAGCCGTATGATCAGGTGGAAGCGTGAAGGGGTTCCTGGAATAGCTACCTCGAAGGGAGCCAATGACGTCCAACTTCTCCTGGCGCAAAGCATTTTGCTTCTCCCGTGACGCCTGGAACTCAGACCGGAGGGATCGCAGTTCGGCCGCACGATCAGCCTTGACGCGTTCCAAGTCGGCCAAGTATTCTTGGCGCGTCCGGATTTCAGGGAGCATCTTCTGGAAGTATTCGGATTTCTGCTCAAAGCGCTCACCCATTTTCTGCAATTATCACGGCAAAAGATAAACGCATGATGAACGACGGAGTCAGGAATGCAGCAATTGTGGAGAAGTGCTTACCTGGGCCGCACGTGCACAAGCCGTGGCGTGGGAATAGAAATCGTTCCTCTCTTTTTCCTCCTCCTTCGGGTCGTCAAGGAGCTTCAAGCCCTCCTCTTCATCAATCCATGCAGCCTCTGTTATGAGTGGGGCGCAGCGAGGACCGCGGGACTCGGTGAATCTCTTCGACCTCAGGGGACGGGCAGGAAATCGGCTCTTGAGCGGCAGGGTCCAGCACCGGAGCGAGAGGAGTAGGAGACGGCGCCGGAGGACGGGAAGGTATTTCGGTATCCTCGAGTGCTGTCCCCATGACCGGAGAGCAGCCTCCCAAGGGCTCAGCGACCGCAGGGGCCGTAGACGGCGTCCCAACAGGAACTTGAAGCGAAGGATCCATACGAGAAGAATTGTTAGCAAGCCATCGGAGCAAGACAAATAGAAATCGGCGGGGTAACCAACCTGCCGGACTTCTTCATTTTTATCGGAGGCTTCTTTCGAGCGGTCGAGCCGTTCCCAAAAGAACCACTCGGCGCCCAGGGTTCCTTCCGAACGCTTGAGTGCTTCGGCAGTGGACTTGGCAGAGACGCCGGCTCGCGCGAAGAGGAAGCCGAAGGAGCCGGGGCTCGCGTTGAAGGGTCCCGAATCTTGGGACCGCCAGCTGGTAGCCGGGGCTTCACGAGGTCTTTGGTCGCGGCCCTTTTTCCCTTTTTTGCGGCAGGATCTCCTACGGGAGAGCTCGCTCGTCGCTTCGGGAAACCACCCACACAAGTGGGCATCTCCGGAAGAGGCGCGTCGCTGAAGAAAGCAATGCGGTCCTGTGAAGAAAGACTGAGGGTTAAAAGACACCCCAAGACGAATATAAGAATCTCTCGAATTAGCTCACCTCAGGAGGGGGGTGTAAAGCAGTAAAAGACTTTGGGCATCTTACGGAGGGAACGTCGACGCTCGGGATAAAGAATTCGCCGACCCGAGTGAATATTTGCTCCCTAGAAAGCTCATCGGGCCGCTCCCGGGTCGGGTCATCTTTCCCCTCGTACGCGAATCCGAGGTGAACTCGCTGTTTCAAGGGCTGAATCTAGCGGGCGACGAAGTGCAGGGCCAGACCCACCCCTATGAGACCACTCTCCTTCAGCTTTTCGATCAATGCCAAAAGGTCATGAACTTGATCCATATCGACAGATTTAGGGGTGGATATCCAAGAAAGAGATGCCTTAGGACTACGTCCGCCAAAGGAAGGAAGGGCAAGATCAGGGTTGGCACAGTAGAACCACTCATGATGCCAACCCTTATTGGAGGTTTTGGAAGGAATTGCGAAGTAATTTTTCTTCAGCCCTTTGCGAAGCTGGAATCCGGCCTCCCCAACGACCTTGGGGTTGCTCTTGGAGGGGTAAGGTTTCAGGAGGTAAAAATGGCGGAAGAGATTAAAATGAGGGCAAATGCCTAGGAAGGCCTCACAAAGATGAACGAAAAGGGAAATCTGCAGGATTGAGTTGGGATTCAGATTCACCAATTCGATCTCATAGAAAAAGAGGAGGCCACGAAGGAAAGCGCAAGCGGGAAGGCCCAACCCACGCTGGAAGAAAGATTCAAAGACCACTACCTCTTCAGGACGAGGAGTGGGGACAGACTCGCCAGCGGCCGGGCGGACAGAGACCAAGACCAAGTCAGGGAGGATCCCGTCTTCCACCATGGACTGCAGCCTCTCTTCCGTCATCGTCGAGGTTGTCCAATCTTGCGGCGAAGGCGGCGAGGAAGAAGAAGGCATCTTTGAAAAAGAAGTCGGAAAGGCAAGGGAAAAGAAGGAGAGAGGGCGCAGCAAGAGAATGAACCGTCGGGCGCCGTACGGCCTAAACCTTTTAAAAGGGGAAAATTGGGTCTTCGACGAATCGGCGGAGAAAAGATTGCGAAGCGTCGCGTCTCTCTAGGATTCCCCATAAATTATTTGCAGGTCTGTCGTTTCAACTCACAGAGTTTGACAGAGTAAAATTGGGGCACGTCGCTTTGTGCGGTGGGGCATTTACTCCACTTTCCGCTCTAAGCGGGACGTGGGCGATCTCCAAAGTGGATAAAACATATCTTCTCGCGGTACGCCCCACGCTGGGTCACAAGGTGGTTGCCGTATGACGGAATCATGTACTGCGAGTCGAGCCAAAGCAGGCACGAATCCAAGGGTGTGCCCCATGAGGGTCGTGAAAACTGTGCGTCGTATTAAACGAGTACGGACACCTTTGGATAAAAACGTGATACGCTCCAAGAGAGTCTAAGCCGTATCCGACATCAGTCGGGAAAGGGTATCACTTTCGGTCAAGAGCCACGTAAACATGATACGCCCAAGAGATTCGAGTTGTACCCTACACCAGTCGGGTACAAGTATCACTCGGCCATGAGCCAGGAGAACCTTGATACGTCCCAAGTCGGACTAAAACTATATCTTGCAGCAGTCGAATAAGGGTGTCGATCGGCCAAGAGCCACGATGCGCCCCATGTTGGGCCTAAGTTATATCCGGCAATCGTCAGACATGGATATCATTTGGCCTCGAGCCAGATGGACGCAGACGTCGTCGGAATCAAGTAACATGCAAGTTCTGAGACGCCCTAGAACGAGTCTAATCCATAATCAAAGGACAGACAAGAACTTCATGGACAAAAGGTACTTCTTTATTATACACAAAAAGTTCCCTATGCATTACGCTTAGGAAACTATTACATTTACAGGAGAGCTACACTTCCCTGTGGCGCGCCCGGTCGAGCGCCTCGACAAGAGCTTCCCTAACCCTGTAAAGGGCAGGGAAGACCTCAAGGAATGCGTCGACGGCCGCGTAGTCGCGCTCCACCGCCTTCTCCTCAAGCAGCTCGTCCACGGCCCGGTCGAAATCCTCCCAGAGCTCAGCGAGTCTGGGGTGCACCTTTGCTTGATGATACCACCGCGGCATGACATAGGTAAAAGCTTGAAGAAGGAAAGTGGAGGACAAAGAGCGAAGGGATACATCCTAGAAGCGCTGGTCTGCCTTTTATAGCCGATTTGGTGAAATTGAAGTTATTAAGCATCGGAAGCCGAAGAGGTTTTGAGTAAATGCAACTTCAGAAGACGAAGAGTTTTTCAGTAAAACAAGTTAACACAGAAAATCAAGGCGACCTCGAAGACTGTCCGGTGATTATCCACGAAGAGAAGTAAAATTTCGGGCGTAAGAAATATCCAATTTACATTTGAAATACGAGCAGAGGTCCGTAAGACTGCTCGCAGCAGGCATGTCCGATAGAAGATTATGCTCATTTGCAGTAAAAGTTAAAGGTTATATTCGAGTCCTTCATAATTCGTTCGCTATGAGAAAAAGCCTCTCAACCGAATGGAGGAACCAGTCGGAAGCTCAAACAAAAAGACCAGGACATCAACTCAAGCAGAAATCGGAAGCATAGCGATCGGATCATGAAGCACTCGAGGGCTACTGTGGAATATAAGAATCCGGATACCCTCGCGATCAGCCCCAAGACGTCCGAGAGATAGGCCCAGAAGATATTCTCTACGTCAGGCCCCACTGCCGTGCGCAAGGGGGTACATTCCATAGATAGTTGAGCATATATTTAGATATGATGGATACGATTGTAATCCGAGTCGTTAATAGGGTAGATAAAGATGTAAACTCTATCCTATTAACCGACTAGAATCCTGTAACCGATCGAAATCTCCAAACCGATCAGGACTCTGTAAGCCGCCCCACCCCCGCTATATAAGGGAGAGGGCGGGCAACAACATAGGCATCGGATCATCCAAGCCTAGAACAATCAGGTCATATAGCATAACACACCTTATATCGCCCAGAGCATATTGCGCTTTGAGCAACCCCAGATCCAAGAGATCAGCATAATTCCAGCACACAGGATTAGGGTATTACCTCTATTGCTGAGGGCCTGAACCTGTCTAAAATCCCTGTCTTGTGTGACCATTGAGTTTGAGATCCAGCGCCTACCTCATAAATTTATTGCCGACTACAAAAGTCGGCAGATGGCATTCTCATGTATGCCATGTGGAATCTTCAAACTGAAAGGAATAATAGGATCTTCAACAATTCATATCGAACAGTGTAGCTGGTGGCTAATATCATCGTTCAGGATGTACAAAACCGAAGAATTGGGGTCACTTCCGAATTTCTGAAAAGAGTTCGGCATTGCACATCCATCTGCACTGGCACCAGTGATCTACATAGGGTTCAAAGGTAGGCCCAGGTGAGCAGGAGAAGGTGGATTGCTAGTTTCCCCGTGCTATTTTCCTCCAGCAGGAACACTAGGAGGAGCTGTGGTGGAAAAACTGACGCTGGCGCGTTAAATCCTCACAAAAGGAGGAGAGGAAGTTTGAAGCTTACAAGGAGAAATCTTCGTTTGAATGCTGCATGAGTTTCATTTAGGTCATAACAGTAAAATTTACAAGGCAGCACAATCAGATTGCAAGCAAACAGTTAGTGTATACCCAAGGAAGCAAAGTCAGCTGAATGTGAGCTTAATTAGGTACTGAGAGTGGCTGTTCTAAGGATTTGTGCATGATCTTTCTATAATCATGGCAGATGAAGTCAATAGCAATCATTTGAATACCATTTGCATGCTCAAAATTAACCATGCAGGTATCAACCTTCTCCAAACAAAGCAGTTCCCTCCGGAAATCCAACCTGATGCTAATCAAGGAAGGCGGTTTAGCCTACTGAAATTTGTTGGTGGCTTGGTCGGACCTTTTTTAGGCTGGGTCAAGGCTAGGGTCATTCTCTAGTTGGTGTTCACCTTCTCATTTCAAAAGTTTTCAGGGTGTATTTGAATCAAACGCTCTGATGTATTTATAACACTCTTCTTTAATGCAAAGCAGAGTTTCTGCCGTTTCTTTCAAAAGAAAAAGACCAGGGAGATAGAGAATGGAGAGGGGGCAGAGGATAGGGAGAGATGAAGCGACGCGGCCACAAAATCTGGCCAGCGGTGGTACGCGTCACGAGCGCGCGGTGGCGATGTACCTTGAACTCGTCGACGGTGGCGCACATTCAGCTCCTGAACCGGGCCAAGGAAGGCGCGTTGTGCATTGGGCTATCACATGGAGAAATCATACCTTCATTAAAGATGGAAGATTTGTCGCGCTGTGGGGCGTTTGAGCCGGCTCAAGCCGAGCCGCGAAAAAAATTACGCTTAGGTCCTTTTTGCGAAAAAATTTATGTTTTGGTCCTTTTTCGGGAAAAAATACGATTCGGTCCTTTTTTTAAAGAATATATATTACTTTTAGGTCTTTTATGCGGTTTTAGGCGTTGCGCTTGGGTCCTTTTTCGGAAAATCAAAATTACTTTTAGGTCCTTTTTCGGGAAAAAAAAGTACGTTTAGGTCCCTTTTATGGAAAAAAATACATTGCATTTAGGTCCTTTTTGCATTTTTTTAGCATTACATTTAAGCCCTTTTCTGGAAAAATAAAATTCTGTTTAGGTACTTTCCCGGGAAAAAAAAGAATTTAAGTCCTTTTTTTTCCCGTTTTTTGTTTTTCTCGAGGCGGACCTTCCGTTCCAGTGAAATCACAGATTGTATCATTTCAACCGTTTTCGTGTGTTTTCTCGATTTGCTCGCGTAAGAAATGTCGTATGAAGAGTGACAGTTGCGACGTGACATGCCGCGGTCGATTATAGTATGAACGAAATCCCGAACATATCTAGGATCTAGCGCGCAGCCAGCTGTGCCGCATCGTCCTCCGCTTGGTTGATTTTACGTCGGAATCGGACGGCTGTGCCAAGCGTACCTCTCGGACGCCTAAACAAGATCAAACCCGAAGGGAAAAAAATACCATACAAAAGAAGGAAAGTGTGCACTTGAGGAACAAAGGAACACCCTACATCAGGAATTAAAACAGAAAGCAAAGATGGTCAGTATATTGACATACATCGCAAACAAAAGGATGTCTGGGACATGAACTAGTAAATAAATATCCTGAGTTCACGAATAATAGTCCAACATATAGATTCCATTATTAATATATAGCATAATTTACTTGTAAAAACAACAAAAGTACGATCATATAATGCCAAATATTTTATTATATATATATATATATGAACATTTTTCTAAACGCACTGTGAGTTTTCTAAAGATGACTAAGAGTCTTAGTATATTGCTTTTTTAGATACTTGACTCTCGAGAAAATTCTCCTCCTCTCCCACTACATGAGTGAGGGGTAGGGACACATTGTTTGCACACACAAAAAAAAACATCAATAAAGATGAGTGAGAGTTAGGGATCCACATTTTGTGTCTCTATTCTAATATCATATTTATACGATCTTGATTGATCAACAATGATCTTAATACATAACATGTTATCAGCATGAGAATGTTTCTCAGTGAATACCGTTCACACTTCAAAGGTTGTTGCTGGATCTTTTTTAGTCAATTCAGTTGCCGTAAAGTCGGTTGCACATCAAGCCACCATGGTTGCCGCCATGATGATTGGGAGCCAAGGCTGGGGTCGCTGCAGCGCGCCATGGGTATATGAGGCGACCAGGAGTCGCCACTGGGAATCGTCGATTGACAGACGTCGGGGCAATCCGGCAGTAGTCGCCCCGCATCACGCCATGACCTGACAAGTGGTCAAGCGAGCTCGATGCTGGCGTTGCCAACCACACCAAGTGGAGCATGAGGAGGCGGGAGCACGGTATGACGCCGGGGATAGGTTCCGTCGGGTCGCTGCAGATACCGGGACCTCACACCACAGACGCGATGCATGTCACACCATCGCCATGGGCGAAAGGGGAGCCCACCTCGTCACCAGAGAGAATGGAGAAGAGCAGACGCCGTCGCCAGCTATTGAAGCCCTGATTGGGATCGGGATTGATGTCTATCCGATTGGGTTCATTAATCCTATCTG
Source organism: Otatea glauca (assembly GCA_036346275.1). NCBI lineage: Eukaryota > Viridiplantae > Streptophyta > Magnoliopsida > Poales > Poaceae > Otatea > Otatea glauca. The sequence goes on along the minus strand of CM070732.1, from coordinate 3,793,033 downwards.
TTTTTGGGTGGATCTAAATAAGAATCAGATAGCGCCCAAGACCATTGGACGGTGAAAATTTTGCAGAAAACCCCATTTAATCTTGGAGAATAATGTTTAAGTCCCTAATTCAATGAAATTAGGTCTTTTGGGGGGGGGGGGTGCAAAATTTTACAATGAAACATCTGAAACTGCTTATTTAAAGTTTTAGGGCCTCCACCAGGTGTAAATTTGCGTTTTAAACTCTATAAGTTTCTCATTATTATATTTAAGTCCTTTAGGCTTTATTTGATCATCAGAAATTGTTTTTCTGCTGTTTTAATTCATAGATGTTTACTTACATATGAGATATAGGAACAGCAAGATTATATATTCCCTTCCAATACAATAATAATACATATCTTTATGCTTGATCCATGCTTATAAGTCAAAGAAAATACAAGTTTAATTTAATTTTATCAGCACCTCAACAATCAACTTATATTAATTAAAATATATATGTTTTCTTGCATTTTCTTCCCTAATTGGCCAATGACATTGACACATATCAAGGGAGAAATTAATTAACGAAGAAACCAAAGAACCACACATGAATACATGCAAGAGAGAAACCTAATGCACATAAGGAAGAAGGCCGCCTTGTACCCCCTCTTCTCCCTCGTCTCCGGCCGGCCATGCATGCATTCATCGATCAGCACCGCCACGCTGAGGCGGCGATGATGGCGCGGTCCTGCCAGCCGAGGAGGAGGCATCCCTTGTCCTCGGTGAGCCGGTACCCGTCGCCGGCGCCGTAGAGGCCGAGCAGGACCTGGCTCTGGCCGACGGCGGCCGGACTAAGCGGCACGGCCTCGAACCCGCGGCCTTCCATGACGCGGCGCCACCGGTCCAGCCGCTCGTGCCGCGCCACTCGCTCGGCGCCCTCGCACGCCACCACGTTGCGGATCTCCGGCGCCAGGATGCACTGCTCCACCTTCATCCGCGGCGCCGAGTCCAACGGGAACGTCGCGTCCAGCGAGTCGAAGATCGCCGAGTAGTAGTGCAGCGCCTCCAAGAACCTACAGACATACGGACATAATATAATTGCTTCTTTTTAAGCTTATTTCGAGTGCAATCAGTCACAAGTTTATTGATGAATTTTGTATAAAAAATCCTTAAATTTAACAGTTTAATCAATCATAAATAAAATTCAATATTAATTAGAGGAATTTGATCTAATTGGCCTTTACCTGCCCAAGAAGTATGGGCCGTTGTGTCCGGCTTCCTGCTCGACGAGCGTCATGATCTTGGGCGCCTGATCGCGGATCATGGACAGCAGCGGGGCGAGGTGCGGGCCGGGGACGCGGTGCAGCCGGTTCACGGCGTTCACGGCGAGCGCCTCCCCGACGCGCCGCTGCAGCGCGGCGGGGCGCAGCCGCTCCAGCATGTCCGCCACCGCGGCGTGGAATTCGAACGGCACTCGCAGGGACGCGGCGAGGGAGGCGAGGTGGCGCCCCGTCTCCCTCACCGCCGCGGCCGGGTGCCCCACCCCGGTGAGCCTCAGCGTCGGCGGGCCCCCCGGCCGTGCCGCGAGCGCCTGGAGGAACGCCGGCCACTGGTAGCCCTGGAGGATGTCGAGGTCGACGACGTGGACGCGGTCCTCGCCGTGGAATGCCTCAAAGATGGCCTGGTTAGCAGTGAAGTGCGCAAACTTGATGTAGGGGCAGGCCTGGTAGAGGATCTGGTAGATCTTGAGAGTCTCCGGCGACGGTGGGAACGGGTAGGGGTTGCCGCGCGGGGAGGCGGAGGCGGCGGCGGAGGAGGAGGAGAGGGAGAGGCGGGCGGCGAGGGCGTCGGCGAAGTAGGAGGCGACGCGCTGCATGGAGTCGCCGAGAGGGGAGGCGATGCGGCGGAGGAGGTGGAGGTGGCGGAGCGCCGAGGGCTGGTCGCCCTTGGACACGAAGTCGGCACACGCCAGCAGCAGGTGCACCAGCTGAAGACCGCTGTCCTGCTCCTGCACGATATGGACAAGTCGTGCATTCATTGAGTGTGATTGTAAATGCACGTTGATGGAGAAAAATATTTCGAGATTAAGCATAAATAGTCATCGTTTTGAATATAGATATAGTCAAAATTTTGGCTATCAGTATCTTTTTAAATATTTAAATTAAATACATCATAATCAGATATGTACATTTGTCTCAAAAGTAATTTGTAATATTATAATTTTATTGAGTTTTATAAATAAATTATAATAGAAATTAATGCTCAAAATTATGTTTTCGAGACTACGTTGATATCCAAAATAGCAATTATTTGGGATCAGGGGGAGCAATTTTTAACCAGCAATTAATTAACAATATGCTATTAGTTGTTACTTTCATATGATTATGGTTTAAATTATAGTTACTAACAACACATTTTGAAAGAAATTAACCATTAAAATTCAATGTTAGAGACTGTGCCAGACAAACCACACCTTACAAAAATCATCAATGGAGAGTGTGTTGGAAAACACTAATCCTCATCTCACGTGCACACGCTCGAGTACTCGACTCACATAACCACTGCATAATACATGCGCAAGCTAAAAGACCCGATACAAATCATGCATACACATGGAAATAGAGAGATCAGGCGCCGTCAGAGTCGGATTCAAGGCCTCTATTGCATAGGCAAAGCTCATGTTCTAATCGCGCGTCCAGATGCACGTGTGAGTACGTAATTAATGCAGATTTGGTCTCCAATTAATTAATTCACTAATCTCAATTTCGCATACCCAAAAACTTGCATATAATAACTTAGAGAAATTGCCTAAAACATGTCTTTTAGCTAATTTGTATGGTTATACTTCCTTTGAGAATATTTTACGATTTATTGTGCTCTTCACAAATATTCCACACCTAAAACCGTCTCAAGAAACCATCTGACGTATTTCGAATGGTAGCACCATCCGTATTTCGTATGGTAGCCATCGCATGTATGTCACATGATGATGAAAACAATACGTTCATTTTGGACTACGCCATTGTCACGTACGTTACGTACGTGACGAAGGCGAGAGATCCTAAAGCCTCTGGCTAGACAGTTGTCGTGTTCCAATCAAATATCATTGTCCAGGTTCTACACAAATGCCAATCAGAAACATCAAGGCTACTTTTGGCAAATTGGTTGACACGTACGACAAAACAGCACTCTCTTATTTGGTGAGCTCTATACCACACGTACGTACGGACGTGTTCTAGCTGCACATTTGCACGCATGGACTGCGACCATTTGGCCAATCGAGCCAGCCTAACAGACTTAGAGACTTTTACCGACGTGAGAATTGTAAAAAAATCGATGCATAACATACTACTCCCTCCTTCCTGTCACAAAAGTTGTCATTTTCAATATAGATATAGTCAAAGTTTCAAAACTTTGATCGTTAACATATTTTTAAATAATTAAATTAGATATGAAAATTATACATGTAGATTTTTCTCGAAAAAACTTTCATTGTATTATAATTTTACTGGGTTTTATAAATATATTATAATAAAAATTGATGGTGAAAATTGTGTTTTTGACACCGCGTGGAAAACAACAACTAATTTTGACTTACAAACCAATCTTTTGAGTTCATGTGATGAATTTACTGTGATGCATGGTTGATTTGTTGCTTAATTAATTACCTGCGCAGCCTCTGACTGGATCACTGATCCCAGCATGCTGTGCAAGGAAGAATCTGCCCATTGACCAGGCTTCGCCATTTGGTGCTGCAACGACAATCCTTCCGCTCCAAACTGACCTGTGTAGTACAACTCAGGCTGCAAGCCGCCCACCTGGAGTCCTCCGGTGACCATCGCCGCCGCCGCGACCGCCTCCCCGCCGCCCCTGTAGGCCGGCTCCGGCATCGCCAGGCACTCCGATAGCGTCGGCAGCTGCGATGGAGCGGTGCCGGCAGAGACAACGGCGGCGGCGCCATTCTCCCCGCTGCCGCCGGCCTTCTCCGGCAGCTGGTACCCTAGATACCCTTCCTTATACTCCTCCAAGAAGGGGTCCATGGATGGCAAAGGAAGGTTTTCTCCATGAACGTAGGACGAAGAGCACGACAGAGAGGAGGGCGTGTTGCTCTTGCTGCTGTTGCTATGGGCGTTGTTGATGTACACCTTGTGCAGTGGGCTCTGCGACTTGCCCTTGCCATAGCTAGGGAGGCCGTACGGCGTTTGCGCGATTCCCTCCACTTCATGGACGTAGCTCTGGTGGTGGTTGCCATGGCTAGCGGTGTAGAGACTGGAGAAGGTTGATCTCCTCGGGGAAGAGACCATCTCTCTCCTAGGTGAGGTCACCATGTACTCCCTCTTAGGGGAGGAGACCATGTAGTCTCTCTTCGGTGAAGAGATCATGTAGTCCGATCTCTTGGGTGAGGACACCATGTACTCCCTCTTGGGGGAGGATGTCATGAAGTCCCTCCTAGGGCTGCACGCCATGAAGTCCCTCCTAGGGGAGGACATCAGGAAGTCGGCGGCGCCGATCTGGTCGGCGAAGAGCGACTCCCACATGGCGATGTCCGGCGACTGGATCTCCAGGTCGATGTCCCCGTCGAACCTGAGCACCTGTAGGCCGGCTAGGGCGTCGTTGGCGTCGGGATCGGTGGTCGACGCGACGATGTTCGACTCCGAGAACGAGGCCGTGGGCGATGTCGATGCCTGCTGCTGCTGTAGCTTCGCACCGGCGGTCGTGTCGGCAGAGTCGAGCATCCCCATGCTTGAACACACGAGAGATCAGTGATCACCTCTCCCTACTACAGCAGCAGGTGGGATGCATGTAGCAAGGAAGCAATACCGCTTTCTCCTTTGGCAGCAACAAAAGAACACAACTGATCATCTACTCAGGTCGGCATTGCGAAAGCTCTAGGTTTCAATGAATTCTAGCTTATTACTAGGCAAGTTTATGAGAGAGGAAAGTGAGAGGAAGCTTGCAAACGTGTTTGGAGGCATTGCGTTGGCCTCTGCACACCATGTCAAAAGACATTCTTTGCTAATTCCCTTTGTACTCTTTTGGTTTATAGTTGATGCGCGCCTATTGGTGGAGGCACCTTCCGATAAAGCGATAAAATAGGCCTCACAAGAAACCAGGTCTCTTCCAAAGCAGAGGAGACAAGAGACTCACTTGGGAGGACAGCCTAGGACACCATTGATAAAGAAATATAGTCCTCTTATATTATGTACCTTAAGAGGAGTTCCTAAGGGATGCAAGATAGCCTATGTCATATATACGGAACTCACATAAACTCAGAAGACCTCGTAACTTAAAAGCTAATTTGCATGGTTCTCCTTTCTTTTAAGAGTTATTAGGAACAGGAATAAGCATAAGAATATTACTCCCACATCCAAGTTCATGAGAAGTATTTTCTCTTAGCATATAAACTAATGTGATATTGAAAATGACTAGATTATCCCTAATTATCTTTAAGCACTATATTCAACACATGCATGTAGAGAATATCAAGTAAAGTTCGATATTTATTGGGGCTATAAAGGGAACATCATACTAATTTTACATTAGAACATTAAATACGCCCTATATTAATTTATGGACAAGATCATTTGAAAAATACGCCGTATAAATTTGGACTGCGAGAGTAGTTTTTTCCCTCCAAACTATCGCTGATCATGTAGAAATGAGTACTTGACACACAAAAAAGTAAACGAATTTTGTTTTAGTAATTAATTACAAGCAGTACTCTAACTTTTAAAAAAAAGTTAACACAAAAGTACATTTATATATGGGTAATAAACTCATAATGCAGTGGAAACCTCTTATACAATATTTTGGAGTGTGGAGGAATTAAACTAGCTAAGAGTGCTCGTCCATAAATGTATGGGCATTGACAATGTCGTCGCCTAGGCCTAGGATTTCCCAAAGGCACAGACTGGTTGGAGCTGTCCCCATAGTTGTGTTCTCTTGGGAAGCATCCTAACTAGCTTAATTCCCTTGTGTTTTTCTACTATGTCCCCTTTCTACAACATACTACCAAGGAATATTACATACATATCTCCTTTGGACTATGGAGCCCACAGGACAAAATGTATATGGGTATCATCTCTCTCTACCAAAAGAGACCAATGCATATATGATACATTATTATATGCATGAAGAATTCTTTTCCTTATTTTTAGGCAGGAGAGGAGACGACAATGCAAGTCTCTTTCAAATGGGACCCATGGGGAGCCCAATCGATGCATGCTACAAGATGGACACACGTGAGCCAGGACAGCTTCATATCTTAGGTTTGGATGCTTCTTGCTTGGCTTATTAGGCTGCCATTCGGGTGTCTTTCTTGTTTGCTCTTGATCCCGTAGCACCTTGATGATAGCTTCTTTAAATATACTCGTCTGCAGGGTCACAAAACCGACGAAAACCACGATTTTCGAGCGTACCGCTGAGGTTCGAAATTAAAAACCGTTCGGTAAACCGGTCTATTTAAAAAAAAAAATTAAAAATTTTGAAAAAATTTATGCGCTCGGTTTTTCGCCAAAAACCACGGTTTTCGTCAAAAACTGCTCAAAAAAACCGTTTTGCGATGAACATCTAGTTGGCAGCGGTTTTTCGCAAAAACCGAGCGGTTTTTCGCGAAAAACCGCGGTTTTTCTATTCTTTTTAAATTTTTCGGAAAAATTTGATTTATTAACCCTTCGGTTTTTGACGGTTTTTGGGCGGTTTTCCGAGCGATTTTTGCGGTTTTTGTACCGCGAATTTCGAAATTCGGTTTTGTGAACCCTGCTCGACTGTTGATTCGTACAAGACATTTACGCAATTTGAGATTCAAAATTCCTAAACTTTGATCAACAGTTAATGTAATGATATATTGGGAGTAGTGCATCTACATTTTCCTTTAAATCATCATTTACCTTTCAGTTGTACTTTAATATTTATGCAACTTTAAAAAAGAAATGTATAGAGGTACTCTCATTAGGATAAAAGCACCTTTTTATGATTATGATTTTGTAGCTATAAAAAAATAGTGTAAAAAATCAATGGACAATATTCAATTTTAGAGACCACACCAAGTCAAAATATACCTTATAATAAAAATTAACGGAAGGAGTACTGACGAATACTTATAACAGGGGTACCCCAACGGCCCGAAGTGACGAGCCGGCCTCAAGCACAGCTCAAGCCCAACAGCCGCTCCACCGCCACCGACCAAGCACCGCAGGACACATAAGACATCCCTTCCGACCGATCGAGGAAGTGTCTCCACTCAGCGAGGCTCAGACCCCGCGGGGACAGACCCCGGCTCCAGGCAAGCGGGGCTCCCGACCCCTTGGCGGGACGGATCCCCGACCGATCAAACCAAGGTAACATCCACCATAACCCCGCGGCTCACGGGGCCCCATCCGGCGCACTAAGGCGTAGGAGGAGGAATACCAGTGAAGCGTCTTTGAACAGCGCTCAAGCTCGCCGCGCCGAACTCCAGCCGGCAAGCCAAGAGTCTGGATAAGCGAAGGGTGAGCTCGACCGACTCGAGCAAACTCGAGCGCGGGATGAGCCGAGACCAGCCAGTGCCCGGCGACTTCGCGCGGACGCCAGCGAGACCTTGACGCGACAGTACACCTGGTGGCGGAAGAATCAAGCGACCCTCGGTTCTTCCCATGCAAGCCAAAGCGTGGCGCGGCCGCGATCTTCGCCGAGGCCTTCCGGGCCGGCCGACCGAGGCCAAAGCCACGTGCAGAACCTCCGGGCCGGTGGAGCGTCGGCCGTGCAACACATGCGAGCCTCCGGCCCTACCGCCCGCGCCACCTCGCCACACGAGCCCGTCATCGTCGCTTCGGCCGGTGGGCAAGGCGGCGCCACACCACGAACCACCTGTGGCACGCGCACACCGGCGCGCGGTGCCTCGGCGACGCCACGACATTCACGCCCACCTTGAGCGCGGAGAAAGGCGGCGGAGGAGGCCGTCCACTCACGTATTGTGGACGGCGGGCGCCACCGCCGCAGCCCAAGCCCCGATGGTCCCGGACCACGGGCTTTACGCGAGGATCCGTCGGGATTTCCTGCCGATTCCGGCGCCACCAACATCGCCAAGTACATCGGGGCCACGAACCTGTGTGTCGGCTTGAAGACTACCGGCTCGCATGTCGGGCGGGAGAGCGACGGATGATCTCTTCATCATCCAAGACTCCCATCTACCTTGCGGACTCGGCCCGAGCTTGGCTCAGTACTTGCCCGCCAAAACCATCGAGGCTGGGCCGACTTGAAGACCCTCTTCGTCGGCAACTTCCAGGGCACTTACAAGCGCCCTGGCAACTCCTGGGACCTGAAGGGCTGCAAGCAGCAGCCAGGGGAAACCCTCCGGGATTACATCCGGCGGTTTTCCCGCCAATGCAACGAGCTCCCCGACATCTCCGACACCGATGTCGTGGGAGCATTCATCTACGGCACCTCTTGCAAGGCCCTGGTGCACAAGCTGGGCTATCTCAAGTCCAGGACCACCAAGGAGCTCCTCGACATCGCCACCAACCACGCCTCCGACGAGGAGGCTGTGGGGGCTATCTTTGAAGGAGGAAAGGCCCAAAGAAGAGCCCGTCGAATCGGATCCCTTTCGACCGCTCCGACAAGCGGAAGCGGCATGGAAAACAGATCCGCGAGTCCCAAGTGGTCGCCACTGTCGACCGCCTTGCCAAGCAGCAGGTACGACCGACCGTCGCGCCTGACCACTTCGAAAAATTGATGGACAGCCCGTGCCCGAACCACGGGTTCCCCGTCAAACATAAGTACCAGGACTGCGAAGTCCTGAGACGTTTCCTCTCCGGCGCCCCCACGACGCCGCGGGGCAAAGAAAAGAAGCCGGCCACGGCCCCACGGGCCGTGGAGAAAAAGGCGGACGACGAGTTCCCCGAACCCGACGGCTGCCTCATGATCTTTGGCGGACCGGCGTGCTACGCCGATAAGCGTCGGCTCAAACTCGCCTACCGTGAGGTCCACACCGCCTCACTAGCCGTCCCTCAATACCTCCGGTGGTCAGAGTTCCCGGTCACCTTCGATCGGGCTGATCACCCCGACCACATCCCCCAGTCGGGAAGATACCCGCTGGTAGTCGACCCCATCGTGGGGAAGAAGCGCCTCACCAAGGTGCTCATGGATGGCGGCAACGGCTTCAACATCCTCTACGTGGAGACGCTCGACGCCATGGGGATTCCTCGCTCGAATCTCTGACCGAGCAAGGCTCCTTTCCACGGCGTCATCCCTGGCCAGCAGGCCCATCCGCTCGGGTAGGTCGACCTGCCTGTCACCTTTGGGGAACCGGGAAATTTTCGCACCGAGACCCTCACTTTTGAGGTTGTGGATTTCCCCGGCTCCTATCACGCTATCCTGGGGAGGCCATGCTACGTCAAGTTCATGGCGGTCCCGGCTACGCCTACCTCAGCCGAAGATGCGGGCCACGAGGAGTCATCACCGTGGCATCGTCTTTCGGCTTGCCTACAAGCGCGGCGAGGCAGTTGTGAGCTTGCCTCGGCGATCATCGCGTCTGCCGAGCTCGACAACCTCAAGAGGAAGCCTCGAGTCCGCCCCGAGTCCGGCAGGTTGGGGCGGGATCCTCAAGTCCGCCGAGGACACGAAGAAGGTCGCGGTCGATCCTCGCGATCCGACCAAGACCGTGGCGGGTCGAGCCACGCCCCGCCAAATAGGAAAGCGCTCGTCGGCTTCCTCGCGCCAACAAAGACGTCTTCGCATGGAGGTCCTCCGACATGCCAGAATCCCAAGGGAAGTCGTCGAGCACTCCTGAGCATCCAGACCGTGCTCAAAGCCGGTCGCTTAACGCCGCGCCGCCGACGAGGAGAGGCGCAGGATCATAGGGGAGGAGATCGCCAAGCTTTTGGCTGCAGGGTTTGTAAAAGAGGTGCGCCACCCCGAGTGGCTAGCCAACCCTGTACTTGTAAAAAAGAAAAATGGGCAATGGAGAATATGTGTTGACTATACGAGTCTCAACAAAGCGTGTCCCAAAGACCTGTTCCCTTGCCCCGCATCGACCAAGTCATCGACTCCACCGCGGGGTGCGAGTCTCTTTCCTTTCTGGATGCCTACTCAGGCTACCACCAGATAGCGCTGAAGGAGTCCGACCAGCTCGCGACTTCCTTCATCACGCCGTTCGGCTCGTTCTGCTACGTTACAATGCCGTTCGGCCTAAAGAACGCGGGCGCTACATACCAGCGATGTATGCAAACGTGCTTCAACAACCAGATCGGCCGCAACGTTGAGGCGTACGTTGACGACATCGTCGTGAAGACCAAGAATGCGCACGACCTTATTGCCGACCTGGAAGAAACTTTCGCGAATCTTCGACGGTTCCGTATAAAGCTCAACCCCGAGAAATGCGTCTTCGGGGTCCCCAAAGGGAAGCTGCTCGGCTTCATCATCTCCGAGCGAGGTATCGAGGCCAATCAGGAGAAGATCTCGGCGATCGCAAGGATGGGCTCGGTTCCTAACCTCAAAGGGGTCCAGAGGCTAACAGGGTGCCTTGCCGTCTTGGGCCGTTTCGTGTCTCGCCTTGGCGAGCGCGGAATGCCGCTCTACAGGCTGCTCAAGAAATCCGACCGCTTCAGCTGGACCCAGGAGGCTCAGGAAGCCCTCACCCGCCTGAAGGCCTTCCTATCCTCACCTCCGGTCCTGGTTGCCCCGGCACCAGCGAACCGCTGCTCCTCTACATCGCCGCCACTGCTCAAGTCGTCTGTGTCGGCCCTTGGTGGTGGAACGAGCGGAGGAAGGCCGTGAACTCAAGGTACAACGGCGATCTACTTCATCGTGAGTTCTTCCGAGTCCAAGGCTCGTACCGCAGTGCGAACCCGCTCTACGCGGTGCTCATCGCCAAGAGAAAGCTCGTCCATTACTTCGACCAGCACGCCATCACCGTGGTGACCGCGTCCCCGTTCGGCGAGATCGTCCACAATCGCGACGCCTCGGGAAGGATAGCCAAGTGGGCGCTCGAGCTCGTGGGCCACGGCATAACATACGTCCCTCGGACAGCGATCAAGTCGCGAGCCACGCCGACCGTCGTCGAGTGGACCAAAGCCAGCGCCACCGTAATCGAAGACCCCGTCTTGGACAATGTACTTTGATGGGTCCTACACCAAGAACGGCGTCGGCGGAGTCGTCATCATTTCCCACTCGAGAACAGACTTCAATACGCCATCAAGTTGCTCTTCAACGCGACCAACAACATCGCCGAGTCACGAGGCTCGCCAGCGGTCTCCGGATCGCTGCCGACCTCGGCGCTCGTCGACTCGTCGCGGGGACTCCAAGCTTGTCGTCGACCAGGTCATGAAGGCTTCGGGCCCGAGACGCCCGTATGGTCGCGTCTTGTCGCCGTGAAGCACGCAAGCTCGAGGAGTGGTTCAAGGGTTTGAGCTCCACCACAGCTACTGAGCGCTACAGCGGTGAGGCCGATTACCTAGCCAATCTTGCCTCCAGTGAGGGCCGCCCCACCGGATCTTCGTCTGCGACCTCCGCAACCTTCCATCGGTGGACTCGGTGGCCGAGCGGTCTCCGATTCACCTAGCACGGTCACCCGGCCCGCGCGGTCGGGCGTAGACTTTGTCGGGTCGAACCGCAGCGTGCTAGCGGTGAATCCGATCGAGGAAGCTCTTCATCAACCGCTTGACGGACGGGTCGCTTCCCGACCCGACCGAGGCCCGCGCCTCGCTCGGCGGGCAAAATCTTTAAATCTGGTCGGTCGGACCTTTACAAGAGAGTCCTCGGGGTCCTCCAGTGTGTTCTCGCCGACCAAGGAAGCACCGCCTTTCGATATCCATGGCGGGTCTGCGGCCACCATGCCGCACCCGATCCTCGTAGGAAAGGCCTTCGACAAGGTTTTTATTGGCCGACCGCCATGTCCGACGCCGAGCGGATCGTGCGCACTGCGAGGGGTGCCAATTCTTTGCGGCAGATACATCCGCCACCAGCCCTGCGCACGATCCCCATCACATGGTCGTTTGCGTTTGGGGACTCGATCCGTCGGGCCCTTCAAGAAAGCGCCCGGGCTTTACTCATCTCCTAGTCGCGGTGGATAAATTCACCAAGTGGATAGAGGCCAAGCCGGTCGTGGCGCCACGTCGGCACAAGCGGCCATCTTCTTCGCGACATCGTTTTGGTTCGAGTCCCAAACTCTATCATCACCGACAGCGAACGCAGTTCACGAGGAAGGAGTTCCTCGAGTTCGCGGACGACTTCAACATACGTGTCGATTGGGCGGCCGTGGCCCATCCGCGGACTAACACCGGTCGAACGTGCGAACGGCATGATCCTTCAAGGACTCAAGCCACGGATCTTCAGTTGGCTTAAGCACTTTGCGGGGCGGTGGGTGGCCGAGCTGGCCTCCGTCCTCTGGAGCTCTGCGGACCACGCCACCCGAGCGACCGGGTTTACACCGTTCTTCATGGTGTTGGCCGGCCGCCTTGCCAACGACACAGGTATGGCGCCCAAGACTACAAGCTCGATGAGGCTCGGGCTCGCCGCAACAAGACGCCATCGACCAGCTCGACGAGGCGCATGACGTGGCCATCCTACGATCGGCCAAGTATCAACAAGCTCTGCGGCGTTACCACAGCCGCCAGGTTCGATGGCGATCCTTGTATTGGCGACCTAGTCTGCGCACGGTCCAAACTAGCAAAGACAAGCACAAGCTATCGCCGCATACAGGAAGGCCCCTTCACCGTCAGAGGTTCTCCGACCGGCACCTTTCGACTCAAGGGCGGCGTGATCGCATCCTTCCGAACGCTTGGAACATAGAAAAGTTAAGGCGATTCTATCCCTAAACTCTTTCTTTTTCCCGGCATGGTCTTTACCTTTACCCTTCCGAGCACACAGTCGCCATGCGACTTTCGGGGCTGCCTATGGCGCCCGTTCAGTCGCTCGTCGGCGCTTATGCGGGTCGGTGACCCGACCGATCACAAGGTCCATCCCGAGTGATAACCCTCTCGACCCAAGCGTTACGACCACGCCCGGCGCTATGGTTGCTAAGTAGCACCGCGGAAGAAGGAAGTGCCCGAGTGGAGTGACCTTTTGGTCAGTTGGGAACACTCCTCCCCGCGCAAACTCGGCTAACTCACGCGCTCGTGCGGGTCGGTGACCCAACTGGTCACGAGGTCCTCCCCGAGCGGTAATCCTCTCAACCCGAGTGCTATGTCCTACGCCCCGGCGGCTATGGTTCTGGCACTTCGCGGAAGAGGGAAATGCCCAAGTGGAGCGATCTTTTGTCGGTCGAGAACACTCCTATCCCTCACAAGTGCGTATAACTGCTGTGTAACCAAGATTCCTATCCTCTTAGCCCCTCCCGAAGTAACCCGACCTACGCATAAGTGACCCTTGCGGTCCTTAAGGCTATGGCCGGTCAAACGTTCACCAAAAACACAAAAGGGTGCAAGAGGCGTACTGGAACTTGTTAACCTTAAGATTGTTTACAAGCATAATAGTCTTTACAATCAAAAAGGAGGATAAATCTAACTACTTTATTCTTCCTCGAGGCGACTGCGGCGAGGCGTGGTCGGCAATCTCCCGGCGTGCGGCTCGACCAAGAGCTCGAACTGTCGATCTCGTTACGGTCCGGTTCCGGCGACGCCTTGCCACCACTGCGAGGTCAATTCCATCGTAGTGCGAGATGGTGTTGACCCGCCGAGGAAGCTCAAGCGCCGCGCCAACAATCACCGCCTCTCGACGCTCGCACTCGGGCTAGCGAGGGCGCCCGAGCGCTTCGGGCCGCCATCGCTCCATGGACCCGACGCAGAGCCCCGTCTGGCGGCCTTGCGAAGGGCCTCGGTTACGTGGCGGCTCGGCCCGACCATCTTCGGCAACCTTCAGCGCCGCCAGAGCCGCGTCCCGCGCCATGACCGCCTTGTCACGGGCCTGTAGGGCGTCCTTCCGCTCCTCAACGGCGAGGCCCAAGTTCTTCTGCACCTCTGCAGATGGCAACGGCGCCAGATGATCACAACTTACGAATAGCGCCCATAGAATCAAATAAGAAGTTGAGACCCTTACCGGCCGCAGAGTTCGCCAGGTTGCCGACTTCTTGCCTGACCGCCTCGTAGGAGGTCCTCAAGGAGGTCAGGTCCTTTCGAGCAGCCTCCCGCTCAGAGCGGACTCGGTCAGCGTCCTTCCGAGCCTGGTCTCGCTCGGTCTGCAGACGGGTTGCCTGCGCTTGCGCTGCCCTCTCTGCGGTGGCGGCGGCGTCCTTGGCGCTGGTGGCCTCTGCCAGGGAGGACTCGAGCTCCGCCACCTTCGTCCTCAGAGACTTGGCCCCCAGGCGCTCGTCGAAGAGAGCCTTAGTGGCCCCCTCCAGCTCTTGGCAGACCTTCGCCGCCTCCGACCGCCTCACGTTCAGCGCCTCTTGAGCTAAGCGCAGCTCAAGGCGCAGCCGGTTGCACTCTTCCACGGCAGCCGCCCGCTGGCTGTCCGAGCGCCGTAGGAGCTCGGCTTTGCCCTCCGAGCGAGCCCGCAGATGCTGCAAGATGCGGACTATCCGTTAGTCTCACGGCGAGTGCGTCAGAATTTTACAAGTTGGGTTTTTTCATCAACTTACCAAGTTGATCGGCCGGACTCCCCCGGCCATCGCGTCCAGCGCTCGGCTGGAAGATTCTAGAGCAAGAGTCAGACCCTTTCGGACCTGCTCCATCTCTGTTTCGGCGTCCAGAGCGCCTTGATGAAGAGCGACTCACTCGCTCTCTTCCGTTTCGCCCATCGACCCCGACTCAAGGGCCACTCCCGGCAACGGGCCCCTGGTCGTCTGCCCGGGCGGGGCGCTACCCGTCCAGAGCACCATCGGCAACGATGGTGGAACTGGTCCTCCGGGGATCCCCTCGGCGACCTGCGCCTGTGAGACCTCGGTCGGCACCTCCCCCTGGGGCGAGGGGTTGGACACCTCTGGCACCAGCGCCGTCTCAGCCGGCACGATCGCTGGCAGTGCCGCCGTCTCTTCCTCCTTGAGGATGATCACGTCAGCCGACGGTGTCCCCACTGGAGGCGTCGGGAGCTCCTCGCCGACCTCGGCCGTCAGCACCACAATCGGCGCCGACCCGATCGGCGTCTCTGGAACCTCCTGCGGCGTCCTGCCGCTACGCGACTCCTTCGGCGCTGTCCCTTGCGGAACCGCCACAGGACGCACCACGGTCACACCCGTATAGGCGCTACACATCACAAACACTTAAAAGCGGTTCGGGCGGCTTTGCTGCAAAAATGTTTGAACAAAAGAAAAAGAGTACTTATCGAGCCGAAGCGGTGCGCGGCAGCGCCCTCTTCACGGTCCCCCTCCGAGGGGCGATCTCGCCGACCGCTTCCCGGCCGTTTCCACCGGCGCGACGATGACGGCGGCGACGCGCGGTCACCCTCGCCGAGGCCCGGCCGCGAGCTCGTGGTGTCGCCCTCCGGCAGTCCACGCCCGACCGCCGCCGGTCGTAGTCGAAGGAACCGCAGTTTGCGTGATCGGGGTGCTTGGCTGCTTGTCGGTGGAGGTTACACCCGCAGCAGTGGCCTCGACACGTCCTCACCGCGCGCGGCCCTCGCCGCGCGCTCCTTCTCCTTCTTCTTCCTCCTCTCCTCCTTCCGCTTCTTGCGGGAGGAGTCGAGCCCTGCGGCCTTCGCTCGGGCTGCCGCCCTCGCCTCCTTATCTCCCGGGAGCGGCGCCCGGGAGAACATGCCCAAGAGCCCCTAGAAGATAAAAAACACTGGTCAGACCAGACGTTAAAAGCAAAGAAAAGAGAGGCGGGAAGAAGTACGGCCGACCTACCAGATTTGGAGGGTGGGCCACCGAGAATGGCTCTGGGTGGCCGCCCGCCGCCTCCGTAGCGCTTCTTCCCGTGACGGCGGTCACCCGGGCTTCGACCTCCGTCGCGGCTAGCTCGGGCTCCGCCATCCTCATCCGGTCGGATGCCCCCTCGTACTGGAACAGGGGGCGGGGCCTGTGCATAAGAGGTTGCACGCGCATCCTCATGAAGGCACGCACGACCACGTCCCCGGTGAGCCCTTGCCTCCTTAGGGCCCTGACCTGCTCTACGATCAGGGCCACCTTATTCTTCTCTCGCTTCTCGACGCCCCAGTTCCACTCCTCCCCCGCCACGGGAAGTTTGTCGATGAAGGACGGGGCGCTGTCTCCGACGTTCTGAGCATAGAACCACTCAGAGCGCCATCCCTTGTTGGACGATGGCAGCTTGACCTCGAGATACTCCGTGCTTCGGCCAGACCGAAGCTGGAGGGCCAGGCCACCAATAGGCGCCGCGGCGTCCGTTGGCCTGTCCTTCCAGAGCCTTGCTTGGAAGAAATGCCTCCACATCGCCCAATGCGGCTCGATTCCCAGGAAAGCCTCGCAGAGCGTGATGAATATGGCGATGTGGAGGACCCCGTTGGGGTTAAGATGGTGCGCCTCCGCCTTGTAGTTGAAGAGCAGCCCCCGGACGAACGGGTGCAGCGGCAAGCCGAAGCCGCTCTCGAAGAACGAGGCTAGCACCACGACCTCGTCGTCCCCCGGCGAGGGGGCAGCAGCTCCCGTCGGCACCCTCCAACTAGAGAGATCTTGCGCAGGGAGGAAGCCCTTCTTCACCAAGCCGAGCGCGCGGCTGGCCTGGGCAGAGCACTCCAGCCACGACATCCTTGTAAAAGAGGCGACGGAAAGGCGAGGAGAAGAGAAGGCTGAGTTTTCTTCTTTCTTGGCTCTTTGTTGTTCTTTTTTGTCTTAGGGACGGGAGGCGAGGAAGGCAAGCAAGCGTGACTACTCAAAGCGCCCCAGCAACGTATTTATAGAAGACGAGCAGGAGCCGACCGAACAGGCACCCCCTCGAGCGAAGCGTCGCGTCCACCCTCGTCTGTCACGCCAGCCTGGTAACTCCCGGTTTCCAATTCCACTCAGCATTTAATCCTGACGAAACGGCAGGGCCATAAAGACGCCGCCCCCGAGCAGTGCGTCCTGTAACCTCTTGGTCTCCGCCTTGAGGCCAGGATGGTTGCTCTGGGGCGCGTGCGAGAGACCCACTGGGCCGCTGCGGCCCCGAAATGGCAAAAGCTCTGTGGCTTGCGCCGGGGGCCCAGCTAAAAGCTGTGGGTTCAAATGGCCTACCCCACCAGATGGGCATAAGGCCGCCCCAGCGAAACTTGAGCGAGGGGCAAGTATGAGGTGAGCCCCACGGTGGGCCCTCGGTTAGGTCGGCTGACGACCCAATCACCTCTACTCCCGTCCGAGACCATACTTCACACTCTCCCGGGAGCTCATCGATGAGCGACAGCCAGCTGTGCCCTGGGTCGGCGGACGACCCAGGGCCCATACGGGATTGAGTAAAGAAAGGTTTCTTATGGGTCGCCCCACAGCAGGGCCAGGACACCTTACTCTAGGACCGTCCGCTCGGAAGGGTCCCCCTTGGGCGGGACCTCCCAGGACCCACTCGGACTACCTGTTATAAGCTCCACGAGCACGGCGTTCAAACCAACGCGGGTAAACGCGCGTCGCTCACCCCCTCCAGGTCCCACACCTGCGGATGGGTATACGTGTGGGATAGACTGCGGCCACTCCTCTCGCAGCTACCCTCGCCAGACGAGGACTCGGGATGGATGCCCCACGTCCAGCTACGACGTAAAACAAGCCCCCGTCTAGCTACGACGTAAAACGAGCCCCCGTCCAGCTACGACGTTAAACGAGCACTCGGACACCCGAACCTCGCGCAAAGGCATCGCGCCGCCCCCGCCACCAAGGCACCATCCAACTACGACGTTAAACGAGCACTCGGACACGAACCTCGCGCAGAGGCATCGCGGTCGTCCCGCCGACCAAGGCACCGCCCACCACGACGTTAAACGAGCACTCGGACACCCGAACCTCGCGCAGAGGCCTCGCGGTCGTCCCCGCCGACCAAGGCACGGTCCAGCTACGACGTTAAACGAGCACTCGGACCCGAACCTCGCAGAGGCGTCGCGGTCGCCCCTCGCCGACCAAGGCACCGTCCACCACGACGTTAAACGAGCACTCGGACACCGAACCTCGCAGAGGCGCCGCGGTCGTCCATGCCGACCAAGGCACCGCCCAGCCTACGACGTTAAACGAGCACTCGACACCCGAACCTCGCGCAGAGGCGCCACGGCCGTCCCTCGCCGACCAAGGCACCGCCCGGCCACGACGTTAAACCAAAGACTCGGACACCGAACCTCGCGCAGAGGCGCCGCGGTCGTCCCCGCCGACCAAGGCACCGTCCGGCCACGACGTTAAACCAAGACTCGGACACGAACCTCGCGCAGAGGCGTCGCGGTCGTCCTCGCCGACCAAGGCACCGTCCGGCTACGACCTTAAACCAAAGACTCTGACACCGAACCTCGCGAGCGGCGCGCGGTCGTCCTCGCCGAGCAAGGCACCGCCCAGCTACGACGTTAAACCAAAGACTCGGACACCGAACCCGCGCAGAGGCGCCGCGGTCGTCCCCGCCGACCAAGGCACCGCCCGGCTCACGACGTTAGACAAGCAACTCGGACACCGAACCCCACGCAGGGCATCGCGATCGCCCTCGCCGACCAAGGCACCGCCCGGCCACGACGTTAAACCAAAGATTCGGACACGAACCTCGCGCAGAGGCATCGCGGTCGTCCTCGTCGACCAAGGCACCGCCCGGCTACGACGTTAAACGAGCACTCGGACACGAACCTCGCAAAGGCATCCGGTCGCCCCCGCCGACCAAGGCACGGTCTAGCTACGACGTTAAACGAGCAACTCTGACAACTCAATCAAGCAAACTCATCACGAAGACATTCATAAAGAAAAGGAGATTTCATTATAGGCCAACAGCTCAAACTTTACACAACTTTACATACGATCTGCCAGACACAAGAATAGCTACGCTACACCACGGCAGGACTTTATCTGCGCCAAAGCCTCTTAAACATCATGCGGCATCGGTGGCACCGACGCAGATGCCGGTAGGCCCTTGCTCGGTCGACGGACGGCCGCCGTAGCCGCTGAACCAGTCGCCGACGCGCTTCCGCCGTTCAGCGACATCGACCGCCGCCGATCGATCAGCGCCCTCGCGCCGCGCCATCCTCTAGAAGGGCCCCCTTACTACCTCGAGCCTCGGGACGACCTCGAGCGGCAGATCGACGTAGCGAAAGATCACGGGCTACGACTTCTTCCTCCCGGAGTTCGGCCATCGTCTGGTCGTACTCAGCCCAAAGCTCGGCCAAAGGATCTTCTTCTTCCACCACGACATCATCACCAAAGCTGAAGACTAGAGGGTGCCCCGAAGCCATTTCAAGGAGCAAAAGAAAGGATTCTCGTCTAAAGGTCCGTCACTCAAGCAAGCCGTAGCGTCCTTATATACCCGACGGAGGAGATTAAACGCCTCCGAATAAATGCAAGCGCCGAAAATGAAGCGCCTTCACGTAACCCGGCGATCCGTAAGACGAAGCGGGCGAGGCGCGCTGCCCGTCGCGCGTACAACGAGGTGATTAAAAGCCCCCGGCGGTTCGAATGCCCCAGGCCAAATTCCAGGGCATCCGTCGGATGCGTCGGGGTACACCTAGCAGAAATCGTTTGACCTAATTAGTCGGACCGACCACTCGGGCCCAGTCACCACTCTCATCCAAGCTCAACACCCGACCGACCAAATCGCCGGGGTTCGGGCTCTTGACGAATACTTATAACAGGGTACCTTAACGCCCGGCGACGAGCCGGCGGCCTCAAGCACAGCTCAAGCCCAACAGGCCGCTCCTAGCCCGCTACCGACCGAAGCACCTGCAAGGCCACACAAGACATCCCTTCCCGACCGATCGAGGGGAGTGTCTCCGACAAGCGGGGCTCCCGACCCCGCCGCGGACGGACCCCAGCTCGACCAGCGGGGCTCCCGACCTTGGCGGGACGGATCCCCGACCATCAAACCAAGGTAACATCCACCAAGGGTCGCGTGTCGAAGCCCCCACCGACCTACGACCACGCACCTACGAACGGGTCAATCGAATGACTATATAAGGGCGGTGGCCCTTCCCAAGAGGGTTTAATGATCGCAAGTCATGCTCCCAGTCCCATCAGCCGGTCACATACAGTACGAAGACACGCTCTCTCCCGAGGCAACACCCATGTCATGCGCAGCAACGTCAACACTCGTAAGGTTCGCAGAGGGCAGGTACGCCGTTTCCCGGAAATACCTAACCGCCTCGCCAACTAGACTACCGACCAAAGCATGGGCAAGACGGCGGTGATCAATCGCCAGAACGAAGGACCAAGCTCCTAGTGTAGGTCACCTCGTCCTCTCCCAACTCTCGATGTAATCTGCCCCTTCCTTCCGTATAAAAGGAGGCAGGAACCCCCGTAGGAGGGGGATCGAACCCATCTCACTAAGCCATTAGCACTCTCGCTTGTAAACTTTGTGCAGTCATCTGTACTGAAGGGAATACAACGCCACCACACGAACTGGAGTAGGGACCTTCGGCCCGAACCAGTATACATCTTGGACTTCTGAGTCGAACCATTCAGGGAGTGGAACGCGCGGCCCCTTAGACTTACAAATTTACTTGCCGGTGCTCGAAACGCCGACAAGTACTGTCCAAGAAAGATAACTCCTATTGCTGTTAGAATACGATTGGATTAAAAACAACAAAATGCTTGTATATATTATGATAGTAATTGATGGACAGCTAAGGCTATTATAAATTAATCTTAGTTATGACAAATATCATTCTACTGTTTGCATGCATACCAACAATGAGTGGCTTAATGTAATGTTATAGCCAGTTAATTAATCAGTTAAATACAGTTCTTTCAGAAAGGAGTTACAATTACATGCCTCATTGCCTCATCACTTGCGAGTTTCATCAAACTGCATAACCATAACTTGATGTGTTTTTCACTGATTCTTTTGAATGATGCATGTTTTCTACGCTGGTTAGATGAAGAAGTTAGGGGGATTCTCATCTCAATGTATGGTCTCTTATGAAGTTTTTTTTTTTGGCGAGCAATTATTTTTCTGAATATTGTGAATCCGTCTCTAATATATACTTACTATATATTATAGCGCTGATGATTGCCGTGAGCTCAAACATGCCACGTCAGCGAATTCGTGAGATGCCCTTTCAGAAAATACGAAATCACGTTTAGGTCCTTCAGTCGTTTTTTTAGCAAAATAGACCCGAAAAAACAAAATTACGTTTAGGTCCCTCTGCAATTTACGTTCAGGTCCTCCTGATAGTTTTTAGCAGAACACTCCCCGGAAAAAACGAAATTACGTTTAGGTCCTTATGTGGTTTACGTTCAGCTTGTGTCGGCGGTTTTTAGCAAAATTGTCCTGAAAAAAATAAAAAATACGTCCATAGTTTTCTCCAAAAAAAAACACGGATTCACCGAAGGTTTATAGCGCTTCACGGATTTACCGATAGATCCTAACGACCTTTTTTTAAAAAATGCACGAAACCAAAAAACAAAAACAAAAAATACATCCGCGGTTTTCTCCCAAAAAACAAAAGACAAAAAATATGAAAACATAGATTTGCCGAAGGTTTATAGCGATTCACGGATTTGCCGTCGGGTCCTAGCAACCCATTTTTTTTAAAAAAAAGCACAAAAACCGAAATTAAAAAAAATATGTCCGCGCTTTTCTCCCAAAAAACAAAGAACAAAAAATACGACCACGGTTTTCTTAAAAAAAAACGGTTCGCCGAAGGTTTATAACGATTCACAGATTTGTCGACAGGTTCTAACGAAAAAAAAACAGATTCACCGAAGGTTTATAACGATACACAAATTTGTTGACAGGTCCTAGCGACCCATTTTTTTAAAAATAACACGAAAACCGAAATAGCGACAATTTTTTGTAAGACAAAACAAGATTTCGCACGACGTAGCGTCGCCTGACCGAATTTCCCGAATTTCGCGTGTCGCGTCGTCACACGCCGAAATTTCGCACGACGCAGCGTAGCGTGTGACTCTGGCTAGTGTTATTTGAGAAGCAAGCTAATGTAAGCCACCAAAAGCATGTAGCGGTTCCAAAAAAAGAAGCATGCAGTGGTTATAATATGCAGGGTTATATTACACTTTTTATGTCGAATGTTTTTGGCTAAGAAATGAGCCTATGATAGGCTGAGTGTATGGCTAAGAAAGTATTTGAAGAACCGGATCGACGATCAGAACGATAAATGATCGTAATTAAATTTTTCCTTATTTAATGGATCCAATCAAAATCTTATTTGAAACACTCAAACGCAAAGGAGTAAACCAGAGAAAATCTTAGTCTTGAACTTTCTCGTGGGATTGTGATGATCAAGATGATCTTGGATATTCTCCCACTTGTCACAACAAGCAAGAACGCAAGAAACAAAAACCTCAAACACAATCTACAAAAAAATTCTCAAAGATTAAAGAAAGAGATTAAGTTCTTACAAATGATTGCCTAGATAATGAGGATATGATCTCAAGAAGATTCATCCATCAATCATACATTTTCGGCACAAGAAGCACAAGCAAGTAGAAGGAGGGGAGGCAAATCTAACTTACGAGATTGTAAATTGCAAAAAAATAAATTGCGGAATTTAAAAGCAAGTAGAAGGAGGGGAGTCAAATCCAACTTGTGAGAATGTAAATTGCGGAATTTAAATACTGAATTTAAGACTTAATATAAATG
The DNA here is from genome assembly GCA_036346275.1 of Otatea glauca. Taxonomy (NCBI): domain Eukaryota; kingdom Viridiplantae; phylum Streptophyta; class Magnoliopsida; order Poales; family Poaceae; genus Otatea; species Otatea glauca. Next base: position 3,770,462 of record CM070732.1, on the reverse strand, counting down.
CTGAAATTAAATTCAGAAAAGTAAGGAAGTAAAATTTTATTTCTTTGGAAGAAGGTTTACAAAGCCTCACAACAAGGTGGGCAAAGCTCAAAGTAGCACACAAAACCTTCAAGAGGGGAGAGCTACCCCTCTCCCTCTATTTATACTACTCTTGAGTCATTCTCCACCCTTGGATGAGTTCAACTTGATCCTCAAGTAACCTCACCAAGGGTTGAGATTGAGTCATCCTCCACCCTTTGATGACTTCTACTTGATCCTCAATAAACCTCATCAAGGGTTGAGATTCACTCAAGCTAACATGATTGCTACTCTACCCTCTAAACCGTAATCCAACAGCTCTCCTTAATCCGAACAACCCCAAATTAGCATCTCAGCTGTTCTCTTATCTTCTAGGCTTGCAGCGACTCCGTCTCCGATCATCCTACGGCGATCCCCGACTGTGTGGATCTCCGACGCACCTCGCCTAGTCCCGGTTATCCTCCGCCTCACCATGACCTAGCACCGTCGTCCTGCAACCATCAAAAATAAGGAAACCCATCACATAGCAATGTCCAAATGATATACAATAATTATCCAAAATCATATTTTAATATTCAATATACTCATGACGTCTGCACTACTACCTACACCAGGCTGGGGCACTACCGCTCCCCAGAGTTGGTAGTGCCGCTCGGCACAGCTCAGAGAAAACCCTTTCTCTAGAAAAAAGACTACCACTCCTTTGAGCCGGTAGTGCCGTTTGGCCGGTAGTACCGCCACTATAGGCCGGTAGTGCCGCTCGAGCCCAGACAACACTCAAATTGCTTTAATTTGAAATCAAATTCAAATCAAACTTAAATCAGAGCAAACCTAGCTCAAATACAGTCAATAACTCATCACAAACAATGATATACCTCCACATGGTTTTTCAGTACTGTAGTGTACAATAACTGTAATTGCAAACATTTTCTAGGAAGAAGTCAAATATGCCTTGAATTTCGAAAATTTTGGCAGAGCACATTAAGTCCATGAGGGTGCGTATTCGTCTTCGAAAATTTGTATGATTGGTGAATTATTGAGTTTTGGATTGCATGATTGTCACCTACATGATGATTACTCGATACTTCACTGAAAAAAAAAGCTTGACTTCTAAGGAGCTACTGCTAATTGAAATATGCACTGCTTCAAATTCTACGCAGGTGCCAAGCTAGATATTTCAGCACCAACCTTACATGCATGTGGGTTAACACCTAAGACAAAAAACAGCAAACTTATCTTGTGGAAGTCTGGAACTCTATTATTATGTGCGCCGACCTGATGTGTTGTGCAGATGTCAAATTTCTAGCTAGTTGGAAGCTGGCGTGTGGCCGAATGGCTAGGGGTGTGAGCGTGTATCCAGTATACCAAGGTTCAAGTTTTAGATTTGATGTTGGTGTTCATTAATTTTATAAGTACATATATATGTGTTAAGTGAAAAAAAGCATGTGCCTGAGCTCCCTGAGACCTTGATGTCTCTGGCCATATGGCTAGGGGGGTGTGTGTATCCAGATCCAGTACATCAAGATTCAAGTTTTAGACTGGTATTGGTGTTCATTAATTTTGTAAGTACACATATATGTGTTCAGTGTAAAAGCATATGCCTGCGGTCCGTGAGGCCTTGGATTGTTACTATCTCGCATATCAGAATCTGAATCTTTCATCAGAAGCGGCAAATCTCAAAGTACCACCAGTATGCACTGCGTCTTATTTTCAGTCTAGAAAAACAGAGAAATTTTACCATGTATTACTAGTAGTATATGGTGGATGGTAGAAATCAAATCTTGTTATTTATTTGTTGAGTGTATTTCTATTACTTTGCTATTGGAGCAAGTATAAATAAATAGTAGCGAATCTAATCCATAGATTGAAAAGAGCGAGCGATCCGCATAATACAAGACACCACACAGGCGGCAAACAGGGGCTAAGTTTGGCCAACTCTCCACGCGAGAAAATCGAGAAAACGTGCGATTGCCGCTTCCCACGCGAGAAAATCGAGAAAACACGCGAAACAACTTTTTTTCCATAAAAAGGACTTAACCATTTTTTTTTCCGAAGAAAGGACCTAAACGTAATTTTAATTTTCCGAAGAAGGACCTGAGCGCAAGACTTAAAAACGCAAAAAGAACATAAGCGTAATATATTTTTCTTTCCCAAAAGGATCTAATTGTAACTTTTTTTTTTCAAAAAAGGACCTAAAAGTAATTTCTTTTCGAAAAAAAGGATCCGAACGTAACTTTTTTTTCGCGGCTCGGCTCGAGCCGCAAGCCGAGCCAGCTCAAATGCACCACAGACCGGTATTCCTTCCATCTAGAGTGGCGGATGGGCGGCCGACGCGCACGGCCCGCCCGGCCGAGGCACGCCCATCTAGGCACGAAGGCTCGGTCGTGCCGTGCCCGCCCATGGGCCGGGTAGAGGCCGAGCACGCACGCCGGGGCATGGGCCGTCTTTGTCGCGGCCGGCACGAATAGGCAGTGGGCCTCGGCCGCCCACCACCGTGTGCAAAAAAATAGGAAAAATAGAGAAAAATAGGAAAAATATTGAAAAATTAGGAAAAATGAGGAAAGATATGTAGAGTTAGAAAATAGCATAAAATGACGTACAATAAATTGAGACAAAAATGTAGAACATGTAACAAAGAGCTTTATTAATGTTTGGATGGTTGCCTCATTAAAAACTTTGTCAAGTAAAACTCATCTAGAGAAAACCTTGACAAAGAAAAGAGTACAACTAAAGCTCTAAGCCTCTAATACATACTAAGAGGTAGATGGAGGGTCTTCGTCATTGTCGAGGTAGAGATTTTCGAAGGCTTCCTCTAGTTCTTGGTTTTCAGTGAATGTTGAGTTCTTGAATCAGCGTGTTCCAGCCTTTGATAGTCATGAGCATCTCCACCATATCACTCGATAGGCTTGTTCTTCTCTCCTTCAATATTCTCACGAGAGATCAAGGCGCACTGAGGAAACCGTCGAGACTGAAACAGTTAACACATCTCGAGCTAATATGGATAGCACGGGATATGTTAGCTTGTACTCATGCCACCATTGAACAATATTGAAGACATCGTCTCCTTCTTGTTGGTAATCCAACGCGTCGCTGTCCATATAGGCAGATAGTTCCCTAGAGGAGACTTGTTGGCTGCGGCTTGTATCACCACCTGTCGTAGAACCTGTACCTGAAGAAGAAGAAGAACCCCAGATTTTGCCCCACGCGGTCTTTTTCTTACCCGCGATAGGTACAGGAGGTCGTTGCAAATGAACTCCTTGATGCTTTTGTTCGTACTTGTTGTAAACTTCGGTTAGTTTAGTACGAACAGTAGTAAAATAAATTGAATAATCTTCTCCTAGAGCATCACCTAAAAGGGAGAGGACGTTACCAAATCTTCTAAGTTTTGCTCTAGGATCTAAAATAAAGGCGAAGGCATATAGAAGTGGAATTTCTTTCCAATATTTCAAATATTTGGATTTCATTGCGATGACATAATCTCTTAAAATCATGTCATTTTCGTTGTTCTTAAAATGGGTAGCCATATCTAAGATATGATGCACAATTAGAGAAGATATGGGTTCATAAACTGCAGATAAAGCAACTATGGAGTCATAAAAAACTTCAAGAAACTGAAATAACTTTGATTCAACATACCAATGTTCTTCAGATAATAAATCACGTTGAGGGTGATGTGTTTGAATGAAAACCTCAAATATGCTCTTATATGGCAGAAGGTTCTTAAGCATTAAGGAAGTAGAATTCCATCTTATTGGTATATCTAAACCAAATATTCTTGGACGTACGCCCATTGCAATGCAAAAATTCTTATAAGATGCTATTCTAGCATTAGAATGATTCATAAAAGAAATTGCCAAACGGAAAGGTGCAATGTAACGTTCTAACGGGGCAAGTCCACTTTTAACTATAAGGTTAATAATATGACAGCACAACGTTGATGAAGCAAAAATGATTCAAAGATAAGTACCAAATATTGGAGTGAGAATATTCATTATGAGGTATTTATGAGGCATTATCTAAAGTTATAGTAAAATCTTATCACCGAGACCAAAGTCCTCCACCACCCTAATAATACTCTCAGCAATATTCTCTCCAGTATGTGCGACATCAATTAGTTTGAAGCCTATAATTCTTTTTTCTAGTTGCCAGTTTTGGTTGACATAATGAGCAACTACGCTAATATAATCTTGCTTAGCCCTACCACTCCATATGTCTGAAGTCAAAGATACGGAAAATGTGCAAGTACTGAACATGGTTTTTAAATTTTCACGACAACTATTGTAATACTTAACTACATCTCTAGTAGTTGTCTGTCTAGATACTTTACTAAATTTTGGATTATGTGCACGCTTAATGTAATTTTCAAAATCAGCACTCTCGCCAAAGTTTAAAGGTAAATCCTGTGATGCAATTAAGCGTACAAGAGATTGCCTAGCTACATCGCCACTATATTCCCAGTTACGGACCGAACCGTCCGGGTTGTATATTAGTTGTGTCTGTCTCATAGCTGCTCCTATTTTCGTATTGCAACTTTCAATATGCCTATGCAAGTGTCCTGTACCCCCAGTAGATTTTGCAGATAAAACATGATGACATTGTTTACAAACAGCAACTCTTACCTCTTTTCCTTTCGTGATCCGTCCTCGCTTGCTTGTCGAAAAATCTCAAACTCGATGTCCGCTCGCTCTCTTCGCTCCGGTGGATGTCGAGCGAAGCACTCATGGTTATGGAGCCCGATGGTTCTTCTTGTCCATGATGTTCTTGGTGCTTCGCTTTGCAGGCGGTGACAAATTTTGAAGGATTCAAGGTCCTCCGAGCGATCCGAAATCGAGACGGGAAATGATCCATACAAAAACTGCAAATGAATATTTCAATATTAGTAAAATAATAAAACAATACAATTAGCAAAATTCAAGATGACAAACCTCTTGTGTTACCGAAAGCTCGAGTTTGAATTTCTCCGAAATTTTAGCAAAATTTCTCCGAATTTTGCTAAATAACTACAAACAGTATCACAATTTTCACAAGATGATCAATAGAGAAGATGATGAGTGAATGGGTGCTGTATGAGGAGAGGGGTCCTCCCTATTTATAGGAAAAAATTCGGGATTTTTTGCCCGTTTTTTCAATTTTTAACCCCTAACGGCTATAAAACGGTCAGAAAATTCGGAAAAACCGGCCGTGCGCGTTCGGCCGCCAAAGACGTTCGCGCTAACGGTCAAGACGGCGGCGGCAGAATCGGCGGCGCGCGCCCACCGTCCCGTGCACCGCCTCTCTCCTCGCCCACCGTGCCCGCCGCCTCCCCTCGTGCGTCGCGTGCCGTCGGCCGTGCGTTTGGCCCACCGCGTTCGGGCCGCCCGATCCTCACCTTGCCGTGCCGCGCCGCCCATGGGCGGCGCCTCCGGCTCAAGCACGGCCCACGGCCTCGTACCGTGCCGTGGGCCGTGCCCACAGTAACGGGCCGTGGGCGGCACGGCCGGGCCCGGCCCGTATGGACAGCTCTACTTCCATCTATAATAGAGGTGGGATGTCTTTGAGCTTACCTAGTGACCTAAGCCTAATTTGAACTAGAAGCCCCAAAAGGATATATCTGGTGCATCTTACGTCTCCAGCGCTCCTACATCCCACCACTAAAACCACATTCATAAGGACAACGAATTTTTTTTTAAAAAGATAAATCATCAAATGATGATGCTGTAGACTCGTGCAAAATTTCGACTAGGAACTTCACGAATATCAAAGGAAAGAATAAACTTTAGTAGTAACACAACTGCATTCAGTGACGTAGCCAGAACTTAGTCTGTAGATCAAATATAGAGGTAATCAATTTTTATGAGATCAATTCTATAAAACACCATTCCATTTGCATCATTGGCTCCGCCACTAACTTGCTGGCAAAACAAAACGTTGCTTCTGTTTTTTTTTTGCACTTTCTGTCGAACAGCTGAAAACCGCTACCTACCGCTGGATCTTACTAATTTACTAGGATTTTGCGCGATAATGCGTCTCGCCACAAGAATCGGCGGTGCAGCTCAGCCCATGGAACAATTGAAACCGCGTGAAGAGAGAGGAAAAAAAAAACAGAGAGTAGCATTCCGTTTGCAGATTGGAAAGAGCCATGAAATGCTGGGAGCTCAAGTTTGGGATTTTGCTGTCCAGTTGAGTGGCATACACCAGTACATTAGCTAGCTAATGGTGCTACATGGATGCTCTGCAAAGACTTCGAACAAATGGAACATAAGGTGCCTAGAGTAAACTCTGCTAGACAATGCTAGCATTGCTGAGTTGCTGATGCCAGTTTGCAGTTGAGTACATACAGAACTTGTGCTTGCATATGGCAGTTGTGCATCACTTCATGTCTCTGGATTTGACCATCTTGCTTTCTTTCTAATCACGTAGCATCGCAACGGACGGAGAACACCTGCAGTCTTCGCTGACGGTCCGGATCTTTTCAAAGTACTGTGTAAAAACGCTGTACCAAACTTTTTATTGCAGTAGATAAAGTGTAGCACACGGGGGCTCATCTGGGCCAATCGGACGATCGTAGGGACTGCAGGTGATCTCCGTCCGCAACGGACGAACAAGGCAAGAACAAACAACAGCGATATACAAGGCATGAAGCAAAGCCTCAGCTTTTTCCTGCAAGTTACCTTCCTACATGACAGCTCCAGGTTTACCAACATGACACCCGCTCAACAGCTTACCAAAATTGGAACCATTAAGAGAGCCCACACAAACTAGTGCAAAGCTGAGCTCTTCGATAGGGGCATCTCGTTCAGCTCCTATATAGTCGCGTTGAATTCTTGTGCGATGGAAGAACATAGTACCTTTTCACATGGTCTTTCCTTGACGGCTTTACCTACAGTATGACAAGAGGTGCCTCTCATCCACCTCCCCGTGTTCGATAACCGGGCACGATATTCCAGCAATCTCCTCACATCCCTAGGAATGGGACTCTGCCACTGATCGTCCCACCAAGCATGTGGGAGGAGCGGGGTTAAGGCGCATTGGTGCTGACAGCTCAAAGATCCAGCGTAGTATCTGTTCCAGTTATGGCCCCAGCCAACCTGTGTCAAGAGCCCATTGACCAGTAAGTTACCGTGGATGCTGCTTAAGAATGTGAAGTTTGCACCTGAGGGCTCATGACCGAATACAACAAAATTGCAGACTAAATTAGGTTGGGATTTAAGGCTGAACATACTACAGAGAAGAAAGTTTTAATGGATGGAACACAAGGATATTACCGTGTCTATTAGCTGCAGCCAACGCCGCAATGAGCTGCGTCCAGTGACAACTGCATATCCGGCATGTGAAGCCAGAAAGAAATCAATAAAAGCTGCCCACCTAGGAGCTGACCCCCAGTCTCTTGAACGAAAGGATATAATTTCAGGGAACAAAAATATGCTGCTTTTGATGTGCTGCCAAGAAGATGCACAAGTCTCCACTACTGATAACATAGGCTTATGCAAATTGTCACAGAATTGTGGCACGATTCATGTTATTTACTTATTTAGATTTATGACAAAATTTCACCTATACCAGTCAATTGTGTAAGTCTATGACCTGGATATTTTTTGAGTGGTAAGTGAAAACAGGATGCTGCTTTCTAAGATCTTTACCAAGACATTCATAGATTAAGATTTTTCCATGCAGGGCATGCGCCATTTTCAAAGCAATGCACAAACAGCCATCTGTGTTGATCTTACTATAATACTATTAGTTCCAGAACAGTGCACTATGTCATGGCCCTTTCTGTAAGCTATATTTAATTATTTATAACGACTTCGCACGACTTGTATATAAAAGCGTAGGCTGTCATAAGTTCAGATGTGTGGAATTATTTAGGCTACGTCCGTTAATACACAAATAATTCTTCAAAAATTCCAAAGGCCCGTTAATAGGAAGAGAGGTGAAAATTGTTGGAACAGAACGCTAAAAATTCTTGAGACAATTTTCTCTTTATTACTTCACGCTCTGCTCAATTACAAAACTCAGGCCTACCCTTATATTTATACCCAAAACTACAACCCTAAGAACCGGAATAGGATTCTACTTTCATGTCTTAGTTGGACTCCTCATCCTAAACTTTCTTAATACAAACTTTCCAAACTAAACCTTTCCTATTACAAGATTACTACTAACATTTTCCCCCCTAATCTTGTAATATCTTTGATCACGCCGATCTTCTCACTCATCTTTAAGAACTTGTTCAGCTCGTTCCGTGTGTCTCGCCTGCGTACATGAAACAACGTCGTGCTCTTCCGAGTCGCCTACACTCGCACCCACCTTTGCGCCTTCCTGACGCCTGTTCTGCATCCACCTGGTGCCTCTGCGCCTTCCTGACGCTCAGATCGCACTCCACTGGTGCCTCGCGCCTTCCCCGCTTTGTCTTGCACCCACTGGTGCCTCTGCGCCTTCCGACGCCTTTGTCTGCAGATCGCGGAAAAGACACGACGCGGAACAAAATACGCTGAACGTTGAACTATTATTGTTTTTGAGAGCCTCGTGGTTTTTTTTTGGAGATGTCTTTCTGAATCTTGCTAAGGGTGTTGGCCTGGGACTCGAGGTCCCGCTGAAGCTCGCGGACGAACAAAACCCTCACGTAGAGCTTTTCTTCTTCCATCGCACTTACGTCGCCGTACGGTCCTCATAAAGCCCCCTGCTTCACGCGTCGGCACATCTGCTGCACGTCGCCTCCTATTGGCACCCGCAACCCCTGTACTCGAAACTCGTCCGGCATCTCCGGCGGCTTCGTCTGCTTTCCACAAGCACCGGCAGCCGTCCGTGGGATTGCACACCGGCATTCCGCGCCCGTCGCGCCGCCATGATCGCGCTCCTACCGACCGCCGTGCTACATGCACAGCTGTGCTGCCGTGTCGGTTGCACGTGCAGAACAGCCGCCGAAGGTTTCATGCCGAGTATAGTCCTCACGCCCGGCCCGACGCTGTCCACGCGCCTTTGACCTCTAGAACACCCCGTGCCCGACGCACGGTCATGCTGCCACGCCCGCTTCGATTCACGTGCTTCCAGGTGCCGCCGAGTCTTCTCCTCCCGGGGCAACGGGTTGATCCAAAACCTTAGGCTCTGATACCAGTTGCTGGAACAGAACGTTAAAAACTCTTGAGACAATTTTCTCTTTATTACTTCACGCTCTGCTCAATTACAAAACTCAGACCTACCCTTATATTTATACCCAAAACCACAACCCTAAGAAACGGAATAGGATTCTACTTTCATGTCCTAGTTAGACTCCTCATCCTAAACTTTCTTAATACAAACTTTCCAAACTAAACCTTTCCTATTACAAGATTACTACTAACAAAAATACTATAGTTTCATATTGCAAGTGGAGGTGGATGAAGACCACCTTATAAGGTGAGGTTCTCTCTACTATGCTAGAGTATGAGAAGTGGAAGGAGAGAATACACGCGCTCGCTCTCCTCACCACACTAGGCGGTGAGCATACGCGACATGCGCGTGAATGGCGCAGCAAAATCGAGTTCGACGGCTTGCGCAGGCGTAGTTCTCTTTTGCAATTTGCAGTGTGGGGCTAAGTAGTCAACACAGTTACATTAACGCGGTATTAACCGCGCGAACTAATCCGTAACTAACTCGAATCGTGGAGCGGATTTTACGCGGTATCCGTAACCGACTCGTATCATGCTCCATGATTCTATCTCTGTTATAAATACGCAGAACAGAGATCAGATCTCTCTTGAACTTTTTGCCGTCCCTTAGTACTGCGTTGCCTTCGTCTTCCCCATCCCTTCACCGGCGTGCACGACTGTTGGGAGAGTAGGTCTTCGAAACTTTCGTCATTGAGATCCTCCATCGGGGGAGGACGAATCACGTTTTTTGGGAAGCGTCTTCACGCGACTACTAGCGGTTTTTCTTCACCGACGATCAGCTTCGCCTACATCGCCTTCTGATCTTCATTGACATCTACTATCGGTTTGGCAATGTCTTCGCGTCATCTCGGTAATGCACACGAATCGCATCTATATTTTGTTTATCTAATAATATGGATGAGATAGACATTACAATTGGTATATTGCTTCTGTCTAGTTTATTTGTTTTCTCTGCTCTATCTTCAATTATTGTCATAGCTTATTTTCGGAATAAATTCATCATTAATATGTCTAATTATCCAACAATCCAAAAACGTGATAGGCTTTTCATGGTGAATATGATGAAAGCATCTGGATTTACTGAGGCAATGAGACCGGATAAATTTACCGGTGTTCATTTTAAAAGATGGCAGACATGAGCCACTATGTGGCTTACAACTATGAACATCTACTGGTTGCGGCTGGTAAATCTGAAGGAACCCTTACTGCTGAGTAGGAAAAGGAGTTCAAGTTTGCCACCACAATTTTTGTAGAATGCGTTCTTTCAGACCGCCTTTGTGACGTGTATATGCACATGTCGGATGCAAAGGAGCTGTGTGAGGCACTCGAAAATAAATTCGGTGCCTCATATGTTGGCAGTGAACTGTATGTTATAGAGCAATATCATGACTACAAAATGGTTGATGGCCGTTCTGTGGTTCAACAAGCTCACGAGATATAGTTCATTGTGAGGGAACTTGATCACCTCAAGGGCATATTACATGACAAGTTTATGGCTAGTGGCATCATTGCCAAATTGTCTCCCTCGTGGAGGAATTTTGCCACATCTCTAAAACACAAGAGGCAAGCAATCTCTGTTGAGAGTCTGATTGCGTCTCTTAATGTTGAGGAGAAAGCACAGACGAAGGATGTGCACTCAAAGGTGGTTGAGGGATAAACCAGCGCCAATTTTGTGCAGTGTTCTGGTTATGGAAAGTTCAAGTCAAAGGGAAAAACTGTTCAAACTACCAACTTTAAGAAGAAGAAATAACAGAATGGCAAGCCTTGCTTCGTGTGTGGTGAGATTGGACACTGGGCAAATAAATGTCCGAGCCGCAAACGAGGAAAGGATCAACAGGGATAGAACTCCAAATCTGTCAATGTGACTATTGGTAATGCCGAGAAGGAGACCCTGCTATATTAAGAAAGGATACTGGGGTTGCAAGCATCCCTGAATGGACAGACAGGACAATCAGAGACACTCACACAGGGAAGAGAAAGCACCAATCAGTGCTGAGAAGGGATACAGAAAAAAGGAGAGCATCATCTAAAGGAAAGGGAAAGCATCCTACAGATGAGCCGTATTACGTAGGGAGTAATGACTTCACTGAGAGTGGGGACCGTCGGAGTCCGCCATACCAAGAGTCCAATGATAGCAGCTTCAAGACGGACACCGATGACGGTGAGTCTGGTGGCGATGCCTCTGTACCTCCCATGCACCGATCAGAAGAGCAGCGTCCCGTCGAATTTACATGGTAGTCATAGTTCACTCATGCCACATCGGACAGATACTACGACACTCCCCAATTATAGAGGACAATTCCTGGAGGGAAGGGAAAGGATGCATTACAGGATAGCTCTAGCTCCTATAGCGTCACTGAGATGCAAGGGAGCTATGGCTCATATGATAGCTATGACTACGCTATCCCCGATGCTCATGCACAACCTCCTACCCAATGGGTCTAAGAGTGACACGACCCTGAGTTTTACGCCATGTTGTACTAATAATGACAAACGACATGTTGTACTAATAATGACAAACGACAAGTACATGAACAGGGGGAGAGGACACAATTGCAAGGCGGAGTTGTTAGCTACACGAGGATTGGTCTTAATGTCCACCGAGGAATATAATATGGCCAACCAAGTATACATGCAACAATACTACCTGTAGCCCCGAAGGTAATGTTTTATTTCATTGCAACTTGATTTTTTTTACTAATATAGCATCCATGCAGGTCCAACATAGCATTTGTGTGAGAAGGACGACGAAAATATACCTACTTTACAACTTCAAATGAAAGATATCGAAATGTGAATGATATTGATATGTGAATGCCTATTTTTTGCACTTATTGGATTGATATATGAATGATATTGAAATGAAAGGTTATTTGTTGACATAATATTGCTAAATGCCTACCTTACAACTTCAGATCGTCTAAAATATAGCAAAGTTCATACCAAAAATTTGTTTCATTTGTATATTTCATTTCATTGCAACTCAATTTTTTTACTAACATTTCGTTTTATGTAGGTCGAACATGGCATATGTGCGACAATAGAAGAACGGTAAAGCTATACCTACTTTACAATTTCAAATGAAAGGTATTAAAATGTAAATGGTGTTGATATGTGAATAGTATTGATATGTGAATTGTATTGATATGTCATTATGTGAATGCCTATTTTTGCACTTGTTGGATTGATATGTGAGTAGTATTGAAATGAAAGATTATTTGTTAACATATTATTGCTAAATACCTACTTCACAACTTGCAATTGTCTAAAATATAGTAAATGTCATGTCGATTTTTTTTTCATATTTAGGAAAGATTATGCCGAATTTTTTGTGTGTTTTTCCATACTTTTTTATATTTATTACATTTTCTCTATTTTTTGGCATTTAATGCCTTTTTTTTCTACAAATTTTACAACATTTTTTTTGCAATTCCCCCCTTTAAACATTTTTCCCTATTTTCCCACCTGTCTTCGGTTTTTGGCAAAAAAAACCCTTTTCGAGCTGTTTTCATCCATTTCGTTCGAAATTTGCTCGCCGGTTTGATCGGATTTCAAATTTATTTGACTTTCGAAATCGTTCAGTTTTGAGAAAATTTCGAGGGCATTTTTTTGTGATTTTCAATATTGCTAGGTTGTTGAAATTCGAATTCGAAATGGTATTGTTAACTCTAGACGTCTAGGCGTTTGCTGCGGTCAGAACGAGGCGAGCATTCGGTGTGAGTGCGAGTGTGGATTTCACACTGTAACGGACGAGGCTCTTTGCCCAGAATTGTGGTTTTGATAATGCTACGAAAAATGGGCCATTTTTGTTCGGTTCAGTTTAAATTTCACCCTTAACTTTAGTACTACCGTTTAAGCTCCGTTTAGAACACATCATTTAATAGAAATTATGCAGATTTTTCACAAAAATCAGTTCGAATGCTCTTATTTTTTTTATAACGAGGGACGTCAATAAAACGGTATTAGAGTTAAAGGTGGATATTAAACCTAGACAATATTTAACAGCTAAAAGTGATTTTATTTTTCTATTTTGGTATCGTGCCCAACTTTACAATTTCCAAATTACTGCCCTTTTGTATTTTCTTGACGTAGAGATCTAGTGGCAGGCTGGCAGCATCACGTTTCTATTGGTGAGCTTGACAAATAGCTCTTATTTTGACATTCTAGTTGCATACTACTGCAGTTTTCTTTTGAGAGGTATACTAGTGCGGTTAAGAGTGATGTTTTGAGTTATGTAAAATTGAACTTCATAAACTTTGGCTGATTATATCTTCATCAATGTTTAGATTGAACACATAAAAAAGATAAGTAGATTTGCCTCTAAAAACTTCCATAGTATGTAATTTTATTAGGTTCTAAATATAGGAAGAAGTCCATATAGCACCACCCTAAACTTTGGTTGAAAGTATGTCCAGCACCCCGAATTATAAGATAAGATATTTGACCTCCTACTTTGCAATCCGGTTCAAATAATACTCTAACCCGATTTTGCATAGTGGTATTACTCACGTGGCATAATGAGTGAGCGATTTTACCATGTAGGATGACACGCTAGAATAATTAGACCAATGATATGTGGGTCCACATGTGCTTCTCCCCTGTGAGCTCCTAATCATGCTTTCATGGCTGTGGCCCCTAAAGCTCTCTTCTTCTCTATTTCGATTTGAAAGAGAAACCCTTGTAAGCTTTATCTGTCATTCGCCTAAACTTGCTCAACGTGCTATCTTACATACCAAAACCTTACACTCATTACGCTACACGTGTAATACCATTATGCGAAACCGGATCATGGTGTTATTTGAATCGAATTGTAAAGTTTGGAGGTTAAATGTCTGATTTTATTATTCTGAGTGCTGGGTGAATTTTTTAACAAAGTTTGCAGTGTTAGGTAAAACGTCTGGTTTAATAGATAGATTCAACGGCAATCAAAGTCAACCAAGTATGAGAGAAGATTAACTGAATCGGCATGGCGTCTGATCCTTGGCTTGGACACGTACCAAAGCCACCAAACAGGGACAAATTTACAAAAGTAAAAGATGGTCAACATACGGTGAAGGAAACTGGAAGCAAACACCAAGTCTTAAGCATACTCAAGGTCTGGGCCTGGAAAAGCCCGACCTTGAAAGACAAGGCCCGAGCCTGGCCTAGCCCGACAAGGCCGAAGCCTTCGAAAATCTAAAATGCATTTTTTTTTCTTCCAAATTTTATTATTTTATTTTATTTCTGTTCGTGGCTTTCTACGGGTTTACAGCGAGGCCTGTAGGATGAAAACTTACTAACTGTTTGATTTGATGACAAATTTGTCTCATAAAATCTTATCAAAATTTGATATTACTAAAATTTGGTCACTAAACTGGCTACCAATCTTTTAACCAAAGATTGGTAAGAAAGTAAACTAAAGAATTAAGAGAGAAGAGAATTATGCCAAAATTTGATAGCAAATCAAATGCTTGCTAAATTTAGTTAACAATGTCAAAGTTTAGTAAGATAAGTATTGATAACCACTGATGGTAAACCAAATAGGCCTTTAGACCTGAGCCCAAAAACATCGGCTGGGCTAGGGCGCCATGAACAAGTCTGTCTTACAAACAAATCCCTCTCTCTCACAACTACATCAAAATTTAGCCAAAACAACAAGTGGCATATGACAAGTTTAGCTTCTCCAAAATTTAGCCAAAACAACAAAAATTTAGCTTCTCCAAATTAAGGCTGCTTCTGCCTGGCTTGCTCGTCCAAAGGAGGACCCACCGCAACCTCCAGCTCAAAATCAGACGCTGCCATCGGTGCCTCGATCTCAACGTCCAGATGTTTAAGGGTTTACGTTGCGAGCTTCTCCGCCTCGCGCAACACTTCTTGCAGTGACATTAAGGACCTGTTTGACTGGATATTTTCACCCGTTAAAAAGTTAAAAAAATTAAAATTTAATAAATAGGTGGTTTTTTACCTGATTTTTTCAAAAACCATAAGCGTTTATATAACTAAAAACCAAAAGTCACCAGAAAGTTGCTTTTTTGGTTTATTAAGGATTGGTCTTAGACTAATGTAATTAAAGTTAAAGTAAAATAACCTACATCTACTACGTATAAAAGCCGATTTCTTTTAAGTGATTTAAGCCTAAAAGTTGGCTTTAAGCAATAAGAAAAAAAAACGAAGCCTACACAAACAAGGTCTAAGGTTTTGTTTGGAAAGCTCAAAATCCCGCCCTATCCACGTGGGTGGATCGGAATTTTGGGCTTCCCAAACAAGCCTTAAGGCAAATCCGGCGTGGACCAAGGACTGATCAATGTGCGGTGTTAGCAAAGTGGAGAAGTCAATGGACGATGGTGAATCGAAAATGATGGAGCGGTAGGGCACCGAGGGGTTGAGATTTCAGATTTCAGCGGGGGCTGAGATTCCAAATCTCGATGGAATAAAAAATTAAAAATTTTCAAATTGCTACAGTGATTTCAAGGAAGTTTGGTGAGATTTCGCCGAAGTTTCGGTCTTTTGGACTGAAATTACCACAAATTCGATCAATTTTGATGGTTTTAGGACCGGATTTTTATGAAGAATTGTAATGCCTTTTATAAAAAATAGATGTGAAAAGTTTGCAAAAAAAATATATACACAAATTAAGATACTTCAAGAAATTGTTCTTTTATGACATGTGTTTCATAGGTGATGTGCAAGGAGGATGATGCTTTTGTAAAAAAATCGACGGGGTGGAGCCCTGGTAGCTGGTTGCACTACTACAGAATTATACATCAGAATCGGTTCTTTTTTGGCATTACAGTCGGTTCTAGTGGCGATACGATGTCTTTAGATAGTGATGAGGTGAAGCTATCAGAGTCGGTTTTGGCCCGATTGTGATAAAGCCTCATTAGAATTGGTTCTTTGACGGAAACGATTGTGATGACCACCTCATTAGAATCGGTTTTTTTCAAGAAAGCGATTGTGATGACCCCCACATTAGAATCGGTTTTTTCAAGAAAGCGATTGTGATGACCCCGTCGTTAGAATCGGTTTTTTCAAGAAAGCGATTGTGATGATGCCATCATTAGAATCGGTTCTTGTGTGGAACCGATTCTGATAATGGCATCATCACAATCGCTTTCTTGAAAAAACCGATTCTAATGACGGGGTCATCACAATCGCTTCCCGTAAAGAACCGATTCTACTGGTGTGGTCATCACAATCGCTTTCTTAAAGAACCGATTCTGATAATAAGTCATCAGAATCAGTTCCATATAAGAACCGATTCTAATGATGGGTATCACAATCGCTTTCTTCAAAAAACCGATTCTGATGAGACGTCATCACAATCGGTTATATACATTAGAACCGATTCCAATTATGTGGTTATCAGAATCGGTTCGACGTAAGAACCGATTCTGATGACCCATTGGGGTGTGCCATTTTTGCAAATTCTCCAAAAAAGCACAGATTAAATAGTATGCACAATATATATCATCACATTCGCAATACAGAACACAGAATGCATATATCACATTCACAGAACACAAACACTTTAATTACAACATATATATCATAGTCGTTCACAATATACAACACAAACATGCTTAACAATCAGTACACTTCCTCTGATACATATCACATTGACATATATTATTAATATTGGTTACATATGGATTAGTAGGATGCTTCAGGATCTCTAAACTACCATCCTCTGATATAACTTCTAACCAGTACCACTGGCATAAGTGATCTTTCCAAGATCCTTAGCAGCTTGTCTTGAATATAAATATGCTCCAGTACAAAGAGTATGATACACCAATTAGCGTAATTACAAACTGAAGCACTAAAAGAAACATATATTTTGGTTAGCATATTTTTTTAATACGGATACAATATAACCACATCAAGCATACTTAGTTGCAATCTGACAATGAAGTCATCAGCCCCTAGTTTGAAGACTGATGTTCAGCAAGAGAATTGTCATGCACAAAGAAATGAGTTACTCACATTATTATGTAATATTGGAGCTTCTCTACTTTATCATATATGGAGGCTTGCCAGGGTTTGAAGTACAAGAAAGTTGTTAAAGCATTAAAAGGCTAAAATGCATGTAGACTGATGTTTCACATGTGAAGTGTAATGCACAGGCAAAACATGAACCCAAAAAGACAAATATAACATTCTAACATTCAACTTTCTTTGTTTTGTTGAGTACGAAGGCTTTCCAGAGATTGAAGACTTCCCCTTCCCATCATAATATTTAACAAAACAATATGAGAAATTAGGGATCCAACTGGAATTATTAAAAATACAGTGCCAAACGTTGGTTTATGGACCTTTGTGCAACCTAATGTAAAACCTGTTAGAAAAAAAGAAGTGTAAGGAAGACAAAAGTGGAACCATTCCCAAATATTATCTCTAATTTCTCCCCTTGTTTTGGCTTCTAGTGGCAGGAGACCATTGTGCTGAAAAACAATTTCACTAGTATTAAAGTATAAACCAACAAAATGCCCATAACTTGCTTGTAGAGTATATAGTTGGAACCTACAAGTGGATCATAGTCTTCTATGCAAAAGAAATATTACTGAATTTGCAATCAAGAATGAGCATATGTCAGGCATAATAGGATGCCCAAAAATCATTCTGTTAAGAGGGTCATACTCGCATTTTCTCTTGCAACTTCCTTCATCTGTACCTAAGCAGCATAATTTTGTTGGAATGGGCACTTGTCTGCATTAAGCTTAAACAACAAATAATTGTCAGGTTGACCAAAACGAAATAGGAGTGATCTTATGGCAGCTCCAAATCAGCTATGTCCGCAAGTTACAAGCTTTATTGAAGCAAATTTTATGATAAACTAAGTTTGACTCAGATTGTTTAATCTCAGGATAATAGTGGTACAACCCAAAGTATATGGAAGTAGCTATAGAAAAATACTGCAAAGCACAATTAGTTCACAATCACCTCAACTAACCAACACCAAGCTACTACGAAACTCGAAACTTAGTTCACAATTAGCATCCATCCATCTGGTAGCATTGGACCTCACGTATCACAGCACGTAATTACCCATGGCTGAACCTTCCTATCACGAAGAAGACCAGGAGGCAAAGCAAATCTCCGTTAGCCAAAAGCCCCAACTTCCTGCCAATGCAAGCACCCATGGATCAGCAAACAGAATCAAACCAAACCAAACCAAACACAACACAATGGGAGAAACATGGGGCATACGCGTGGGAGACGAGCTTGACTCAACAAAGGCATCGCCGGCTTCTCAATCTGGATGACGCCCTTGAGGGGCACGCCTTCATCAGCGAAGCCGATGTGGATGGGGTCCTCAGTGGCGGCGGGGGAGCCGGAGTATGGCGATCGTGAAGCACTAAACGCAGAGATATCAGGACCGCGAAGCACTAAACACAGAGAAATTAGACCAAATCAAATGAAAAAATTCTATTACCGCATCAAGCCACTGGCCCAAACCCCACTCAAAATTTCTCGAGCAGATCCGACATTCCAAACCAGAGCCGCCCCAATCGTAGACCAAGCTGCAAATTCGATTTCAACCTCGAAGAATCGCATGAGCCCCAGCCGAACCCCGCACAAAATAAGTGAAGTGAGACCGCAGCAGCTTCGGGTGGATGAGGGTAAAGGGATCGAGCGAACCTTGCGGGCGCTTCTGCCGCTACGGTTGGGGGAGCCCTTCCTGCGGGAGGCCGTCGGCGAGGCCCAGCGGATCCCGCTAGCCGTGGGAGGAGGCGACCAGGTAGACATGGTGAGCTGCGTGGTCGGAGATGGCGAGCAGGCAGTTGAAGGGCTTCAGGCAGAGTTGGGAGCAAGAGCAAACCGAGAAGGGCTGCGAGCGGTGGAGGGCGAGCGCTAGGGCTTGGCACTTAGCGGTGTCAGCGCTATTTGTGTCTGTTTTCAAACTGAACCGATTGCATTGACAAGTCTATTTGTATCGGTTCTTTAAAAGAACCGACTGTGTTGCTACAGCTATCTTTGTCAGTTCTTAAAAAAAACCGACTGTGATAGCCATGCACATCAGAATCGGTTCCCAAATAAAAACCGATTGTGATATGGGTTATATCACAATCGGTTCTCATTTGGGAACCGATTCTGATGTGTATGGCTATCACAATCGGTTCCTATGTGGGAACCGATTGTGATGTGCTCGTGCACATCACTATCTCTTGAGTAATATTATTGGGCAGGTTTTTTGACATATATGGATTTAACCTTGAAGCTGTGAATCTCTCATCTTGTCTTTCGATGTTTTGGGAAATTTGTTATTCTGATGATATGACATGTAAAGAAAATGTACACTAACCTGATCTAGAGCACAAGTATATTAATTATAACCGCAAGATTAACGAAACTCAATCGGCATTATTACTAATGTAGCAATACAATACTAGATTACAGGCATCCTCTTTGGCGGTAACAACTAACAAGGTACAGTACTACTAGTAAAACTACTACTGTAACATGACAAAAGCATGCAAGAGTAGAAAAGTCAAAAAATTCTCAAATAAAGTAAAAAATGTAAGAGTAGAAAAGAACCTACCTTTGAGGATTTCAAATTTTCTCACAACTATTGCTACAACCGAAATATGTACTGTTTTTTTGGATGGCGACTGAGAAATCTCCTATAGAATAATAACAGAGGAGAGTTCAGCCTAAGTGGTATATATAAATAACCTAGTGAGGCACATCACAATCAGTTCTTACTTAAGAAGCGATAGAGATGTGAATGTTCATCACTGTCGGTTCTTACAACAAAAGCGATAGTGATGTGATCATGCACATCATGATTGGTTCTTATGTGAGAAGCGATAGTGATGTGCATGCTCATCACTACCGGTTCTCAAATAAAAAGCGATAGTGATGAGCACAAGCACATCACAATCGGTTCTTATGTGAATCACTATCGCTTTTTATTTGAGAACCGATAGTGATGAGCATGCACATCACTATCGCTTCTGACATAAGAACCGATTGTGATGTGCCCAGTTCTACATCACAATCGCTTCTAACTTGAGAACCGATAGTGATTATTATTAACACCCCTCCTAAGTCATCTATCACAATCGTTTTTCCTAAAAACTTAAGAACCGACCCAGATGAAGCGATAATGATGTACCATTATGTAGTAGTGTTGGTGCCAACGTATCTTTTGGTTTGTTCAAAAATTCAAGCACCATGTTGTTGATCACTTTAGCGTCTATGTTGTTTTATCACCATGTTGTTGATCAAATGGCATCAGAGCTATTAACAAGCCATATTAAGTCTGGTAGAAATACAAATCTTGATAATTAATTTATGGAGATTTGCCACTCTTGGACAGCTACGATAAGCCTCTCGAGAAGGCCTAGCAGAGGCAGTTCATCCTCCATCACGCGCATGTTGGATTTGATACTTCATCACACATATATCGGATTTGCACTACTACAAAACACCAGATCATTGTCGATTCCAAACTGGCATCACTGCCGGATATTGGAACCGGCAGTGATAGTCCGGTTCGTAAATCACTCGGTAAAATAAAAAAAAATTATTTGCACCTAGACCGACCACCCTGTATTTACTACGCACGGTCGCGCGTCACAAGTCATGCAATTTTCGTGCAAAATACGCGCGCGTGCGGTTCGTGGCACTCGAACTTGGGACCTCTCACCTCGCGTGATGCTTCCTTAACATCTCATCTAACATGCACTTCTCAACTACTATAAGATATATTTTCCTTTTATCTCTTCGTATCCGAAAGTTTCAACGATTATTTGGACATTTAAATGACTTTAAATAAAAAAGCTGTCAACTACAAAGTTGTAGATCTCATCGAGTGCTACAATTTTCATATAAATTTTGTCTCCATCCAACTCCGTATGAAAAAGTTATGATTTTTGAAAAATATTATCACTACGGGTTTGGATTCCGAACCGGCAATGATACTATTATCACTGCCGGTTTGTAAGCCGAACCGACAATGATACTTCCTCCATTATCTCTGCCGGTTCTTAAGAAGAACCGATAGTAATAGTATCACTGCCGGGTTTTTTAGAACCGGCAGTGATAAGTTACTATCACTGTCGATTCTTCTTCAGTCGAGCATTTATGCCGGTCTAGTTTATGAACCGGTAGTGATAGTGTTATTACTCCCGATTCTAACCGAACCAGCAGTGATAGGCTGGCAAGAAAGGGTTTTTTTTTGTAATAGTGTTGATAGATAGCCACAAGTATGAGTAGTCATGCTTGCTAAAGGAGTCATCGGGAGCGTAATCCTCCTATTGTCATTTCCCCCTTACTTTCTCCACGCAGATGACATCTAATAAAGTAATAAAAGAGCTGTCATTGACCATCGTCTCCACTAAGCGCTCCTTGTTGTTTGCTCCATGGGTGATGTGCAAGGAGGAGGATGTATCCTGAATTGTATTGTGCAAATATTTAGGATCTTTTATGTGTAAATACTTAGTATTTTGCATTCAAATAGATATAGAAAATGCAGATAAATGCCTGCATGATTTTTTTTCATATTTTCCCAATTTTTTCTAGCCTCAGGAGACTATTTCACATATGGTTTAAAATGGCCAAAATTTCGGCAATTTCGGCTGAGATTTTAGTTTTCCCGATCTTAAAATCTTCGAATTTCAAATTTGCCTTTTGAATTGCGTCCAGATTTCGGAATTATCTTGCCGAAATTTCGGATTTCGATCACTTCCAAGATATGGTCCGAAAACAAAATTTGAAACCTTAGCCACAGGTGGCATTAAAATTAGCTTCATTATTGTGGGTAACGTACGTAACTAGCATGATTAAGGTAGAATGAAATATAATCTGAAAAAATATCTCAAAAAGTACAATGAAATATGACCTATTGAAATATCTCGAAAGGTAAAATGAAATATGTAAGTGTGTGGTTAGATTTGCTGGAGCACGCTGCACAATGAACTCGATCGTACCCCGATGCTCCCGAAAAGGCGGGATTCAGTTAGGAAAAGAAAAGCTCATAAGAGAAGTAGGCAGCAAAACATGCGGAAAGCTCGAGCTAATTTACAATTTTGCCGCCGAAAGAAATGCACAAAAGGGAAGTCGCATACGTGATTCCTTGTCACTGACCTATCAATTGTACACGCTTCAAAACATACACGAAACAAAACGAGACCTCCAAGCAACACAACAATATTTATAATAAGACCATTATTACATGGAAGTGATCGATGTCACACTAACCAGAATAAATAAAGAACCCTTTCGAACAAGCTAAGGATTGGCACATGGAGATCAAATGATTCATAAACAGTAGAGAATGGAAATTACAAGCCCCTATTTCTATGTCTTATTGCTCCCTTTCACAGATAGCATGCATAGCATTCGCATGGCAATGAGTAGAGCAACTCGACCAATATGGCGTTGGTCTGTTTGGGTTGACCACCTCTTGCACGTATGTACGAAGCGTACAGTATTAATTATGACCCAGCATGAGCATGCGTGTGTGCATGCATGTCTAAACCTGCTCGCCGTGCTTCTCATGCGGCGCCTCGCCGGTGGCGGGGGGCATGCCGCTCTCCTCCGTTGGCGGTGATTCGATGGGGTACACCTCGGAGCTCTTGAGCTCGACGGCCGCTGGGGCGCCGAGCTTGGCAATGTTCACGACGTGCTCGGGCACCTTGAGGCCGTCCGACACCGCCGCCGCTGCCTTGGGCGTCGAGTTCATGTAGATGGCGTACAGCCCCATCTGGATGACTCCAAAGGTGAACCCAAGAATGTTGGGCAGCTGTTGTTATACATTATTCAAGAAGTGTGAAGTTAGTGATGATTCGTAATCTCGTTGAGTGTTGCATAGCAACTCCGTATATAATTTGTTCGATTACTTACGGCGACGTATTTGTCCTTGATGAGGAGGCCGTAGAGGAACCAGACGACGGCGCTGACGGTGAGGGAGAGGGAGAGCGAGAAGGGCATGAACTCCACGCTCTTGGTCCGCACCACCTGACGCTGCAAGCAACCATTGCAACATACAGAGTAAGAGAGAGAAGCCTAGCTATGTAGAGGCATGCCTACACATGCTCATTATATATGTTTATCGTGGTGCGCTCACGATGATGCTGAGTGGCGCGACGAAGACGCTGACGGAGAAGCCGACGCAGACCCAGCCGAGCATGACGACGCGCTTCTCGCCCTCCGACAGGAGCAGGGTGAGGAGGAGGATCAAGCCGAACACGCCGACGTTCAGGAGCAGCAGGATCGTCGCGGTGAACATCTGCATTCACATATCACACACCCATGGGTGCATGTCAGAGAGAACGTCCACACTCACATGTAGAAGCGTACTCCTCTAGAGAGCTAGCTAGCAAGCAAGGAGACCTTGGCCTTCTTGGGCGCGTAGGTGAGGTAGACGACGATGTAGATGGTCTCGATGACGCAGCCGGCGGAGTTGATGGTGATGAGGAGGCACTCGTCGGATTTGAGCAGCGCGTAGTAGATCCACAGCATCGCGCTGAACAGCGCCACCACGTACGGAACCGACTGGAAACCCTGCGTCGACTTGTTCTTGTAGATCCGGTAGAACGTAGGGCTGCATATGTGTCAGAGAGACGATTCATCAGAGACAGGCTACAGGCTTACACAGCTAGTCCAGGTGAGGAAACAGCAGATATCCAAGAGATGTAGTGTGTGTGAGATCACTTACAGCGGGGCCAGGTAGGTCACGAAGGAGATGATGTTGCCTGCAACAAACAGCATCGCAAGTAAAGTTCATGTCAGAGGAGAGCTAGCTTGCATGCGACAGTTAGCCAGCGATCCATGCACAACGACGTGACACAAGGAGATACGTCACAACAACGATCTAGCTTGTGTGTGAAGGTGATGTCACGCTACACAATAGGCAAGATACTGGAGCCCGGCCTTTTATTTGATCCCTTTGTTTTACTTCTTTTTTTCGCCTCCTAATTGGCCCTCCATGGTCACAATGCATGTCTATCTCCTCCAATGATGAATCAAATAAATGTTTCTTCGCTTTTGATTGACGCGAAAAAAGCGGGGATTTGCAATAATGAGGGGAACAAAAGTGGGGAGGATCACTATGGTGCAACAAGATAGAGAAATCTCTTATTTTGGCAAGCACTTGTAACTAGCTCACAATTGCATCCCAAAATGCAAACCCCACTATAACTAGTTACATATATAGCAAGCTAGGATGAATACTACATCAAGTAGGTAACAATTGGCATATTGACAGAAAAATTCCGGTGATTTTGGCAAAGGATATTTAAAAGTAAAGGAAAAAAAACAGGGCATGAAGAATAAGTGAAGGAACCAAAATTTACAAGAATCTCTTGAGCTATATAGACAATATACCTATGAGGCCAAAGGCGAAGGCCCAGGGATGATGAAGAGACAGGCCAGCCATTGCAAGATCTAATAGCTTGGGATATGAGAGTTGATGATCAATGGGATTAATTGTTCTAGCTAAGAGGTAACAATGAGCTCCAAGGTTTTCTCTCCTCTATATAACTAGCTGATCAAAACTTGATCCCCTCTCCTCAATGAGGAGGCAAGAGTTGATAACTACTACTTGAGTTGCTTGCTTGAAAGCTTGATGGGAGCTGAAGATACCCTGGAGGGTTATATATAGTGTCACCAAGCCAAAAAGGTACGTACACATGCCTTACGGTGTGTGACCCTGGACACCAATAGCACACCCACAACTATTAATTAATTCCTGATCAATCAGAGCCATGAAATTGAATAAATAAACTGTAGACAAGATAATCATCAGCGTGACAGAGAGTGGCTATCTACTTTTTTTTTTCACAATTCCTTCCTCAGTGCATGGATTAGTAAAATTAACTGTTGTGCACTCCAAGTTGTCCTAGGTAAGGATTTAGACATGCAAGATAGTAGCTAGCAGCTTAAGGTTAGCCGTACAGGGAATGAGAGGTAGCAGCCTGAACTGAAGGCACTGACTGAGCCGCAAAGGAGCGCATTTTCCTTTGCCAACGATCGGTTTGAGACCGGTCTTTAGTTCACTTGTAAATCAAATGTAATTTGCCTATTGGCAACAGTTAATTGGTCATATAGAACTTCATTTAATTTGCATGCACATTTGGTGAACTTTATTTTTCATTATTTCCAATTTTCCTCTTTGGAACTCGAGTCAGACACAGCAGGATGCATCTTTAGATAATTTTATAACCTTTTACAACCGTTGATTTAACACATAATTATGATAAACTCTTCGGAGGTTATCCAGGGCGCAGAACTGTAAACACGTAAGAACAGGGGTTATCAGGGGCGAGTGGTCCACACGGTTACTCGCATGGCCCCAAAGAAGCGTGTCAGGCGCAAGCCAGAACACCAGCTGTGCAGATCCGTTACTTGTACACGTCACTGCCCTTTGCTTGCTTCCATACTTTTGGAAGGCTTCAGGAACACATAAACTTAATTCGTTTGCTACTTCTACCAATTATCTTGGACTTTGCCTCTCCTGCATTTAGGGAGAAAAATGATATACACCTTTTTTTAGAGCTTTTTCCGGGTTTAATGCTTGGTATATCTACAGAACCCAATAATAATAATAATAATAATAATAATAATATTATGCTAGGACACTGGTGTTTGGCGCTTTGACTGTCTTTGACCATGGTTCCATGGATGCGATTTAAAGGGTATCATGATGATGATTGATTAAACATCATAGGCCATTGGTAGAAGCAAAGAACGGCTGGAGTTGTCCAGCTCGCCAGTTTAGTTTTCCTTTTGGGAAAAGCTCTCTGCTCTGTCTTGCTTACATTTGCCATTTGGTGTACTCCACTCTGACTTTAGCTCTTTTGTAACCGTGTTTCTCTTGCGATCTGCTTCGACGTCGGCTGTCATGTACTTACGCTGAAATAAACACAATTAGAAGTGCGATAATAATTATCTGGAAAATATTTTTAAAATTAATTTGTGGGTATATTTCTACGCCATAAATTTAGGAGTTCTATGGTGGGGAGAAAATTTAATGTACGCGTGGACACTACGTTTAAATTCATATAAAAGAAATACGGAAAACAATATACTCTCTCCCTCCAAGAAGATATTGAAAATAAGTAGATTACCGCTAATTATAACCACTAAGCACTATACACAATGCAGGTATGTAGAGAATATAAAGTAAATATATATTTATTAGGTTCACAGAGAGAACATCACACTAATGTTATATTAAAATATAAAATAAGTGTTACATTTATAAACAAAACCATTCAACAAATATGCTAGGTAAATTTGGACAGAAGAGTAGTACTACTTTGGCCCTAGCTACCCCTAAAATTGGAGATGCATAGAAAACGTTGCACCTAAATTCTCGAGCTTATCTGGTCGTTTCACTTGGGTCCTTGAACTTTAGTATGTACGTACACGCTCCATCCAGAACTTGTTTAACTGTATACTATTTTGTGCATCTATCAAACGATAAGGGCCCATATATCTACAAGACAGATTTGAAAAATATCTTAGTGACACAATTAGACAATATCAAGGGCCACACGTGCCACACATTTCCAATTCCAACCTGTGCCTAATCCCCTGGCATGCATGTAATCGTACAAGGAGCTCGATCCATACATAGGCGCCCTCTGTAGTCTACACGCCATGTATTGAGGTGCTTTCCAGGGCAAGTTTGTCGTACA
This sequence comes from Otatea glauca, assembly GCA_036346275.1. Classification (NCBI taxonomy): domain Eukaryota; kingdom Viridiplantae; phylum Streptophyta; class Magnoliopsida; order Poales; family Poaceae; genus Otatea; species Otatea glauca. The sequence goes on along the minus strand of CM070732.1, from coordinate 3,743,692 downwards.
CCCAATCTTCGATCCGACCTTCTAGACCACGATGCTACATTACTCGTACTTGGCAGGGTAACGAGTTGCAGTACAGTTTTTTTTTATAAAAAAAATAAGGGCAAGCGCTCTATCAATTTGTTAAAGAAGGAAGTGAGTACCTATGTCGGTCTTAGGACTCAAGCACAGGTGGATTGAGAGGTTAAACAGCCTCCCACCATTCAGCCACAGGTCGAATCTTGCAGTACAGTTCAACACAGGGAAATGCCAAATGGGGTATTTTTTCCTTTAAAAAACAATCTAATGTGGTATACAGTTTAGACCGAAATGAAGAAGAAAGTGCAGGATATTTGAGTATCTAACAAACGGATGCAGACTTTCCCATGCTCATAATGTCTGAACACTCGAATTCTGGCTTTTCTTTTGCCTAGTTGCTGGGCAGGGGAGAAGCTGCTGCTCGCTCGACCATCGGTTGTGCTTAGCTCGTTGCTTCGATGGCTCTGACGTCTCCAAAGAGCATCGAAAAGGGCAGTGTCGAACACAGGCAAGTTCTCTGCTGCTTCTGCAAGCAGAGTTGTGCTCGCACTGCATTATTTATCTGAACCCAAGGCCACGCGCGAATGTGCATGTATACATATAGCAGCGCAATTTCCTTTACCTTTAGAAGAAATGTGGAAAATAAATTGACAACTATGTGCGTGATTTGGCATCACCGATTACGTGCGCAATGGTATAATCCAATATTGTCGTCGTTATTGGACCCGAACACTGCTGGTGCCTGATGACAGTAGCAACTACATCATATCGTTAGATTGTCGTAATTACTACTCTATCTTGCATCTTAGACCCCATTTGGAATGTAATATTTGCAGATACCAGTAGTACCTCTGTTTTCTACGACTCTGTCTTGTATCTTAGACCTCATTTGGAATATAACATTTGCGAAACCAGAAACTGTTCTGTTTTCTACAGAAATTATACAAAGTTCCCACATCCGGCGAAAGTTTTGGGAGCCATGTACTAAATTCTTCTTGATGAAATAATGCTATTTTCTCTGGAATTTTTATGTTCCAAACAGGCCCTCATCAGTTTTTTCGAGAATGAGGGTAGGACTATAGTTCCCTTCGCCATCCTTTCTGTAGGTTATCACCACCTACAAGTCGTGCGTCATCAGAAAAGCGAAAAATATGTGAAAGTTTTAAAAAAATGGCTAGAGGACTGGCATTCATTATAAAAAAAGAACAACAGACGAGCTATATACGCATACACACACCTCCACACACACGCACATCCACGTCTGCACTCGTCTCTACGAGCAGGTTCGAGATTCGAACCCGAGTGGATTGGGTGATCTCCTACGTTCCACGCCACTGAGCCATGTTATATAGAGATATTCTCCAAATGCTTTCACCTCAAAAAAGAGATGCACATATATTATTAATAAACTAATTCCATAATTACTAACTTTTTAATCATTCGCTGATGCACAAAGTTGTCAAAAAAGTAATACATATAGACCTCTACGGCCCGAGATGATTGTACGGCTGGGATCTTGAAATGGTCAAACATGCCTCGCACACATGCATGATATTTTATAAGCCTTTTTTTTTTCTCCCCAGCTTGCAATGTGCATGTCCAGGTTCACTGGATACATTAGAAACCATTACCTCGAGCTAATTGGAAAAAAATAATGCTGCCTTGATAAAATCAGGAAAAGGCAGGGCTCTTTGATTCGCCATTGCTAGAAGTATTCCGAGTCAATACTACGTACAACGACGGCATGAAGAAGAAGATCCTGGTGACTAGGACATCGAGATGATGGCTGTGCGAATATTCGTGCGGCAGACTGATACTTGCTGCAACAGTACGTAGCTCTAGCAGCCGTCAGAAGAAAGCGCACAAGCTATGGATAAAAAAAAGCAGGACCCTAGCTTTTCTCCTCAGTTGATCGCCGCTCCTTTTTGGGTGCTGATTTACTGCTAAACAGTCTGCCTTTCGTGGCTTTTTCCTGTGTATACAGGGCTGGCCGTGGATCAAAATCTCGCCGGTCATCTCTGCCAAAATTTCGGTCTCCGGTCAGGCCGAGATACTAAATCTCGGCGGGATAAAAGGAATTAAAAAATTATCAAATTGCTACAGTAATTTCAAGAAAATCCTGGCAAGATTTTGGTAAATTTCGTCAGGATTTCGGTTTTTTGGAATGAATTTGGTACTAATTTGACCAGATTTCATGTTTTAAAGACCTGATTTTAGTATAAAATCATTTTATTTATCATTTAAGTTGATATTTTAAATTCGATCTAACGAGTCACTATCGAGCTATGTCTCATTAACCTTTTTCACTCGATATAAACAAATTCATTTTAATTTTGAACCCATTAACTACTGTAATTGAAGCAATTTTGATTCGAGCTCTTACGATCTTTTTTGCCATCCCTATGTGCAAATACATGTATGTGCGCCATTCTTTGGTTTTTATGTGCTTTGTCGTATATGTTTCACGAAAATAAATATGTACTATTTTATGACGACGATATTTGCTCCTTCGAGTGTTTAGGTTCAGAGAAATTAGCTCATTAGTAGTGATAAATGATGTGTATATGTTAAAAAATAACATCTAACGCAAGACTGACAGCGGAGTTTTGGACCACTTGTCTGTGTGTCACTCTTGTTACTCCATTGTTGCAACTTAAACTCTACGGTATTTCTGAGCAAGTTGCAACCGTTGGATTTGATTACATGTTTTTGTTGATGCTAGCTGATGGATAGGGATAAACGGTTTTATATGCTATTTGATAGGAACTAGGTTCAAACTAGATCCGGGGTCAATGAAAGCCCCTATTTCATTAACTACATCAATATATAGCAAAAATACACTTAAAACACAATGAAATGAATTAAATTAATCCTACTCACCTAGCAAAAAAATAAATAAAAAATAAAAAATCTAGTCACATAAATACCAATCTTACATCGGTCTTAATCAAGATGTACATCTATTTTCATTAGAGTTGTTTTATAATGATTCTAAGCACTTCAAAGAAAGGCATGCTATTGACATCCATGACGTCATTACGTTAGTCTTTTGGCCTTTATCATCCCTTTTCGAAGTCACTCTCAAAGGTTTAAACTTTAGAAAATTTACAAGATATTAGTGGCTGTCCTGCAAAGATTCAGTAAAGGACGCGCATCATGGCATTATAATGCCGTTAATTAAGTTTTGTTTTTAAAAAGGAGTGAAAGATGTTGGAGGAAACCAGTAAAATTGCAAAATTGGCCAAGCATATTCCAGGAAGGAGATGAAGCACAAGCGGTGGCCAACTAATGGCCTACGCAATCTGTCCATTAGATCCGGTCATGTGAACACTTTATCTAAACAAAGTCTATTAGTGGTTCAAACTTATTAACCACTACGAGGCATAGCTGTATATTTTAGTTCCATATTCTTACGAGAATAACTAGCAATCGGATGTCCGATCACTGTTCACTTTTCGGACGCGTTGGTGCAACATTTTTTTCAATATCTGCAACATTGTTTTTCAATGTCTGCAACATTTGTTTCCGCACGGATATTTCTACTGTTATCGAAGGAAAATATTGCACGCGTAGGAAGAAAATGTTGCAAGCGTAGAAAACAAATGTTGCAAGCGTCCGAAAAAAACAGACGTCCGAACCCAAGTCATTCCGTATTCTTATTCTATTAAGAGAGTAGACCCTCTTCCTCTATATATGGAGTCCGGTGACTGCTTATTGTACACATTTGCATATCTCGTATCCACCCATCAAGAGAGAGAGAGACTTGATTTCCTTGAAAGAATTCAATAGGACATTTGGGGACCTATTGAGCCTATGTGGAGACCTTTTAGGAACTTCATGGTACTAATAGATGCATCCACAAAGTGGACACATATCTGCCTATTATCCACTAGGAATCATATATTCACCGAGCTGATTTCACAAATTATAGCCCTAAGACCCAAATATTTGGATCAGAGGATCTAATCCATATGCATGCATAATGCTGGTGAGATTACCTCCAAATCATTTAATGCTTATTGTATGGACTTAGACATAAAAGTGGAACACTTTGTCATACATGTTCATACATAGAATGGACATGCAAAATCATTGATTAAGAGGATCAAGCTGATTGCTAGACCCTTGGTGTTGAAGTGTGAACTCCCCTCTACGTATTGGGGACATGTTGTATTACATGTTGCAACATTAATACAACTCCGGTCATCTACATACCATGTTACTATGTGGAAAAGAACCAAGCATTTTCCAGTTGCATAAGTCTGGCTGTGTTGTCTATGTATCGATCTCATCACCACAATTGTACATCAACGATCCCTCAACATAAATTGGTAATCTATGTGGGATTTGAATCCCTGTTTATAGTCAAATATATAGAGCCTACGACGGGGGATCTCTTCGAAGCAAAATATGCTGACTGTGTATTTAATGAAGAACTATTCTTAGCATCAGAAGGAGGAAAGGACCCCCAATTAGAATGAAACTATCATGGTATGACAATAGTCTTCATAACATATATCCACACACTAAAGAATCTGAACAGGAAGTTCAGGGAATAATTGATTTGAAGAATCTTGCAAACAAGTTGTCAGATTCATTCATGGATCACAAAGTAGTGACGAGACACATATATTAGTGATGAATGCACCTGTAAGAGTCAAACCACCCCGAGTTTTGGTTTCACTCGAAAACCTTCTTCCTTGTACAAGAGAGGGAGACCTCCTAGTTCAAAAGATCTCAAACTACGGAGATGTCCGGAAAAGAGATATATCGAAGAGGAGGAACATTCCATGAACTAAACATGAACAACAAATGTTCGATGGACATCGCGTCCCATATGAGACCTTAAAGGGATGTGCAGGAGCACAAAGGGAGGCACCTAACGCAGAGGAGAACACTAAGGCAACAAAGCACTCAAACTCTTCCATACCAGGGAATTGTGAAAAGCTAATTGATCTAAATAGGATGCCGACCAAATTGGATAAGGAATTTATTACAAAATATGTGGTCATTACACAAATATGCTTGAGACAAGTATGTGCTGAAAGAAGCTACTTGGGTTCTAGGGTAGCTTTGCATATCGATAATTCGAATCTGAAACTGAAGACTATTGCTAGATATAAAAGTAACCTCGGCAGGGATAAATAGAAGGACACAATTAAAGCATAATTAAACACACTAAATAAGAGGAAGGTCTTTGGACCTATGGTCAAGACACCTCCAAGCGTCATTCAATCTGGACACAAGTGGATGTTCATAAGAAAGTGAATGAACATAATGAAGTAGTGAGATATAGAGCGAGATTAGTAGCACAAGGATTTAAGAAGAGACTCGACATTGATTATGGTGAAACCTACTCTCCTGTAATGGATGGAATTAATTCCGTTACTTGATATCAATAGCAAGATGCATGAATCTAAATATGAAACTCATGGATGTTGTGACTGCATATTTGTACATGTCACTTCACTCTAAAATCTTCATATGACCACGAATGACAATTGCAACATGAATAGTATGAAATTTCAAAGGCCAATATATGGGTTAAAATAGTCAAGTCGTATGTGGTACAACCGACTGTGTGAGTTCCTTCTACACAAAGGATATACTAACAATGAGGTGTGTCCATGTGTATTCATCATGAAATCCATTGATGAATTATGTATTACATTTGTATATGTTGATGATTTGAACATCATCGGAACTATAAAAAGACATACTCGAAACAAGTTCATACTTACATATGGAATTCGAGACTAAAAGATTTGGGCAAAACTAAACATCGTCTCAATTTGTAGATCGAACATCTACTTGATGACATATTCTTGCATCAAACCACCTACACTAAGAAAATATTAGAGATATTTTATTTGGATAAATGTCATCCACCGGGTACTCCAATGATCTTCAGGTCACTTGAAGTGGAGAAAGATCCATATGGATCTAAGAGTGAGAACGAAGAAGTATTGATACCTGAAATCCCTTACTTGAGTGCGATTGAAGCACTCTTGTATCTTGAAAATTTTACCAAGCCCGATATTGCATTCATAGTGAATTGTTTAGCAAGATGAAGTTTCCAAACTACTAAGAGGCATTGGAATGTGATTAAAGGCATTATCAGGTTCCTACAAGGTACTAGTGATTTTGGAATCTTTTTATCCCAAGAACCAGGAAACTAAAATTGTTGGATATTTCTGGCTATATTTCTGATCCCCATAATGCCATATCACAAACTGGATATGTCTTTCTAAGCAAAAATACAACTATATCTTGAAAGTCTGTTAAATAGTCAATAGTTATTACGTCAACTAATCATTAAGAGATAATAGCACTATTCGAAACCACTCATCAGTGCATATGGTTTAGAAGATTGATTCATCGTACCCAAGAGTCATGTCGTGTAGAGGTAGATAAATCATCCATAGTCCTTTACAAGGATAATGCTGCTTGTATTCCACAAATGAAGAATATAATAGCTACATCAAGACTCAGATGACAAAGCTTACACTTTCTAAGCATTTTCTATTCCTATGAGCAGTAGGAGAAAAAGAACATAGAAATACAGCAATCCAAACAAGTGACAATCCTGCTAATTTATTCACTAAGGTCTTGCCAACTTCTACCTAAGCATTTTCTATTCCTAAGAATGTTTGGCTGCCTCCTCTGGAATTTATAGATTAAAAGTATAAGATATGTATTTCCTTTATTTCGAAGGGGTACGTGTAGATGGTTATCATGCTCGTCGTTAAGGTTCAGGGATCAATTTTAGCCACCCGATAGAAAACGAAAAATGGATCAATTCCACTGTACTTGTACACATCTTCAGTTTTAGTCTATCTCCCGGGTCGCATATATGCTCAACCTACAGGCCTTTCATTCTATTGGGAGCACGCATAATTAGGTTCTTTCGGAAGGGCTTGTATCCAACACACCGCCTTTCGTGTCAGTATCGTAGCAGTTTTATTTTCGGGGGAAAAAAATAGATCAGCACAAACCTTTTTCTTTATGTATTCGATACAAGCTTTTGGTCACTCAGAAATAATTGGAGTAAGCTTGTTTTCTTTTGTAGGAGACAAGAAAAAAGATGTTCATGATTTAAAGCGCTCTCCTATGTTGACAGAACATCAGTGCTGATTTGAGATCACCCTTGATGATCACTCTTCATATATATCATCCGTTGACAGTGCGGATGACCAAAGCGCAACATGTCAATAGAATTGTACTAAATAGAAGTGATCTTCTATATATTGCTTCCATAATTAAAAAAAGACTGAAGTTTATTTGACGAAATTCGTGAGTGCTTTCTCTTCTAGCTCTTCTGACAAGAAGATTCATATATACTCCTCTTTTCGTCCTTCAGTCTCTCTTTACTTGCTTACTATAACGAATTTTTTTAGTATTAAGAAAATATACTAAAGAATCGAAAAACAAACCAATTCGCATAACTGCATTTATTCAGTTTTTTAAGCATCACTTGTTCAAGCTCTGTTTGGCATTTATGTGGATTTTATGATAATATCGTTCGGTGGAACGACCGTTTGGTTGCTTTTTTTTTCTAAGCCACATTGCAAACTGGCCCTCATTCCATTGTGGTCCAGTACACTAGCTTAACCTAACCATTGATGTAAGGATATTTCCATAATTTTTGGAAGAAAGCATTTAATCTCACGGAGTGTTCTATTAATTTTCTACAAAATCCTTTGTAGAAAAATACAAAAATGTCCCATTCAAGCATGAAGGCGCTGTCAAAAGCTTGTCCAATTAATAGTTGATTTGCATCTTTTACCACATCGCAAGTTGTTATCAGTTTCTAGGATATTACAACATTCAAGATAATCGTCACTAACATACGGAGCAAGGGCATACGCAGGGGTTCTCCAGGACAGAGCACCGTCTACAACCGTCGCAGCTATGGGTACCCCATAGAGCACAGGCTATTAGTGACCTAACAAATGTAGTTTGCTCATGTCAGGTTTTCCTAGTCCCACTAGCCCTGGCTAAACTTTTGTACTGCGTTTGCCATTGACGTGGAGCCAATGCGCGCATGTATCATCGACAAATGAAAGTAGTTTACATTGTATAAGAACAATGTTGCTCACCTAGCTAGAAGCTTCTGGAACCTTCGCATGCTTGCATGCATGCCACCCTAGCTCTTATCTTCATCCTGATCATGCGTATCTCTGAAGGACAAAAGTCAGCACCATGGTGGTGAAATCACACGGCCCTTCTTGTCCCCTTAGCGCGCGATGCACCCGGCCGAAGATAAGCGTTATCACAATCGCCTAACCGAAGTGTGTTAACCCTGTACCACCCTATCTTTGTTCCTATCATTTGGGCCAATACATTAAAGCATTCATCAGTTAGCAACTTAGCCATCCTGGCTAAGATCATAATATCGGTGACGTACTAATGTTGCCTAAAGTGTGCACTCCATTAATACCAAAGAACATTTTGCCATAAAGAGTGTGCATGAGGGGGTCCTGACATTCTGTCAAGGAAGGGTATGTTTGGGGGAGCCGTATCTTTCTGAAAAACTGTCTTTTGGTCGGTTGTAGCTTTTTATAAAAGACCGTTTAACAAATAGTTAATTTCCTTCAGCAATTAGCTGCAAAAGCAAGTCTAGTCTAACTTTCAGTTTTTAGCTTTTGCTAGTTATATATGGCTTCTAGCTTATACGAAAAGCTACTTAAAACTTGAGCTATTAACAGGCCCTTATGCTGAGCTTTCCGACCCTCAATTATGTTGTGTGTGTGATAGCTAGGGCTACTTTGGCCGGGTTGTTTCTTGCATCATTTGGTTATCCATGCCCTTTTTGTGATGTCAAATTATTTTTGCATATCTTGGCACACTGATCTGCCTTATCTTCCTAGTTAGTGTCTTGTGATGCATGCTTGCATTTCAATCAGTACTCTAAGAATAAGTATCAAGTTCTATCTAGGAGAGCGAATGTCAGAATATGTCGTTTTATAGTGCCAGATTAACCTTTATAATGTTACCTCATGCATGCAAACTTGTAGACTAGCTTTTGCCAATTAACACACTCAAAAGCACTTTGTCGAATTAAATTATTTTGTTTCGTGTGAAGAACTCTTCATAATTTTTTCTATTGTTTAATTGATCAAGTGAATCCCACATTTTTTAATTTTGGTAATGCTCGTATGAAAAGAAGTGCCACAATTCTCCCTAAAAAAGGTGAATTATGCAAGTTTTTGTTTCTTCCGAAGAGCATGGAAGTATCGAGGTTCATGCAATACTAATTCACTCAAACTTTTAGGCCTAGCTCATTTCTGGTCAGGAGTCTAAAATTCCGACTCATCCATGGAAATCTTAGGTAGAAATAGATCTTGGATGTTGAGAAAATATGGGCAATATAGACTAGTACATAAATACTCACTCACGTTTAGGATGGATTAGCCTATGAATGGACTCGATGTGGGGTTGTAATTATTTATGGCTTAAAATTACACCAATCACATCTTGAACTTCAAACCTTAATTGCCTGTCTCTATATACACACATGCATACAAACATACATACGGTAGCACTAATCTGTGCGTAAGCACATGCAAATCATCTCACATGCGCAGATTAGTTTACGTGCAGATTAGTTCATCCCACATGCGCACGCGTGTTGACTAAGCCAACCACCTACGTAACCAACTAGTAAATATGTTTTCTAATTTGTACATGAATTTATTTTTTCTTTGATTTAGCCATAACTTTTTATTGATAGCTCCGATTCACGAACGATTTTCACTAGTAGGTAACTGACGGCGAGAGCAATATATTGATATAAGTCTCACCGCACGAATTAGATTTTACTATCTATAAACATAGATTTTATATACTATCATGCCAAAGGGTTCAACAGTTTGTGCGGTAGTAAAATCTTACGATACATTCAGTAAATTGGCAGTAAAATCTCATTCATGCGGCGTTTATTAGCGAGACTTATATCATTATGTTGCTCTCGTCATCGGTAAGCTACTGGTGAAAACCACTCGTGAATCGAAGTTATCAATAAAAAGTTATAGCTAAATCAAAGAAAAAATATTCTAGTTCAAATAAAGAAATAACACATTACCGGTTTACGCTGCATGACCGGCTAGTAAATGTGTTTTTTGTTTGTGCATGAATATATTTTTTCTTTGTTTTAACCATAACTTTTTATTAACAGCTACGATTCACGAATGGTTTTCACCAGTAGCTTACTGCTGAGGAGAGCGACATATCGATATAAGTCTCGCCATTAAACGCCGCATGAACCCTCTGGCATGATAGTAAAATATATGTATACCGATAGTAAAATCTATGTATATAGATAGTAAAATCTGTGTTTATTAGCGAGACTTATATCATTATGTTGCTCTCGTCGTCAGTAAGCAAGTGGTAAAAACCGTTTGTGAATCAGAGCTATCAATAAAGAATTATAGCTAAATCAAAGAAAAAAGATTCTAGTTCAAACAAAGAATTAACATATCTGCACGACCGACCAGTAAATGTGTTTCTTGTTTGTACGTGAATCTATTTTTTCTTTGATTTAGTCATAACTTTTTATTGACAACTCCGATTAACAAACGGTTTTCACCAGTAGCTTACTGCTGATGAGAGCAACATATTGATATAAGTCTTGCCAATAAATGCCGCATGAACCATCTGGCATGACAATAAAATATATGTATACCGATAGTAAAATCTATGTATACGGATAGTAAAATCTGCGTTCATTAGCGAGACTTATATTATTATGTTGCTCTTGCCGTCAGTAAGCAAGTGGTAAAAATCATTCATAAACTAGAGCTGTCAATAAAAAGTTATGACTAAATCAAACAAAAAAGATTCTAGTTCAAACAAGAAAGCACATTACTAGTTTACGACCGCATGACCTACTAGTAAATCTGTTTCTTGTTTGTATATCAATATGTTTTTTCTTTGATTTAGCTATAAATTTTTATTAATAGCTCTGAATCACGAACGGTTTTCACTAGTAGTTTACTGTTGACGAGAGCAATATATTGATATAAGTCTCGCCAATAAACGCCGTATGAATCAAATTTTGCTATCCGTATGCATAGATTTTTACTATCCGTAAACATAGATTTTACTATCATACCAGAGGGTTGAACAGTCTGTGCGGTAGTAAAATCTAATGAAATATTTGGTAAATTGGTAGTAAAATCTCATTCATGCGGCTTTTATTGGCTAGACTTATATCAATATGTTGCACTTGTCGTCAGTAAGCTACTGGTGAAAACTGTTCGTGAATAGGAGCTGTCAACAAAAAGTTATAGCTAAATCAAACAAAAAAAGCTTTCGGTACAAACAAGAAACACATTTACTAGTTGATTTGGCTACGTAACTGATGGGCTTAGTCAACTAGGGCAATTCTGTTGCGTTGATTAGTGGGATGCATGGCTCAGTCAGATTGGGTTAATTGGCCCAAGCGTACAATAGTCTATTCTATACTCAGGTACAAAATAGTATATATATATATACACACAATAGCGCTATTCTACTCCTAAGCGTAGAATACATATTTTGCGCTCTGGTCGGATGCAAAGCACACCATACTGATTACTAGCAATTTGGTAGTAATCATGAATATATTTTACTATAGAACAACAGATACAATTACTACCAAATCAGTTACTAGTTAATGCGTTGGTCAACCTAACAAGTTAATGCATATTTTAGTTTGTATATGAATCTGTTTCTTCTTTATTTTAGCCGTATCTTTTTATTGGTAGTTCGGATTTACAAATGGTTGTCATTAGTAAGTTACTGACGATGAGAGAAATAAAATGATATAAGTCTCGCTATTAAACAGTAATTTTGCTGACTGGTAAAATAAATTACTATTTTTATAACATGAAATTACTACATGTACAACTAGAAATTACTATCATACTGTATAATTGGAAAATCTTACACAGATATGTTATTTTGCAGTAAAAGTCCGTGAAAACTATATGTACAAGTTTTGAAAAATTCTTAAAAAATTACCATACGTAGGGGATGTGAGCTTCTACAGCCCTGTAAAACTTGAATACCAAACTCAGTCGCATTTGAAAGATATGAAAATGTCAAATTTACTATTCATTACTGATTAGCGCTTGTCATCATATCTTTCAAATCAAATTGATTTTGGTCTTCAAATTTTACAGGGATGTAGAATCTTAACTCCCCTACTTATAGTAATTTTATACAAATTTTTAAAAATTTGTACATGTAATTTTCATAAATCTTACACAATAATAGTGGTTTACACAAGATATGTTGACTTTTACTATCCAGAAAATAACATGTTACTTGCTATTACACAAGAAATTACTAAATCGAAATGAAGTGAACTATCAGAACAAGAATTTAGCTCTATTTGTTGGCCATGTAGTAAAATATTATATGGATAATCGTAAACGTTGCTGTAATAGATGATAAAATCAATTGTGAACCGTTCATAAAAATATTCATACACAGATCAGTTATTTGATAGTACAATACCTTTATCGTGTAAAGTTCATGAAAACCATATGTAAAGTTCTGAAAATTTCTCAAAAAATTACTATACGTAAGGGATGTGAACTTCTACAACAATGCAAGTGAGTTTGGTCTTCAAATTTTACAGGGATATAGAATCACACCTCCCCTACTTATGGTAATTTTTGAGATTTTTGAAAACTTTTACATATGAGTTTACATGATAGAAATGTTTTACACAATATATATTGCTTTCTACTATCCAGAAAATAATATATTACTATCTATTACACAGGTTGTTACTATGTCATGTGTAAACCATCTTTATCGGACAAAATAAATGAAAATCATAGGTAAAAGTTTTCAAATATTATCAAAAAATTATCATACATAGGGTAGGTGAGCTTATACAATTATGTAAAATTTAAAGACCAAACTCAATAACATTTAAAAGATATGAAATTGACAAAGCGCTAAACAGTGCAAAAAAAAAAATCACTATTGAGCCAAATTTATCTTTTTCATATCTTTCATCTGAAAATGATTTTGGTATTCAAATTTTATGAAGTTGTATAATATCACATCTCCTACTTATGGTAATGTTTTGAGAATTTTTGAAAACTTGTACATGTGATTTTCATGAACAAGAATTTGGTTATGTTTGTCAACCCTTTATTAAAATGATTTGAAAATTCTTAAAAAATTACCATACATAGGGGAGATGATATTATACAACCCTATAAAATTTTAAAGACCAAAGTCAATCTCATATGAAAGATATGAAAAAGACAAATTCAGCTCAATAGTGATTTTGTACTGTTTAGTGCTTTGTTAATTTCATATCTTTCAAATGCGATTGAGTTTGGTCTTTAAATTTTTCAGGGTTGTAGAAACTAATTTTCCCTATGTATGGTCATGTTTTGAGAATTTTTGAAAATTTGTACATGTGGTTTTTATATATTTTACATGATAAGGCTGGTTTATACAGGATATAGTAACATCTTGTTTAATAGTGAGTAATATATTATTTTCTAAATAGTAAAAGTCAACATATCTTATGTGAACTATAAAATCAGTAACATCTTGTGTAATAATGAGTAATATGTTATTTTCTGAATAGTAAAAGTCAACATATCCTGTGTGAATTATAAAATCTATGAAAATCAGATGTACGTATTTTCAAAAATTCTCAAAAAAATAATATACATAGGGGAGGTGATATTTTACAACCGTACGAAATTTGAAGATAAAAATCATCCTCATTTGAGAGTTATGGCTAAATAAAGAAATATTCATATACAAACTAGGCGTAGCATTTATTAGTCATTTACTAGTTGGGTTGCTACTGACTGTTCGGTTGCGTTATTTACAAGTTGAGTTGCCACTGACTGTTCGGTTGCGCGTGGCTCAGTCGGTCTGTGTTAAATGGCTGAAGAGTGGTATAGCCTATTCTACATGCAGCTATAGAATAGCATATATATATATGTGTGTGTATGTATATATGTATATGTATAGGAGAAATACTCGTTTTGGATGGTGGTACCCCAAGTAATTGTACCATACATACATACATACATACATACATACATACATACATACATACATACATACATACATACATACATACATAGGTTAGTGTTAGTGTTATGCCCTTGAGGCAATCATTTAGATGATTGTAACATGACTATGTTTATGAATAATAATATGATTATTAGTCCAATGAATGTATATCATTGTATTGATCAACAAGTATGTGACTTGATTATGAAGCTCTTTACTTAATGATGTAATTCGATAAATATCTCTGATCGGATATCATCGTATAGGACTACGATGAATAGATCAGCACATGTAGTGATCGATGATCATGCTTCATAGATCATGGGATATGGAGATATCATCTCTACATTGTGGACCATGTTGAAGAACATGGGTTAGATAGACCCGCTATGGGACACTGCGAGAATGTTTCATTCTTATGTGTCATCGTGTATCTCATACCTAGAAGATGTATGATCCTTAGACACGAGATTGTCATATTCCCTACATGTGTAATAGTTTTCCTTGGGGCTATCAAACACTACTTCCTAACCGGATAGTTATAAAGGTAGCTTTCATGTTTACTATGAAACGTGCGAGAGGGAAGTGAGCAATCAAGATGGAATTTGCCACTCCAATGAAACGGAGATATATGACAAGGCCACTCGTGTGATATGATTAAGAAAGTGCATGGCCATGCCGTGATTGAGGAGTCAATCACAACTTATTAATATATCACGGATACGAGAGATGGATTGAATCATCAAAGGATGACATGCTTCTCGCCTTGAGATCAATCTTCATATACTTGGCAAAGGGATTATTACATGAGTTCTTTTGATAGGTTACATTCGATTTGATCACAAGATGTTTGGGAGTTGGCATACTTTGCAAGAAGCCGCTACCAACTATTGGATTGAAAAGGAATTTTCCGAATCCATGTCCAAACGTATGTGAACCTCGCAGGTCACACACTTAATGGTGGGACGCATTAATTTGGATTGGATCCGTAATTAATGAACCTCGTGGGCTTAGCATCTTTGGTGGGCCCTGGTTTAGGTTTCATCTCGTGGCTATATAAGGAGGGGAGGAGGAGGCGCAGAGTGTGCTTTCCACGGTTTAGGTTTGATTCACTTGAAACCCTAGCCTCCTCCTCTCGCCCCTCGCCGAGCGACTAGGTGCTTGCACACGACGCACGGCGTTCCATCTCGGACGTGTGGACATCTGCGGTGACGCCGCTGCTGCAAGCTGCGGCGTGGGAGGACGATCCACGGCGAGGTGAGGACGATCCACTACATCGACGCAACGATTGCGGCGAGGACGAACCACTACATCGATGTGAGACCCCGTTTTTGCAAACAGGAACCTCCATGTGATTACCGTACTAGTCCCATGATCAGTGGCTAGCACTCACATGTTTACAACATTCATATCACAACCACAAGATAAATATTTGACAGCATATATTACAAGCGGTAATAATTATACAGAGTTAAATTCTTACAACAAATGAAAAATAGAGGAAATTAAAACTCCAAAGCCACGTGGTTTGCCCGCTAACCCTCGAGCAACCGATTTGGCAAACCTAGGGAAACTCGTCGTCAAAAGTTTCGCACCTGCGTGAAAGTAAAAGTCGCTTGACGCTTGCAGCTTCGTCCTCCGAGACAAGAGATGCAAGATTGAGTACTTTGGTACTCAGCAAGACTTATAGTGTTTGGCAGATGCATTTAAGTAATTATGCAGGCTAAACAAGGCAGGTTTAAGGTTATTTTGCAGTTGCATAAACATTTAAAAAGTATGACATAATAGATTGAAACATCGCATTTTCAAATGAGCAATTGGAATATAAAGTGATAACCAAATAACCAAGTCCTTCAACCCAGTCTACCCGACTGTAAAGATCCCCGGAGTCTGTCCTTTGACCCAAAAAGCTATGTGCAAAATGGTTTCCTTTTCAAACCCAGTTTTTCCAGAAAAGTACCAAAACATTCTAACATTGGAATGACTTCACCAAGTGTCCATAACCGTGGACACGGCTAATCGATTAGATTTACACTCTGCAGAGGTGTACAGCTTTACCCACAAGGAATGATCAACCTCTTTTGCGTGCCGGTTTACACTTCCTTTGGTGTGTCGGCAAGGAGATCATACAGAGCCGTTACATTATCTAGATGTGGCTTTGAACCAGCCCGGGACGTTTGACCCTCGCCATGGAAACAGAAACACTCACCCAAGACGTGGCTCCTTTCACATCACACCCAACACCACGTTTCTGTCCACGGCAAGGCGTACACCGTTGCATTGGTAAGTAAACCCCCTACAGACAGACCAAACCGGAATGCCTGTGCATAACTCCCGCCTTCCTTAGATGCAAAGCCACACCTAAATAACTTAATAGGCTAAGACCCGCCCATACAAGCCCTCGTGGTTGTACGAAATTCTTGGATCGATAGCGTCCCATTGCTCGGTCCTTAATCCGACACAGGCGATACTCCACCCTACGCTACGTGCAAATCCCTCTGCACCTCCGGCTATTGCCAATAATCGCCCGCATCAAAACCATAGTTTTATTTTTGGGTTTTTAATCCAAGTACTAGCAACATTTTCCCAAATGAGGATCATACATACGTTGAAAAGAATGACACACGATCAACAGCTTAAGCAGATATTTTATGCTAGCGGTTATACCCAAAATGACATTAAACATTGTCTAGCTATCCGACTAAGGCTTACAAGGTTCACATGTTCATACAAATTGAGGCAAACCATAATTTACAGGATTAACTACAGTTCTAACCCAAATTAGCAGTTTTTAGGGAGAACTATCCGGATGCACTGTACATAAGCAAAAACAACATAGAGTAGGTAAATTATTGGGTTCAACATGTTCAAGGAGGTGCTTGCCTTGCGACTCACTGCCTAACTCAGATCGGATCGGCGATGGCGTCGTCTTCCTCTTCGATGACGCGTCGGTCTCTACACGACGATCAAGCGGGAAAAATAGTAAAATATCCAAATTCTAAAAGGACGAAAAGAAGGCAGACAAGAAGTCAAATAAAGAAAAACTGCAGAAAACAGGTTGTCCTTTTGAGGATTAAGAATATGATTTTAGGATTCCGCAAGTAAATAATTGTACACCGGAATGTTAATACTTTTGTGAAATGATCGACATGGTTTCTTTTACTGATTAATAGCTTGGGATTTACGAATTCAAGAGGCTAAAATTGTGAATTCTAGTATTTATGACTTCAATTATAGATGCTAAAATTATTTGAATTAAAAGGATTAGACACTAATTAAGGGTTACGCTAAACACTTAACCTAAGTGATTTGCATAGAAAAGGTTTTAAATAATGTATAAGCGGTAGCTAGCTAATTAGATTTATTCTTGATTTTTGAGAAGGTTCGGTGATACAAATTTATTAACTACGAATTCCTTATCCAGCTAGGTTGTTAGGTTGTTCATGGCTTGAATCAAATAAACTAGATTTTAGCTATTTAACCTACAAAGCACATATATATATACATATATATGTGTGAGTGCATTGGCACAATAATGATTACATAGCTTAAAGTTAATTCAACCCAAAATTCCTATTTAATCAAACTCAACTATGCTACTGCCATCCTAGTATTTATAATTAACTTTGTTTCTTTTAAATTTCTTTTAGTACAATTATACATATTTGAATTGCTAGTGTATTGAAACAAAGCCTAAATAAAAGTAATTCATATAAGCATGAAAATTAAATATCCTTGTATATCTGGGTTCCTGGTAATATAAGGATTCTAGAAAATTAGTTTCATAAATTTCCAAGTTTATTTACGAAATTTTGTATAGAGCATATCTCTAGCCTTTTAACTCGAATTTGAATTTCAAAATTTTCCAGAGATGATCTTCAAAATATTTTTGCATATTCTGAATCTACGGAATTTTTCATGAATTTAGAAATTGGTTTCACTATTTTTGGCCGGATGGTTCAAAAGTTATGGGCATTTGAATCTATGCGTTTTTCCAAATTTATGAAATTGAAATACGCTTTGGAATCACGAAAACGCCTTCCTAGCGCGTGGCGAATTCAAATCGCCCGGCCCACTGACAAGTTGGTCCCGCCGTCGCGATCAGCGGTGTGACTTCATGGTACGACGGCCGTGGCCCACCGATGACCGTGATACCGACAAGTAGCGAGACCATCGAGCGATCGACCACCGGGCCCCGATTGTCGCGACACGTGACGCGTGCAGAATCCCACCGGTGATCGACAATGTATTTCACCGTCGGCGACCAAGCAGAGCGTTTCGGTCCAAGGCTCGCCGCCGACGAACTAAGTCCGACGCGGCGGAATGGGTAGAACCACCAGCACCAGCGTGCCAAGGCGGTCCTAGGGACGCTACCCATTCGTCGGGAAGTGGCCGGAAGGTAGGTCGCCACCGGAGAGGGCGGCGCGCTAACGGCGACAAGCCGCGCCGAGTTTTAGCGGTTCCTAGGGTTGATCGGTTCCATTGTGAGCTTGATGGTGGCGCAGCCCATTTTACCCGACGTGGGAGGTCGAGAAGGGTGTGGAGGCTTGACACGGTGGCGCCGCGGAGAAGAAGACGCGATGGTGGCGATTGATCGCCAGAAGAAAGTGAAATTGATGGGTAGTATGGACTCGTGATGCCCAAAGATGCCTCGGTTGCAAAGAATTGGATTGAGACTTACCGGTTTGGCTCAATTGCGATGCCTCTCCATTTTTGGTTTTTCTCGCAGAAACGGCGAGAAAGGGAGCTACGGTTTGATTGTTGGTTCTGGGAGTGAATGAGAAGAAGGGGAGGTCCAATGCGATGTACAAGAGCTATTTATAGCTGGCGAATGACGAATTCACAGGGTTTGAACGGAGGTGAAAAGAACGGCTTGGTTCTGGCGCTTTCGGTGAAATGGCGCAGCGTCTCTCGCCGGCAAGGTGATAACGCAAGGACGGCAGGGAATGGCGCACGAGTCTCGAGGATGGACGTGGCAGGGGTCAAGTAGAGGCGACGTGCACCGGTCAGGCGTTGAATCGGCGAGGCTGGCGAAGGATCGGGAGAGGGTCGAGTCGGTCTCGGGCGAGAGGGGAGGAAGAGAGGAGGCAGCGAGATCAGAGGCTGACGGGTGGGTCCCGGGGCCACCGGTCGGCGAGTGAGCGGTTTCCCGTTACTGCCAGCGCACGGTTACGGAAAAGGGAGCGGGCCCATGAGTCAGAGAGAGAAAACAATTCCAAGGACAATCACAGCCGAGACATGCTCCATGTGACCATTAAAACGGCCGTCAAATCACTTTGAAAATTTTCCAAACTTTTTGACTGGGTTTATCTGGTAGTCCTCAGCGTCCAGTTAAATTTTCAGAGTAAAATGCATTATGGTTAAATTATAAAAATTCTGACACTGTGGACGGGTACAGAAATTGAATTTCGGAAATCTATTTATTTAGAAGTGTAAAAATTATTAATTATTTCCCAAACTTTTTATGGAGGTTTATTAAGTCATATGTATGTCCCCATAAAAATTTCAAGTCAATAACTCAATTGAATATTTTATAAAAATTCTGACATGAAGATTTCTTGTTTTTAATAGTCTCTGTTTTTGAATTTTTAGGAGGCTTTGCCGACATGATAAATTGCTGAGATTTTTACCAGATGTAACTACTGCTCTAAGGGTTCTTTGGTAATATTTTGTGGCTCCTGACCAACTTCGATTATTTTTAATTAATTCAAACTTTACTGTTTCTAGTCAAAAGAGAGAATTAAGATATTTATTCTTGCTCCAAATCAGCACCAAAGATTTTTACTAAGCATTTTTACTGGCTTACCAGGTTGGTCATGGTCAAATGGTAATTTTTCTTATTTTTACTTTTACCTTTTTATCATTTTCCATTTAGTAATTCTATTTGTTGGACTTTTCATACAAAACATAAATTCAAGAAAATCCAATAAAACCAATAACATCAAGAAAATCCAGAAATAAATATACTTTAATCCAAAATATTCATTTCCATTTTATTGTCTACTGTTTTTCCTTTTCAGGCTGTTACAAATCTACCCCCCTTACAGAAATCTCGCCCCCGAGATTTGGCGGGTCTAAGGTAGAAAAGGTCTAAAAGAAATCAGGGAATTCTTCTTTAAGCTTATCCTCTTGTTCCCAGGTTGCTTCTTCTTTGGTGTGGTTACTCCATTGCACTTTTACCATTTTATGAACTTTATTTCGAGTGCGCCTCTCTGCTTCTTCGAGGATTTTAACTGGGTGCTCGCGATAAGTCAGATCAGGCTGGAGTTCAATCTCTTCCAATTGGGTAAGTTCAGCCGGGATACGCAGACACTTCTTAAGCTGCGATACATGGAAAACATTGTGTACACTGGATAATTGGGATGGCAGCTCCAACTTGTATGCTTTCTCTCCCATCTTTTCCAGTATACGATATGGACCAATATACCGAGGGGCTAACTTGCCTCGAACTTGGAATCGCCGGATCCCGCGAAGAGGTGAAACCTTTAAATAAACATAGTCATCGATCTCAAAACTCAAGTCACGTCGACGAGTGTCAGCGTAACTTTTCTGGCGGGATTGGGCTTCCCTCAATCGGCCAGATCAAGTCTACATGTTCTTGGGCCTCATTTATTAAGTGCGGGCCAAAGAACTGCTCTTTCCCCACCTCGCACCAAAAAGTGGAGTTCGACACTTTCTTCCATAAAGGGCTTCAAATGGCGACATTTGCGGACTAGCTTGAAAACTATTATTGTAAGAGAATTCGCAAATGCTAAGCACTTCTCCCAATTGGTGCTATACGTGAGCACACGGCCCTTAACATATCTTCAAGTATTTGATTTGTTCTTTCGGTTTGACCATCGGTGCAGGGATGGTAAGCGAGATCGAAAGTCAATTTAGTTCCCAAAAGACCATGCAATTTTTCCCAAAACGGATGTGAATTGCGATCCTCGGTCTGAAACAATTGTCTTCGGAACCCCGTGCAGACGCACGATATTGCTAATGTAAAGTTCTGCCAACCTGTCTCCAGAATATGTGGTTCTGACCGGAATAAAATGAGCCACTTTGGTTAGTCGATCCACGACAACCCAAATGGAGTCATTTCCTTTTTGAGTCCGAGGAAGGCCAGTAATGAAATCCATACCGACATCATCCCATTTCCATTTCGAATTTGTAGTGGTTGAGTAACTCACCGACGCTGATGTTCAGCTTTGACACGCCGGCATACATCGCATCTCGCGATATATTCGGCGGTATCCTTCTTCATACCAGGCCACCAATAATCTCTCTTAAGGTCTTGATACATTTTGGTGCTACCCGGGTGAATGGATAATGGTGACTCATGGGCTTCAGATAGAACCAACCTCTTGATATCGGCATTATTGGGCACATAAATACGAGTTCCCTTCATAATTATTCCATCTGAACTTTCTGTGAACGCTGAATTTATGCCCCCAATTGAATAATTCTGAATTTCCTTAATGGCTTCATCCTGGAGTTGAGCGTCTTTAATCTGGTTCTTAAGGGTTGGCTGAATTTGGAGGGCGGCCACATAACCATTTTCCACTAGACTTAAATTGAGCTTTTGGAAGGCATTGATTAGGTCGGACTGGCGAGGATCCAGCATGCAATACAGCTTCCGACTAAGAGCGTCGGCTACGACATTGGCCTTACCAGATGGTAATGAAGACCAAGGTTATAGTCTTTGATCACCCACCACCTTCTTTGCCTCGAGTTCAATTCGGTTGGGTAAAGAAGTACTTGAGACTTTTATGATCGTGATAGATCTCTGTTCTATTCCCAATAAGATAATGCCGCTTGATTTTTAAGGCATGAACCACGGCCGCCAATTCAAGGTCATGAGTAGGATAGTTACGCTCATGAGGACGGTTGTCGAGAGGCATAAGCGACAACTCGGCCTTCTTGCATTAATACACATCCCAACCCTTGGAGTGATGCATCACAATATACTTCAAAATCTTTATGAATATCTGGTAGTATGAGGACTGGGGCAGAAGTTAGCTTTTCTTTTAACTTCTGAAAACTCTGTTCACAATCAGAAGTCCATTCGAACTTCTTTTCTTTCTTTAAGAGTTGCGTGAGTGGCTTGGCTACTTTAGAGAAATTTTCAATGAACCGGCGGTAATAACCGGCAAAGCCCAGAAAACTTCGAACTTTTGGGACTGATTGCGGCCTTTCCCAAGCCAACACTGCTTGCACTTTACTTGAGTCGACAGCAACTCCGCCTCCTGATAAAACATGCCCGAGAAATGCTACTTCTTTCAACCAAAACTCACATTTCTCGAACTTGGCATATAATTTATTTTCTGAGTTTGCCGAGGACCAAGTGCAAATGTTGTTTATGCTCTACTTGATCTTGGAATATATCAGATATCATCAATGAATACCACCACAAATTTATCCAGATACTCCATGAAGATCTTATTCATTAAGCTCATGAAGCTCGCCGGAGCATTTGTGAGCCCAAAGGACATCACGGTGTATTCGTATAATCCATAACGGGTAGTGAAGGCAGTCTTGGGAATGTCCGATGGTCTGACCTTCAGCTGGAAATACCCCAACTTCAAGTCTATCTTGGAAAAAATTTGCGCCCCATTTAGTTGATCAAATAGATCATCAATCCGGTAACGGATATTTATTCTTGATGGTTACTTCATTTAAGGCACGGTAGTCTACACATGCGCAGACTATTGTCCTTTTTCTTGACGAAGAGAACCGGACTTCCCCAGGGTGATGTACTGGGGCGAATAAATCCCTTGTCCAGTTGCTCCTTGAGCTGCTTTTTCAGTTCCACTAATTCATTGGTGGGCATCCTATATGGACGCTTTGATATTGGTGCCGTTCGGCACCAAGTCAATGATGAACTCCATTTTCGATCCGGGGCACTCGGCAATTCAAGCAGAAATACTTACGAAATTCATTAATTATTGGCACATTTTCCAATTCAACTGTGGATGCTAAACACGGACGGGCCGAGATGCTAACTCATTGACACTTGAGGTAAATTCCACGATATTCCATCATGATTCACCAATGATATAGATCGATTAGCACAGTTTATGCATCCCTTATGTTTGGCCAACTAATCCATGCCTAAGATCACATCTAGCCCGGATGTTTCTATCAAGATGAGATCAAGATAAAATGTAACCCCATTGATTTCTATTCTAACTCCGCAGCGTAAACTAGCGGTTTTAATAGTGGCTCGGTGATCGCACACTCATGCGAGTGGGCAGCAGGAAACTTCCAACTTGTTTTGTTGAAAACTTCTGGAGATAAAAGAATGAGAAGCTCGAATCAAACAACACCAATGTAGGCACAGATTTCACAAGGAACATACCGAGCACAACGTCGAGGCCTCCTGCGCGCTTTCGATCGTCATATGGTGAAGGCGCCCAATATTCCCGCCTTGCGCAGTGGTGGCGTCGATCCTTGAGTCCGCCTTGAGCTTGGGGACGAGGTTGCCGGTTTTCTTCTTGGGACAGAAGGCGGCGTAATGTCCACGCCATTGCAATGAAAGCACGTGACATTAGGCGCCTTCTTCCGGGCAACAATGGCAGTCCTAGGTCGTTGATCGGGCGAACAGCTGCTGCGGCCGCCATTGTACAAAGCGAGTAGCTCGCCACAGGATCTCTCGAGCACGAGAAGCGGTCGTTGGGCTCTTGGTGCCGGTGATGGCGGTGGTGGTCGACGGAAACTAGTCGATCGCCACCCTTGTGGCCTAGATGATCCAGCTCGGATGAGCTACGTGCAAGCCACTTGCGCTATGCGGCTCTCCATCCTGCCGCGATCGCCATGCTCCACTCTTACGGCCTTGTCCACCAAAGCTTGAAGTCGTCAATGTCTTGGGCAATTAAAGCCCACTTGATCTCTTCATTTAGATTTTCCCTAAACCTCTCAATCCTTCTTGCCTCATCGGCTACTTCATAAGTGGCATATCGCGAAATTGATTGAAGCGTGGATACTCCATCACATCATTGATCCTTGCTTAAGGTCAAGAAACTCCTCTTTTCACTTCAATCACATTGTTTGGAATGTGTGTGCGACGGAATGCGACTCTAAACTCAGCCATAGGACCACCCGTCCTTCCGTAGCACCGCTGGTAGTTCTCCCACCAAACGGTGTAGTTCCTTGCAAGCGATAAGAGGCATATAGGACCTTCTCCTCTCATCACACCGAGCAATATCTAACTTGTTTTCCACACCCGCAACAGTCATCCGCATCAAGAGGTTGGCGAAGGGAGAAAAGCGGTGGTGCGATCCTTAAGAACTCATTCAACTTGGACACTTGAGGCCCACCATTTCTCCACGGGCAACACCACGAGCTGCAGTGTTCGGCTATCTGCCGCGAGATCGTGGTATTCGCCGCCTCCCTTGTTCAATTAGGGCTAGCACTTGAGTCATGGTAGGTGGTGGAGGCGGTGCTCAGAACTTCATCCCAGCAGGAGATGGAATAGGGGCATCTTGGCGGGCTGCTCGAGATGTCGAGGCTCTTGTTGCAGGATGTTGAGGATTAGGTTGTGCAGCGTTGAGACACTCGCCTGGGATCGCAAGTATCTGCGGTGCATCGATTTCTGTGATCCGATTGAGTGACTGGTTGGCCTCATCTCAAATCGCACCATTTTAGTACGCGACAAAAACTTAGAGTAAAATTTCAAATGTACCAAAGACGTATTTGCTCTAAAGTTCTTAGTTTCCCATCGCCTCATTTGACATTTTATTTATTGCTCCATCATCATTTTTTTATTATTATTATTATTATTATTATTTTTATTTTTAGGATTTTCTCATGAAAATTTTCACCCCATAGTTACAATTTAGAGGAAAATCCATTATTATTATTCATGTAATGAGATACAATTTAGAAAAACTTACAATACCAAAAGCATTTCATGCAACTATTAGGGATACATACACATACCAACTACTTTACAATATACTATTATAGCATAAGTTTCTAGGAAGAACCTATCCGCTACCATTCCCGGAGGCGGTGATGGCGATCCGACGTCACAACTACTCCCAGAATCGGAGGGCTCGGAAGCGGCTCGGATTCCCGCCAGTAAAGCGACGAGATACTCCGTCTATTTCGATTCTGCGTCTCCTAGGTCCCGATTCGATATCTTGGCCAACTATACGCGCTTCATATGAGCGCACGATGCTCCCATCTCCACTTGATGCACTTGACAAATCTTTCTTGCCACCACGACTTGTCTCTTGGATGGCTTGGACTCTATTTGAACTAAAATGCTTAACTTGATGGCGCACGCGACGCTCTCTCTTTATAGTAATAGCGTGCATACACTTTGAATCCATTAACTATCTCGCCTAATTGTGAGCATAGGGCAATGCTTTTCTTGCCCATAATTTTCTCGCTAAGTCCTAGCTATAGCTGCCCAACTCGAGGGGTTGGTCATCTGAAATTTTAAAGCAAGACAGATTAGCATTAATAGAGTGCCAGTAGTAACAAGGAAACAAGAATTACGCTACTTTTGCATGGGTTACTTTTATCTCACCATTCTTATATTCTTCGCCCTTACAATTCTTATGAACTAAGTTGTCCCTATATTATTCTTTATTACATGGTTCTCAATCTTAATTTAACTAATTCCACATTTACTCACAACAAAAGTACCACTTTATTTATTTCACACGTCCCATATTTACAACGGCTGTCACATCCATGCACTCCTACCTATTCTATCCCATCTAAAGTCCTAGCGGTGTAGGCTCTACGCCTATACACTCGAGGGGCTTCAGGCTGAAATTCACAAATGCTACGGGGATTTATGCCCTTATCATTAATAAGGCGCGGGCAACTACCTATGCAGGACATTCTGGCTCCTCTGGGCACACCAGGTGTGGGTACATAGGAGTCAAAGGAGAGCGCGCAGCGGATGGGATTTGGGAAGTCCCTCACTTAGCACCGTGCGTGGTATTGTACCTCTTGCTACGCACGGGCCAAGCGGGCTTCGGGAATGCCATCCGTCGTCGAGTCTCTAATAGCCTCTGCGCTAATCGCACATAGTGCTGTCTAGCTTATTTACAAAATTCAACATAACCCTAAGACCATTATTTCTAACTCTAGTGTGGTCCCTATATACATTATCTCCAACTGGGGTCTTCCAGAAGATAGCGATATGCGGGATCCAGTGCGGAATCACATGACGGAGGTGGATCATGGCACGATAAGCACTTCATTCATCAAGCATCGATGGATGATCCATACCCTTCAAAAGTCCTTTCACCCTCATTAAACGCCGGTCTTGGAGGTATAAAGACTCTAGTAGCATATTCCTTAGTCTCCGAGCTCGGGTATGCTTGGAACACCACATATCTCGGAACACTCTCGTAATGACAATCCTTTAACAGATGATGTAGTACCCCATCATCCCACCTAGCTCTCGAGTGACCGACTCATGGCAGGTACATAACGTGCCATCTACAAAATAATGAAAAGAAGAGATTAATAATAATTATTTATGAATAGCTAAGAGACCACAAATAAGAAAATTAGCATATATGCTAAAGTTCATTATTAGTAGCAGTAGAGTTTGGTTTATTCCTCAAATTAAGTTTTCATTCTAATATCTAACGCCCTTCACCCAAGGCTTCCTACGATCGGTGTGGCTCGATACTAACATTGTGAGACCCGTTTTGCAAACAGGAAACCTCCATGTGATTACCGTACTAGTCCCATGATCAGTGGCTAGCACTCACATGTTTACAACATTCATATCACAACCACAAGATAAATATTTGACAGGCATATATTACAAGCAGTAATAATTATACAGAGTTAAATTCTTACAACAGCGGAAAAATAGAGGAAATTAAAACTCCAAAAGCCACGTGGTTTGCCCGCTAACCCTCAGGCAACTGACTTGGCAAACCTAGGGAAACTCGTCGTCAAAAGTTTCGCACCCTGCGTGAAAGTAAAAGTCGTCGGACGCTTCGCAGGCTTCGTCCTCTGAGACAGCAGATGCAAGATTGAGTACTTTGGTACTCAGCAAGACTTATAGTGTTTGGCAGATGCATTTAAGTAATTATGCAGGCTAAACAAGGCAGGTTTAAGGTTATTTTGCAGTTGCATAAACATTTAAAAAGTATGACATAATAGATTGAAACATCGCATTTTCAAATGAGCAATTGGAATATAAAGTGATAACCAAATAACCAAGTCCTTCAACCCAGTCTACCCGACTGTAAAGATCCCCGGAGTCTGTCCTTTGACCCAAAAAGCTATGTGCAAAATGGTTTCCTTTTCAAACCCAGTTTTTCCAGAAAAGTACCAAAACATTCTAACATTGGAATGACTTCACCAAGTGTCCATAACCGTGGACACGGCTAATCGATTAGATTTACACTCTGCAGAGGTGTACAGCTTTACCCACAAGGAATGATCAACCTCTTTTGCCAGGCCAGTTTACACACTTCCTTTGGTGTGTCGGCAAGGAGATCATACAGAGCCGTTACATTATCTAGATGTGGCTTTGAACCAGCCCGGGACGTTTGACCCTCGCCATGGAAACAGAAACACTCACCCAAGACGTGGCTCCTTTCACATCACACCCAACACCACGTTTCTGTCCACGGCAAGGCGTACACCGTTGCATTGGTAAGTAAACCCCCTACAGACAGACCAAACCGGAATGCCTGTGCATAACTCCCGCCTTCCTTAGATGCAAAGCCACACCTAAATAACTTAATAGGCTAAGACCCGCCCATACAAGCCCTCGTGGTTGTACGAAATTCTTGGATCGATAGCGTCCCATTGCTCGGTCCTTAATCCGACACAGGCGATACTCCACCCTACGCTACGTGCAAATCCTCTGCACCTCGGCTATTGCCAATAATCGCCCGCATCAAAACCATAGTTTTATTTTTGGGTTTTAATCCAAGTACTAGCAACATTTTCCCAAATGAGGATCATACATACGCTGAAAAGAATGACACACGATCAACAACTTAGCGGATATTTTATGCTAGCGGTTATACCCAAAATGACATTAAACATTGTCTAGCTATCCGACTAAGGCTTACAAGGTTCACATGTTCATACAAATTGAGGCAAACCATAATTTACAGGATTAACTACAGTTCTAACCCAAATTAGCGCTTTTAGGAGAACTATCCGGATGCATCGTACATAAGCAAAAACAACATAGAGTAGGTAAATTATTGGGTTCAACATGTTCAAGGAGGTGCTTGCCTTGCACTCACTTTGTCTAACTCAGATCTGGATCGGCGATGGCGTCGTCTTCCTCTTCGATGACGTCGGTCTCTACACGACGATCAAGCGGGAAAAATAGTAAAATATCCAAATTCGGAAAAGGACGAAAAGAAGATGACGAGAAGTCAAATAAAGAAAAACTGCAGAAAACAGGGTTGTCCTTTTGAGGATTAAGAATATGATTTTAGGATTCCAAGTAAATAATTGTACACTGGAATGTTAATACTTTTGTGAAATGATCGACATGGTTTCTTTTACTGATTAATAGCTTGGGATTTACGAATTCAAGAGGCTAAAATTGTGAATTCTAGTATTTATGACTTGAATTATAGATGCTAAAATTATTTGAATTAAAAGGATTAGACACTAATTAAGGGTTACGCTAAACACTTAACCCTAAGTGATTTGCATAGAAAAGGTTTTAAATAATGTATAACTGGTAGCTAGCTAATTAGATTTATTCTTGATTTTTGAGAAGGTTCTGTGATACAAATTTATTAACTACGAATTCCTTATCCAAACTAGGTTGTTAGGCTGTTCATGGCTTGAATCAAATAAACTAGATTTTAGCTATTTAACCTACAAAGCACATATATATATACATATATATGTGTGAGTGCATTTGGCACAATAATGATTACATAGCTTAAAGTTAATTCAACCCAAAATTCCTATTTAATCAAACTCAACTATGCTACTGCCATCCTAGTATTTATAATTAACTTTGTTTCTTTTAAATTTCTTTTTAGTACAATTATACATATTTGAATTGCTAGTGTATTGAAACAAAGCCTAAATAAAAGTAATTCATATAAGCATGAAAATTAAATATCCTTGTATATCTGGGTTCCTGGTAATATAAGGATTCTAGAAAAATTAGTTTCATAAATTTCCAAGTTTATTTACGTAAATTTTGTATAGAGCATATCTCTAGCCTTTTAACTCGAATTTGAATTTCAAAATTTTCCAGAGATGATCTTCAAAATATTTTTGCATATTCTGAATCTACGGAATTTTTCATGAATTTAGAAATTGGTTTCACTATTTTTGGCCGGATGGTTCAAAAGTTATGGGCATTTGAATCTATGCGGTTTTTCCAAATTTATGAAATTGAAATACGCTTTGAATCACGAAACGCCTTCCTAGCGCGTGGCGAATTCAAATCGGCCCGGCCCACTGACAAGTTGGTCCCGCCCGTCAGCGACCGCGCGGTGTGACTCGCGGCTGACGGCCGTGGCCCACCCGATGATCGTGATACCGACAGCGCGAGACCATCGAGCGATCGACCACCGGGCCCCGCTTGTCGCGACACGTGACGCGTCGAAATCCCACCGGTGATCGACAGCGGTACCCCAACCGTCAGCGACCCGAAGCAGAGCGTTTCGGTCCAAGGCTCGCCGCCGACGAACTAAGTCCGACGCGGCGGAATGGGTAGAACCACCAGCACCAGCGTGCCAAGGCGGTCCTAGGACGCTACCCATTCGTCGAAGTGGCGGAAGGTAGGTCGCCACCGGAGAGGGCGGCGGCGCTAACGGCGACAAGCCGCGCCGAGTTTTGGCGGTTCCTAGGTTGATCGGTTCCATTGTGAGCTTGATTGGTGGCGCGGCCCATTTTACCCGACGTGGGAGGTCGAGAAGGGTGTGGAGGCTTGACACGGTGGCGGCCGCGAGAAGAAGACGCGCGCGATGGTGGCGATTGATCGCCAGAAGAAAGCTGAAATTGATGGGTAGTATGGACTCGCGATGCCCAAAGATGCCTCGGTTGCAAAGAATTGGATTGAGACTTACGGTTTGGCTCAATTGCGATGCCTCTCCATTTTTGGTTTTTCCGCGTAAACGGCGAGAAAGGGAGCTACGGTTTGATTGTTGGTTCTGGGAGTGAATGAGAAGAAGGGGAGGTCCAATGCGATGTACAAGAGCTATTTATAGCTGGCGAATGACGAATTCACAGGGTTTGAACGGAGGTGAAAAGAACGGCTTGGTTCGGCGCTTTCGGTGAAATGGCGCAGCCTCTCGCCGGCAAGGTGATAACGCAAGGACGGCAGGGAATGGCGCACGAGTCTCGAGGATGGACGTGGCAGGGGTCAAGTAGAGGCGACGTGCACCGGTCAGGCGTTGAATCGGCGAGGCTGGCGAAGGATCGGGAGAGGGTCGAGTCGGTCTCGGGCGAGAGGGGAGGAAGAGAGGAGGCAGCGAGATCAGAGGCTGACGGTGGGTCCTGGGCCACCGGTCGGCGAGTGAGCGGTTTCCCGTTACTGCCAGCGCACGGTTACGGAAAAGGGAGCGGGCCCATGAGTCAGAGAGAGAAAACAATTCCAAGGACAATCACAGCCGAGACATGCTCCATGTGACCATTAAAACGGCCGTCAAATCACTTTGAAAATTTTCCAAACTTTTGACTGGGTTTATCTGGTAGTCCTCAGCGTCCAGTTAAATTTTCAGAGTAAAATGCATTATGGTTAAATTATAAAAATTCTGACACTGTGGACGGGTACAGAAATTGAATTTCGAAATCTATTTATTTAGAAGTGTAAAATTATTAATTATTTCCCAAACTTTTATGGAGGTTTATTAAGTCATATGTATGTCCCCATAAAAATTTCAAGTCAATAACTCAATTGAATATTTTATAAAAATTCTGACATGAAGATTTCTTGTTTTTAATAGTCTCTGTTTTTGAATTTTTAGGAGGCTTTGCTGACATGATAAATTGCTGAGATTTTTACCAGATGTAACTACTGCTCTAAGGGTTCTTTGGTAATTTTTTGTGGCTCCTGACCAACTTCGATTATTTTTAATTAATTCAAACTTTACTGTTTCTAGTCAAAAGAGAGAATTAAGATATTTATTCTTGCTCCAAATCAGCACCAAAGATTTTTACTAAGCATTTTTACTGGCTTACCAGGTTGGTCATGGTCAAATGGTAATTTTTCTTATTTTTACTTTTACCTTTTTATCATTTTCCATTTAGTAATTCTATTTGTTGGACTTTTCATACAAAACATAAATTCAAGAAAATCCAATAAAACCAATAACATCAAGAAAATCCAGAAATAAATATACTTTAATCCAAAATATTCATTTCCATTTTATTGTCTACTGTTTTTCCTTTTCAGGCTGTTACAATCGACGCGCGAAGGATTCCGCAACTGCGCGTCTAGTGGTAATCTTATCTATGATCCCCTTCTTGAGAGTAGCTTTCTGGTTGCGCGGTAGTTTTTTTTTTGTGCTAGCGTAGCATACCACGTTTCCCTTCAGTTAGGTAATTGTACTATATAGGATGACGAAATGGGGCACCATGGTGCCTGGGCACCACAATCCAAAACGGGTATTTCCCATATATATATATGTATATGTGTATATATGTATATAGGGGAGATACCCGTTTTGGATCATGGTGTCAAGGCACCATGGTGCCCTAGGTAGTTGTAACATAATTTTAAATGCGTAAATTCAATTCAAATTCGGGTATATCTTTCAAAACTTTGAGTTTTAGGATATATACACATCTATAACAATTCAAATGAACACATTTGTTTGAAAAAAAATATACTCGAATTCAAATATTTGAATGAATTTAGATCACATGCTTTGCTGATTTATATATAAAATCAGCACATACCTACAACCAAACTATCATCCAAAAAGGAAACTCTAGTTTGAATTTCAGTTCAAACTTATTTGAACTAGTTAGTAATTAAACCGGTTAAACTCAACATGCTAAAATTTTTAAAAAATTTCGCATGCAATATATAGGGGAAATACCCGTTTTGGATCGTGGTGCCCCATGTAATTGTACTATATATATGTGTGTGTCCACCTTTACATGACATCTTGAACTCTTGGGTGAACCGGTTAGTACATAAAACTCTAAACAAGCAAAATTTCCTCGGCACTTAGCCATTGCTATGTCACTTTTTGTGTGAGGTAGAAGAGAGAGAAGAAACTTGATACTCATGCAAGTGTTAAGCCTTTTAAGTCTGTTAGGAAACCAAGGGATTAACGGGGCCATGTCTCTCAAAACCAGTCATTCCCTCTCATCTAAATACAAACTTTAGTAATAAGTTATAATATCAAGCTATTGGAGGGGTTGTATCTAAAATCCCATCTAGCCATTCTCTCCTCTAGTAACAAGTTATAGTGTCAAGCTATTTGACATTAATTTATTGTAAAATAAGATTTGTGGTGTCACAGATCTTGGATTATCATCATGGTCCATGGTTTTGGCCATTGCATTGTGTATATAAGTCAATCCGCATCTTTATTTTTGAAGAAGTCCATATGACACCCTGAACTTTGCTTAAAAGTTCATCCAGCATCTCAAACTATGAAACCAGATATTTGACCTTCAAGTTTGCAATTCGGTTCAAATATCACTCTGGCTCTGTTTTGCAAGGTGGTATTTCCCATGTGGCACAATGAGTGAGCGGTTTTGCAGCATAGGATAACACATTGTCCAAATTGGGTAAATAAAAATGGGGCCCATAGGGGCTAATCCCCTATCGAGCTTTCCAACTGCGATTCCATGGCCGCCCCCTCCCCCCCCCCCCTTTAGTTCCTTCCCTCTCTATTTCAATTTAGGGGAAAAACCCCTATGGCTCCTCCTACCATTCACCTAAATCATATGTGTCAAAACAGCTCATATTATGCCACACAAGTAATACCACAATGTAAAACCGGGTTAGGTTGTTGTTTGAACTGGTTTGTAAAGTTTAAGGGGTCAAATATTTGATTTCATAGCCAGTGGTGTTGAACGGACTTTTAAGTTTAGTTTACTGTGTCATATGAACTTTTTTTCCTTCATGAGAAAGGAGATGGGTGACTGGTGATGTTAACTATATTTGTTCTCTCTCTTCTCTGGATCTTTCTGAACTGATTGGTGCATGAAATTGATTTGGTTACCGTTTTCTAAGCACACATTAATTAGGTTGCACTGTTTTGTCCTCATAATTATCCTAAAGAAAATAAATCCTCTAATTTGCAACATGCACAAAAGCATGTACGTATTGGCTAGCTCACTAGCAAACATACGCCACACCAAGTCACCATTAATTAAGCTAATTAACAAGCCATATAGGACATTACGTACGTAATCAAACCAACAGCCGCACAATACACTATCGAAACTGCAAAGGAACCAGCATGCATATATTATAATTAATTTGTTACCGTACGTCTCTTAACATTAGGGTTAGCACGCGAAGCTGCCACTACTACAGAAAACATCATTTCAGACGGTTCAAAATTGTCATCTCAAACGGTTTTATGAACCGTCACTAACAATGTGTCAGTGATGTAAGGGCACATCACAGACGGTTTTCGAACCATCTGTGAAAATTCTCATCACAGGCGGTTCTACATTATAACCGTCTGTGATGAGTACTCATCACAGACGGTTTTCAAGTAGAATTGCCTGTGATACATAAACATCACAGATGGTTTATGAATAGAACCGTCTGTGATACAACATCACAGACGGTTTATGAATAGAACCGTCTATGATCCTCTAGCAGAACTTCCATCATTAGTATCTGTTGTTCGAAATTTTCTTCTGCTTAGGTATTTCTGTAACGAAATTTATAAGGCACAACCAAGTTATAGATTTAGTAATTGAATATCTAAACTTCCTAGATGCATCGAGGCAACAGCTTGTCTGATCAGGATCATCTTAAATATGAAGTTTTGCAGCACTTTCATCTCTTTCTTATTATAATATTGATGGATTCCAAGGTAAAATCCATTTCATTCCACAGTTCGTCATGAACGCTGTCATGCTCTGATTTATTGATTCCACTTTATCCTCATCCCCGAACGAGAATACCATAGGCAGCCATTCTTCTTGAACTATAGAGTTGATTAACTCATCATATGGAGTTGATTAAATTATCGTATGGCTTCATACGATAATTTGATCAACTCCATATAATGACTTAATCAACTCTATAGTTCAAGAAGCATGACTGCCTATGATATTCTCATTCGGGGATGAAGATAAAGTGATAACGATAAATCTGCGCCTGACACCTTTCAGGACGAACTGTGGAATGAAATGGATTTTACCTTCGAATCCATCACTATTATAATAAGAAAGAGATAAAAGTGCTACAGAACTTCATATTTTAAGACGATCCTGATCAGACAAGCCGTTGCCTCCATGCATATAGGAAGTTTAGATATTCAACTACTATATCTATAACTTGGTTGTGTCTTATAAATTTCGTTGCAGAAATACCTAAGCTGGAGAAAATTTCGAACAACAGATACTAATGATAGAAGTTCTGCTGGGGGTGTAGGGAAAAACAGAGGATTACAGACGGTAGCGTGCTGAAGAATTGGATTAGGTAAGAAAGATAGTTTTGGATTAGGTAAGAAAGAAGTGCAATAGTAGCCATGTGAAGAGGAGAAGAGAAGCTAAGAGAAATTAATTTGGTGATCGACAATAATTATATTCTTGAACTAGTTTGATTTCACGTCATTATTATTTTTCGAGCAGGGACAATTGGCTAATGTAATAATCTTTCTCACAACCCGTATGTCAAAGGTTTTAATCCAAAACTTAACATATGGTTGCCTCTGTGATTACTTCACACAATATGTACTTCACATGATCACACATATTCATATCCAACAACACATGGTCACATAATCATTAGCTTAATGTATGTTACGAACAATTATTTGATACTTGTCAATTAGTTTCAATTTCGATTCTACCAGTTTTACACAAAGCTATACCCTAGCAAGCTCCTCTTTCTTGATCAATCATCAAACACAATGAAAAATATACTTATTGGTTTTATGGCTCTATTTTCAAGTACATGAGTAGACATATCCATGTGAAATTGACAAGACAAATGCAAAGATGTATGTTCTAAGAGATACTTGTCTTCAGGAATCATGTATAAAAATATTTATCTTCAGGAATCATGTATGTTCTAAGATATACTTTGCTCACCCTTTGAATGATCCATGGTATCAATCCTTGCAACTATATCAATATTAAACATGAGAAGCGATTTTCTTCGCCCAAGAACCGTAACCATGAGAAGCGATTTTCACATCATCAAAGAAAAATCTGGTAGCAACACCCATTTGTTAGGGTTGGACAGGACGACGTCCATGTGCATGCCGACGAAGGAGACGACGAGGCAGGGGACGGTGCCGGGGTACTCGATGATGACGTTGCTCCGGCCCTCGGCATAGCTCACCTTCCGCTGGGACTCGCCGATGAGCCTCCCGAGGAGGGCAACAAAGGGGTCACGGTCGAGGCTGCCAACAGCGTCCTTGAGCGGCGACGCCGGAGATGCTATCTGAGATGTGCCCTCGAGCGGCGGCGCCGGTGTCCCTTGTTCGATCGAGGAGGCCGAAGCGCCGGGGAGGAGGTCGAGAATCGCTGGGGGCTAGCTAGGGTTTGCGGGAGATGAAACACATAGGTCTGCGCTACGAACCTCTATCGATATGTTTGTATAGTGGTCTGAGGTCATATCACAGACGGTTCGTAGTTAGAACCGTCTGTGATGTGAACTTATCACAGACGGCTCGTATTTAAAACCGTCTGTGATATTATCACAGACGGTTTTAAATAAAACCATCAGTGATATGGATGTATATCACTGACGGTTCATGAAGAGTACCGTCTGTGATTATATCACTGACGGTTTCACTATAGAACCGTCAGTGATATTCTTTAGCACAGACGATTTTTTCAAACCGTCTGTATTGAGACGTCTAATATAAGCCTTTCTGTAGTAGTGTGCTCCTTCGTCACATGTACAGCCACACTGGATCATGGCCAAGCTAACATATATAACCTAATAGCATCTTACATATTTATGCATGCAAGCTATCCTTTCGTGGCACCTTTTTTGGTTTTTCTAACATAGCTTGTTTCAGTCTTCCGAACACACACTGATGATATATATAGTAGATGAAGCCGCGCGCTATGTCGCGACGAGTGAATTTTGATTTAGGGCTAGCGTAATTTTTTGACACGACGTTGTTTTTGCAAAAGGGGTCGTTCCGGTCCGGTTGCAATTTTTTGGAGACATGAGTGCCTCTTTGCAATGTGCTGGTTAGAAGATATCGGCGACTCTGTGGAACTACGAACATAGTTCTTTTTGCAAAAAACTGGTGGAAAGATCTCAACACAATTTCGGTTTTCTCGGGGCTTTCTGAAAAATAGATTGGCTAGGAGCCGTCGTGTAAGGCCCCCATTTTTTATGTTGAATACCAATAATGGGTTCCCTGTACATACTGTACTAGTCCCATGATCAGTGGCTGGTACGCACAGATTTACAAATTGAAATCATTTTCATACACCATAATATTACATACGCTAAACGTCTGAGATTACATAATAGCATTGTAAGCCAAAAACTTGAAATCAGCAGCGGAAACTTTATTTCTCTTGTAGTATGCCCATTCACCCTTAGGCAACAAATAAGGTAAAGCCCTAGTAAAGATCGTCATCATAACCCCTGAATCGGTATGGTCGTACTGATCATCGGAGTATTCGATATCATCACCTAAATAAATGCAGGTTATAGCAATGGAATGTTCTCTACAATTATTTTTGCATTGGCAAATTGAAGCATAATCATGTACTAGATTTCAACCGAAATTTGTAAAAGAGCATTCGTTATAATAGCAAGTATTGATGGCATAAATTAATCATCATAACACAGTCTACCCGGCTGATTCAATCCATTCCCATGTCATCCCTTGATATGAAGTATATTCCAAAACACCATTTTCCCCATCAAATTATTTTGGAAATATTAAAAACTCTAACCATGTGATGACGGTACCAAGTGCCTTTAACCGTAGGCGTGGCTAATGAATTAGATTTACACTCTGCAGAGGCGTACAGTTTTACCCACAAGAAATGATCAGCTCTTTGTGCAAGCTATTAGCACACTTCCTTTGGTGTGCCGCAGAGAGATCATAACATAACCGTTACATTACCTAGGCCTAGCTTTGCACCAGCCCGATGATGTTAAATCCTTGTTATGAAGAAGAAACATGACAGTAATTCCCTGTCATTTTAAAGTGGTAACATGAGCAGTAAATCCCTGTGATAGAAGCAGTAAATCCCTGCGATAAGGGTTTCTTCCCATACCAAGGAGTACATCGTTATAATACCGATATGTATTTACCCACAACGAAGTGTGGAAGCCCCTCATAAGCAAACATAGAAAGGAGTGCTCATACTATCTCCCGCCTACCAATGTGCAAAGCCAGACCTAAGCAACTTAATTGGTTAAGGCTGCCCCATCCAAGCACTTGTGGTTGCACGGAAATCTTGGCTTGAAAACAACCCATAGCTCAGTCCTTAATCCGACACGGGCAATAATCTCCCCCTACACTACGTATAAGTCTAACCCTTGCACAACCGGCTATTGCTAATAATTGCCCGCATCTAAACCATAGTTTTATTTTGAGTTTTTAGTCAATATATCCACAATTGGCACTTAGCAAGTCCAACATTTTCAAATTCCCAAGAGGCAGTTTGATTTGATCATTTACTCCGTTCTAAATGAGCATGGCTAAGCATGGTTACTAATCGTATATACCCAATTTGACATTATGTAATGTCTATTATTTTTCTAGGGTCATCAAGGTTCACATATCCATACTTATCAAGGAAGTTCCATGAAATATTAGGTATATCTACCAATATTCCAACATAGCATTTTTATGACAAGTACGTGCATGCATAATAGCTTTGCAAACATTGAAAGTAAATACTTGAAGTAATAGGATCAAAATGGTCAAGGGGGTGCTTGCCTTGCTGATCGCAGTCGGGTATAAAGTCCGGATCGTCGGCGAGATCGTCGTCTGCTAATTCTGGCTCGTCGGAATCTATTCGTCGATCATCAAGAGTAACATACAATAAATAGCGAACCAATATAAGGGCGAAAACAAGACAGATAGAAAATCCAACTAAAAACTTAATTCACAAAAACGGGAGTGTTTATTAGTAAGATTATGATTCATGTTGATCTGGTTACACTGTTTTTTTTGTTTATGTTTACCTTTACTATTTTTGGATTAAATGGTATCGGATATTTCTTGCTTCATATGAATTATTCATTTTATTTTAACGAATTCTAGATGCTAAAATTATTTGAAGTAGAAAGATTTGCCTTATGGTGATATCATAAAATAGTAGGTGGTTAATAGGATTCAGATGCATAGCAATGTATTTAAAGACTTTTTGAATTAAATATTTTTCACCAAACTTCTTGCTGCCATTTTATTATGGATGCATAACATACCAGGTTATGTACCAAATCCTCATGTGCTATTTATTAGATGCATGCATGACCTTATATAGACACATACCCACACACACACACACACACACACACACACATATATATATGTATATGCATATATATATATATATGCATATGCTTACTTATGCCCTTTTACACTAGAACACAACAACCCATTAGTTATCTAATGCTTTTATCAAGCCTAACATCACACTAATATTATGCTGAAAAATAAATATGTTTAGCAATCTGAAATTCTTTTCTTATCAATTTATTCATTATTGCATAATCAAACTAACAATATTAAACTTCAATAGAAGGGACATAAAACAGTTAGTTACCCCAAATATTTTTATATGAATGGGTTCCTACCAGAATAAGGATCATGATAAAATTAGTTCCATACAAATTCAACTTTATTTGCAAAGTTTCTACATTTAATCTACTTTCATATCTACTATTCACCTTTGTATTAAAATATTTTTCTAGAATAGTTTTTCAAAATATTTTTTGCATATTCTGGAAGCTTTTGATTTTAGATGAATTTAGAAATTGGTTTCATCTCATTTGGATTTCAAATGCGAAAGATATTCAAGTTTGAATTTTTAACCGATTCAAAAATCAAATGAAAATAGTAAAATACGTTTTCGGAATACCGAAAACATCTTTTGCTTCGTGCCAACAGTTCCCGTTCAAAACCGACTGGGTCACTGACAGCTCGGGCTCGCTTGTCAGCGAGACCAAACAGGGCACGAGCTAGGGCTCACCGCCGGCGAGGATCCGGTGATGCTCCGGTCCGGCCGAGGGCATGGGTAGCATCAGTACACTATTGCGCGTCTAATGGTGGTACCTATTCCTACCGGCGACTAGCCGAACCATCTCGCCACCGTGGATATGCGGCGGCGGAGGAGGTGGCGAGCCGTGCCGGTGACAGAGGGCATCCCCGATGGAATGGGTTCCGGTTCTAGCTTCTATGGGTTCCAGAGGTTTCATTTTTGCCAACTGGAAGCTCGGAGAAGGGACGGATTAGCTCACCACCGATCACCAGTTTTGGAGAAGAAGGGGGCGTTGTGGTGGTAGAGCTCCGGTCGGAATTTCCTGAAAATAACAGAGGGGTTTTGATTCTTGTGAGCTGGTGATGCTATAACGAAAAGCAATTGATGAATGGTTGCTTGCATCACCTTCAATCGATCATGAACCAAAAGCTAGGGTTCTTCGGCTGATTCGGGAAAACGCGAAATTGGCAGTGATTAGTGGAGTAGGATGGACGAGCTAGAGGGGTTTTGAAGCACGATCTTTGGCAAACTCAATCCGGTATTTATAGCCAAGAGATTCACTGTAGAGTAGCTCAATTCCTAGTGTGAACTCAGCTAAGTTTTGCGGCGCTAGAACAGGAGAAGGGATGGGCCAAATTGCGGATTTTCAGGGCGAGTGTGGCAAGCTAGTAATGAGGCGGTTTCCTCGGGCGACGCGCAGTTGCCGCGGTGGCGATGCTACAGCCGGTGAAGCGGCTCCGATCACACGCGAGCTCGGCTACGAGAGGGGAGGAAGAAGACACGAGCTGAGGCTGACAGGTGGGGCCACACAGTGGATCGGGCCCGCGCGGCAGAGAGAGAAAAGGAGAATTTCGGTTTGATTTGCGAGAGGGCTGAATTGGGTTCACTGAATCTGTTTTCAATCTAATCGGCAAATTAATGAGAAATTTACTAAGTGTACCAGAGCTAGTTTAGGATCTACCATAAAAATTTCAGATCTAATGGATGCATGAGGAATTTACAAAAATTCTGACAGTGCACTGTGCACATATTCATGCATTATGTTTTATGTTTATTGAGGTACATATATCTCACTAAAAAATTTAGAAACTTTTTGTGCAGGTTCCTTATAGGCACATTAACCTCCTGTAAAATTTTCATCTTCAGATTATTGACATTTTATTTAATAAAATTCTGATATTGAAGTTTCCAGATTTTTAGCTATTCAGTTTTTGAATTTTTATAAATATAAAACCTAAAGATTATCTTCTGATATTTTTACTGCAGATGACTCTATCTAGTGAGAAGATAATATAAAAAAATTTCACATCAAAATTATGAACATTTAATTTTGTGTTTTGGATAGCTCCACGATTTTTTGTGTTCTGGATAGCTCCACGAATTTTTCAGCAAATTTTTCTTATTTTGTTGTTTTACAAATCTTTTCCTATTACTTAAGTAATGGTTGGTTGATTAGAAAAAGAAATTTTCTCTTTAAGCAATAATCAAAAGAAATCAAGAAAACTCATAAAAATTCATAAAAACCGAGGGTGTGAGACCCCGTTCTGATGAACAGGAACCTCCATGTGATTACTGTGCCATTCCCTGGATCATTAGCTAGCACTCACATGTTTACAACAATTGGAATCACAACCATACAACATATTGTTAAGCGGAAGCTATTATATAAAGGAAATCTTTACAACTCAGAGATATAGCAGCAAAAGAAGCAAAGTCTTGTAGTGTGCCCATCCAAAACCAACAGGCAACTGACAAGGCATAATCCCTAGAAAGAACACGACGAAGAAGATCCCGCAACCTACGACGAAAAAGAATCCTCGAAGCTTCGCTAACTTATCCATCTAAAAACAACATATAAGCAAGGGTGAGTACTTTCGTACTCTGCAAGACTTGAGCAAAGCCTATAATATATGCAGGACATTTCAAAGGAGGCTACTACAGTTAATTTGCATAAAGCAGAATTGATAATGTAAAATCAAGTTATTTGCAAACGGAATTTGTAAAGGCATATTTGACTGATATGAAATAAGTAAAGCATAAGTATTACTCACAATCCTTCGCGAGCATCGAATAATCCAGAAATGGAATCCAACAATGTCGATCCTTTGACATAAAGCAAAAGCTGCTAAACAAGTTCCAAACCAAAACCCAATTTTTGGAAATACGAAAGACTAACATTGGAATGACTTCAACAAGTGTCCTTGACCGTGGACACGGTTAATTAATTAGATTTACACTTTGCAGAGGTGTACAGCTTTACCCACAAGGAATGATCAACCTCTTTTGCCACATCAATTAACACAC
This sequence comes from Otatea glauca, assembly GCA_036346275.1. Taxonomy (NCBI): domain Eukaryota; kingdom Viridiplantae; phylum Streptophyta; class Magnoliopsida; order Poales; family Poaceae; genus Otatea; species Otatea glauca. The sequence goes on along the minus strand of CM070732.1, from coordinate 3,702,052 downwards.
TTCCTTTGGTGTGTCGGCAAGGAGATCATACAGAGCCATTACATTATCTAGATGTGGCTTTGAACCAGCCCGGGACGTTTGGCCCTCGCCATGAAAACAGAAACACTCACCCAAGACGTGGTTCCTTTCACATCACACCCAACACCACGTTTCTGTCCACGGCAAGGCGTACACCGTTGCATTGGTAAGTAGACCCCCTACAGACAGACCAAACCGGAATGCCTGTGCAATCTCCCGCCTTCCTTAGATGCAAAGCCACACCTAAACAACTTGATAGGCTAAGACCCGCCCATACAAGCCCTCGTGGTTGTACGAAATTCTTGGATCTATAGCGTCCCATTGCTCGGTCCTTAATCCGACACGGGCGATACTCCACCCTACACTACGTGCAAATCCCTCTGCACCTCCGGCTATTGCCAATAATCGCCCGCATCAAAACCATAGTTTTATTTTGGGTTTTTAATCAAAATACCCATGACCAACAGCTTTAATTCAAACATTTTCCATTTCTTTAAGAAACAAATTTTGATCTGATCATCATCTTCATTTATTCTAAAAGCATGGGTAAGCATGGATAAAAATAATCGCATATACCCACAATGACATTAAGTAATTGTCTAAGCTCAATCTATGGTTATCAAGGTACACATGTTCATACTTATCAAGGAAGTTTCATGAGACAACAGGTATAACTACCAGTACCACAAAATAGCGGATTTACAGAAAGTAAACGCGTGCATGAAACATTTTAATAAACACAATGCAAATTAAATACTGGGATCAAAAATGGTCAAAGGGGGTGCTTGCCTTGCTTATATATCGCTTACGACGAAGACGCGGTCATGGTTGACGGAGGCAACGACGGAGGAAGGGACGTCGAGTTCTACATGTCGATCGATCGGAAAAATATAGCAAATAATAAACTTCAATAAGGGCAAAAAGAAAACAGACAGAAAATCAAATAAAGATTCACTGCAGAAACAGGAACGCTTTAGGATTGAATTATTTAGATAATTACATTATTCTTGAACTTAATGGCTTTATGACAAACAAAACATGGCTTCTTTTATAGATTAACTATTCTTGATTTACGAATTCAAGTGGCTAAAATTATGAATTCTAGTATTTATAACTTCGAATTATAGATGCTAAAATGTAATGACCCCCATTTTCGCATACCTGCAAAAATGGAAATCTAATGTGCATTCCGTACTAGTCCCATGATCAGTAGCTAGTATGCACATACACGACAATTGGAATCACAACCATACAACAAAATTAATAAGCGGAAGCAAATATACAAATAAAAAATTACAACTCAGAGATTACAACAGCAAAAGAAGCAAAATCCTTCAGTGTGCCCATCCGAACCCGCAGGCAACTGACAAGGCATAAACTCTAGAAAGAACACGTTGAAGATAAACCCGCAACCTGCGACGAAAGAGGAACTTCGAAGCTTCGCTAACTTAACCACCTAAAAACAACATATAAGCAAGGGTGAGTACTTTCGTACTCCGCAAGACTTGAGCAAACCTATAATATATGCAGGCTATTTCAAAGGAGGCTACTACAGTTAATTTGCATAAAGCAGAATTGATAATGTAAAATCAAGTTATTTGCAAACGGAATTTGTAAAAGCAAGTTGATTGATATGAAATAAGTAAAGCATAAGTACTACTCACAACCCTTCGTGAGCATCGAATAATCCAGAAATGGAATCCAACAATGTCGATCCTTTGACATGAAACAAAAGCTGATAAACATGTTCCAAACCATACCCATTTTAGAAAATACCAAAACTAACATTGGAATGACTTCACCAAGCGTCCTTGATCGTGGACACGGCTAATCGATTAGATTTACACTCTGTAGAGGTGTACAACTTTACCCACAAGTCGTGACCTTTTCTTTTTGCCGCATGTTTCACGCACCTTTGGCGTGTGGCCAGAATGTTCATGACAAAAACCTTTACATTATCTAGATTAACTTTGCACCAAAGACCGGACGTTAACCCATGCTATGATGGAAGAACTCGAGCATAGAAATGTTGGAACTTCCCATAGACATGGCGTACACCGTTATATCGGCAAGCGTTGTTCCCAACACCTCAGTGAGGGCACCCCTTCGAGCAACCTTGAAAGGAATGCTCGTACTGCTTCAGCCTACCAATGTGCAAAGTTAAGCTTGATAACTTAATTGGTTTAAGGTTGTCCCATACCAACACTTGTGGTTGCACGGGTTTCTTGGATCAATAGCGTCCCATTGCTCGGTCCTTACTGTGACATGGGTGATACTCCACCCTACACTACGTGCAAATCCCTCTGCACATCCGGCTATTGCCAATAATCACCCGCATCCAAAACCATAGTTTTATTTTGGGTTTTTAATCAAAGTACCCATAACCAACAGCTTCATTTCCAACATTTTCCATTTCTCAGAAACAAATTTTGATCTGATCATCAACCTCATTAGTTCTAAAAGCATGGCTAAGCATGGCTAATTATGAAATCGAATATACCCATGATAACATTAATTAATGTCTAAGCTTAATCTAGGTTTGTCAAGGTTCACATGTCCATACTTATCAAGGAGGTTTCATGAAACAACAGGTATAACTACCAGTACCACAAAATAGCAAATTTACAGAAAGTAAACGCATGCATTAAACATTTTAATAAACACAATGCAAATTAAATACTGGGATCAAGATGGTCAAAGGGGGTGCTTGCCTTGCTTATTTATTGCTTACGACGAAGACGAGGATATAGCCGACGGAGGAAGGGACATCGGATTCTATGCGTCGATCCATCGAAAATATAGCAAAAAGCCAACTTTAATAAGGGTAAAAAGAAAACAGACAGAAAACCAAATAAAGATTCATTGAAGAAAACAGGAATGCTTTAAGGTTTGGATTATGATTTTAAGATCTCATGACTTAGGTAAATACACATTCATATACTTTATGGCTTTTATGATGAGCAAAACATGGTTCCTTCTATAGGTTATCAAATCTTGACTTACTAATTCAAGAGGTTAAAATTATGAATTCTTGTATTTTTAACTTCGAATTATAGATGCTAAAATTATTTAGATTAATAGAATTAAAACATTAGCTAAAGGGGTTATGTGAATAGAACTTAATCAAGTGATATTACACAAGGAATGATTTTGAATAAGGCATATCTGTTAAGTTAGGTTCTTGGACTTATTTATGGTTTTAAGAAGGTTACGTGATACAAATATATATTAACTATGGATTTCATCATTATTGCCAAGTTGCTTATTCATATTATGAAGTTCATGAACCATAAAACTTAGGGTTATTTGGCTACTGGGATTTATATGCAAAACATAGTGAAATAAGATTATTTCTTCGGAATTGGATAGCATATACTTTGAAGAACATTTCTAAGCGGATTTCATACATTTTAGTGTTTAGATGAGACATTCTATTCATTGTTGAAAAAGCTTATATGATAATAAGGTTTATGTAATAAGGAATTGGATTAGAAGTGTAGTGAACAATTATCATTTAGGGTTATAGCACTAGCTGGATTCAGATGAATATTAAGCTATAAACAAAATATTCTTCCAGAATATGATAGTCCATATCCTAAATATCATTTCTGAACTGATTTTCATTATATTAGCATTTAAAAGAGATATTCTACGGGTTACTAAAAATGCTTAAGTGTTTCTATTATTTAGAAAACATAACACTTATGTTACTAGACTCTTTTATATACAAACCTTAACGAAATAATATTCTTTCTTCAGAGCATAGTAGCATGCACTTTATAGAGTACTTCTATGCTATTTTCATAAATCTTTTCATTTAGAGGAGTTATTTTATATGCTGCTGAAAAGGTATAAACAACCACAAAGGTGACATCGAAACAATTCGGTTTTCATATTAAGTTTGCGACTGCACCTTACGAGATAATCTACCCATTTTCCAGGCATAACCAAGGAACAACTCTAAGAGTGTTTTAAAGCTAATTCCGCGATATTTGGCTTCTATTCGAGATGTTTTCCTTATAAGTGATCATTAGGGCCTAACAAGGATTAAATTCAGATTAGCACAAACATAAGATATTTTTACATAATCAGCAAGGGCACTATTTTTCAAGGTTATAGGATTTGGTTTTGTCAAATTTGAAGTTAGTTTGAGGAAGTTATGACTATTTGGATTATACAAGCATTGAAATTTCAACTACTAAACATTTATTGTTTTCTATGGTAAACCATAAATATTTTTACACATCTGGGATCCTTGTGATGTCAGGAGTATAATAAAACTGGGTTGATGCTTATTTGAATTCATTTGATCCATATTTTAACTATTCAATTTTCAATGCAAGAGAAGCTTCTTTTGCTTACTTTTTAATACAAACTGAGTTCAACTCCAAATTTTTTTGCAGAAATGGGACATTTACAATCTCAGGGACATGTGAGAATAATTTCATGATTTTAGGAGCTATAGTTTGCATAGCTACTATATGTTACATAAAAGGGACTTTAAACAAACTTGCTTGAAATAATTTGAACTGCAGTGATCATCTAAATTCTGTTACATATTTCAAGTCCTTATGGTTTAATTCAAATTTAGAAATTTATTTGATCTTATTTGGACCTTCCTAGCAAAAGATACAAAGGGATGATCAAAATGTGTCAAAAAGGAAAAGGGATGATCAAAATGTGTCAAAAAGGAAAACTAAATGCAGCTCCTGGGATTTTAAGTCAAGACCTGAGGTTTCCAGCGAAGGTGCACAACCACTGAGCTACAAGTTTTCTTGTGACAGAAAGGCCAACGAATTAATTTGAGGCATCCTGCACGAGCAACCAAAAACGAAAGAAAAATCACGCATTCATGCGCTGACTGGGGTTCGAACTCTGAATCTCAGACTTGAATGTAGCGCTGCTAACCAACTCAGCTGGAGATGTTTCTTGGCAAAGTTGACTTACCAAAATTTTTGAGGTTCAGTTGCAGTCTCTCTACAGAGCCAAAAACAGGGGAGGACTAGGGCTCGGCGGCGACGGCTGTCCGGCGGGGTTCCGGGGAAGGCGAGGGCATGGTGAGCTTCAGCAGACCATCGCGCATCTGATGGTGGGGTCGATCACCCCCGGAGATGACCGGAGCGGGCTGCCACCGTGGGCCAGCAGCGGAGCTAATGGTGACTCGTCGGGGAGAAAAATGAGTAAATCTCGATCCGAATCGGTAGCGAATTAAGCATCCAGGAGTATGAGAGGTTCCATTTTACCTATTGGCAAGGTTCCTGGTTGGCTGATGAGCTCCACCACCGAGCGCCGGCTTTGAGGAAGAAGGCGCGTGCGACGGCGACGTTCCGGCGAGGAAAAGCTGAAATCGATGGGCGAGATGGGTTCAAGGATGCTCAAGGATGCTTCGGCTGCGAGTAATTTGAGAATGACTCACCGAATTGCTTGATCTTCCACCTCTCCCCTCTTCTTGTTTGCGGCGACAATGGCAAGAAAAATGAAACTCCAGCTTCTGGGCTTTGGATGGCTGACTTCCTTGCTCTCCTCTGAATACTCGTTTCTCTGGATGAGGCTTGAGTGAATGGAAGAGATGAAGGCCTAAGCTTTGGTGTGGAAAGGATTTAATCGGCTGGCTTTGGCGTGAGAATGCTCTTCACTTGCTCCTGCCTCCCTCTTCTAGCTGATGGCGTGAGAATGCTCTTCAACTGATGGCGTGGTGTGTGAAATGGTGGCTTTGAGCTTTGGTATGAGAATGCTCGCTTGGCTGTGAGATCGATTGAAATGGCTGGCCTTGGCGTTGGTTCGGTTGCCTGAAGGATGAAGTCTCTGGACTTGGCGCTGGCTTGAGCACTGCCATGTGAAGGAACACTCTAGAATGAGGAGGTGTCCAAAAAGAACAGGAATGCAGAATGGCTCCAGTGATGGACGTGAAAACGGCTATCAACCAAGTTGCAAAATTTCGAAACTTTTTGACCATGGTCTACTGGGAGTGTTTAGCTTCCAGTAAAATTTTCGGATTAAAATACCGCATGGTTAATTAATTAAAATTCTGACACTGTGCACTGCTCAGAATTTTGATTTCGGATTTTGATTTAATTAAAGGTGAAAACATTATTATTTATTTTTAAAACTTTTTTAATAGTTAATATTGGGTTATTTATTTCTCTATAAAAATTTCAAGTCAAAATATTGGGTAATTATTTTATAAAGATTCTGACATGAAAATTTTTAGATTTTCAATGCCTCTATTTTTGAATTTTTATAGGGTCTAAATGACATGATAAATTCCTGAAATTTTTACCAGAAGTAGATTCAGCTCTGTGGGTGTCATGGTAATTTTTATGGATTCAGATAAATTTCTAATATTTTACATTAATACTGACTTTTACTGTTTCTAATCAAAGGAGATGTCATTCATTTTATTTATCCACTTTTCTGTGCATAAAAATTTTACTTGATGATTTTTCTGGCTTACCAGCATGGATAGGATTTGATGGTAAATTTTTCTAACTTTTTATGTTTACCATTTTACCATTTCCCTTTTCCTATTCTCTTTTGTTTGATTTTCATTCAATACAAAAATTCAAGACAATTCCAATTAAAACAAATAATGCCAACAAAATTCATAAATAAACATTTTAAAATTTAAAATATTCATTTTTATTTTATTGCATTTTTCAGGATGTTACATAAAATTATTTGGATTAAAAGAATTGAAACACTAATTTAAGGGTTATGCAATTAGCACTTAGCCTTAAGTGATTTTGCATATGAAAGGTTTTAATTAGGTTATGATTGATAAGCTAGCTAATTAGATTTATTTATGGTTTTTAAGAAGATTCTGGTGATACAAATTTATTAACTACAAATTCCTTATTACAAGGTTCATCTATTCCGATTACGGTAAGGTTTATGAAACATAAAACTTAGGGTTATTTGGCTACTAGAGTTTATATGCAAAACATGACAAAACAAAATTATTTCTTCGGAATTTGATAGCATACACTTTGAAGAACTTATCTAGGCTGATTTCATACATTTTAGTGCTTAGACGAGACATTAACTTCATAGCTGAAAACGCTTATGTGATATTAAAAGTTACGACAACCATAATTTTTAGGGTTATTTGACTAGCAAAATTTAATTGAAACGAAAGTGGTAAATAAAATATTTTTCTAGAATATGGTAGACCATATCCTAAATATCATTTCTAAACTAATTTCCATAGTTTTTGCATTTAGACGAGAGATTCTACAGGTTGACGAAAAGTGATTTAAAGTTTTAGGATAATCTACTCATTTTTCGGGCATTAACAGGGCATGACATTAGAAGTGATTTAAAGTTGGTTTCGCGACAATTGGCTTTTATCCGCGATGTTTTTCCTATAAACAATCATTATGATTTAACATTATTTTATTTCAACCTAGCACAAACATAAGATATTTTTGCCTAATCAGCAAGGGTACTATTTTTCATAGCTATAGGATTTGATTTTATCAAATTTGAAGTTTATTTGTGAAAATCATAGCTATTCCAATTATGCAATTGTTAACACTTTAACTATTGATCATTTATTGTTTTATGTAGTAAACTTTAAATATTATTTTGCATCTGAGATCCTTGCAATGCCAGAGGTATAATAAAACTGGTTTGATGATTATTTGAATTCATTTGACCCATATTCTAACATATTCAACTTTCTATCCATATACATATATACATTTTATGTTTAAGCTATTTCATTCTTTTCAAGTTAATTCAAATCAAGTTCATTTATTAATTATTTTGGCAAATTAAGGTATTCTACTGCCATGTTAGTATTTAGAAATCAATTTTACTTATTCCATGTTTCATTTATTCAAATAATGTATATTTGAATTTCTAATGTGTTGATTACAATCTTTAATAGAAAGTAATTCAAACATAAGTGAAAATTAAATATTTTTATATATTTGAACTTCTGGAAACATGAGTATTTCACTAAAATTGGTTCCATTCCACCTAAAGTTTGTTTACAACATTTTAATATGAAGTGTGTTTTTAGCCCTTTCTTTCAAATTTGAATTTCAAATTTATCCACTGAACATTTTCAAAATATTATTGCATATTATGAAACTACTTGATTTTACATGATTATAGAAATTGATTTCACCCAATTCGGAGTTATAATGCAAAATCTACAAACGTTTGAATTGGCTCGGTTTCTAAAATTTGAACTGCAATTCGAAAAATACGCTTTCACAGCAGAGAAGACGCCTTTTACCGAATGAACTGAGGACCTCTTGACCGGCTGACAGACGGGTCCCACGGCGCAGTGACACAAAAACAGGGGCGGCGCTAGGACGTGGCGGCGACGGCTCTCCGGCGAGATTCCGGCCGAATGGGTAGCACGGCAGGCACCAGGGGGTCACGGCGCACCCGGGGGTGGGGTCGCTCACCGGCCGGGACGGCCGGAGAGGCTCGCCACCGCGGCATGCGCGGAGGAGGAGTGGCTCACGGAGAAGAGAAAGAAGTTAGCTCGGCCGAATCGATAGCGTTTGAGTATCGAGAAGGTTAGGAGGTTCCGTTTACCGGTTAGTTGAAGCGAAAAGGGCGTCAGGAAGCGCCACCGTCACGGTCGTGGGAAGAAGGGCGCCGGTGAGGAGGCTCAGAGGTGAAAAGAGATGAAATTTGGTGTGATGAGTAAGCTAGAGTTCCAGTGAAGCTAAAGGAGGAATCAATTTCAACATGTGTTACCATTTCGCTGAATTGAAGATCTCCCCTCATTCGGGTTTTCTGGCGGAAATGGTGAAGAACACGAGTTTCAGTTCTGGTGTTTGGTCCAGGAAATGAGCAAGGAAGAAGGGACCTCAATGTGATGCCCAGGTGCTATTTATAGCCGGCAAATGATGAATTCACAGGGTTTGAACACAAGGTGGACTTGCGGCTCGGTTTGGCGTTTATGCGATGAAGTGGAGCACGAGGTCTCGCCGGCAAAGGGGCAGCAAGGACATGACTAGGTATGGCGCGGGAAGGCCAAGGCAGACGTGATGCTCTGAACCAGGCGAGGCAGGCGCGAAATCAACGGGCTGTGCGAGAAGGCTCGGGAGAAAAGATCGGGGCTTGTCTCGGGCGAGAGGGGAGAAGAGAGGAGGCAGTGTAACATCCCGAAAAATGCAATAATATAAAAGTTTATATTTTGAATTTGAATATATTTATTTCTGATTTTTATTAACATGAATGGAATTTATTTGGATTTTCCTTGGATTTTTGTATTGAATGGAAAATTAAAGAAATGGAAATTAAGGAATGGACAATGGTAAAAAGATAAAATGGTAAAAGATAAATTTTGGAAAAATTACCATAGAACCTTAACCACTCTGGTAAGTCAGTAAAATCAAGAAGTAAAATTTTATGCACAGAAAAATGGGTAAACAAAATGAATGACACCTCTTTTTGACTAGAAACAGTACAAGTCAAAATTAATGAAAAATATTCGAAGTATATATGAAGCTGGAAAAATTACCATAGCACCCTCAGTGCAGTGTTTACACCTGGTAAAAATCTTAGAATTTGATCATGTAGGCAAAGCCCTCTAATAATTCAAAAACAGAGGCTATTAAAAACAAGAAATCTTCATGTCAGAATTTTTATAAAATATTCAATTGAGTTCTTGACTTGAAATTTTTATGTATACATTCATATGACAAAATGAACCTCTATAAAAATTTTGGAAAATAATTAATACGATTTACACTCCTAAATAAATAAAATACCGAAATACAAATCCTGTACAAGTCCACAGTGTCAGAATTTTAATTAATTAATTACAGGATATTTTGACCCACAAATTTTACTTAAGGTTAGAAACTACCAGATGAGGTCAGTCAAAAAGTTTCACAAAATCAGACACTGATTTGATAGCGTTTTTAAGGCTCACATGGAGCTGTCCAGCTGAAACTTATCCCTTGTCTCGATTTCTTTCACTGACGTGTGGGCCACCCGTTATTCCGTAACGTTTCGCTGGAAACAACGGAAAAGCGTCGCTCTCGCTGACTGTGGTCCCGGAACCCACTCGTCAGCCGCTGCTTCTCTTCTCCCCTTTCCCCTTTCTCTCTCGCGCGTGTTGCCACAGCCAACCAAGTCTCTCGCGCTTTCCTCACCGATTCAACGCATCGTCGCACCGCCTCTGCCCGATCCAAGGCCACGTCCATCCTTGAAGTCTGCGCGCCATACCCGGTCAATTCTTGTGTCGCTTCTTGCCGGCAAGAGGGCGTGCACCACTTCATTGTGCAGGCGCCAAACCAAGCCGCAATCTCAGCTCCCCGTTCTAACACTGTGAAGACGAATCCCCGGCTATAAATAGCTCATGTGCAGCGCCTTGAGGTTCCCCTTCTCCTCATTCACTCCCTGAGCCAAGCACCTTAGCCAAATACTCAGTGCTTCACCATTTCGCTGGAAACCCGAAAAAGGGGAGAAACTCAAATTCTGCTAGCTCAGTGAAAATCTCTCCGAATCACTTCACCAGAGGCATCCAGGCACAATCCTAAGACCAAACCACGGCTCAATTCCAGCTTAGGTCGTTCGAGATCTTGCCGCCACCGTACCCGTTTCTTTTCCACGGCCGGCCAACGGTGACGAGCTCCCTCGGCCAATCTCCAGCCCAGCCGATCGCAAAAATGGAGTGCCGTGACCTCGTGGATGCTTAAAATGCCACCGATTCGGCCGGAGTTCGCTTCCTCTTCATCTCCGGCGAGCTCTTCCTCATTCCGCCGCATGCCGCCGGTGGCAGGCCTCCTCGGTCATCCCCGCCGGTGACCAGCACCTCCCTCGGATGCGCCTTGATCCTCTGGTGCTAGCCATGCCCTTCCCCTCACCGGAATCCTGCCGGAGTGCCGCAGCCGCCACGCCCTAGCCACTTCCTCTGTTCTGTGTCGCTGCCCCGTGGGACCTCCTGGTCAGCCGGCCGAGGCGAATTCTGTGCAAGCGGTAAAAGGCGCTTCCGATTCTATGAAAACGTATTTTCATTTTTCCAATTTATTTACATACCCGAAATGATACAAATGCTTATAACTTTTGCATTATAACTCCGAATTAGGTGAAATCAATTTCTATATTCATGTAAAATCAAGTAGATTCAGAATATAAAATAAATTTTGAAAATGTTCACTGGATAAATTTGAAATTCAAATTTAAATAAAAGGCTTAAAGAAATGCTACATATTAAAAAGTTGTAAACAAACTTGGAATGGAAGGAAACTAATTTTAGTGAAATACTCATGTTTCTAGGAGTTCAAATATATAAAAATATTTAAATTTCATTATTGTTTGAAATATTTCCTATTAAAGATTGTTTTCAATACACTAGAAATTCAAATTTACATAATTTGAATAAATGAAACATGGAATAAGTAAAATTGATTTCTAAATATTATCATGGCAGTAGAATACCTTAATTTTCCAAAATAATTAATAAGTGGATTTGATTTGAACCATCTTTAGCAATATGAAATAATCTAAATATAAAATGTATATGTACATGCATATAGAATCAAATAGTCAATAGAAAGATCAAATGAATTCAAATAACCACCAAATCAGCTTTGTTGTACTCCTAACATTGCAGGGATCTCAGATGTAAAAGGATATTTAAAGTTTACTATATAGAACAGTAAATGATCAATAGTTAAAGTGTTAATAATTGCATAATTGGAACAGTTGTAACTTTCACAATTAAACTCAGAATTTGATGAAACCAAATCCTATAGCTCTGAAAAATAGTACCCTTGCTGATTAGGCAAAAATATCTTATGTTAGTGCTAGGTTGAATTAATATAATGTTAGACCCTAATGATCGTTTATAGGAAAAGTATCGCGGATAAAAGCCATTTGTCTCGAAACTAGCTTTAAATCACTTCTAACATCATGCCCTGTTAATGCCTGAAAAATGGATAGATTATCCTAGGCGGTGTAGTCGCAATCTTATAGTAAAAACTGAACTCTTAGCGAGTAGCAAATTGAACTATCAAGCGTTTTCATCAATCCGCAGAACCTCTCGTCTAAATGCAGAAATTATGGAAATCAGTTTAGGAATGATATTTAGGATATGGTCTACCATATTCTAGAAAAATATTTTATTTACATATTATTTTTCAATTTAATCTTGCTAGCTGAATACCCCTAAAACGTATGATTGTCGCAACCTTTTATATCACCTAAGCATTTTCGACTAAGAAAATGATGTCTCGTCTAAAAGCCAAAATGTTTGAAATCAGTCTAGATATGTTATTCAAAGTATATGCTATTAAGTTCCGGAGAAATAACCTCATTTCATCATATTTTACATATAAACTTTAGTAGTCAAATAACCCTTCGTTTTATGTTTAATGAACCTTGTCGCAATAAGAATTAGTGAACCTTGTAATAAGGATTTTGTACTTAATATATTTGTATCACCAGAACCTTCTTAAAAACTATAAATAAATCTACTTAACTAACTTATCCATCATAACTTAATCAAAACCCTTCGTATGCAAGTCTTAAGGCTAAGTGCTATTAGCGTAACCTTAGCTAGTGTCTAACTCTTTTAATCCAAATAATTTTAGCATCTATAATTCGAAGCTATAAATACTAAAATTCATAATTTTAGCCTCTTGAATTCGTAATTCAAGAAAAGATAATCTATAAAAGAAACCCTGTTTTGTTATCTCAAAACCAATAAGTATGAATGTGTAATTATCTAAATCATAACATCTCGAAATCAAATAATCCAAACCCTAAATTATCCCTATTTTCTGCAATGAATCTTTATTTGATTTTCTGTCTGTCTTCTTTTCGCCCTTATTGAAGTTTATTATTTGCTTTATTTTTCCGATCAATCGACGTGTAGAATCAGACGTCCCTTCCTCCGTCGTTGCCTCCGTCAGCCGTGATCGCGTCTTCGTCGTAAACGATATATAAGCAAAGCAAGCACCCCCTTTGACCATCTTGATCCCAGAATTTAATTTGCATTGTTTATTAAAATGTTTCATGCATACGTTTACTTTCTGTAAATTGCTATTTTGTGGTACTGGTAGTTATACCTGTTGTCTCATGAAACTTCCTTGATAAGTATGAATATGTGAACCTTGATAACCATAGATTAAGCTTAGACAATTACTTAATGTCGCCTACAGGTATATACGATTACTTTTATCCATGCTTAGCCATGCTTTTAGATCAAATGATGATGATGATCGATCAAAATGTGTTCCTTGTGAAATGGAAAATGTTGTCATTATAGTCTGTTGGCTATGGGTATTTTGATTAAAACCCAAAATAAAACTATGGTTTCGATGCGGCGATTATTGGCAATAGCCGGAGGTGCGAGAGGATTTGCACGTAGTGTAGGGTGGAGTATCGCCCGTGTCAATTTAAGGACCGAACTCGGTGTTGTATGATCCAAGATATTTCGTGCAAACCACAAGTGTTGTTATGGGCTTCCTTAAACCAATTAAGTTATCTAGTTTAACTTTGCACATTGGTAGGCTGAAGTAGTAAGGGCTTTCCTTTCGGGGTTTGCTCGATGGGGTGCCCACACCGAGGTGTTGGGAACAACACTTACCAATATAACGGTGTGCGCCACGTCTATGGGGAGTTCCAACATTCCTATGCTCTGAGTTCTCCCAGCTATAGCGTGGGTTTTATCGTCCCGGTGCTGGTGCAAAGTTAGATTAGATAATGTAAAGGTTTTCGTCATGAACATTCTGGCCACACGCTTTAAGTGCGTGAAACTTGCGGCAAAAAGAAAAGGTCATGACTTGCGGGTACAGTTGTACACCTCTGCAGAGTGTAAATCTAATCGATTAGCCGTCCCCTCGGTCATGGGAAACTTGGTGAACTTGCACTAGTTAAATGTTTAATTTTCTAAAATAGTTTGTGGTTTGGAACTTGTTTAGCAGCTTTTGTTTTCATGTCAAAGGATCGACATTGATGGATTCCATTTCTGGATTATTCGATATTCACGATGGGTTGTGAATATATTACTTATGCTTACTTATTTCATATCAGTCAATTATGCTTTTATAAATTCCTTTTGCAAATAACTTGTTTTACAATGTCAATTCTGCTTTATGCAAATTAATTGTAGTAGCCTCCTTTGAAATGGCCTGCATATATTATAGGCTTGCTCAAGTCTTATGAGTACGAATGTACTCACCCTTGCTTATATGTGGTTTTAGGTGGTTAAGTTGCCGAGCTTGAAGGTTTCTTAAATCGCAGTTGCGGGTTTTTCTTCGTCGAATCTTTCTAGGGATTATGCCTTGTCGGTTGCCTGCGGGTGTTGGATGGGCACACTACAAGACTTTGCTTCTTATACTGCTTTATCTCTGATTTGTAAGAGTTTCTTTATGTAATAGCTTCCGCTTAATTAATATTTGTTGTATGGTTGTGATTCCAATTGGTGTATGTGCGTACTAGCTACTGATCATCGGACTAGTACGGAAATGCACATTAGATTTCCATTTTTGCAAGTTTGTAAAAATGGGGGTCGTTACAGGCAGTGAGGCCAGGGGCTGACGGGTGGGTCCCGGGGCCACAGGGCAGTGAGAGCGACGCTTTTCCGTTGCCGCCAGCAACCGTTACGGAAAAGGGGGTGGCCCACATGTCGGTGAGAGGAGGCGAGTCAAAGGATAAGCACGGCTGAGACAAGCTCCATGTGAGCATTAAAATGGACATCAGATCAAGTTGAAAAATTGCAAAACTTTTTGACCGACATTATATGGTAGTTTCTAATCTCCAGTAAAAATTTAAGGTTAAAATAACGCATGGTTGAATTTTAGAAATTCTGACACTGTGGACTTGTACAGGATTTGAATTTCGGTATTCTATTTATTTTGGGATGTAACTCATATTAATTATTTTCCAAACTTTTTATAGGGATTCATTTTGTATTAAGGATATCTCCATAAAGATTTAAAGTCAAAACCTCAAGTGAATATTTTATAAAAATTCTGACATTAGGATTTCTAGTTTTTAATTGTTTCTGTTTTTGAATTATTAGAGGGCTTTGCCGACATGATCAAATCCTGATATTTTTACCAGAGATAAAATCTACCATAAGGGTGTTATGATAATTTTTATGGGTTCAGATAACTTTCGAATATTTTTCATTAATTCTGACTTGCACTGTTTCTAGTCAAAAGAGGTGTCATTAATTTTATTTATCCACTTTTCTGTGCATAAAATTTTACTTGTTGATTTTACTGTCTTACCAGTATGGTTAGGGTTCCATGGTAAATTTTCCAAAATTTATCTTTTACCTTTTTATCTTTTTACCATTATCCATTCTTTAACTGTATTTGATTGATTTTTCATTCAATACAAAAATCCAGGAAATTCCAAATAAATTCCAATCATGTCAAGAAAATCAGAAATAAATATATCCAAATTAAAATATAAATTTTTATATTATTGGATTTTTCGGGATGTTACACAGGGAAATATAAATTAAAACTTATGCAAATATATTATTTAATTTCTTATTATTATCTATTTTCCATGATGTTACACGTCGGCGATTTTGCAGAACTATAGGGTTCTTTTTATAAAAAAATAGTGAAAGGACTTGAACGTAAATTTAAAATTCTTGAAAAGCGGCGGCTCTCTTGTTGCGGTCTGTCGCGCTATAATATATAGGATATGATGTTATATATGCTTATAGACACGTACTCTCCTACCTATGATTTTCCTTTAACAAGTTGTCACTCGCAAGTATAGTCCCACTAACACGAGGGCCCACTTGTACAACGATGGTCCGTACAAAATTTGTAAGAGTTTAATTGTTTCGCGACCTTTATCCGAAGATACGCAATCTAGGACGCACCTGATCAGCAAAAGATTTTTTTTCCGGAGACAGTGGGAATAGTTGGTTGTCTTAACTATCTTAAGATCCACGCAATACAAGAAGAGGTTACATGATCAAATCCTGAAAAATTAACAATAATTTGAAAACGCATTGTTGATGAGAATGAAATGGGGTTTTAGCTTTTTTACCACATACTTCTCTAGTCACAAGTATATGTAGATTTGTCTCCAAAATACTTTCATAATGGTATAATTTTATTGAGTTTTATAAATATATTATATTAATAAAAATTAGTGATTAAAACTGTATTTTAAAGATCATATCGATATCTAAAATGACAATTGTTTGTGCCCGGAGATAGTATGTATTTGCAACACCCATGCATGTGCCTTGGAACCATGGCAGACGCTCTTCGAGAACTCGATCAATCTGACATCTAAAATGACAATTGTTTGTGCCCGGAGATAGTATGTATTTGCAACACCCATGCATGTGCCTTGGAACCATGGCAGACGCTCTTCGAGAACTCGATCAATCTGACATAATCATTTCGACTTTCAGATAACTAGAACCATGTATAGGACTCTCTATATATAGTGCTAGACTGCTAGTGTTACAATATCAACCCAACTAGTAATTAGGGATAAAAACAATAGCTAGGGGGTAAGAGTGAATTCTTTGCTTACAATATAATAATATCTTATAGTTAATTCCAATGTAGATAGAAAATCCCCTAAGGCCTCGTCTTCTTATAATATCTTATCGCAGTCCTATCCATGCAGAGGTAATATGTTAGGTCTGCATGAATTGAGGTGCGATCATGTCCTGGTGACCCATACAGATGTGCCTAAAAATAAATCGATTGACCTTTTCTTCTACTATTAGCCTTTTGTTTTCGGAGAGAGAATTCTTCTGCTATTAGCTTATATATATATACATGGTCCTCCATCATACAAAATGAGGAACATATATAGATTTGTGATGATTCTGATTGTACGGACAAGTGTCTGTACTTTTTTAAGTTCAAACTCAAGATATTCTCTTGAAGTGCAACATAGCAAACCATATATATTCTACACTCCAACCGATAGGCACTTACTAATTATTATACTGGTAGATACCATAATCTTTAGTCACTTTTCCGTAAAGTATCCATTTTGGACCACAATATACAGATGATCTAATGATGTCATATGTATTGTTTAATCCGATTAAACACCTGCTGGGTGCTGGGCATAACTAACTTGGTTATATATTTTTATGACTTTCTTGTTAATAAATGGATTCAGAATCGAACCCCAATTGCAAAAGAGGCCATTAGCATCGATCCCTAGAAAACATAAATATAGTAGATATGGACCGAATGGCATATATAAGGTAAAATTGTCTACAAGACACCTAATTTTGTGGCATTTGTTCTAGGACCTTGGTTTTTTTGTGTATTTGCTAAAACACATTAAACTTTTGTGATTCTTTGCTGATGGACACTCTACCCATATATATATATATATATATATATATATATATATATATATAAACAATCGGTGATATTCAAGACCTTTTTCGTTTTAAGGGCAAGAAAATCTCACAAGAATCCTAAATTCTAAAAATTCTCACATTAATCAGAAGGAAAAGAGAAGGACCTCCACCACTTATTTCGGTGGGGCAAGATTATAACGGTGCAGATTAATCATATATAACAAATACAATTGTATTTCAATCATTGGCAGTAGAGTTGTACATTAAAAAAAGTATCTCCATCACTTATTTTAGTGGGGTTAAATTATAACGGTGCAGATTAACCATATATAAATAGAGCTATATAATAAAGAAAAATTTGCCGTATTGGCTCCCTCGTCGTCCGTATTTTCGAAAATAGCCACCCAAGCGACAAAATTGCAGAAATAGCCCCCAGGCCCACGCGTGCAGCGACCTGGAGACGCGGCAAAATTTTTTGGAATTTTTCCCTCCCGCTGGCCCACCTTGCCGCCGCTCGAGCAATGCTCCCGTTTTCCCAGCGGCCCACGGCCGCTTCTGGCGGCGGCTCCCGCCAAAGTGCGCTGGCGGTGGGGCCCACCGTGCCGCGCCCTGGGCGCGGCTCCCGCCCGCGTAGTGGGGCCCGCCGAACCGCGACCTGGAGGTGCGGCTCCCTCGCGCTGGCCGAAATTTTTTTTTGTTTTTTTTTCGCCGTCCGGAATTTTTTTTTTGTTCCACGGCGGGGGACCGGCGGAATCCAGCGGTCGCCGAATGTTTTGTTCAGCAAAAATATACCACGATCTTAAAAAATAATAAGAATTCTGGGATTGTTTTTAAGATCTTAAGAATTTTTTAAGATCATTTATTATTTTTTAAGAATTTTTTAAAAAAATTTTAAGAATTTTTTTTAGCTTCGGATCAGCGGTGAATTCTTAAAAAATAATCGCCCTACCAAAGGGCGACCGCTTATTATTTTTTAAGATCGTGCTAAAAAAAATTCTTAAGATCGTGGTATATCTTAAAAATAATATTCGGGGACCGGCGGAATCCAGCGGTCGCCAAATGTTTTCCAGGCGCGGCCCGTGGCAGGCGGGGCGAGGCGTGGAGAAAAATGGCGGCGGCGGTTTTTTTTCTTTTTTTCAGAGCATGCGGCTAATATTTTATATGTCTGTATTTATGATGAAATTTTTTTTGTTGGAATGTAAAATTTTGGAATTGTTCATTTGTTGTAGAACAACACCTATAATTTTTGCACGATTAGCCGTTCTTCGAATAAAATAACAGAACTAACGGGAAAAAATATGGTCGCAATGAAATGTTGGAAATTAACCGAACTTAATGCATAATATTTTTGTGGGAGGATACATTCATATTTCAACGGCCTCTTCCGATAGTGTTTGAACGCCAAGGTGGAGGTGATCTGAAATCGTCATCATCATTTACCCCTCTCGGTGTTGTTTGAACGTCCTCTTACATTGTTTTTGAAGGGCTGCTTGTAGTAGTGCTTGAACGGCCTCTTCCGATAATGCTTGAACGCCAAGGTGGAGGTGAAACGAAATCGTCATCATCATCATCATCATCGTCAGGTGCATAGTTAGGAGCATCCCCCTCCGGTGGTGCTTGAGCGACCTCTTCCGATAGTTATTGAACGCCAAGGTGGAGGTGAAACGAAATCGTCATCATCGTCGCCGCCGCCATTTGCATAGTTACT
Organism: Otatea glauca; assembly: GCA_036346275.1. Classification (NCBI taxonomy): domain Eukaryota; kingdom Viridiplantae; phylum Streptophyta; class Magnoliopsida; order Poales; family Poaceae; genus Otatea; species Otatea glauca. The sequence continues at coordinate 3,683,045 of CM070732.1, read as the reverse complement.
AGCATGCCCCCCTCCGGTGGTGGTTGCATGTCCCCCTGATGGAGTTGATGATGCAGTACTACTGTGTCGATCTCTACCCCTCCCGTTAGATCCGCTTTTGCGTCTTGTGCGCCAACCAGGCATCACACCCCTGCCGAAGAGCATGTACATCGCTAAGAATTCTGGGATTGTTTTGTTCAGCAACTCTTCATCCTCTGGAAATGACTAACATACGAAGTAGTGAACTTATGTGTAATAGTTAAAAGATTAGTAGGTGAAAAAATATGAAATAACTAACCTTAATATGCTCTGCATACCGATCCGGTAGCATCATTACCTTGTAATATCTTGTAGAGAAACCTGTAGAAGAAAGGTGGTCGGCTAATTCGCACACCCTGAAATACCTTTGACGCCACCATTGCAAGTGCGCCTTCAGGTCGTTGGCGGTTAGAAGGATCAGGCCAGATGTTGTCAAGGCTTGCCTCCGCAATGTCGGGCACCACTCTTGTAATTTGGACACCACTTTACTTAGGTTCTCCTCCTTGAATGGATCATCCTTCCCACCACGCGTAACCTTCAACGTGTGATGAAGAGCTACGCTGCTCATATCAGGTGTCCACGAAAATGCTCTGGTAGAGGAGGATCCAGCCATGTTTAATAAGTGTGAGTGGGAGCTGTGGTTGTGTGCCTACGGTTTTGCCCTTTATAGACTCGAAGTGTATGGACTAAGTGTTGGAAAGTAAGATTGAAGCATACAGACGGGTTGTAAAACAACGCCGCAGTGTGTAGTCTAGTCGGGTTGAAAAGGCAGTCATGCATGCAAATTGTCAGCACTGACAAAAGTAGGTTGTGAGTGGTCACTTCGAGTTGTGCCAGCATGTATGACAAAGCCTTTGTGAGAACGAGTAGAAAAAGATTAGAAGTCCTTCAGCGTGTGGTCAAATCGACGTGAGGAAGCTACAGGTGGAGTGTTGTGTAATTGACCTAAAAAAGTTGTAAGCATTGGGCACGTCAGTTTGCTAATCGTGCTGGAAAAGCCATTGCACGGTCGTCGTCTCCATGAAAGGTTCTAGTTTTTTGGAATCTGCGCTTGTAGTGATTGTTTAGGGTATTTCGGGGCTATTACTCTATAATTTGTCATCTAAAAATTTTATTTTACGGAGTATCTTTTGTGGATAAAATGTTAACTGTTAACAATTTGATGAAGATAATATCCATTAATGTGAGTGATCGTCAAGCGGTGATGTTTTTGAAGAGCTTGATGGTTTGATGTTCAATGGTTTCATGCATAAAAGGGTTGCTTCTCCTCGTGAGTTGTGTAATCGTGATGGACCATGGCCTTCATCGGTGATGTGAGTAAACAAAGAATCATATGTGATGAAAGCAACATTCATATAATGACTTTAATGCTATATAAGCCTTCTCAAGAATTAATACAATACCTCAGGTAAGCACTAAAATCCATCAGCATTACAATATCTTAACAAGTCTTAGCAACAACCATTAGCATCACAATAACTTAACGAGGCTTAACAAGTCTTAGCAACATCCATCAGCATTACAATAACTTAACAAGTCTTAGCAACATTACAATAACATAGCAAATCTTAGGAACATGCATAAGCATTACAATGACTTAACAAGGCTTAACATTATAACAGACTAGTTTTTCCCGAACCATCACTATCAATGTCGATACCCTCATCTTCACAATACTGCCAATCATCATGCTTACCCTCGTCGTCGCTTTCGTAGTCGTAAGGAAGACACAGATCAGGGTCTACATCCCGTTCAGGCTCCGCATCCTCTTCCGGCTCTACTTCATCTCTTTGCATCGATTCACGTGACTGTATAGCAACTTGCTCAAGGCTGCGAGCTATAGCTTCGATATCAATCACAAAACCATTGTGTGCATTGCCACATGGACATGTGTCAGGACTAAAATTGTCTTGGGCAATTTTGTTTAGGTCAGATGCGATGCACTCTATTTGTTCCACTGTCCATGCCAATCCTTTGCCGAGCTTCTCCGAATCCTTGTTCATCTACAAGTATTACAAGTGTGTAATTAACAAACCTAATCTTGCTCACCTCGCGTGCAAGCCCTATTCTGTTGAAATTCTGAGTTTAAAACACACATCCAATTCATGTTAGGGCTCATACCTTGCAGAACCGCCGGAAATTATTTCCGGCGGTTCGAAATACCTTGCAGAACGTGCACAATAATTTCCGGCGGTTCGAAATGCAACGTTCCGAACCGCCGGAAATTATTGTGCACGTTTTTCCGCAGATGAAAAAAACAGCGGGCTGGGTCCGCTGAAATACGGAATAAAAGTTAAAAATTATGTCCAGAGGATCAGGACCGCTCGAAATTGAATCAAAAAATATCCGGCGCTCCCCGTCCCCTGTACAAGGGCCGTTTTTTAAAGTTTGTCGGTTCTGCGGCTAGTCGCGCAAAATAATTATCTTCACGGGCTAGAACATTAACAAAATCGTCTAATCTCCATTAACTACAATTTTACAAACCATCAACATAGTCATTTCACACAGGGCTACTTGCACTATCATCATACCAACTTGTCACATTTCACGTACTACAAAATAATCTACTACTGTCATACCATGTCATATTATTTACGCAATTTTTCTCAACACGGACGCTATTTAAACTTTCTAAAAACTTTCTCATTTCATCTCTCGCTCGTTGTAGTGATACTAAGATCTCTAATAATTGGTACTTACACTAATTTCGTACTAATTATGCTAATATTCTAATATTATTATAATACTATCCTCAAAGAATTCATACTAACCTTCCGAAGGTGTGCTCAAGATCTTTGAAGCCCAAACAAGTACAAGATAATCTTCGTACACAAAACCTACAAAATAAAATACCAGAATCAAATACTACGTAACAATATTACTCCAAACATAAATGCAAGCAAATTTCGTTTCTTCTTCTTTTTTTCCTGACCCTTCTTTCCCCACGTCTATCCTCCTTGCGCTCGCGGTCTCCCTCAAAAACTCTCGAACTACCGCGCTCTAGCACTGGCTTCTTATTCTCGCGACTGGCTGATACAAACCATCGCAGCGGCGGACCTCTTAAGTAGCTGGAGAAATGAGACATGCGACGCCTTCGGTGCATTGAGAAGACGGATGGTGTGATTTAAAGCGAATCCAATGTTATACTGTCTTTGGAGCTTGACTCGTGGACGAGGGGCCGAGCGAGGGCGTTGCCATTGGGCGCGTGGAAAGTAGTCTCCCGAGCGATGCATGGCGTGGGGGCGGGCGCGCACCGCCGAGCGGCACGTGGAAAGAAGCTCGCACGGGGGCTGGGGAGCCGCAGACCGGCCGAAGCAAGACGGCGGGCCCCACGCCAGCGCACTTTGGCCGGGAGCCGCTCGCCAGTAGCGCTGCACGGTGGGCCCCACCGCCAGCGCACTTTGGTCGGAGCCGCTCGCCCAGAAGCGGCCGTGGGCCTGTGCTGGAAAAAGGGAGCATTGCTCGAGCGCGGCAAGGTGGGCCAGCGGAGGAAAAATTCAAAAAATTTGCTGCGTCTCGTGTCGCAGACGCGTGGGCAGGGGCCATTTCTGCAATTTTGTCGCTTGGGTGGCTATTTTCGAAAATACGGACGACGAGGGAGCCAATACGGAGAATTTTTCTATAATAAATACAAGTATATTTCAATCATTAGAAGTAGAGTTGTATATTAAAAATAATTTTATCATAATATTTAGATGAACAGTTGAGTGGGTAAGTGTGCTAGTTATAATATAACATCCAACTGATTAGGAGAGAGAAACAATCTAAAATTACTTATTTGCCATTCTCATCCTCTTCCTTCCTTCCTTTGCCGGTGAGCTCACTGGCGACCACCACCCGTCGCCACCACTCATCTCCAGTTGCAGCTGCAGCTACATCCATGGTGACGGCTGAGTCACGGCCACCATCTCTCTTGTTGTCAAAATCCCCATTCCTATCTCTCACCATGCAAATCTCTCCTCCTCCCTTCTTCTTCTCTCCAGAGCACAACCGTCGCCATTGTTGACACGGTGGGCTTGCCATTCTTTCCCAATTCTACTCCTCAAAATTCAATATCCACATCCATCTTTGTCGTGAATTGGTCATCCTCGTCGTCCAAGCCTCTTTACCATGCGCTATGTCGCAGCTGTGTCTATACTGCCTTGTCGTGCTCGCCGATCCATCACTCTGAGCCTTCCCCACCCTTGAGGCCTTGACGCATGTGTCACAATGACTACCTCGAGCTCTTAAACCTCATTGCACCTGTGCCCGAGTTGCTCTGTCGATGTAGTTCGTCGCTGGTGAGCCCCTTCACCGCATCCTGGAGGCCCATGTCGCTAACTCTCCACCGGTTCGACCCCATAATTAAACCACCACTAACAAATTTTCAGGTGGTGCCTGTGCTCATATCGCATCCCTCATTCTGCTCACCTCATCTCTTTCCACAACAAATGGGCCCATTGTCGTTGTTCCACCACTGCAGCATAGCACAATCAGCAAGCTCCATCTTTGGAGACTGTGTTTGTGTGGAAGGAGAGCTAGAGATGAAGTGAGAGTGGATGAGGCTGACACAGGCCGACTTGGCATGTGGGCTTGGCTGTTAAGGAGCAAAATAGACTTTTTACCCACCTTCGCTCTCCTATCTCACCTAGATATTATAATTTAGTGTGTAGATTGTCCACTAGTAAGGAGCCACAAAAGTTTATTATGTTTCAGGAAAGAAAAAAACGATGTCCTAAAGCAAACACTACAATAGGTGGGTGTCCTATGTAACCCCCTAAAATTTGCTATATTTTAAATTTTGGAGTTATTTTGATTTTTAAGAATTTTTGGAAATTAATTGGAATTTATTCGAATATGGACTTTCTTGAAGTCAATTAAAATAATATAAAATTTTATGCAAAGTTTTATTGGAAATATTTTATTTGAGTTCAGAATGTCTCAAAATATTTTACAGAATTTTTCTGGATTTTTTCGGATATTTTTGCTATTTATTTTGGCTTTATCCATTTACCTGATTTATTTTAATTCGAAAATGATTTAAAATCGCAAGAATAGTGTTTAGGCCGAAACCCTTCGGTCCGGCCCAAGTCAGCCCGTGCTGTCGGCCCACGTAGCCCATCTTGCCGCAAACCCTAGCCGTCGCGCGTTCGAACCGTCGGATCGAGATCCAACGGTTGCCGTTGCGCCGCGTCGCCCGCGTGCGTGTGCCACCCGATCGAGTACACGCGGACGTCCAGAATTGTGCCACGTCGATCGTCTTTGCGAGATCACCGGAGTTAACCCCGTCGAGCGTTTTCGCTCGTTTCGCCGGTGTTTGCTCGCATGTCGATGCTCCTTTAAGTGCACCGGTTAACGCATCTGGCAGAGCTCTTCACGCTGCATCTTTTGACTCCTCACACGCCTCCCGAGTCACCGCCGTTTGCCCGCAAAAGCTCACCGTAGTAGCTGCACCACTCCGCCGCGGTTTTTGCCTCATTCCGCCGCCGCCGGTTCATCTCCGCCGTCGCCAAGGTCACCGGAGTAACGCCCTTGCCAAGCCGCATCGAGTGGACCAATTCTTCACGCCGGAGAATCATCGTTGCGCCGTCGGCTGCGTCGTCTTCCTCAGCGCCGGCAGCCCTTCTCTTCTGCGCCGCCATTGACCTCGCCAAACCTCGCCGACCGTTCGATCCGCATCCTGGCTCGTCCACGTCTTCCATTTCCTTTTTAAATCCTAGCGTTAATCATGACCGTTAGATCTAGTATGGATGCCAGAGATTAGATCTTGTATTAGATGCGATATAGGCCGTTGGATCGTTTTTGAACGCTTATGATAGTGCCACATCGCTAGGGTGAACAGTAAACCGCTCGGGTACCGTGGGCCGTTGGATTGGATCTGTGCGGTGATTGCGAGTTCGAGCGGTGTTGTGTAAATCCGCGCCGTTCAGATTTGAACGTGTGGCACGGATGCCGCCACACCCTCGCCAAATCACATGTGGACGCGTGTGCGAGTTGACCCGGGGCGCGACCGAATCTCGGCCGTTGATTTCAAGCGGACCGCTGAGATTTTGCCGCGTGTCTTCGTGAGAGCCGAGGCATCGCCGAGTCGGTGCGTGCGCTGGCCGTTGGATTTGTGAGTGCCGTTGGATGCGTGACGCGTGGCGGCGTGGAGCGCGAAGCGTCGCTGGGTCCGCGCGTGCGTTGGCCGTTGGATCCGTCGGCCCGCTCGATGGCCAACACGTGTCACGCGGATTCCGACGCAGCGCGTGAGATCTAGCCGTTGATCTTTTGACGGCCATGATTGCGTCACGTGTTCGTGCACGAATCTCGAGGCTGGTCAGTTGACATCAGTTGGTGGGGGCCAGGTGCACTGTTCTGTGGACCGAGTCCATCGTGGACCAGAGCCGGGCCGTGGACCCAGTCCATGGACCTAGGCAACATGGCAGCACCAGGAAGCGCCACGTGTCGGCTGACGCAATAAATCGAGTTTTCAACAGAAAAATAAATAAGTTAATTTGGGATTTTTTATTTTCTAATTTATATTTTATTTAAAACTTTGAAAGGCTATAACTTTTGCATTTTAACTCCGATTGAGGTGATTCCAGTCTATAAATTTTTTCAAAATTGTGCTCTTTTTAATGGTGAATTTTATTTGAGTTTTTTAGGTTATATAGTCTACTGTTTTGGTTATTTATTGCATATATAATTTTTACGCGTAGACACAAATTTGGCGGGAAGTTTCGAAGAAGAGTTCATCGCTCAAGATCAAGCTTCGAAACACGACCAGCAACTCTTCGAAGGCAAGTGATGTTTTGACCATTTTGATCCCAGTTTTTAAATGTATGTTGTTTTGAAATTATGCATGCTAAGTTAATTAAAAATGAATTTAAATTAATTTGGGTAATGTAGTTAATCAACCCATATTGTTATTGCCACATTGAAATTACTATATGTATGCCCTAAAATTATTGTCACCCTAAGATTATTCATACTTGTTGGATATTAATATGATGCCAACACGGGAGGCTAGACCGTGATTAGATGCTTAGCCCTGCAGCGTGTCATGAATGACCTTTCGAAAAATGCCACAATAGTGACTAATGAAATATTGAATGTATTTTAAAAATGGTGTGGTGATGCCACGTGATGAAATTGAAGTACGGAGACTTGTGTGGTTCTGTACTGATGTTGAGTTATTGTTGGCATGCGTTGCACAATAATCAACTGGGTGGGAAAATGATTTAGACTAGGGCAAGTGGCAGAAGGCTTTATGCCGGGTGGGCCTGTGTGGCAAAGGGTTGATGAGAGTTGTGAGTCCGTGTGCCACATTGGGTTGTGTGCCATTGTTGAGTGATGAAAGTCTTGCCTTGGTCAGCTAAGGACTTCACCTTGCAAGTCTTTGAATTGGGTCACCCGTATAACCACATGTCTGGTATGGGACATACCTAGTTGATTAGGGTTCTGATATCTTTCCTCTGAAACCTCAAGGTGACAGTACACGGGGGTGTATCTGTGTGGGGAAGCGTACCTGTGCTACGACTTGGTGCCCATCCAACGGTGTTGGCCTGTCCTATACTTCAGCTCTGTGTGAGGAGAGTGATAGTGAAGGCAATACCGGAAAGGTTCATTGGTTAAGGTAGAAGTTCCTGAAAGGCTTTGTTGCAAGCAATCACCTGTGTGGTGAGCGGCTGTATCTTGTGGGTAAAGTGTACAACCTCTGCAGAGTGTCAAATCTATTTGAATAGCTGTGTCCATGATGATGGACATTGCTCGGGATTCTGATCAAGGGTTAGATCTTCAAAAATAAAATAGGAAAGGGGTGGCTATGTGCCAGTGTGAAAATGAATTGATTAAGACTGTGTGCCAAGTTTACGGAGAAAAACTGTTTAAAGAACTTAGTACTGTTATTAACCATTTCACTGCTTTTAATCTAAATAAATTGTTAGTTTAAAAATGTTGTTTGATGCAAATGAGCCAAGTAAGGCAATTCTTTGGAATGAGTCTTACATATAGTAATAGCAACGCATTCTGTGCATTACTTGTTGAGTGCTTTAAGTACTCACCCCTCCTTGCCTATCAACCAAACATCAGTGGAGGAGTCTACGCCAGCATAGGAGTAGGAGTACATCGAAGAGCCGGACAATTAGGGGGCAAGCCCAGTTGGTTGCCTGTGACAAGTTGATGGGACTCCACGAAATTTATTTGCTTTCCGCTGTTACCTTTTATTACTTTGATAATGTAAGCCCTGCGTGGCTGATCTTATGTAAGGAGACCATAATATCGTACAATTCAACTTATATAAATGTTTGCACCATTTAATATGGTATCGTTGTGAATGTCTGTGATGTTCAACCCTTTAAAGACTGTGTGTACTAGCGTGATCCTGAACTAACACAGAATACACATAGGGTCCAGATTCTCAGAATCGGGTCCCGACATCCTATTGCCAATTTTGCCCATATATATTGTATTTTTAAACATGGACTCCCAATATATATAGTCATATATACCCGGAATCTGATGATCATTATTCAGGAGTACTCTAAAAAAACATCACATTCTTGATCATGGAAAAGTTGTGGCCTACGAACTAGCTACTAGTCAAAACTGTACTATGCACGCAGCATTCTTTCTTCTGTCTGAAGTGACACATCCTGCGGCTTGAATTCCAGATTCTCGAGATGCGTGCAAACCAAGAACCATGTTCCATGCCTATTCATGGAATCATGCTTCTTGTCCAAAGTCTACGATGACTTCTTCCAGAGAATTCCGTGGCACTAGAGTTTGTGCTTCTAAATTATACTCCCTTCTAAATTATACTCCCTCTGTTGATAAATATAAAGTCTATAGTTTAAATGATCTTATTGAAAAATATAAGACGTGCATGTAGATTTAATGAGTCTTTCTATATATACCCTTATTTATTCCCTCTCAACCATATGCATTTATTCGTTACCACTTATACAAAGTATTCTCTCTCATCTTCTAAGACAATTAAGAAGGATATGTAAGTCATTTCCTCTCATGTTTTCCTCAATTTCATCACAACCTTAATCTTTGTGCCAAGTCAAAATATGCCTTATATTTATCAACGGAGGGAGTACGTATCATCCATCCAATTCAACACAACTCGTTGCTATTTAATTCTCCTTATAATTGAGAATATGCCATCAAAACTGTTTGACTCTATTTCAATTTAGACCTTGAACCCATCATTACATATATACAGTAAACTATGTAATATTTTTGTTGGCATTTTATAACCCTCTTCATATGTCTGTCTTCTATTAGCAACCACACATGCGGGGAAGTATTAAGAGCAAATCATCTTGGGTGCTAACTTGCTATAATTCGTCAAATGACTCGCTGGGATCAGATGAGTGGTGCATCATGCTGACTGACAGAACGGAGTTTGCCAAACGACCCTATTTCTATCCGTATATGTGTAAATCTCCAAAAAGTCCAAATTATTTTATTTTATTTATCTTCCACTAGATAAGATTTTGGATGAGTTGAATTCAAATATATGTAAGAGTCGCGTAGAAGATCATTTCGCGAATGTATCTATGAGGGATGCTAGCTCCTTTTGCCCATCACCCGGGCTTTGAACCTATGCTAAACCCTAGGAACATCGGGTTTTCATCATCATCAAGAACACATCTACTTAGGTGCGTGTTTAATTATTTGTATTTTAAATTAATTAAGCCGTACTACGATCCGTCTAGGGCTTTAACCAAGAAAGTACAAGCACTAATCCTTCTAAAAGAATTTAAAGACGACACGCTAATTCGTCTAATTGGTTTTTTCCTTTCCTATATATAAGTGAAAAAGCGAATACATTAGGTTGATTAAACTTTTGTCGATGATAGCTTTCATGCTGGTAACTTCTTTTACATCCCTAACTACATGGATGCTTCCTTGTCTCTCTATTTCTCTCTCTTTCCCTTAGGTGCAACCTTTGTAGTTCATTAGATTCCCCCACTAAGTTAATTAGGTGTATTATCTCTGTGGTTCACACCTGATCAGCTCGGTGGTGCCACACTAACTACTTGCTTCGAACACATTGGCTACATGTGCTGATCATGATTAGGTGATCGACTATATATAGCAACAATTTCATGCATGCATGACTGGTTTACAACTAGCACATTAATTAGCACTGTAATGCTTTGCCTTCTGCAATAATGTAGTATATCTTTTTGCTCTTTTGTAACAGCTAAAGTACTGTGGGATCGATGTTTAGTTTCTAATGCACGAAAGTTCATTGAGATATTATTTTCTTGACAAAAAATATATGTGATCCACCCCTTTGGTAATGGTTGTACGTATACGTGGATGGTGTAGGGCCTTTGGATGTATTGTTCAAGAAAACAATCCTATCTCTACGGATGTACCAAATGTACCTTTTGTTTCATACATTTTTTTACTATGTACCTTTTGTTTCATACATTTTTGACTAGGGACCTTTATTTGGGGCTTCATGGGAGTACATGTTTTAGCACAGCTTTAATTTTTGCTCTAAGACGTATTAGCGTTAAGAAGAGAAAGAGAGAACCTGAAGAGGAGATCCACCCATGCATGTGAACTTCGCTGGATGAAAGAATATATGCTGACATTATCAAATATAGCTGAGATTGTGATCAGAATTCTAATGTTCTTTTCGTTGTAGGGAAGGCAGAAAGTTATTGTCTTATCGTCCACTATGCTGGACAGATGTAATTACTTTTGGTTTAAGTTTTGAGCTTTGAGCCTTGAGCTGGGAACCCACTGGATCCCTCCCAAAGCTTAATTATAAGATGCTAGCAGGAAAGGGCTGGGATCTAGATTAGGTCTCCTACTCCTGAATGCATAAAACAATTACCGGTGACAGTGGGTGCCAATTCATGATGGGTTGCTTAGGTATAACAAGCACTGTTACACTGTGCTCTTTGTAGCTTCTTAACATTTGTTGAAAAGTGGAGTTGGAACAGAACTCAATTTAGCGCTTAGCATTTAAATATTAGATTGCAACAAAAAAGGAACAAAATGAGAAGTAATAATCACGTTATATTTTCCAGGTGAAGCAGATTAACAGAGAGAACTTAAAGGAATAGTGTGCTCAATCTCATATGCCTTCTATATGTTAGTACTGAGAAGTGATTTTTTAAATCCACATAAATCTACATCGAAAGATTTTTTTTAACAAAAAGTACTAACGCGGAAACACAGGACCTCTAAGGAAGGCAGTATATATATAGTAGATGGCCCACTAGTTACATAATTTAATTTTTATAAAGAGAGAGAGTAAATTTCACAAAACTGTAAGTTTTTTTTGTACAAACTATGAAAACTATAGGTTTTAGCATATATTTCAGAGAACTCCAGATGTTAGAAACATTTGTTCACAAAACTAGATTGTAGCATCTACTATAACTTGTTACCGTTCTGACATACAGGATCTACATGGTAATCACACAATTCAATTTGGCCAAAGCTGAACATGACAAAGCGGTTGTGTGGCTACCATGTAGGCCCCGTATGTTAGAGCGGTAACAAATTACAGTAGATACTACAATCTGTACTTTGCAAAACAAATATTCCTAAAATCTGGAGTTTTTTGAAATAGATGTTAAAACTTGTAGTTTTTTTGATAGTTTGTACAAGAAATATGTAGTTTTTTTTAATTTATTTTTTTTACAAAAGAACTAAATTATGTAAATAGTGGTCCATCTACGTATATACTGTCTTCCTTAGGTCATGTGTTTCGGCCTTACAAGCCGAATATTCTCTTTGTAATCTGGCCAATTGGAAAAGGCCCGTTACTGCCCAACCGAAGCCTAGCTGGGCTGGTCCGGCGTTGTGTACTGATTAACAAAAAATTGCAGTTAAATTGATGAACCTTGTACGTAACATAACTCGGTCCAATAAAAAAAAATCGAAAATGAATTAGGTGTTTTTTTGTTAAGAATAAGGGCATATACAATAAAATTATCTTAGCTTACTATTAATATGTACATATCAGTTTTATCTCACCATTATCTTTCAGCAGATATACGAAAGATAAAGCTATAAATACGTGAAAGATTAAGGTGAAAAAAGAGATATATGAAAGATAAAGTAAGATTAGTCACGTCCTTATTTATAGCTTTGAAAGCCTGGTCGATCAGCAGCCTTGATCTCTTAGTGTGCATCAACGTAGGACGAGTGGTCTGGTTAGGTACAGTAGTTACTTTTGTTATGTGCATTAGCTGGAGATTAAGGTCTAGTTTATTTAGGTTTAGATTTTTTGACTTATACCTTAAAGTTATCTTTTTATTAAATAGTTAAAAACAGAATGCTTTTATATGTAATAGAGGTGGGTAATTTTACCCCCTAATATGTCAAGGCGGAGTTTCATAGATGATTTGTCGTGATCTCTTGCCGCTCGTCAAAGGAAATATGCTATTAGTTTGTCTTAATGAGATAATCGTGTCTTGCGGATAAAATTGTACAACATCTACAGAGTGTTATCAAAACTATTCAAATAGTCATATCTAAGATCATGTATATACTTAGAGATTTCACACTAGGGTAGATTTTTACGAAACAAAGCTGCGAAAGAAAGTCAACATGTTAAACTTGATGGGCTATGAAACAACTATTTACTTTATTTATTTACTATCTTTGTTTCTCAGAGTTATGCTTTCGATTTATTAATGAATTCCAAAGCTAATTATGGCTTTTTGCAAAATAAGCCATTGTAGTCACTCTTTTTGTAATGAGCCTTGCATCTATATATATTGTATTTTGTGCACAACTTTTTAAGCACCACATGTACTTATCCTTGGTATATACAATGCTGATCAGTTAGTGAAGATATTTTGTACAATACGTTGGTCAATAAGGACTACGTCAAGGCCGTGGAGAACTAGGCTGAGCCTGCCTCTGGGCATATGGATGAGCTACTTTTGAATATTAACTTTATTCCTTCCGCTTTAGTTTGTTTGAGAAGTTTGACTTTTGAGGCACTAATTGTGAGCTTTAACCCTATAGTCGCTACTACGATAATTATTTATATTTGTCTATTTCTTAGTTATTCATTGTGTATAGATGATATTTTATTGATGTTACAACTATGCAGAATATATAGAGTCTAGATTTACATATTCGGATACTAACACTCTTACCACCCAATTGGCGGTCTCAATTTCTGCCCAAATTACCTCCTCTCCACCACCACCACTTTTTTGTGCTCATTTGCTCCTTAAGGTAGGTAGCTTCTCCCCACCACCTATTATTTTTTGAGCTCTTTTACGGTACACTAAATGCCATATAAATGTTCATTCTTTTTTATCTAATAGATTAGATTAGCTAGAATTTATTTATACTTTCTCTTGTAGTAGAATAGTAGAAATACCCTTAACAAAAAACGGCTAGATCTAATTTCTACTACACACTATATACTACCAGTATAATACACCTTAAAACTTCTCTATTTTTTCCCTCTCAATTGCTCATTCACATAGGAGGATAGCTGCCACTGTTGCCATATTCCACTACCGTCGCTGGACACCGTGGATATAACACTCCGGTGCATCCCCGACAACACCCTCTTTACCGGTAAGCTCCCCTCTCACCCCCTTCGCTGTTTATGGTTCCAATTTCAAGTCTGCAGGCGGTTTGGTGTGTTTTCTACAAGTTCCGTTTGAATTCAAAGTTTTGTTTGAAAATTTTGGTTGGTATTTTACCGAAATGTTAGGTAACCAGCAGTTGCAGGGTATCTCGATCGGTGACCCTCGGTGTAGAGCATACATTTTTCCCAGGTCCTAGCTGGTTATATAAAACAAAATAATGATTTTCTCACGCACCCAAATCCAATCGGTTGTCATCTATATATATATAGCCAGATTACAATGAGTATACATATGGACAGAGAGAACACAAGGATCAGACTTTCTATACTTAACTACAGAATATGTCGAAGCACATTATCTTTCTAAACTTGGGTCTTTGACAATATACTACCGTGAAAATTATGTTGCGTACGTACAGACGCCATACTTCCTTGATTCCTTCTTTTTCATGTGTGAAGTGGGCAAAATAAGGGCCTAGCTTACTACAGAAGCTAAGAACAAAGAAGAGGTGTGACATGGGCATTGGCAGTGGCATTGCCATTGGATAATGCTAAATTGCATTCGTGTGACTTGACTCACTCAGGTGGACCACGAGAAAGCCAGAAATCCTACCCTACTACCATATAGTACGTCGTGAGATCATTCTTGCTAAGTGTTTTGTAGTATTTACATAAATCTTGTCAAGATATTGTTCTGAATGTAAGATCTACTGGGGTTGTGATCGGCTAGACAAGCACACATCAACCCCTTGTTTTGCAGAGAACTTTGATGATAATTTCAATAAACAATAAGCAACAGAATGATTATCACACCATAACTGATATAGGGGTTTATCTGGAGAAATCTTTTAAGAGGCTGAAAAAATCATTAGGGGCAAAGAACCAAGACCGGGTCTTGCACTATAAATGAGTCATCTCTTGAACCTCTAGAGAAATCACAACAGCAGCAGCAACACAAGATTCTCGCAAATCGCAATGTTGATATAACAACAATACTAGAGTAAGATCTAACAAGAGCTAAATTGACACACACTTCTCTTCCCTTATGGAGTTCAGCTCTCCTCAAGAAAACAAAAGATGCAAAATGCGTGAAAACTTGGCATATCTGTGTATATGCACAAGTCCTTCCCAAGCTGACAAAGTTTCAGCCAAATCGGTAATTGTTTCATTACCCAAATTGTTCTTCTCCCAAAACTGCATGATCTGAGTCTACTACTACACAAGCTGTCCAAAACTACTCTTCAATTTGATTCTCTACCAAGCCAATCCTCAAACCAATCACATAAATCAAAATGCTATAATTCAAGAGCAATATATATGGACTAGAACATAGAGATAATCCAACCACAATAACCACCCCAATCTTCTTCTCATTGAGGGATGCTCCAAGCATCTGAGTAGAAACTAGTACTTCACCTTCTTCATCTAATCTCTTGTCTAGTTAAACTAAGCACATCGCCTCATTCATTCTGGTCTCTTTTTTTGCTGTTCCACAGCCGATTGGAGCAAAACCTTTGCCCAAAAAACACAAAGGCAAGCACTAGCTTTTATACCACCTCTTGCTAGGAGGAATCATTACCTTCATCTTTAGGACATCCAACGGTTGCCAAGCGCTAAAGTGTTCTTGGGCTTTTGGGCTTAGTGGTCTGTTTATACGGAGAAAATTAAGCCTACTATTCTAACACCCAGCTGTGCAATGTGTTTATTCTGTTCTTAAGGTATTCATTTGAATAACTCACCTTTTCAGGTAAGACGATTTTCAGATCAACTTAGTCAACCCATATGCATTCTTATTACTACCATACAAAGAGTCATCTCTCACGCGTCATCTCAAACAGTTTGACGTTTGCGTGAAAATCCGTCCACAAAGGCCTACAGAAAATTACATTGAAATTATCATAGATAAGCAACCGTCTATAATAATCGAGCTGAGATCATTTTCACAGACAGTTTGGCTATATTAACCGTCTGTGATGAAACACAGACGATATTTGTTTCATAGCCGTCTGTGATGAGTCAACTTATCACGGACAGCTGCATTCCTGGAGCCGTATGTGATGTGACACTGATAGTTTGTTCTCACAACTGTCTTTGTAAGTAAACTTATCAACAATGGTTGTATTTAGGGTATCGTCTTTATTGCGGTCTGTACTCTTCAGCTTCTACCACGACGGTTTATACAATTAAGTTTCAACCTCTCTTGTCTTCTTCACCCATCATTAGTCTTCTAATATACTTTCTTCTTTGCTCTCATTGGCTTTTGTTCTCCGCATTCCTTCACTAGTGATGGAATCTTAGGTAATATCCTATTTGATTTTTGAATGTCCTTTTGCTGCATCTAATTAGTACAAACTAATTACAATGATCTTCTTCTACCCCAACATTAGAGCAACTGGCCCGACAACAGTTGATCCAGCTCCATGAGGCAATCGATGGCAAGAACTATGGTGAGGTTGTCATACAACGATTGGGCCAAGACCCCTCAGTGGGCAATCTCTACTTGAATTATCACAAGGAAGGATTCCTAGGGCCAATGCGGCGAATAGTGAAACTGCTTGGTCACATCCTGGAAAACGGTGAGAAGTATGTCTGCCTTCTTTCGACAAAAAGATCACAATTTTTGTTTGGCCTTGCAAGATCACTTTCACCGAGCTAGAGAAGCAGTGAGAAAAGCTGATGCAGAGATCCGTTCCCTTGCTGCGTGCCAAGTGGAAACTGAATTGGCGATACACCATAGCAAGGCGAAGGTGGCCAACTTGCGGCCAGCCAAGCATGTCCCGACACTTAAAGTAGCATTAGCCTAGCTAGGATTGCTCACAAAAAGAGGCAGCTTCGTCGAGACACGAAGTTCATTAAGAGGAATGAAGGTGAAAGGTGGAGGGTTATCTGGTTTGATGATATGTGTGTTAGGGAGAAAACAGAGGCTGATGAGGCTGCAAAATTGAGCTCATAGTTTGCAGATCTTGCAGAGGACTGCTATAACCCAGAAATCGACGACGAAATAGTTGGTAAGGACTTTGCAATTTTTTATGATTGCAAATGCCAAAATTCCATACTTCCTAGGCTTTTACACATCCTCGAAGGATATCTTGTAAATACTATAGCTCTTACTTTTTGAAAGACTTATGTTATCGGCGATCTACCAATGCTTTTAAATTCGAATGCCTATGATGTTTTCATTTCATATTATGCCTGCAATGAAAACCTGCGATATTTTAGCCTGCTTTAGACATGAACAAATAGCACCATGTTAGCTCGGTACTCTTTCTCTAAACTCCATAACTTATAAACGCACATGACATATGATTTGGATAGAACAACTGTATGTGATGTGTCAACGTATCATAGATGGTTTCTTTCAAGGCAACTATCTGTGATATTTCACTTCACAAATGGTTATGTGAACAAATCATTTGCGAAAGTAAACATATTACAGACTATTTTATGTTGAAACCGCCTCTAATAACTTGAGTTGTTGCATATTGAGAATCACACGGTTTGCTGTGAGAACTTTAAATGCTCTTCCTCTCCATGTTGCCTCTTCATCTTCTTCTCAAATGTTTCCTCTCCAATGCCATTTGGGAATCCACATCCATCGCATCTTCTTCTCAAGCTTCTTCATCATTTCCTCCTTATCTTGTTGCTTCGGTTTGTTCGCCCCTCTTCTTTGCTTTCTATTTTAGTCATTCATAGTTCTTTTGAATTGTCGTATTTTAGTGAAAGTTTTGCTTATTTGATCATAAGATCCATATACATTTGGTTATAATATCTATACACATTGTAAACTCTATTATTTTTTATTTCGTTGTAACTAGGTTATCATATTCTAGTAGTATTTTGTAACTATATGGTATGTTGGAGTGCACGTAATTGAAAATGACTTTATTTTATGACTTTCTAAATAATCTATGCAATATGTTCAATTATGCGTAGGTTATAACTTTCTTAATAATCTATGCTGGAGTATACTGATCGACTATTTTGAAATACATTTAGCAAATGGCAGGATCGTCATCCAATGAATTTGTAGTTATTATATCAACTTGCACCGTCAAAATGCTAGATATCCCGTATGATCCTATGGACAATGTGTTTTTACTGACTGTGGATTGTGGGAACTATCATCATGAGACTACTGGTGCATGTTATCTTGGATAATGCTATGTGATGGTTTGCTTATCTGTGTTGGTTGCAGGACTTTGGTGTTATGTCATGATGAGATGGAGGTGGACTGGGACTAGGCTAGGAGAGATGAGGTCCAGAACGATCAAGGGACGCTGGAAGATGACTGATGCCTGGAATTAGTTGCAAGCCGAGAAGACAAGGAGTCAGAGTGTGAAGCATTGGTGATGTACATAGTAGGGAATGGCATGGATCAGGGCTAGACTCGAGGAGGAGTCTAGGTCCAAAATGGTCAAGGAAGCTAAAGCTATCATGCTAAAGGGTATGGTCAAAATCCGTGATGTTATTGGGTTTCGGGTATGATAGTGGGAGTAAATTTGCACCCTTAATGAGGTTTCTTAAGAGTCAAGAAGATCATATAAGGGTAAAGATTACTCCCAGAGTACTATAAATAGAGGGGGAGGGATGCCTCTCCCAGGGTGCATCTTGTGAAGGATTTTTGTATCCTGATGCTTTTTGAGCTTTTGTCCACCTAGTTGTGAGGCTTTGTAAACCATCCTTTCAAGAAATAGAAATAGTTCAAGTGAAAGAATCTTGTTCATAATTGTGCTTACGTTCTAGTTCTTGTTTTGCCTTGTTTGCAATTATCTCCTACATTCTCTTGGTTCTTTTTTATCCTTCTTGTTTGATCTTGAGCTAAGGATGAGCGATTAATGGATGTTGTATATCTGGAACACATATCAATCATCTAGACCCTCAGCAACTCCTTTCTCTAAGTTCTTGATCATAAAAAGATCTGTTGTAGCAAGAAGAAAGACCTCAATAGCACGTGTTCTCTTTGTTTTGGAAGTTGATCGTGCCTTGATCTAGCTTGCTAGGATATCTGGGAGTTGATCCAAGATCACGTTGATCGTTAATACCCCACGAGCAAGAACAGATCAAGATTCTTAGCCGATCAAAGGTTATCTTAGTTCTTGTTTTTAAGATCATGTTGTTCTTCTATTTATCTGAGAGAATTGAACATCTATCCAGTACTATCCTAGCAGAGCACTTGAGTTGGTGCTTTAGGGAAAGTGACTATAATACTATTTTGTCCAATATTGGATTTGTTGTTCCTTTTTTTGGCTTTACAGAAGAGAGACTTGAATACTTTTGAAGGGAAAGTTTTTATTTGGCTCCTATTCACCCTCCCATCTAGTCGTCATTTCGGTCCTTGATATTCTATTACTAACTCAGTACAATTGTCAATTTTCACATGAGTTTTGTTAACTGTCTCTTGTTGATTCACATATGTGTTGTTAACTGTATTAGGTTGTTGTACATGCTTTTCAACTGTGAAATTTTGTTTTCTTGTATTATATTTCTACAGAAGGCATGACTAGCATGATTCCTAGGGCTAGCTATAAAATAAAAAAACATGTGAAAAAAATTTCATATCACAAATGATTATGACCTAAATAACCGTCTGTGATATGCACTATCACAGACGATTTCTTTATCACAAACGTCAGAGATGATCAAATAGCATAGATGGTTGTCATTTTCTAACTATTTGTAATGATTATTTCTATTTAACTTCTCACCTAGTCAATTAAGATGCTCACACTTAGTGTATCTCCATCAAAATCTAGGGTTTTCATTCCATACCATCGCCCTCATCACCTACGCTATCACCCTCAGCACCGTGCCATCGCCATGCCCATCCTCTCCACACCATCTCCGTCCTCTTCGTGTTGTTATCGCCCTCACCACTTGCACCGTCGCCCTCATCACCACGCCATCGCCTTCTGGTCCTCTCCACACCATTACCATCCATTCTATATTGCT
This sequence comes from Otatea glauca, assembly GCA_036346275.1. Classification (NCBI taxonomy): domain Eukaryota; kingdom Viridiplantae; phylum Streptophyta; class Magnoliopsida; order Poales; family Poaceae; genus Otatea; species Otatea glauca. Next base: position 3,663,526 of record CM070732.1, on the reverse strand, counting down.
ATCGCCCTCATCACCTGCACCATCACCCTCATCACCACGTCGTTGCCATCCCTGTCCTCTCCGCACCATACTTTGCCCTTGGTACCGTGCTTTCACCGTCCCGTCCTTTCTGCACCGTCATCATCCACTTTGCATTGTTGTCGCTCTCATCATCTGCACTATCACCCTCATCACCGTGTCATCGCCATCCCCAACCTCTTCACACCATCACCATGCTTTCTGCATTGCTATCGCCATCATCACCTATGTTGTCGCCCTCATCACAGTGCCATCACCGTCCCTGTCCTTTCTGCACCATTTCGTCGCCCTTGGCACTGCGTTGTCGACGCCCTCCTGCACCACCTCTCAGGTACCGCCATCAGCCTAGAACTTCATTGCTTCAGTTAAGAGTGAAGATATGTTAGGAGTACAATACTGACAGTAGAAATTTGGTGGTTGTGAGACCAAGAACTATGGGTAGTCTGGTGGCCCAAGCATCTTACATGCATTTAGTATCGACCCAGTAGAAATTCTCTACTTTTCCCCATGAAGATCTTGTGAAGGTTCGAGGAGAGCTCGTTGTATGCTTTGTTGATGTAATTTGTAGGTTATATAGCATGTTGTGTATTATTCAATTATGAATTTTGTACAATGCATATAGATGTATTTGAATTGAGAATTTTAAGTCATTTATACTATTCGAATGTATGTTATGTGTATACATACCAACTATGAAATGTTTATGTGTCTTATGTCTGTTTGAATGTGTGGTGTGTATTTATCTCAAATGTGAATGGTGTATCATATATCTGTTTCAATATGTGTTCTGTATCTATACAGAATGTATGGCTAGCATGATTCCTAAGGCTAACCATAAAATTAAAATTATTGTATAAAAAATGCATATCATAGACAATAAGACAAATCATCTACTATTTATCCTTATCGTAGACAATTCATAAATGGAACTATCTGTTATTTTATCGTTATCACATATGGTTTCTTATGTACTGTCTGTAGTGTGTAACAACCACCGATGGTTTTTTTGTGGATAACTATTCATGATGAAGACGGGTCATCTGACTGTTTTTCTGAAGACGTTTTCTGTGCTGACTGTTTTTAACCGTCTCTGGGTTTCTTCCACGTGGTAGTGTGTCCTCTGGCACGAATCCAATCAGATTTTATAAAGTGAAGGCCTGACATCCGTTATGTGGGGATTATCTTTTATTAGGAGACATGGCTTGTTGGTTTCTGATCGAGGTTCCTAATCAATAGGGCTAAAGAGGCAACACCTTGATAGGATTTATATTCTCCGTTGCAATTAGCCGTTTGTTCAAATAAACATAGTCGACTACAATTGTCACCTTGTTCCGGTGGGCCCGCTTTGTATGCAAAGCATCCGTAAGGCAGGTAGCATTGTCCGGTCACTCCGGTGGGCTAGCTGGTATTCAATGCATCGGGAAGGTGCTTAGCTTGGCATTGTCAGTCCAAGTCAAAATAACGAGGCTGCTAACTAAAGCTAATTGAACCTCCTTGAATAAATTAAACCTCATCACATAACAAATTGTACGGAGCGGATTCGCATGCAATGAATCCCTGTGTTGGAGCCAAAACAAAATTGTGAACGTAATTATATATCAAAAAAATTATAAATTCATATGTAGGAGATATGGTTCAAATTTATTTGACTGGGGAACTGACCACACCGAAATTTACCTTGCACTGCTTACTGCTTAGATCGAAAACCATCTTCTTGCTTTATGCAGAACCAATATTTGTGGTGCCACACACATGAAGACACGACTTTTTGTGGAAGTGGGTGTGTGACAACTGACAAGTGCTTTGGAATTTTCAAATATTTTGTTGGATCGTAACATCAATTACATCGTCATACTTGAATTGCAGGGTGATTGACTAACGAATTTAGTAGAGATGTCAGACAAACGCTGCATACACTGGGGACTTTCGTCACGTTGTCTCGGCGGCTAACCAGCTTCTACACGTGGCCTGTGTGGTAGGGTGTCCGTATCATCCAAGGAATGAAGCTTTGTTTATTTGGTCCAGTTGCAGTCTTGCGTAATTTTTTACACCTATGACTAATTGTAAAATTAATCCTCTTTCTGACTGTGAACAATAGCGACATATGACATGTGGTTACCGTGCTGCTGGGCTCGACAGAAAGAACCATGGACCCATAGCGCGACAGGATCGCTGCGCCACGTCAAAATCAGCGTCGAATCCATGTCACTTTAGGGTTACTGTGTGTCTGCGTATTCGACAACATCATTAGGCCTAACATATGTTTTGGTTAAGACATGACTGGACTCTCGGTCTTGATTGTTGATATATATATATATATATACACAAACGAACTTTTGGTTTTTGTGAGCGAATTGTGAAACTATCTCTACAGAATCAATTAATAAAGAGAGAAAAGAGTTAATATTCCTGCATCCTGTTTTCATCTATATGATAGTTCTTCGTCTATTCTTGATTGGTATTAGGATTGATCTATAATAATCATCATCAATTCACAATACATTATCAGAACGAAGCTCTTTGAGGCCGAATAAGATTTCTGTTTGCATACTCTACATTGAATTTCGACCGGCATCAAGCAATTAATCTATTTACCTAGATTAATCTACTTACGTTGCTATGGAATGTAAGTTCGAAGTACATAAGTTAATCACATCTGAATAATTTTTAATCCTATAGATTAATTCCTCTAATTACCTAGATTAATCGTTCTTAATTGTCAATTGGAGACTAGATTAATCTAACTGCCAGAATTAGGGTCTCTCGTTACTATTCATGAAAAATATAAGAAAAAATAGAGACGACCAAAGTCGACGGACGTCGGCCATCACTGCACGCACCGCATCCCCACTGGCCTATCGTCGTGTGCTTGGCCATGCACACAGCGTGCCCACAGTGTACCGCAAAAGAGTCGTGCACCTCCTGCACCTATTTGTTATTTGACCTAACAGAGGGAAAGGGGGAGTAGGAGATGGAGAGAAGATAGGAAGAGCCAAAAGGTCCATGAAAAGGCATTACCATACAAAGAGGCATCTCTGACGCCTTATCTCAGATAGTTCTTAACTTCGCCTAAAAAGCCATCTGCAAAGGCTAAAAAAATTCCACTAAAACTATCACAGATGATTACTACAAAGCAACTGTCTGTGTTAATAGCAAACTATCTATACCTAGATAATTTTCACAGATCGTTCATAGAGAACAACCATCTGTGAAATAATATAGATGGTTGATGTTAACAAGCTATCCGTGATGTACAAATTAATCATAAATGGCTTATTTTTATTAACCGTCTATGATATGACACAGAGAATTGATATCTCGTAGCCACCTGCGATTAGTTAACTTGTCACAGGCAATTATGTTTCTTCAACAGTCTGTTTTGAATCACAGACGATGTTTTTCCTTAGCCATTTCTGATGTATAAAACTTTCACAGTCAGCATAGTTTCTAGAACTGTCTGTGATATTTCAATGAATGTTTTTTGTTAATAACGGTCTGTAATATTACGACTATAGATCTAGATCTGATCACTAGTTCTCTCGAGCTCAGCTCACTAGTTCACTTGAGCTCAGCTCTTTACACTCAAGGGTTAGAGAAGATTTGGTAAAAAAGATCAAAGGAATTCAAAAAGAGCTACTAAGGATTTATGTTTTGAAGATCCAAGAGATTATTTGGTTCTAATTTGTTGCATGCGTACCTTTTTTTTAACCCTACATCTAGTTGACGATAGAAAATAGGGGCTAGATGAATATCCATTAACATGTATTAATTACGGAGTAGAGTAGGCATATCTTTTGATTAGGAAGGAGAGGATAAAAAAGATGGAATATAAGGACATCACAATTGTTTAATTCACCCCAACTATTTAGGTAGTTGGCTATGCGAGATAAAATTAATTTGTTTATGTCATTACCAATTAAATTGTTAAATTGTAGATGGATAGAACCTGAATGTATATTGAAAACCACGTGACGAAGGAATACATAGTCGGCATCTCCGCTTTTAAAAGTGTAGTCAAGCAATACATGGCGAATAAGGGATTAACATATATGTGATGTCGTTGTATAGATTTCGAGAATGTTAAGATGTTTACAAATTAACTCGGCTCAGATTGAAGCCCACTTGTTTTAACATAGTTTCAGAAAGGGGTATATGTGTTGGCCCAATCATGGTGAGGAGTAATTGGATGAAGTAAACATGAGCCAAATTGAGGAATATGATGTGCCAGACGCTGAAGATGATGTCGATGAGGACACACTTGATGATAACAATTTAGATCAGATGTTGTATGATGCGGAACGAAATTACATTAAAGTAGAGCATGATAAATTCAACTGTTTGATCGAGGACTAGAGGAAATCATTTTTCCTGGGTTGCAAGCCGAAATAAATAAGGTTGGCACTTGTGCTTGAACTGTTAAAATTGAAGACAAGTAATAGGTGGATTGAAAAGAGCTTAACGGGGTTGTTAGATCTATTAATGGACATGCTTCCGGAAGGAAACCTATTGCCTAAAACCACATACCAAGCAAAAAAATGCTTTATGTCCCTTGGGAATTGAAGTACAAAGAATACATCCATGTTCCAAAGATTATGTCTTTTACCGTAAGAGTATAAGGATATGCATGTTTGCTCTGTTTGCAACATATTCCGATACAAACGTAAGAATGGTTCAGATGACGGTGATGGTGCTGAGGTGAAGCAAGGGCCTCCTGCTAAGGTGTTGTGGTATTTGCCCGTGATTCCCTGCTTGAAGTGTTTCTTTACAAACCCTAAGGAGGCAAAATTAATGCGCTGACACTCGGAAGAGCGTAAGAAAGATAGGAAGCTAAGACACCCTCTGATTCTCCGTAGTGGAGAAAAATTGATAGGGAATTTATCAACTTCGGTGTGGAACTGAGAAATATAAGATTTGGGTTTAGTTCCAACAAAATAAATCCATTCACTAATATGAACAACGGTACTTAATAGATAAACATGTTTTCTTCTTGTTGACTGCAACTGTGTTCCACCTACGTTTCTATTTCTTGAAATATCCTTTTGGAATTAATGTATATAGGGCTTTCAATGATTATGTCGACCATGGAGGGAGACACAAAAAGGAGAGGGGCAATGGTCTACTGCATGTCACAGACTTTTCCATACAAACTATGGTAACATATTTTCAATTATACTTTACTGTATAGACATTCTATTTTTGCAATAACAAACTGACAAATACACACGCATATATATGTACATACATATGTATATATATACATACACACACATTATACATATATTGTATATATATATGTGTATACATGTATATATACATATATATATGTATATATATAATATAATACATATATATACACACACATTGTATTTTTTCAGTGCTAACCCCATATGTACTACCTCATCAATACTCACCGCCCAAATATACTCCAGGTATGCAATCCTAACTATATTACTTTGGCTACATTTTATTCTTTGCAATTAAAACTCTTCAGTAACAGCTATTCTTGCTAGCGGCAAGACGTCAAATTCTCATCTTCAGTTAGACGCAATGAGGGGGCACGAATGGGCTAGAGTGCTTGCTTTGACCATCATGTCCCTGGTACACCCCTTTGTCCCGCAGCCTTTTTTGATGGTCTTTAAGACACCGCACTAGCCGCCAATTATGAACACACGAAAGCACGGTACATTGAGCACATCCATTCCACTGCTTCAACATATCCCACCGAGGATCTCGTGAAGGTTCGAGGAGAGCTTTCCGCCTTCTTTCTGACGGACATGATCCAAAAGGAGGGAGAGTTTAGGGGCTCCGACAGTCCTTAGGTTATATATTCGTGTATCAGTATATTTTACAAATGATTTTTCCAATTGTAAATTAATCGTGTAAATTGTGAACATGTAATCTGTAATGTTATATCTTGTGTATGATAAAATATGTATTTATATCTCTTGTGTTATATATATATGTGTGTGTGTTTGTGTTGTATATCTTATGTAAACTCTACAGAGGACAAGGCGAGAATGATTGCTGAGGCTAGCTATAAAATAAAAAAAAATTGTATATCACAGACGATTCTAGATTTATAAACATATGTGGTATGAACTTTCACAGATACGATGCGTGTCTATGATGTTTTGTTATCACAGATGGTGTGTAGGTAACAGATGTATGTTATTTTGTCTTTATAACAGACGATTTTGTTGGTAACAATCGTTTGTGATATTTTTCTTATCACACACGGTTAGTTTGTACTCACAACGTCTATGATATTACCATCACAGTCGGTATTTTAGTGGAGCCGACTGTTTTTTAGTGGAGCCGACTGTAATGTTTTGTCACACACGGTTACATCACGGATAGTTTAGTGACCGTTTGTGACGATCACAGATTATCACAGACACTTTTTTCTGAGACGGTTGTCTGTTGAGCCGCTGTGATGGGCTGCTGTGTGGTAGCGAGGCCCTTAATCAGCGAACCGCAGATGATAGCTTAAGGGCCTGTTTGTTTTAACTTTTGATTCTGGATTCTGATCCCAAAAGCAGAATCAGAAACAAACAATCTGATTCTAGAATCCGATTCTGACAATCCACCCCACTCATATACACTAGAATCCACAATCTACTTCATATGTGCTTTTGGATTCTAGCTTTTGGAGAATCAGCTTCTCAAAAACCACAATCCAGAATCAGATTTTAGAGAATCAAAAGCTGAAACAAACAGGCCCTAAACAAGTAGTTTTGTGAGAGTTCAGACAAACATTATGAATTGTGAAGTAAGGTGGGATCTCACGTATCATGTTGCAAGTGGGTCAAACTTGTCAGATTCCACATGATTAAAACAAAATCCGAGTTTATTAAAAGTTTCTACCAAACAATCTGTTCACTGAAATGAAATATCAACATGTAGTCATGTGATAGTTTTGATAAACTACATGTAATTATGTGAAATTTACTTGTGCTCCTTTCGTTACTGCATCCATACTTTATTAATTATGCAAGGATACTGCCCAATACATGCATAACAGAACGTCCCGCTCAGTTACTAACGTTGAATACGAATACGATTATACGTCCATAAAACCCACAGAACCACATGCACGAGTGCGTGCTTATTTCCGTACGTACGTACGTACGTACGTACACGTATACATACATAAGCACACAACCTACTTGGCCGCCGCGTCAAGGGTGAGGAACGGCCGCTCGCCGTTGAAGTTGCCCGGCGGATCGTAGTTGCAGGTGATGAAGACGCCGCGGTTCGCGGCGCAGACGACGCGCGCGCAGCCTATGCGCGTCGACTTGCGCCACACCACCTGCGTGTAGTGACCGCACACCTTGCCGGGGTCGCAGGTGTTGGTGTCGTAGTGGTAGTTCTTCTTCTCGTCCACCCACGACCGCAGCGCGTCCGCCGCGCTCCACGCCCGCCCGGCCGAGCCCCAGAAGATGTTCTCGCCGTACGGCCCGCCGGAGTGCTGCAGCCGGCAGTCCCCGGCGCGCTTCGCGGCGTAGTCCTGCGCGTACTTGGCCACCTTGGGATCCCAGGTCACCGGGCCGACGCGGTCGGCAGCTCGCGCCCGGTTGTGCAGGTTGACGAAGTCCTGCGGCGTGTTCTGGGCTGAGGTGGCTGCCACGGTCATGACCATGGCCAAGGCAAAGACAGCAAGACTTTTGGAAGATGCCATGACTTTTGCGCGGTTAGGTTGTGGCATGAGACGAAGACTGGAAATCGATGGGTATTTATAGCCTGTGGATGTGGAAAGAGTATACGTTACCGGTCGCAAGGAAGCTAGAACGATAACGGATAATGTATGAGTTGCTACAGTTGGCCTTTCCTTCATTTTCTAATACATATGCTTACATCGGACATTGCTGATTCCACGCAAGTTCCCCCGATTTAATTAGTTTAACTTGGGTAGTTGAGTGATCGTAAGCATCTAGTAGTCATCTAATTTCAGTGATTAATCACTACTACAAAAAAAACCCTTTTCTTGCTAGCCTATCACTGCCGATTCGGCTAGAATCCGCTGTGATAATATTATCACTGTCGGTTCATAAGTTAGACCGGTACAAATGCTCGACCGAAAAAGAACCGGCAGTGATAGTAACTTATCACTACCGGTTATAAAAAACCGGCAGTGATACTATTACTGCCGGTTCTTCTTAAGAACCAGCAGTGATAAGTTATTATCACTACCGGTTCGTAAGAAGAACCGGCAGTGATAATGGAGGAAGTGTCGGCGTTTTCGAGCGCCGGCAAGTAAATTTGTAAGTCTAAGGGGTCGCGCGTTCCACTCCCTGAATGGTTAGACTCGTGAGTCCAAGATGTATACTGGTTCGGGCTGAAAGTCCCTACTCCAGTTCGGATGGCCGTATTGTATTGCTTTGCACAACGTTTTACAGATGAGGGCGCTAAATTACCTAAGCTCCTCCCGTTCTCGTCTGTTTCTCCTTTTCAGAATCGTTAGTCCTGCCTCCTTTTATACAGAAGGAAGGCGGGTTACATCGAAGTCGGGGAAGGCGGGCGACCTATGCTAGGAGCTCGGTCCCGTCACGTGGGACTAGTCGCCACACGTCTTGCCCATCTTTGGGTCGGTAGCTTTGGTGGTCGGGGAGGTTAGGTATTCTTCGAAATAGCGTGCTTGCCCTCTGTGATCCTTACGAGTCTTGACGTGCGGTGTGTGGCGTTGGCGCCCTCGGGAGGAAGCGCGTTAAATCTTATCTGTGGCCCGGTTGATGGGGGTGGAAGCTCGACTTGGCAGATCACCAAACCTTCTAGGGAAGAGCCACCGCCTTGTATAGTCACTCCGATTGACCTTGTTCGCGAGGTGCGTGGCGGTAGGTGATGAGGGCCCGACACGCGGCCCTCGGCGTCTGTCACTTTGGTTCGGTCGGTCGGAGATCCGCCCGTCAAGGGGTCGGGCGCTATTGTCTGATCGAGTCGGGAGATCCGCCCGTCAAGGGGTCGGGGCGCCGTCGGTCGGATTCGCTTCCCCTGGCCGGTCGGGAGCGGATGTCTTGTGTGGTCTCGCAGGCGATTCGGTCGGTGGCGGGCCGGGCGCGGCCTGTTGGGCTGGAGACATGCTTGAGGCCGCTGGCTCGTCGCTTCGGGCCGTTGGGGTACCCCTGTTATTAGTATTCGTCAGTAGCCCCCGAACTCCCGAGCGATTTCGACAGATTCGGTTGGGGGTTGAACTTGGATGAGAGTGGTGGCCGGGCCTGGTCGGTCGGTCAGGCCGATCCGGTTAAGCGATTTTCGTCAGGTGTACCCCGACAGATCCGACGGCTGCCCTGGAGCTTGGCCGGGGGCATTTGAACTGCCGGAGGCTTTTAATCGCCTCGCTGCGCATGCCGAGCATGGCTTAGTGTGCCCCGCCCGTTTCGCCTTCTTGACTGCTTCGGGTTCTGGTGCGGGACGCTTCGTTTTCTGGCGCTGGCATTTACTCTGGAGACCCTTGATCTCCCTTCATCCGGCTATATAAGGGCTTGCTAGAGCGATGGACCCTTATACCAAAATCCTCCTTTTTGATCCTTGAAATGGAGGCATCCTTTAGTCTTCAGCTTTGGTGATGACGCCGCGGTAGAAGAAGAAGATCCTTTGGCCGAGCTTTAATGAGTAATGACCAAGGCGATGGTCGAGCTCGGGAAGAAGCCGCGGCTTGTGATGTAGTTCTTGTTGGCGTCTTTGCTTGAGGTCGCCCGAGGCTTAAGGTGGTAAGGAGGCCCTTCTTGAGGCGATGGTGCGAGGGCGCGGCCGTTGTCGATCTTGGCCGCGTCGATGTCATTGAGCAAGCAGCGGCATGCCATTCCATGGCTATGTCGTCGGCCTCGTCGGCCGGGCAGGGCCTACCGGAGGTCGTCTCCAACGACCTCAGTCCGCCGATCCCAAGGTCCGTCCGTCGACCGAGCAAGGAAGGGCCTACCAAAGAGTCACTTCCAACGACCTCAGTCCACCGATCCGAGATCCGTCCCGTCGACCGTGCAAGGGCTGCGGGGAAGTTTGATGCGGATATGTTCCTGCCGTAGTGTAGGGTAGGTATCTTTTTTTTTGAGCTCGCCAGGTACCTCATGTAATGTTGTGTAAAGTTTGAGTCTGCTGGCATATAATGAAATCTTCTTTTATGAAATGTCTTCGCGATGAGTTTGCTTTGATTTTAATCGTCGTGGATAGATCGGGCCTTGATCGGTAGGGACGACCGGATACCTCTGTGAGGTTCGGGTGTCCGAGTGCCTTGGTCGGCAGGATGACCGGATGCCTCTGAGAGGTTCGGGTGTCCGACTGCCTTGGTCGGCAGGACGACCGGATGCCTCTGTGAGGTTCGGGTGTCCGAGTGCTTCGTTTAACGTCGTAGCTAGACAGTGCCTTAGTCGGCAGGGACGACCCCATGCCTCTGTGAGGTTCGGGTGTCCAAGCGCCTTAGTCGGCGAGACGACCGGATGCCTCTGTGAGGTTCGGTGTCCGAGTGCTTCGCTTAACGTCGTAGCTAGAACGGTGCCTTAGTCGGCGAGGACGACCCCATGCCTCTGAGAGGTTGGTGTCCGATCGCCTTGGTGGCGGGACGGCCGGATGCCTCTGTGAGGTTGGTGTCCGATCGCCTTGGTCGGCGGGGACGACCGGATGCCTCTGTGAGGTTGGTGTCCGAGTGCTCGCTTAACGTCGTAGCTAGACGGTGCCTTAGTCGGCGAGGGCGACCCATGCCTCTGTGAGGTTGGTGTCCGATCGCCTTGGTAGGCGGGACGACCGGATGCCTCTGTGAGGTTCGGGTGTCCGAAGTGCCGCTTAACGTCGTAGCTAGCGGTGCCTTAGTCGGCGAGGGCGACCCCATGCCTCTGTGAGGTTGGTGTCCGATCGCCTTGGTCGGGCAGGACGGCCGGATGCCTCTGTGAGGTTCGGTGTCCGAGTGCCGCTTAACGTCGTAGCTAGCGGTGCCTTAGTCGGCGAGGACGACCCCATGCCTCTGTGAGGTTGGTGTCCGATCGCCTTGGTCTGGCGGGACGGCCGGATGCCTCTGTGAGGTTCGGGTGTCCGAGTGTTTCGTTTAACGTCGTAGCTAGACAGTACCTTAGTCGGCAGGGACGACCCAATGCCTCTGTGAGGTTCGGGTGTCCGACTGCCTTGGTCGGCAGGACGACCGGATGCCTCTGTGAGGTTCGGGTGTCCGAGTGCTTCGTTTAACGTCGTAGCTAGACAGTGCCTTAGTCGGCAGGGACGACCCCATGCCTCTGTGAGGTTCGGGTGTCCGAGTGCTCGTTTAACGTCGTAGCTAGACGTGAGCGCTCGTTTACCGTCGTAGCTGGACGTGAGTGCTCGTTTACCGTCTAGCTGGACGTGGGGCATCCTTCCGAGTCCTCGTCGAGGCGAGGGTAATCGCGAGAAGAATGGCCACCGTCTATCCCACATGTATACCCCATCCGCAGTGTGGGACTGGAGGGTGAGCGACGACGTTTACTGCGTTGGTTTGAACGCCGTGCTCGTGGAGCAAATAGCGGGTAGTCGAGTGGGTCTGGGAGGTCCGCCCAGGGGACCCTTCCGAGCGGACGGTCCCGAATAGGTGTCACCGCCTGCGTGGGGCGACCCATAAAAACCTTTCTTTACTCAATCCGTATGGACCCGGGTCGTCAGCCAACCCGAGCACGGTGGCCGTCGCTCATTGATGAGCTCCGGGAGAGTGTGAAGTATGGTCTCGGGCGCGAGTAGAGGTGATTAGGCCGTCACCGACCTAACCGAGGGCCCACCGTGGGGCTCACCTCATACCGCCCCTTGCTCAAGTTTTCTTTGGGCGGCCTTATACCCATCTGGTGGGGTAGGCCTTTTGAACCTGACTTCTCATTGGGCCCTGGCGCAAGCCACAAAGCTTTAGCCGTCTTTGGGCGCAGCTGCCCAATGGCTTCTCGCGCCCGAGCAACTGTTCGGCCTAAAGGTGAAGACCAAGAGGTTACGGGACACGTTGTTCGGGGGCGGCGTCTTTATGGCTCTTGTCGCGGACATGACAGGATTAAAAGCGGAGTGGTATTGGAGGCCAGGAGTTACGGTGGCGCAATAGGCGAGGTGGGACGCGACGCCGTTTGAGGGTGCTCGCCGCGGCGTTTGCTTGTCCTCTGAATCGCCCGTGGGGTGCTCCGTAGTCACGCTTTCTTGCCTTCTTTGTCTCTGTCTCTCAAACAAGAAAAGCACAGAGAGCCAAGGAAAGAAAACCCCACCTTTCTTTCTCACCTTCCACCACCTCTTACGTGAAGATGTCGTGGCGGAGTGCTCGCGCAAGACAGTGCAGGCGCTCGGCTTAGTGAAGAAGGGCTTCCTCATGCCGCAGACCTTTCATTTGGAGGGTGCCGACCGGGCCGTCACCCAGCGCGCGGGGCGGCGAGGTCGTGGTGCCCGCCTCGTTCTTCGAGCGCTGCTTTGGCTCGCCATTGCACCCGTTCGTCCGAGTGGGCTTTGTCTCACTACAAGGTGGAGGTGCACCATCTCAACCCCAATGGGGTCCTCCACATCGCCATCTTCATCACGTTGCAGCGAGGCCTTCACGGGGATCGAGCCAGATCTGGCGTTGTGGAGGCACTTCTTCCAGGCAAGGCTCGGAAAGACAGCCGTCGAACGCCGTGGCGCCTCGGTGGCTCGGCCTCCGGCTTCGCCCGGTCGAACACGAGTATCTGGAGGTAAAGCGCCCTCGTCCAACAAGGGTGGCGTTACGAATGGCTCTACGTTGAGCGTCGGCGATGGCCCTCGTTTCACCGGCGAGCTTCCCATGGCGGAGGAGCGGTGGAACTGGGCGCCAAAAGAGGGAGAAGAACAAGCTGGCCCGATCGTGGAGCGGATCGGGGCTCAAGCGAGAGGCTCACGGGGACGTTGTTGTGCGCGCTTTATGGGGATGCGCGTGCAACCCCTTGTGCACGAGCCGCGCCCCTTGTTCCGGTATCTTGGGCCGTCCGGCCGGGCGAGGATGGCGAACCCGAGTTGGCGCGTCGAGGTGGAGGCCGGGTGGCGGGTATGCTGGCGGAGCGCCACGGTGGCTCTGGGTGGCCAGAGCCATTCTCGGCTCACCCGCCAAATCTGTAAGTCGGTGAAATTTCTTTCGCTTCTCTTTTCTTTGTCCCTAGCACTTGGTCCGACCGCATTCTGCATCCTCTTAGGGGCTCACGGGATGTCTTCAGGCGCCGCTCGGGATAAGGAGGCGCGGCGGCCGCCCGGCGAAGACAGCGGTCGACTCCTCCGCAAGAAGCGGAAGGAGGAAAGGAGGAAGAAGAAGCATAAGGAACGCGCGGCGAAGCGCGCGCACGGCGAGGATGTGTCGGAGACCACCGCTGTGGGGACAACCTCCACTGACAGCGGCGGGAGCGCCTCCGACCATCCCTATGGTGGGTTTTTCTCTGACCCGCCGACTGGCGGTGGCCCGAGCGTGGACCCGGCCGAGGGCGGCACCACGGGCCCCGTGGCCGCGGATCCCCAGGCGGGGGGTGATCTTGCGCTTCGCGGATCGTCGCGGCGCCTCGGTGAGGCGGCCGAAGCGACGGTAGACTTGCCCTTGGCGGGGGGCTGGCAAAGAGGGTGCGCGTGCCACGTACCGAGCGACTCTTGAATCTTTGTAACGTGCAGCGCCTACACGGGCGTGACCGTGGGGCGTGCCGCAGCGGCTCCGCAAGTAACAGCGCCGGTGATTTCGGCGACTCCGATCGGGTCGGTGGCGGTCGCGGTGTCGGCGTCCGAGGGCGCGGTCGCCTTCGAGGGGACGGGGCCGCACCCGGAGGTCGAGGCCGAAGAAGAACTTCCGCCACCTCCGGCGGGGACCCCACCGGACGACGTGATCGTCCTTTCGGAGGATGAGACGACAGTGCCGCCGGCGATCGCGCCAGTCGAGGCGGAGCTGGTGACGGAGGTACTCGACCCTTTGTCCCAGGGGGAGGTGCCGACCGATGCCCCTCAGGTGCAGGTCGTCGAGGGGGTTTCTGAAGGGTTGACCTCATCGCCCTTGCCCATGGTGCTTTGGACGGGCGACGTCCCGCCCGAACGGGCGAACGAGGGCGTGCCGCCGGGTGTAGTCCCCGGGTCGGGCATCATGGGTCAGTCGGAGGAGAGCGAGTGGGATGCCCTTCGGCAAGGCGCGCTGGACGCTGAAACCGAGATAGGGCAGATCCGAAAAGGTCTGGCTCTTGCTCTGTAGTCTTCCACCAGGGCGCTGGGCACGATGGTCGAAGTCGGCGATCGCCCTGTAAGTCACCAAAAGCTCTGACTCGTTGCACGTTTTTGCAGCACTTGCTACTAACGGAGTGTCCACGTTTTTGCAAAGACTTGCGGGCTCGCCAGGCGCCCGAGTTGAGCTCTGCGGCGCTCCGGCGATCGTGGCGGTGCGGTGGAGGAGTGCGATCAGTGCGCCTTGAGCTGCGCCTAGTCCAGGAGGCCATGGACATTAGGCGGTCGGAGGCGGTGGAGATCTGCCAGGGGCTTGAAGAGGCCACGAAGGCCTTTATGATGGCGCGGGAGCCAAGGTCTTGAGGGCGAAAGTGGTGGAACTGGAGTCCTCTCTGACGGAGGTCACCGAGGCCAAGGATGCCGCCATTGCCACGGAGGGGACCGCGCAGACGCAGGCAACACGCCTGCGGACCGAGCGAAACCAGGCTTGGGGGGATGCCGACCGAGTTCGTTCCGAGCGCGATCGCTCGTATGAGGCTGGCCGAGTGAGGACTTCATACGAGGCGCTGAAGACGGAAGCTGGCAATTTGACCAACTCTGCGGCCGGTAAGTGTCTCAATTTTTCAATTAAGTCTGGGGGTGTGACCCACAGGGCGAACTTATCCAAAATCGCCGCAATCTGCAGAGGCGCAGAAGAATCTGAGCGTCGCCGTTGAGGCGCAGAGAACGGCAGCAGATGCTCGCGACGTGGCGATCGTGGCCGGGGCGAGGCCCAGCGGCGTTGAAGGTTGCGGAGGGCGGTCGGGCGAGATGGGCGCCGAAGCGGAGGCCCTTCGCAAGGCCGGTCGGGAAGTCTGCGACCGCATCCTGGAGCCGGGCAGCCCGAGTGCCCTTGCCCCGTCCGCCCGAGTGCGGACCGAGAGGAGGCGGTGATCATCGGCGCCGCGCTTGGAGCTTCGCCGGCGTTGGTCAACACCGCCTCGCACTACGACGGCATCGACCTCGCGGTGGTGGGCGGCGTGGCGGAACCGGACCGACGAGGAGATCAACAGTTTGAGCTCTGGTCGAGCCGCACGCCCGAGATCGCCGACCACATCCGCCGCAGTGCCCTCCAGAAGCGAGGCGACCAACTCTCCGCCTCGCCACGGTCGCCACCGGGAAGAATAAAAATAGTTAGCTTTATCCTTTTTAGATTGTAAAGGCGCTATGTAAACAATCTCGAATTTATCAAGTTCCAAAATCGCCTCGTCCTCTTTCGTATTTAGGGTGAGCGTTTGACCGACCATAGCCTTAAGGACCGCAGGGTCACTTATGCGTAGGTTGGGTCGTTTTGGGAGGAGCGAGGTGGATTGGAGACTTAGCTATGTGCGTTAGGCGCACTTGTGAGGATAGGAGTGTTCTAGACCGCCAAGGATCTTTCCACCGGGCACTTCCTTCTTCGCGAAGTGCTACTTAGCAACCATAGCCGTGCCGGGCGAGGCCGTAACACTTGGGTTGAGAGGGTTACCGCTCGGGATGGACCTCATGACCGGTCGGGTCACGCACCCTCGTGGCGCGTGGGATAGCCGAGCTCGCGCGGGAGGAGTGTTCCGCCGACACAAAGGTCACTCCACTCGGGTACTTCCTTCTTCCGCGAAGTGTTAGCAACCATAGCCGGGCGAGGTGTGGCACTTGGGTCGAAGGGTTCTTGCTCGGGAAGGACCTTGTGGTCGGTTGGGTCATCAACTCGCGCAGCGCCGATGGGAGCGACTGAGCAGGGCGCCGAAGGGCAGCCCCCGAGTCGTCGCATGGCGACCAGGTGCTCGGAAGGGAAAAAAGTAAAGAGCATGCTAGGAAGAGGAAAAGAGTTTAGGGATAGAATCGCCTTAACTTTTCTATATTCCATGCATTCGGAAGGATGCGGCCGTCGGCGTCCTTGAGTCGAAAGGTGCCAGGTCGGAGGATCTGCACGACGGTGAAGGGCCTTCCGAGGGGGCGATACTTGTGCTTATCCTTGCTGGTTTGGACCCGGCGCAGGACCAGGTCGCCAGCACTGAAAGACCGCCCTCGAACCTGACGGCTGTGATAACGTCGCAGAGCTTGTTGATACCTGGCCGATCGCAGGATGGCCACGTCATGCGCCTCGTCGAGCTGGTCGACGGTGTCTTGTTGTGCGACGAGCCCCCGAGCCTCCTCGAAGGCTTGTAATCTTGGGGCGCCATACTCCAGGTCTGTCGGCAAGACGGCTTCAGCACCGTATACCATGAAGAACGGTGTGAACCCGGTCGCCCGGGTCGGCGTGGTCCGCAGACTCCAGAGGACGGAGGGTAGCTCGGTCACCCAGCGCCCCGCGAAGTGCTTGAGCCGACTGAAGATCCGCGGCTTGAGCCCTTGAAGGATCATGCCGTTTGCGCGCTCGACCTGGCCGTTGGTCCGCGGATGGGCCACGGCTGCCCAATCGACGCGGATGTTGAAGTCATCGCAGAACTCGAGGAACTCCTTCCCCGTGAACTGCGTTCCGTTGTCGGTGATGATGGAGTTTGGGACTCCGAACCGAAAGACTATGTCGCGGAAGAAGATGGTCGCTTGTGCCGACGTGACGCTCACGACCGGCTTGGCCTCTATCCATTTGGTGAACTTGTCCACCGCGACGAGCAAATGGGTAAAGCCCCCAGGCGCTTTCTTGAAAGGCCCGACGGATCGAGTCCCCAAAGCGCAAAGGCCACGTGATGGGGATCGTCTGCAAGGCCTGAGCTGGCAGATGTGTCTGCCTGGCAAAGAATTGGCATCCTTCGCAGGTGCGTACGATGTGCTCGGCGTCGGACATGGCGGTCGGCCAATAGAAACCTTGCCGAAAGGCCTTTCCCACAAGAGATCGGGCGCGTGGTGACCGCAAATTCACTGTATGTCGTCCGCAGCTTGTTTCCCTTGGTCACGGGATGCACTTTTGGAGGACCCGAGGCTCCTTTGTAAAGGTGCAGGCCGACCAGACGAAAGACTTTGCCGCCGGGCGAGGCGCCGACCTCCTCGGTCGGGGAAGTGACCCGTCCGTCAAACGATCTATGAAGGGCTTTCTCCAGTCGAACTCGGTCGCTAGCACGCTGCGGCTCGACCCGGCCAAGTCTACGCCCGACCGCGCGGCGGTTGGGGCGACCGTGCTAGGTAGGTCGGGGGACCGTTCGGCCGCCAGGCCCAGCTGGATGGAAGGCCGCAGGAGGTCGCAGACAAAGATCCCGGGCGGGACCGGCTCTCTGCTGGAGGCCAGATTGGCTAGGTAGTCGGCGTCGCTATTGTAGCGTCGGTAGCTATGGTGAAGCTCGAAGCCCTTGAACCGCACTTCGAGCCCGCGCACTTCTCGACAGTACGCGGCCATACGGGCGTCTCGGGGCTCCGCGGCCTTCATGACTTGGTCGACGACAAGCTTGGAGTCCCCGTGGACGTGGAGTCGGCGAGCACCGAGGTCGGCAGCGATCCGGAGACCGTTGACGAGGGCCTCGTACTCGGCGACGTTGTTGGTGGCGTCGAAAAGCAGCCTGATGGCGTACTGAAGCTTGTTCCCGAGCGGGGAGATGATGACGACTCCCGCGCCCGCGCCATTCTTGTTGTAAGACCCATCGGTACATTGTCCAAAGGTGCTCGGGTCTTCGATCACCGGTGGTGCACAGGTTTGGTCCACTCGGCGGCGAAGTCGGCTAGGGCTGCGATTTGATCGCCGTCCGAGGGCGTATGTGATGTCGTGGCGGCCCGAGCTCGAGCGCCCACTTGGCTATCCTTCCCGAGGCGTCGCGGTTGCGGACGATCTCGCCGAGCGGGGACGTGGTCACCACAGTGATGGTGTGCTGATCGAAGTAGTGGACGAGCTTTCTCTTCGCAATGAGCACCGCGTAGAGTAGCTTCTGCACCTGTGGGTACCGAGCCTTGGACTCGGAAAGGACCTCGCTAATGAAGTAAACTGGCCGTTGTACCTTGAGTTCGCGGCCTTCTTCCGCTCGCTCCACCACGAGGGCCGCGCTGACGACTTGGGTAGTGGCGGCGATGTAGAGAAACAGCAGTTCACCTGGTGCCGGGGCGACCAGGACTGGAGGCGAGGACAGGAAGGCCTTCAGGCGGGTGAGGGCCTCCTGAGCCTCCGGGGTCCAGCTGAAGCGGTCGGATCTCTTGAGTAGCCTGTAGAGTGGCATTCCGCGCTCGCCGAGGCGAGACACGAAACGGCTCAAAGCTGCCAGGCATCCGGTCAGCCTCTGGACCCCCTTGAGGTTGCTGATTGGGCCCATCCTTGCGATTGCCGATATCTTCTCCTGGTTGGCCTCGATGCCTCGCTCGGAGACAATGAAGCCAAGGAGCTTCCCTTTGGGGACCCCGAAGACGCATTTCGGGATTGAGCTTTATGCGGAATCGTCGAAGGTTCGCGAAGGTCTCTTCGGTCGGGATAAGGTCGTCGGCCTTCTTGGTCTTTACGACAATATCGTCGACGTACACCTCAAGCGTTACGGCCGATCTGGTCATTGAAGCACGTTTGCATACATATTTGGTATGTAGCGCGCGCGTTCTTTAGGCGAACGGCATTGTAACGTGCGAGAATGAGCCGAGCGGGTAATGAAGGAAGTCGCGAGTTGGTCGGACTCCTTAGCGCAATCGGTGGTAGCCCGAGTAGGCATCCGAGAAAGAGAGGACTCGCACCTGCGGTGGAGTCGATGACTTGGTCGATCGCGGGGCAAAGGAGCGAATCCTTGGGACACGCTTTGTTGAGACTCGTATAGTCAACGCACATCCTCCATTGCCCATTTTCTTTTTACAAGTACAGGTTGGCTAGCCACTCGGGGTGGCGCACCTCTTTTACGAACCCTGCGGCGGTAAGTTTGGCGATCTCCTCCTATGATCCTGCGCCTCTCCTCGTCGAGCGGCGCGGCGTTGGGCGGACCGGCTTTGAGCACAGTCGGATGCTCAAGGAGTGCTCGGCGACTTCCTTGGGATTCTGGCATGTCGGAGGACCTCCATGCGAAGACGTCTTTGTTGGTGCGGAGGGAGTCGACGAGCGCGCTTTCCTATTTGGCGGGGAGCGTGGCTCCGATCCGCACGGTCTTGGTCGGATCACAGGGATCGACCGCGACCTCCTTTGTGTCCTCGGCGGACTTAAAGGATCCCGCCCCCGACTTGCTGGACTCAGGGGCGGATTCGGAGGCTTCCCTCTTGAGGTTGTCGAGCTCGGCAGACGTGATGACTGCCGAGGCAAGCTCACAACTGCTGCGCTCGCAGTGGTAGGCAAGCTGGAAAGATGATGCCACGGTGATGACTCCTCGTGGCGGGCATCTCCGACTTGAGGTAGGCGTGGTGAGGGACCGCCATGAACTTGGCGTAACACGGCCTTCCCAGGATGGCATGGTAAGAGCCGGGGAAATCCACGACCTCAAAAGCGAGGGTCTCGGTGCGGAAGTTTCCCGGTTCCCCGAAGGTAACGGGCAGGTCGATCTGCCCGAGTGGATGGGCCTGCTGGCCAGGAATGACGCCATGGAAAGGCGCCTTGCTGGGTCGGAGGGTTGAGCGCGGGACCCCCATAGCGTCGGCGCCTCGGCGTAGAGGATGTTGAGGCCGCCGCCTCCGTCCATCGGCACCTTTGAAAGGCGCTTCTTCCCACGACGGGTGACCACGGGGTATCTCCCGGTGTGGGCGTGGTCGGGTGATCGGTCCGAAAAAAAGGTGATCGGGAACTCTGACCACCGAAGGTATTGGGGGACGCATGGCGCGACGGTGTGGACCTCGCGATAAGCGAGCTTGAGCCGGCGCTTGTCGGCATAGCAAGCCGGTCCTCCAAAGATCATGAGGTAGCCGTCGGGTTCAGGGAACTCGTCGTCTGCCTTTTTCTCTACGGCCCGCGGGGCGCGTGAACTTCTTCCCTTGCCACGAGGCGTTGGGACGCCGAGAGGTAACGCCGGGACCTCGCGATCCGGTACTTGTGCTTGACGAAGAACCCGTGGTTTGGGCACGGGCCGTCCATCAACTTCTCGAAGTGGTCGGGCGCGACGGTCGGTCGCACCTGCTGCTTGGAAGGGCGGTCGACGGTGGCGACCACTTGGGTCTCGCGGATCTGCTTCCCGTGCCGCTTTCGTTTGTCGGAGCGGTCAGAAGGGGACCCGATGTGGACGCCGGATTCTAGTTGGGCCTTTCCTCCCTCAAAGATGGCCCCCACAGCCTCCTCGCCGGAGGCGTGGTTGGTGGCGATATCGAGGAGCTCCTTGGTAGTTCTGGGCTTGAGGCAACCTAGTTTGTGTACCAAGGCCTTGCAGGAGGTGCCGTAGATGAATGCTCCCACGACAACGGCGTCGGAGATGTCGGAGAGCTCGTTGCACTGGCGGGAAAACCGCCGAATGTAGTCCCGGAGGGTTTCACAGGCTGCCGTTTGCGCCCTTCAGTCCAGGAGTTTCGTGGCGCTTGTAAGTGCCCTGGAAGTTGCCGACGAAGAGGGCCTTCAAGTCGGTCCAATTCCTGATGGTTTTGGCGGGCAAGTATTCGAGCCAGGCTCGGGCCGAGTCCGCGAGGTAGATGGGAAGGTACTGGATGATGAAGAGGTCATCCGTTGCTCCTCCCGCCCGGCATGCGAGCCGGTAATCTTCGAGCCAGACACCTGGGTTTGTGGCCCCGGTGTATTTGGCAATGTTGGTAGGCGCCCGGAATCTGGCAGGGAAGTCCGCCTGGCGGATCCCTTGGCGTAACGCCGCGATCCGGGACCGTCGGGGCTCGGCTGCGGTGGTGGTGTCCGCCCCGCTTGGTCGCGAGTGGGCGGCCTCCTCCGCCATCTTTCTTCGCGCCTCAAGGGTAGCGCGAATGTCGTGAAACATCACCGAGGTATGGCGCACCGGGCGCGCGAGGCTCGTGTGGCTCGCGGTGCGGCGCGCTGTCGTGCCGGACAACCGGCTCAGTCTGGGCAGACGGGCACAGTGGCGAGGTGGCTCGGGCGATAGGGCCGGGCGTGCATGTCTTTGCGACGACGCGCTCTACCACCCGGAGGTTTTGGTGAGTGGCCTTGGCCTCCGGTCGATCGGCTCGGAGGCCTCGGCGGATTGCGGCCGCGGCCACGTTTTGGCTTGCGTGGGGGAAGAACTCGGGGCCGTCGGACTCTTCCGCTCTTTGGGGGTGTGCTGGCAGCGCAGTGCGCGCGCCGCCAGCACATCGCGGGTCTCGAGCTCCTCCTGCTCCAGGTTGGCCTGGAGCTGGTCGAGCTCAGCTCTTCGTTCCTCCAACTCTTTGCGCTGTTGTTGGAGCTCGGCGCGGCGGGCCTGAGCGCGTTCAGTACGCTCGCGCTGGTACTCCTCCTCCTGCGCCTGAGTGCGCCGGATAGGAGGTCCCGTAGCCGCGGGGGCCACGGTCAAATCGACCGTGCCCGCCATGTTGCACTCGCGAGAGTGCCGCCTGCGGGCAGGGTACTCCGTGTCGGAGCTGGAGTCATGGCTGGAAGAGTCTTCCAGCAGCTCGTGGATGGAGGCCGGCATGTAGCCAGCCATCGCCACAAGTCGCGAGCCTACGGGGGGTGACATGGTCACCTGCCCGGGCCTACGGGAGTTTTCGCCAGCCGTGGCGGAGCACTCCTCGGGTTCCGGCTTCGGGGCTGCAGGGCGCCCAAGCGGAGCTTAGCGAAGTCGCCGGAGAGGACGCCCAGGCTCTCAGCGGGCGCCTGTCCTCCGGAGGCGGCGGGGACGAGCGTGAGCCCTCCTGCCGGGGTGACGGCGAAGTCGAGGGAGCCGAAGCGGATCCGGCTCCCCGGCGCAGTCATGCCGTCGCAGTGGGTGGATGCCATCAGGGAGACAAACGGAATCCGGAGATGGTGACGAAGACGCGCGAAGGCCCCTACCTGGCGCGCCAACTGTCGGCGTTTTCGAGCGCCGGCAAGTAAATTTGTAAGTCTAAGGGGTCGCGCGTTCCACTCCCTGAATGGTTAGACTCGTGAGTCCAAGATGTATACTGGTTCGGGCTGAAAGTCCCTACTCCAGTTCGGATGGCCGTATTGTATTGCTTTGCACAACGTTTTACAGATGAGGGCGCTAAATTACCTAAGTTCCTCCCGTTCTCGTCTGTTTCTCCTTTTCGAATCGTTAGTCCCGCCTCCTTTTATCTGAAGGAAGGCAGGTTACATCGAAGTCGGGGAAGGGCGGCGACCTATGCTAGGAGCTCGGTCCGCCGTCACGTGGACTAGTCGCCACACGTCTTGCCCATGCCGGGTCGGTAGCTTTGGTGGTCGGGAGGTTAGGTATTCTTCGAAATAGCGTACTTGCCCTCTGTGATCCTTACGAGTCTTGACATGCGGTGTGTGGCGTTAGCGCCGCCGGGAGGAGCGTGCGTTAAATCTTGTCTGCGGCCCGGTTGATGGGGTCGAAGCTCGACTTCAAGATCACCAAACCTTCTAGGAAGAGCCACCGCCCTTGTATAGTCACTCCGATTGACCTTGTTCGCGAGTGCGTGGCGGTAGGTCGATGAGGGCCCCGACACGCGCCCTCGGCGTCTGTCACTTTGGTTCGGTCGGTCGGGAGATCCCGCCCGTCAAAGGGGTCGGGGCGCCGTCCGGTCGGAGTCGGAGATCCCGCCTCGTCAAGGGTCGGGGCGCTGTCGGTCGGATTCGCTTCCCTGGCCGGTCGGGAGCGGATGTCTTGTGTGGTCTCGCAGCGGTCGGTCGGTGGCGGGCGGCGCGCTTTGTTGGGTGGAGACATGCTTGAGGCCGGCTCGCCTCGCCGGGCGTTAGGGTACCTGTTATTAGTATTCGTCGGGAAGTATTCTGCGGTTCACCTACGAACCGGCAAGTGATAATAGTATCACCGCGGTTCGAATTCATGACCGCAATGATAATATTTTTGAAAAATCACAACTTTTTCATACGGAGTCGGATGGAGACAAAATTTATATGAAAATTGTAGCTCTCAATGAGATCTACAACTTTGTAGTTGACAACTTTTTTATTTGAAGTCATTTAGATGTCCAAATAATTGTTGAAACATTCGGATACAAACGGGTAAAAGGAAAATATATCTTATAGTACTTGAGAAGTGTTTGTTAGGTGAGATGGTAAGGGGGAAATCGCGCGAGCAGCAGGTCTTGGGTTTGAATCCTAGCAACTGTGCGTGCGTATTTCGCATGACTTGTGATTTGCGACGCACGACGTATTGAATACAAGGTGGTCCAGATGCAAATAATTTTTTTTATTTTACCGAGTGATTTTTGGATTTGCAGTGGGCAGACTATCACTAACGGTTTGCATCTGAACCGGCAGTGATACAGACTATCACTGTCTGTTCACATTCAAACCGGCAGTGATATCGTTATCACTGTCGGTTCTAGAACCGGCGGTGATAGTCGGATTATCACTGCCGGTTCCAATATCTGACAGTGATGAGGATTTGGATCCGGTAGTGATCACGTTTTTTGTAGTAGTGAATGATACTTATTTGTTAAGACTAATCATGTTTCAAGGTTTTAACATGAGTGAGTGCTTGAGATTGACATAGGACACTAGCATACATAAGTACATCACAGACGGTTAATAAACCGTCTGCGAAAAAGTGCAAGTGATAATCAGATATCACCATTTATTACAAACAAACTATTGGTGCATAGTAAATATCACATGTCGTTGCTTATTATAGAACCACCTATATATGATAAAAAAATTATAGACGGTTCATTACCAACAAATCGTTGGTGCATAGTAAATATCACAGACAATAATTTATTATAGAATTGTCTGTGCTTAGTAACTATCATAGATGATTAATTACATTCAAGCCATTTGAGATAATAATGCATCACATACACGGTTTGGAGGGAAAAACTGTTTGGTATTATCTCTAATCACAGGCATTTATTATCGTAAAACCGTTTGTGATTTGTATTTTTTTAAATATATTTTTCTAATTTACGATTAGTCTCAGAAATCATGCTCGTCGTGCCCTCTGTACATATAACATAAACACATATACACATACATATAACATGACAAGAATTCACAATTCACAACACAAACACACATAACAATAGACATTTCAAAAACAATTACACAAGGTATACAATTTACGGTTGGAAGAAATCACATAGTAATTAATTTACAGTTACATGAATAAATGTTCTTAAGGACTGTCCGAGCCTCTAAACTCGTTTTTGCGATGGATCGCATAGCACGGATGAATGCGGCGAGTTTCCTCGAACCATCCTGAGAGCGTCCAGAGAAAGTAGACATGGAGAATTTAACGTCCGATCGCAAGCACAAATAGCTGTTACTGAAGAGTTTTAATTGTGAAGAATGAAATGTAGACAAATTGATTCAGTTAGTATTGCATACCTCAGGTATATCAGGCCAGTGAGCATCGATGAGGTCGTACATATGACACATCACGTAGAAGACACATGAATGGTATTTCGATTGTTGATGGCAATGCAAAAATACAATATATCTTTGTCAATTGTAGGGACATTAGGATAATTCTTATTGTATTAGAAATGCAGCTTGTACCTAAAAGTCTGTCACATGCAGCAGACTGTAGCCCCACTCCTTTGTGTGTCTCCCTCCACGGTCGACATAATTCTTTAAAGCCCTACATACATTAATTCCTGAAAGACACTTTTATGTAATAGAAATGTAGATGGGAGACAATTGCAAGCAACAAGGAAAAAACATGTCTACCTATTAAGTACATCTTGCAAATGTTAAAAGTCGTGCTCACTCCTCAACATGGAATCAATGTAGTAAATCTTGTTATTTCTTAGTACGATGATGAAGACAATCCAATGGAACCTTCATGTAGCGTGTCATGAAGACATCTCACTTAGTTTTAGAATGTGTATGAAAGCAATAATCTATGAGTAAAGTACTAAAAAAAGCACTCACCTCTGATTGTGCACTGCATGTGTGTACTCATTGTCGACTTGAGCTTGCAGCACTCACATTATATAGTCGACATTGAAGTTTCCATCTTATTTTGTCTCCTCAACAATCAAGTCGAGTCCAGGAATCCAACCTGTTCTCGTCTTTGTGCTGCAAATTTGATTATGTATATGCAGACGACACACCAATTTCTATTATACATTTATCCGTATAAATAATGTAACAGACAGTGGGCATATGATTATAGATACTTACAGTGTTTAGGACCGTAGGATTGAGATGTCGATCTCAATGAGGTTAAAGAGCTGAAATAAATCCTTCACATACACCGGAAAGCATGCACCCCACTTCACGGTTTAAATGGCCATCCAATTTGACCATGAAACTAGAAGCGGTATTTATCTTGTTGGCCTTTTGTATGTACCATGCAAGCAAAGCACGGCATACCATTCCAAGAGTGCCTAAAACAGAGTTAGGAACCAGAGGCTTTCCTAGTGTGAATTTCAATTGTCCCTAGGGCTTCGGAGAGTCCTCTAGAGGCTTGTTCTTCGTGGATTTGAATAATACGTAGTTGAACTCTAAAATTTCTTCTATGAACATGTAGTACGAACTCAATCCACATACCATCCCTGTTGGCCCGGTCGTGTTGAAATCCTCGTGAAATGTATCTATGCATACTCTGCTATTTTGTACAGTGCTCTTTCCATCCATCCATTTCGTGTAAAATGTGTAGCCATTCATATCATATATTTGCCATGTCCCAATAGTAAATTTTGGCCCTTTTGCCAACCATTTAAGGATAAGGATTGATGACTCCCCATTCAAGCGCACTTTCATCCACTTATTGAATCGGCGATTATGTTCTCTTATGATCCAAACCTAGGACCATCTTGTATTCTCTTATCATAGCATGTCCTTGTGCTCGTCGATGGACGGGGACACCTCCGCCATATGTTGCAAGACCATAAAGTTTGCTTTGGAGTGCATATCAAAATCATGGGTGATTGTTTTTCAACTAATGGTTCCAACACCGTGGAGCCTCGCCTTGTGACGAGATACATGTGCGTCTATTGGTTCTACTTCAGCGATGTAACAAACACAGAACCCAATAACCGCTTCAGTTGTGTAACCTTTAACGATGTTGCCCTTAGGTTGACAGCGATTCCTCATGTAGGCTTTTAGAAATCCTATGTACCTCTCGAATGAATACATATAAGGTAGAAACAATTGCTCGCATATCTTGATCTACCTAACTACGTGAGCATTAAGATGGACCATGGTATCAAAGAATTATGGAGGAAAATACATCTCAAGCTGATAGAGAGTCCATACTACCTCTCTCTACAAGGCATCAAGACCCTTGGAATCGATGACTTTTTGAGAGATTGCATTGAAGAAATAACACAACCTTATGATCATCTATCTAACCTTGTGGGGAAGGATACTTCCAATGGCAACGGAAAGCATATGTGCCATCATCATATGATAGTCGTGAGACTTCATGCCAAGTAATTTCAAATCATCCATTGACACAAGCTTGTTCATATTTATAGAGTAGCCAGATAGAACTTTCACATCATGCAAACACTTACAAAATTGTGTTATCTCTTCCTTCGACAGAGTATAGTACGCGGGGGGAGGTACATACGGCCTTTCGTGTCCTTCCTCGGTGTTAGCTCCATCCAGATATTAATTTCAACCATATCACGGCACGAATTGATCCCGTCCTTTTTCTTGCCCAAAATTTTCAGCAATAGGCTAATCAAACTATCGCAGATTCTCCACATGCATGACTCAATGCAATACCGAACCTCTAGATGCTCCCAGTATGGTAAGTCTCAAAAGATCGACCTCTTCTTAAATATGGCCTTCTCACGAGTCTACTCACGGATTCGCAATTTACGGCCCTTTCCGAACACAATTTAAATATCCTTGACTTGGATGTAGACTTCTTTCCCACTCGTAGATTTTGGGGCTGAACCGTCCCCTTTTTGCTGCCAAATTCTTTCTTCATCTTGCGAGACGCATCATTCTTTGGAAGGTACCAACGGTGACGCATGTTCATAGTTTTTCGGCTGTTACTAAGCCACATGCTCTCGGTGTCATCTAAACTCTGAGGACAAGCTTTACCTCTATTCGTAGTAAGGCCTGATAAGTTACCAAGGGTAGGAAAATCATTGATTATGTAGAATATCATATCATATAGAGCGAATTACTCTCATATGTATAAGACCCCTACCTGCACCCCTTTGTTCTACATTGTATGTAAGTCCTCTACCAAAAGTGCTAGGTATGCATCTATATTGTTTCCTAGTTGTTTTGGTCCTGGGATAAGCAGCGACAACATGATATACTTGCGCTTCATACACAACTAAGGAGGCATGTTGTACATATAAAGTAGCATGAGCTAAGTGCTATGACGACTACTTATGTTACCAAATGGAATCATTTTGTCGGTACTTAACCCAAATGCTACATTCCTCAGTTCCACACTGAGGTTGATAAATTCCCTATCAATGTTTATCCACCGCAGAGAATCAGCGATGTGTCTCAGCTTCCCATCTTTCTTATGCTCTTAACATTATTGCAATTTATGCAAGGACAGTACATATATGTTAAGCCCTTATTTGTCATGTCTTGCTCGGCAACTCTTTCAAAAACGGATATGACATCTATGAATTCCTTAATCGTGTGGTTCTCAATATACATCCAGCTTTGGTCCATCTACAATTTAATTAAAGATTGTAAATAAAATAATTTTATCTTGCATAGCCAACTACCCAAATAGTTAGGGTGAATTAAACAAGAATGATGTCTTTTTATTCCCTCTTTATTGTGCTCTCCTCCCTAATCAAAAGATATGCCTACTATGCAATGTAATTAATACATATTAATGGATCTTCATCTAGTCCCTATTCTCTCTCATAAACTAGATCTAGGGTTAAACAAAGTATGTATGAAACAAATTAGAACCAAATACTAACCTCTTGGATCTTCAAAATATAAACCCTTATTAGCTCCTTTTGAATTTCCTTCGTCTTTTTTTTAACAAATCGCCTCCAACTTGTGAGAGTAAAAAGCTGAGCTTGAGTGAACCAAAGAGCTAAGCTTGAGAGAGCCAGTGACCAGATCTAGATCTAAATTTGTAATATTACACATGGTTACTAACAAACAAGAATCTGTGAAATATCACATAAAGTTCTAGAAACTATTCTGACTGTGGAAAGTTAACACATCATAGACGGCTAAGGAAAAAAACTATCTGTGCTTCAAAATAGACAGTCAGATAAACACAACCATCTATGACAAGTTGACTAATCACATGTGACTACAAGATATCATCTGTTTGTGTCATATCACAAGATAGATTATAAAAGTCTGATGTATGTGTATGTGATTATCTCAAAGAAGGTTATTCTCTATGAATGGTGAGTGAAAATTATAGAAGCATAAATAGTACATGCTTAACACAGATGGCTTCTTTGTGGTAACCATCCGTGATAGTTTTAGTGTAATTTTTCTGGCCTTCAAGGACAACTTTTTGAGGCGAAGTTATGAATAGTTTGAAGGGAAGTCCAAGGATAGTAGCTTAAGCTTGGTAAGGTTGGATAGCTAGTTGTTAAGCTTGGTAATTTTTCCTGGCCTTCACGGATCATTTCTAGTCAAAAGGAGCCAAGAAACCAAAGTGATCATGCAAAAAATGGATTTGGTGCGAAATTTCAAAACTTGGTCAAAAAATATCAGTTGGAGTCGGATGATCTGGATGGGTCGGGCCAATAGTCGAATCAATTCAACAGAGGTTATGTTATGAAAATCTTAATTGGAGTTGGATGAACTAGGTGGGTCAAACCAGTAGTCAGATCAATTCGATGGAGAACATATTCTGGAAATTTCAATGGGAGACAGATTATCCAGGTGGGTCAAACCACTAATCACATCAACTCAACAGAGGACATCTTCTAGAAATTCTAATTGGAGTCAGATGATCTGGGTGGGTTGGACCACCAGTCGAATCAATTTCATGGAAGACATATTCCAGAGATTTCAATGTGACTCATCATGATCAGTCATATCAATTTGGCAGAGAAGGTGCTCTCGAGACTTTGCACAGGGTCAGATGATCTAGGTGGGTCACCACATTCGAGTGAGTTAGATGATCCGACTGGGATAGGCAATCTAACTGTGCATAACGACTATATTTTTAATCGGTGGAAGTGTTTAAGCCAGATTATCTGAGTGTGTCGGATGATCCAACTCAAAAGCAGATTTTGGAAATCTATGTCTATTGTCTTGTTTCTACTAAGTGGAGCTATACATCGACCGATGTTGACAACTCCATCTCAGTGTTCATCATAGTGAGTACTTTGAGGGCACTTTGAAACTTGCATTGAAGATCCTTTTTGTAATACCCTAACCCAAAATCCTCTCAATGTTCAACGCACCTATGGGGTGGACCTGCGTTGACATAGCACCCCACTTGCACTTCCATCCTCGCTTCTTGTAAAAGAGTTAACTAGATGTGCTATGTTTGAACCTAACACGCATTATATACTACTACAGCTCACTTTAAATGAGTAATGTGAGACTAATCCCATCATCACTCCACATGGGCCACATAGGCCTTCATATTATTGGGTCAGGGTAATACATTCACCTTCCTTAAGGGATGACACCCTCAGCATCACACCGTATATGCGGTAGATACCCAGAACCACCCATCAATACACATTCGTGCATCCAATACTGATGTGTATGCCATGCCGTGTGTCCACTCTGGGCCCACAAGTGCCATGCACCATATGCTCGTACCTCTTTTTCATACGCACCCGTGCAACGAAGGTTAATGCTTTGATCCAATTTGTAACACCCTAGATCAAAATCCGCTCAATGTTCAGCCCACCAATGGGGCAAATCCGTGCTTACATAGCACCCCACTTACATTTTTGTCCTCACTTCGTGTAAAAGGGTTAATCCGAAGGTGCTATATTTGGACCTAACAAGCATTATATACTACTACAGGTCACTTTAGACAAAAAGTGTGGGACTAATCCCACCACTACTCCATATATACTATATGGCCTTTCACATTAATGAGCCAAGGTATTACATTTTTAGTGCTTGAGGGAGAAGATAGGTCTAGTTTGTGCATCACTCCTAATTGCTTGACCGTAGAGGTTCAAGTAAATGTTTTGGGCTCATTACTCCTGGAGGTCGGTGACTCCTAGATGGCTTGGATGTATTTGGTTGCTGACCTTTTCTAGGAGTAGTTTGTGAAAGACACTGGGAGTCTTGTGAAGGTTTGGATTCAACCTATCTAGAGTGGAGAAGGGCAACCACAAGTGGACGACTTGATTCCTTTCGTGGTTTCTAGTCAGAGCAAGACTCTTGCGAAAGTTCTCCAACAAGAAGTAAGAGAGATCATCTTGGAATCCTAGAATTATGTAGGCTTGGAATTAGGTTGCAAAACTCACCTAGAAACCTTAGTCACATAGGTTGGGCTAGTAAAGTTTAAATTTTTAATTATGCCTTTATTGTAAAAAAAATCCCAATTAACCCCTCCCCCTCCCCCCACACTCTTGGGCATCCGATCCACTTCAACTGGTATCATAGCATTGTTGTTCAATTAGGGCTTTACCGTCTTGAGTAAGGATGTCGAGAGATGGTGTGAATGAGATTGTTGTGTATAGTCTAACACATGGGAGCAGAGTTTTGTAAAATAAGACACGAGTATGCACGGTCTCAAGAACGAAGCAGATGAATCATGTAGAGTGAACCACAATATCGACATTGAAGCAACCACAACGAGAGAGAAAGATTTGGCGAAGTCGACCGTAGATTCTTTTAAACACAACCTCAAAAGAGTACAAGGCATTATTGCTTTCTCACAACCTCTCAAACCTTTTAGGACTCTCGGATCTTTGCCCTATACAAAAATCTAGTGGTAAGAATAACCTAACATCTGATCCTCTCATGCACCTTTTGCCCTGATGAGTTAGCTTGTGGCTTCTTGGTTGCTTTGATTTTTTATGGCCAACTCTTAGGTTTATAAAGCCTTCTTAGTACTTTTCCAAAGTAAATAAGAATCCTACTCATATTAGGATTATGTATCCCACTCCTCTTAGAATTCATCTATCACATATTTTTAAATTCTAAAAAACTATATATAAATTACCATATTTAACACACTTCGTTGTGGAAGGGCTTCTCATTACTGCCATAGTGTTTCAGCTGTCCAGGAAGAGCTACAATCCTCCAAAGAAGCCACTCACCGAGAGGGATAACTACTCTTGCTCTTTGCTTCCTTTTTGAAGCAGTCCCCCTCTTCTTTTTGTTTTGTTATTGCTTCATCAAGTGTGTTGATGAAGGTTTTTCACTCTACAGGAGATTGATGAACTATGTGATGAGTGGGAGCCAGAGCCTTCTTGCTCAACCATCAAGGAGGAAGCGCTGATTGATGCACCTACATTGGAATGGTTGGTCTGATGCTTTCCTTTTTTATGTAATCCGATCCTTTCTAATTAGCTCATGCCAATGGCAAGGTTTCTCGAGTCTCAATTCTACCTTAAATTTGAGGCGTCAGAGAAATAAGTCTTATTCTGTCACATGTAAAA
This sequence comes from Otatea glauca, assembly GCA_036346275.1. NCBI lineage: Eukaryota > Viridiplantae > Streptophyta > Magnoliopsida > Poales > Poaceae > Otatea > Otatea glauca. Next base: position 3,631,933 of record CM070732.1, on the reverse strand, counting down.
AAAGGCAAAGTTTCTTATGCACTTGACCATAGCCTTGATTAGGTCTATATTTTTCTGATTTTATGAGTGTATTTTGTAGCCATTTCATTTGGTAAGGATTAGCGAAGTCAATACGTAGTCTTTCTTAGCTTAATTTGGCACTTGAGAATAAGATAACTTCGTGAAGCAACATTTTGGTTTACATGGAGTCTTTGGGGCCTTACATTTCTCATCTACTTTTTGATATAATGTGCGAAGCTCATTCGTGGTTAGGTAATTTTTTTACGCCCATTCATGTGTTCTTAAGAGGAATATATGGTTAAGTGCCCCTTAAATCACACGATCCGACTTGACCAAAACCGAACATGACAAAGCGTTTATGTGGCTACCATATGGATTCCATATGTTAAAGCTGTAACAAATTACGGTAGATACTACAACCTGTAATTTTGTGAAATAAATGTTCTTAAAATCTGGAGTTCTCTAAAAATAGATGTTAAAACATGTAGTTTTTTTCTAGTTTGTATAAGAAAATTTAGTTTTGCGAAATTTATATAATTTTTTTACAAAAACTAAATTTTGTAACTAATGAGCCATCTGCTTATGTACTTCCTTCCTTAGAGGTCATGTGTTTCGGAATCGGCGTTACAAGCCGAATATTCTCTTTGTAGTCTGGCCAATTGGAAAAGGCCCGTTACACCCAACCGTGACCTAGCTGGGCTGGTCCAACGTTTAGGCCGAGGCGTAGTGTACCGTTTTAAAAAAAATTGCAGTTTAATTGATGAACCTTGTGCCGTTGTGCGTAACATAACTTGGTCCAATAAAAAAAAAGTAAATGTTATAAAACCCTAGTTTTGTGATTATTGTTAAAAAACCCTAAATATTATGATTTGTGTCACTTAACCTCAGGTATTATAGTCACAATGTTTTACAAAACACTGTATTATGGTCACGGCGGCGATGGCGGCCTCGTCTCCCACTGCGGTGGATAGGACGGCGTAGGTGGCAAGCGGAATCTGCTTCACCAATGCTGTCGTCGTGTGCAGTTACAAATGTGGAGGAGTAATTGTAATGAGTTAAGGTTTTGTGAAATGTTCGCCATAATATCTAGAGTTTTGTACAACAATGACAGTAAAACATAGGGTTTTCTAAAATTTACTCATAAAAAAATATCCAAAAAGAACTAGGTATCTTTTTTCGTTAAGCAGAAAGGCATCTAAATTTAAACCGATGAGGACTTAAATTTAGTGGTGGTAGGATGTACTAGATGCATACGCACGGTGCCACGCCGCGCACTTGCGCCGCGATGCCACGCGAGGGTGAGTTTCCGGATAATCAATGAAATTTAAATGCATCAGTAGCATTGTCAAAAAATTTAAAAATCGCACAAGTTTGATCATGATTTGAAATTTTTATTGTAGCTTAGGCATGCTCTCAGGGCCCTCCTAAAAAAGTTTCAAAAATCTCTAACATGCTTTGACAGCTCTATTAAATTAGTGAATTTGCTTTAAATGCATTAGCACCATTGTCAGATTTTTTTTAAATTGCACAAGTTTGATCATAATCTGAAATTTTTATGGTAGCTTAGTCATGCTCTCAAGACCATTCTAAAAAAGTTTAAAAAATCAAATTCGTTTGATGGCTCTGGAAAACCAAAAATAGCAAAATTTAAATGCATTTAGAATTTCTAAAAATCGCAAAAAATTAATCATGGTCCAATTTTTTTTATGGTAGCTTATTCATACTCTCAAGAACCTTATAAAAAAGTTTCAAAAATTTGCAACATGATTTATTATCTCAATTGAATCAGTGGATTTGCTATGAATGCATTAGTACTATTGTCGGAATTTTGAAAAAATGTACAAGTTTGACCATGATTCAATTTTTTTATGGTAGCTTAGGAATGCTCTGAGGACCCTTATTAAAAAAGTTTCAAAAATTTCTAACATTATTTGATAGCTCAATTAAATCAGAAAAAAAATTACCTCAACCGATAAAAGGACCTAAACGTAATTACATATTTTTTGAGAAGCTTACATGGAGAGAGAACATGTGGGGGGCTCTCTGGCCGGTAACTCCATAAAGTTTAGTAAAGGTAGTATATCACACCTCTCACCAAGAGATAGAGAGAATTCCAACACTATCAACGACTCTAAACATATTTAGCATTCAGAAAGTCCAAATCTCTGACGGTGAGACGTCCTGTTTTGTCATCCAGAAAAGCAATCCAACCACTGCTGCTCCCATGAACCTAGCAAGACTACGCACTGCCTTAGGGACTCTAGTTGCATGCACTAGCTGCAGGTGAAAGCTGAGTTCAGATTCGGATACCACTCGAGTGTACACTTGCAGACGGCTGAAAGCTGTTTTATGTTGACTAGACGAAGTAATGTTGCCGTAGGAAATTCATGACACACGGTAATTCTGCGACAGACTTGTTCTAAACGAAACAATATGTCAATGTGAAGCAATATGGAATAAAATAACTCTCAAAGGTAGGATGTAAACCGATGAAGATTAATACGTCGATACGAAGCAATATTGATCAATTAATAACGAACTACAAAGAGGTAGATTGGATCAACCGATTACAAACTACACATAAGGTGTAGAAAAATGAAGATGGATGAAAGATTAAGGTAAAAAAAAAGAGATACATAAAAGATAAGTTAGATTAGCCATGTCCTTGTTTATAGCTTTGAAAGCCTGGCCGATCAGCAGATCACTTTATCTATAAATGTGCATCGAGATAGGACGAGTGATCTGATTAGATGCAGTAGTTACTTTCCTTAGGTGCATTAGCTAGATATTAAAGTCTAGTTTTAGTCTTTTTTTTTTACTTATAGCTTAAAATTAGTTTTTTTTTACTTAAACAGCTTAAAAGTAGTATACCTTTATATGTAATAAAGGTGGATAATATTACCCTAACTTCACTAATATTGGTCTAAAGCCAACCCTCAATAAGCTAAAAAGAACCTCTCATGTGGCTTTTGCCTTTTAATTATATAGGGATTTATAGCTTTTGAAAAAGCTCAGTCAAAAAACCATTCATCCATTTGTTTAGACTTTAAATTTTAACTTTTAAGATATAAAAATTCCAAACAAACAAAGTCTAAGTTCTTGATTGTTTGCTTTCCCTTGCCTGAGGCACACGTGGAAAAATCTCGATTAGAGGTGGGCATGGTACCGGGCTAGGCCGGCCCGGCACCAGTCCATCATGTCTCGTGCCTAAATCGTGTCGTGTCGCCATGGCCCGGCATAGCACATTTGTGCTTCGTGCCGGCCTAGGCCCGGCCTATGTGCACTATTGCAAAGAGAAGAAAAGAGATGGAGACGCACGGAACTAAGACAATGGACACAAATATTAAGGGGAAAAGAAATAAATTTTATTCATTCTTGAACATGTACAGAGTTACTACCTCGTTAAAAACCTTACACCCAGTGTGAGGTACCCTAGTACGGAGCGGCTCGGTGCACATGCTTGATGTCAATGAGCATGTACTCTCCAGTCCCCATTCTCCACCTTTTAGCATCTCTGTTGTCTCCCCTTTCTCCGCATACGAGGACTGCAAAAGGTGTTGATCGTAGGGCAAGCTGCAATATGATGTAATGTCGCGGCAGAGTGCTCTGCCCCATGACGTGCCTGCTTCGGACGCATCGGGCCTGTTTTGTGCTATGCCGGCCCAAGCACGGCCCATGCTGACGTGCACCCCTAAAATACTTGTTGACGGTCGCTATGCCTCACAAATATAAATACCTGCAAATGCACGGTTTAGCATTGTAGCATTTTACCTTGGAGTATTCTGGGGTATCATATTTATTCCACGAGGAAGCAAGAATGAGTTAGGAATATTAAGTAACACATTATCTAGATATTATACCAAAATTTTGGAACAAGAGTAGAAGTGTAATCAGTATAAAAAGGGTTTATCCACACATATACTTGTCCTACCAAATACAGCACAACCAATGGTAGGTAGTTGACTAGAGGTTCGTAGTTGGCAGAACTAACTAGGAACGAGTACAGTGGTTCCTATTATAGTGATCCTTGACAATTATAATATTTAGGCAAATTATCATCAAATGATTATCGACAAAGCTAGGATTTTACTCCTACCAAAATTATTATGGTGGCCTACCATGTCACCATGTCACAGTACATAAGAGCTGCTATATATCAACCCAATAAAAGCTTGGTATTTCAAGGTAATTCAAAGACCTAGACACCACATTTAATTCAAGAATTGCTACTCTACCTAAATGATTCATATTAAAAGTTGAGTAATATAGAAATACCAAGAAACAAGACTTTGTTGTAAATCATTGACAGTAAAACATGCGCATAATGGTTACTTTATATTCCACATGAAGCACAATGGAGATAGGTACATGGACCCGAGCACATAATGTACCTGCAAAGATGACTCCGGAACCTTGGCTTCGCAAAGCAGACTCTTCTCCTAGCTCATGTCCTAGCTACTACTACATCTCCTGTGCCACCTACACTACACAATGGTGTGAGTGCAAGTGGTGGAAAGTGTTGTGGGATGGATGGAATTGTGATGTGAAGTAGAGATTGGTGATGTGAGGTGTAGGGGGTATTCATAGTGTCAAAGGTGTTTTGGCCGATCAAGGTGTGTACTGCCCAACGCACTTTGTGGAAACATGATGTGGTGGCATGAAATGAGGCTTGACCATGCATTGACCGATCATGGGTTGTCTTGGCTGACCAGTACACGTGTTGGCCGATCGGCCTCCCGCATGTCTCCCACGCACCTTTCGACGATGGATAATGTACATGATTTGTCTTCGGTTGGAGTAAACAGTCAAGATCTCTTGCATTGGCGCAAAGAAAACTTGGCATAATGGTCAATCGTGGAGCGCTTCATCCAGAACACCAAGTCAACATTGGACTTGATCACCAAAGTATCCAAGGAGAATTCAATGTGTTTCGGCTAACCCATGGGTGTGTCGGTCAAAACACCATCTTGGCTCTATCGCAAATTGATTTGTTTCAGCCAGAGCACAAGTACACTGGCCAATTGAGTCGTGGGCATGCTCTTCGGGTGTAGATGATGTTGTATCAACCGAAACATAGGTGTAGGTGATGTTTTATCAGCCGAAACACATGTGTGTCAGTCAGAACATGGCTCAAACCACTTCTTGGACAGAGGTACCATATCTAGAACATTCTATATTTGTTACCCTTTTGTAAACATTTTGACCATAACAAACCTAGTTCATATAGTATCAATGTAAGCATAGCTAAGCATCTACCATGACATTTTATCTAAAATTCCACAATTAATTATATGAGCAATGGATAGTAGTTACTAAGTTGACAATAGCAGGGGTGACAATTTATCAAGGAAGGGTACATGCAACAATTGGGTATACATCTACCAACCTTACCAATATAGCCATTTTTACTAAAACTATGTGTATGCATAGAAGTTTTGAATACAACATACGTAACATTGAAAATATTGGACCAAATATGATCAAGCAGGAAGCTTGCCTTACTCGTTGAACACTTGGTCTTACTCTAGTTCGTCGGCGAAGGTTTCTAGGACGTCGGTATCTACAGGCGCAACATCGAATAGCACAATTAAGAGCCAAAAAGGACACAAACAGTAAAGAAATCAAAATATTTTTACATATTATGAAAGTTCAAGATTTTAGAAAAAAAATTAGAAACTAGTCTCACTCAATTTAGAGCTCAGGCGCAAAAGATATGAGCAAATAATGAAAAAGGAAGAGGGGAAGAGTGACATCGAAGGCGTAAACCAAACGATTACATTTTTCCTACAAGGAAGGCATAATAATCCTAGAACTAAAAACATCTTTTCCTTTTTCCTGGATTTTGAAACTGGCCAGTGTGGCCAAGTCGTCAATGTCACATAACTAAATATTGGTTTAAACTATAAAACTGCCTGCTTATCTTAATTTGTCCCACATGTCTTTGACCCATTAGGCTTTAACCGAAATTAATTAAACTAAACCAACTTAACTGCCATCATTAGCACTAAATAGTAGGGCCCACTTGTTAGCCAGACGGAACAGGGAGGCGAGCTAGGAGCCATGGTTGAGCTTGCTGGTGGCGAGGCAAGCACGAAGGGACATGAGCAACTTTAGGAATGGACATAGAAGATCACGGCAAAGATATGGGTAGCCACGGCAGCTAGAGAGGTGGACGCAAGCGACGACGTGACAGTGATGAGCGGTAGAGGATCTTGGATCAACGACGAGTTGGGGAAAAGAGAGTGAAATGAGCTAACCGGTCATCACACGAGCAAAAGGCATCTAGGTGATGCTATGATGGTTGGTGCGAGGACCAATGGTCGTCAGGGTCTGGCTATCGACATGCAAGTATGCAACCATGGCAGCGTAAAATAGGGCTACGATGACTACCGAGAAACTATTACTTTGAGCAAAATTAAGTAGTGATGAGGGATAGGAGCTCATCACGAGCATGAGGATTAGGTCGGAGGTGCAATGGTCCAATTTGATGGCAACTAAACACAAAGGGAAAGTGCTGAAATCAAGCATGCAATGAGGTCCAGGGAAGCTAGGAGGTGATGAAAATGGGCATGATCAGGGCCAAAGCTCACCCTAGCTCACCTCAGAGAGAAAGGGCTGTAGAGAAGCACGGGAAGGGACTCAAAACGACACGGAGATGGTGAAATCGATCGTGAAGGGGTCTAAAGCTCACTAGAGAAGATGATGCTTGCGGTGATGGTGGCAAACGGAGGTGAAGAAGGGGTGGTATAGGAGCCGAGGACGATAATCTTGTTCTGGGCATCTCAGCAAAGGAAATGAGATGGAAATAGGAAAAATGGAGATGACGAGAAATAACGGTTGTTCGGATGCGGTCGAATATACCTTTTGTGGTGAGGTCGAATATGCCTTTTGTGGCGAGACTAAGGCGTTCTTCTCTAAAAGAATTCATGACTGAGCAGGAGAAGACTCGAGAACTCACGTTGGTGCCCTACTCGATTTGATAGCAGGGCCGGGCCAACCATCGGCTTGTGTCCCATCACTCCACAGCTCCCTCCACCTCTCCGCTTCCCTCGTGCAAAGGCGCCCTCTGCACTTACGCCTTCTCCCCGCTCTCACTAACAGCTGGCCCCACTCATCAGTCGTCATCCTCCATGCTTGCGTCCGCCATGGGAGAGGAGCTCTGAGCTCCTGTAGCACCCGCTTATATATATATATATATATATATATATATAGATCTGTCAAGTTTTCGTGCATTTTACATCTTTTGTTTTCTTGAGGGGAGCTGAACTCCATAAGGGAATAGGAGTGTTTGCCATTTTAGCTCTTGTTAGATCTTACTTTAGTATTGTAGTTAGTGTTGTTGCCGCTGTTGTGATTTCTCTAGAGGCCAAGAGATGACTTATTTTACTCACTATCGTTCATAGTGCAAGACCCGCTGTTATGAAAAATGCATGCTCTACACAGAGGATCACCGAGATACCCTGCAACTACCTGTTACCGAACATTTCGGTAAAATACCACCTAAATTTTCAAACAAAATTTTGAATTCAATCAGAATTTGTAGAAAACACACCAAACCGCCTAGTGACTTGAAATTGGAACCATAAACAGCAAAGGGGGAGGGAGAGGAGCTTACTGTTGAAGAGGGTGTTGTCGGGGATACACTAGAGTACGTGTTCTATCCACGATGTCCAGTGACGGTAGAGGAAGATGGCAGCAATGGCAGCTATCCTCCTATGTGAAGGAGCAATTGAGCACAAAAAACTAATAGGTGGTGGAGAGGTGCTAGTTGAGGCAAGGACTTGTTCTACAGTGCACTGACGGTAGAGATTGACCCTGCCAGTTGAGTGGCCAGAATGTCAGAATCTGAATATATAATTCTGGATGCTTTGTGTATTCTACATAGTTATGACATCAATATAATATTGTAACGTCCCAAACATTTGTAAAGATTATATTATGTTCCAAAAACTTCTGTTGATCATTTTCTTGCATTTTTTAAGATTTCATGGATTTAAGAATATTGTTTTCATATTTGAAGCCGATGTCTTCGAATTTTAAAACCTGTCAAGAGCTTAAAAATATTTTCTTTGGATTCTAATTAATTTCATAAGACTCTCCAAAAAATTTCATAATTTTTAGAGTTGATTTACTTATTTTAAAAATTCAGACTCATTTTCTACGTTTAAATCAATTGAAAAACGATTAAAAAAATCTTTCCATCGTCGTGTGCCGAATCCGTCACTATCGGTCCATTCCCGTTCTGTCCAAATGTCCTCTTCAATTTGATTCTCTACCAAACCAATCATCGAACCAATCACACAAATCAAAGGGCTATAAGTCAAGAGCAATATAACCACTAGAACATTGAGGTAATCCAACCACAATAACCACTCCAATCCATGCACCTGAGTAGAAACTAGTACTTCACCTTCTTCAATCTTCATCTCCTCTCTCTTTACTGTTCCACAGCCTATTGGAGCAAAACCTTTGCCCAAACGACACAAAGGCAGCACCAGCTTTTATACAACCTCCTCTTGCTAGGAGGAATCATTACCTTCATAATCTTAAGGATGCTAGATGTGTAGGGATGGCGTGACGTCTGCGAACGTGATTTTCTGTAGTCTGTTTTTTTTTTTTTGCAAAAAGGATTAGTTTGCCTCTAGACGCAATTCTCTTAAATTGTGAGGGCTTTTTGACTCAAACTTGTGGAACCATGATTTTTTTTGGCAAAATAGGCGGCGGGAGGACTTAAACGCATCTTTGGAATTTTTCAAAAGGGTCTTTTGTAAAAGAGCCAATGGGGGACTTGAACGGAATTTTTGAAATTTCTGGAGGGGCCTAAATGCAATTTTAGAACTTTTAAAGGCCTTTTTGGAGAAAAAAAACGATAGGAGGACTTGAACGTAATTTCGCAATCTCTAGAGGGCCTCTCCGCGAAATGATGAGGTGACTGGCCCCATCTTTAATATAGGTAGTATTCAACAGTTGACACGTGCCAAAGTGTTTTTGGGCTTTTGGGCTAACTAATATGCTTATATGAAGAAAATTAACACCGGTAACACCTTGGTAGGATTTAAGCCAATTTGAGGGAGTTGTAGCTTTTATAAAAATTTGATTTTATGTTTTTTTGGGTTGAAAAGCAACTATAGCTTTTATTAAGAGGTTTTTGACAAATAGCTAATTTTTCTCAGCAATAAGTTACAAAAAGAAATCCCGCCTAGCTTTTAGCTTTTGTTGGTTATATGTAGTTTTTAGTTTATAAAAAAAAAATAACGCTTAAAAGTTAGCCTGTTTAAAAAGGCTGATGGACTTTTCAGAAGTGACTTTAATCCTAAGATAGCCTTATATTATCGTGTCCTGTTAGCAGTCTGTTCAAATAAGATAGTCGACTACAATTATCACCTTGTTCCAGTGGACCCGCTTATGTTCAATGCATCCGTAATGTGGGTAGCTCGGCATTGTCCGGTGGGCCAGCTTGTACTCAATGCATCTGTAAGCTAGTTAGCTTGGCATTGTCGGTCTCAATCAAAATAACAAGGCTGCTCAAGCTAATTGAACCTCCATGAATAAATTAAACTTCATCACATAACAAATTGTACGGAGAGGATTCGCATGCAATGAATCCCTGGTGTTGGAGCCAAGAAAAAAAAATTGTGGACGTAGTTACACCAAAAATTTTGTAAATGCATATGTAGGAGATATGGCTCAATTTGATTGGGGAACTGACTGCACCGAAATTTACCTTGCATTGCTTACGTAGTAAACTATTTTTAGTGCAAGATCTTTCTGCAGAACCAATATTTGTGGTGCCACACGCAGGAAGACACTGACTCATGAAGTTAGAGGCGTCACGCGCGTCAACGCTGAATGCCACAATTACATATAATTTTTTATCGTTAACTTCAGCCCAAATATAATTTTTAAATTAATCCATTTCTTGATGATGAAAATAGGTATGGTATATATCACTTATCGTACCTTCGAGCATGTGCAAGACGTTGGATCTGAGCGCGGCAGGACCGCTGGGCCACGTCAAAATCAGCGTCAAATCCATGTCTCGTCATACGCACAGTGTATTCAATGGTATATGTTAGCTGTCTGTAAGACTATATCACGTAAGATTTAACGTGACGTGGAGAAGAGAGAAAGCTACTATCTACTATTTAACAAACGGTTTTATAGACGGCTTTATATTTTATGTACCATGTATAGACAGTCTGTTAATTAGATAAGAGACGTTACAGACAACTATATAAACGATCGTTGTATGATTTATTTGTAGTACTGTTTGTAAATAATATGAAGATATATTACAGACAGTTACTGTCATACCACTGTACATGTCCTAGACCTCAAATCGCTCAATAACCTCCTCCCTAATTAGCTAGCTAGCTAGATTATGCCATATAAAGAAAAATGCCATATAAAGAAAGAGCCCACATCTGTCCTCTCGCACGGAAGGATCAAGTACAGTCTCATACCATTGCAAGCATATGACCTGGACCTATAGGAGCCGGCTACTATAGTCGAAAACTAGCGATATATATCGTTGTAGTTATTTTATAATTAAACAAAGTTAACTTTATAATTACTTTCAAACAAAGATTAAAGATTAAAAAAACATATAACAGGGCCAGATAATACAAGCACTCTGCCGGTGGGGCGTTTGGCCACGCAGGCCAGTAAGCCCAAGAGGCCCAGCGGGAGAGAGGAAAGGAGGCCCGAAGGCCTCTAGGCCAGAAAAATGAAGAGAAAAGAAAAAGAAAAAATTGCGAAAAAAAAGAATGCAGAAAATTTTGAAAAATTGCCAGAAAATCCAGAAGATTTATTTGGCTCTGTTTTTAATTTTTTTTCTTGCTTTATTTCTCTGTTTTATGAATATTCTTTATGATTTTGAATCCGTTGCTTTATTTAATATATTGCAATGCATATGAATTTATTTTTCTGCACTTTATACTTTTTGCAACCATTTTCTATCAGATTACACGCAGTAATCTAAAACCAGAATTTTGAAATCATACAGATGTCTGGCATTGTGAATCGTGAGTTTGAAGAACTGGCCCCGCACGGTCAGAACTACCTCACTTGGGCATCAGACGAAAAGATCGTCCTTGAGGGCAAGAAGCTCCGCTCCGCGATTGGTCTAGGGTCCTCGCAGGACGCAAAACCTACCGCTGAGCAGAACGATCAAGCCCTGCATTTTCTCAGGCACCACCTCTCAACCACTCTGAAGAATGAATACATGGCTGAAGAGAGTGCGCATGAGCTTTGGACTGCACTTCAGAAGCGGTTCGAAATGCTCAAGTACACCATCTTGCCCCAAGCACAGCAAGATTGGGTACGCCTGAGGTTTGCAGACTTTAGAACAGTGACCGAGTACAATTCTGCCTTGCACAGAATTTGTACCAATCTCTCTCTATGTGTCAAGAAGATCACTGATGAAGAGAGGATTGAAAACTCTCTACCTTCCACCCTAATGCTATCCAGAGTGCACGACTATCGCCGGGACGCATACAAGGAGTATAGCGAAGCGATTGATGTAATGCAAGTTCTTGAAATCGCAAGACGATGTTCTACGCAAGAACTATGTCTCGCACCACCGACGCGGCACCGCACGTAAGTCAATGCCAATAGCTACAAGGTGAGAAAACTCACTCATAGAAAGAAGGGCAAGTGGTGGCAAAGAGAGACCCGTGCCAAAGGAAAGTCCAAAGCCCCGTGAAGAGGGATGACAAAGAAAAGACGCACGCCAAGCCGTATGGACAGCAGAACCAAACGTGCTTCAAGTGTGGCACTTGGGGACATTGGTCGAAGATATGTCGGGAATCCAAAGAAGTGATCAACGCATATCAGGCTAAAAGAAAGGCAAAGGAAAACGCCCCCGTAGAAGCACACTTCGCCAACATCGGTGATGATGATGTCATGGATGTAGATACCCCACTTGCCTCATCCTCACAGAACAGCCTGGACATCGATGCTGCAGCCATTATTATGGCAAATAAAGAGAAAACTTCTGCCGATGACATAGAAGCAGAAATTAATGCATATTTTACAGATTCTGTTTAATGCATTTTTTTTAGATTATGATTGTTAGCATTTTTTTTGAATAAAGGATTGTAAGCTCTAGAAGAGCATACTTCTTTCATGAATAAATACGCAATTTATTCTTTATTCCAGTATTCTTCAATTTTTGCAAGTAATATTTGGATTGTTTTACCTCTATCTGATTAGAATTATATTTCTTTTATCTAGAAATCGTGTAGCGCCCAAATGGAAGAGATATGCATTGTTGATAGTGGCACAACAAATACCATCTTAAGAGAGTCTAAGTATTTCCATCGATCACGAAGAACGGAAAGATTACTACGATCGCGAAGCGACTCATATGTAATCGGCTCAGAAGAGCCACAATTATATTGCCTATGGGTACAACTTTGGTAATTGAAGAAGCCCTTTGTACTGAATCAACGCGCACTCTCTTAAGCTTTGAAGACATCCGCGCCAATAGTTTTCACGTAGAAACCAATGAAGAAAATGGCAAAGAATACTTGTGCATTGTGAAGCACGCGGTATGTGGAAAAATGGTATTAGAAAAATGTCCCTCATATGAATCTGGGTTGTACTACACGAATATTCATGCACCCGAAGTGTATACTTCCTTGAAGACTGTTTTTAGAAGCTCCGAGTTATTTTCTTTATGGCATGGTAGATTAGGTCATCCTGGTCTTAGAATGATGAGAAATATAGTGAACAACTCACAAGGTCATGGCATTAATGTTAAAAATTTCCGAATCATGAAGATTTTGTGTGTCCTGCATGTGCCACCGGGAAATTAATAACTAGACCCTCTGTCATGAAAGTGCAAAGTGAAATCCCTGCATTCCTGGAACGCATCCAGGGGGATATTTGCGGTCCGATTCAGCCCCTGTCAGGGCCGTTTCGATACTTTATGGTGCTCATCGATGCTTCCTCGAAATGGTCGCATGTATGCTTGTTGTCAACAAGAAACCATGCTTTTGCAAAGCTGACGAATACTAATAACAGGGGTACCCCAACGGCCCGAAGCGACGAGCTAGCGGCCTCAAGCACATCTCGGACTCGACAGGCGCGCCGCGCCGCCCCGACCGAATCGCTGCGAGACCACAAGACATCCGCTCCCGACCGCCAGGGAAGCGACTCGGCCGGACAAAGCCCCGAGCCCCCTTGGCGGGCGGATCTCCGACTCGACCGAACCAAGGTGACGGACGCCGAGGGCCGCGTGTTGGGGCCCTCATCAGCCTACCGCCACGTACCCCACGAACGAGGTCAATCGGAGTGACTATACAAGGGCAGGTGGCTCCTTCCCAAGAAGGTTTGGTGGATCGCTGAAGTCAAAGCTTCCACCCATCAACCGATCGCAGTCAAGATCTTAACGCACGCTCCTCCCGAGGCAAGCGCCAACGTCACGCACCGCAACGTCAGCATTCGTAAGGATCACAGAGGGCAAGTACGCTATTTCCCGGGGAATACCAAACCTCCCTGACCACCAAGGCTACCGACCCAGCATGGGCAAGACGTGTGACGACCAGTCCACAGGACGAAGGACCGGAGCTCCTAGCATAGGTCGCCTCGCCCTTCCCGACTTCGATGTAACTGCCCCTTCCTTCAGATAAAAGGAGGCGGGACTAACGATTCTACACAGACGAACACATGAGAACACGAGGAGACTAAGTCATTTAGCGCCCTCATCTGTAAAACATTATGCAAAGCAATATAATACCGCCATCCGAACTCGAGTAGGGACTTTCACCAACCAAGATACATCTTGGACTCTCGAGTCTAACCATTCAGGAGTGGAGCGCGCGCCCTTAGACTTACAAATTTACTTGCGGCGCCAAACGCCGGCTGGCTTGCGCGCGCTGTAGGGGCTTCGCGTCTTCGTCACCATCTCCGATTCCGCTTGTCTCTCGATGGCATCCACCCATCGCGACGGCATGGATCGCGCCGGGAGCCGGATCCGCTCGACTCCTCGACCGCCGTCACCCGGCAGAGGGCTCACGCTCGTCCCGCCGCCTCCGGAGGACAAAGCGCCGGCGAGAGCAAGGCGTCCTCTCCGCGACCGCTAAGCTCCGGCTGGGCGCCCGCAGCCCCGGCCGAACTGAGGAATGCTCCGCCACGCCCGCGAAAACTCCGTGGCCCGGGCAGTGACCATGTCACCCCGTAGGCTCGCAACTTGTGGCGATGGTCGCTACATGCCGGCCTCCATCCACGAAGCCGGAAGACTCTTCCACCATGACTCGGCCCGACACGGAGTACCCGCCACAGCGCGCACTCGCGAGTGCAACATGGCGGCACGGCCGATTTGACCGTGGCCCCCGCGGCTACGGGACCTCCTATCCGGCGCACTAAGGCGCAGGAGGAGGAGTACCACAGGCAGCGTCTTTGAACGCGCCAGTTCCGCGCGCCAAGCTCCAACAACAGCGTAAAGAGTTGGAGGAACGAAGAGCTGAGCTCGACCAGCTCCAGGCCAACCTGGAGTAGGAGGAGCCCAAGACCTCGCATGTGCCTGGCGACGCGCGCGGACGCGCACGTCAGGCACACCCCCAGCAGGCGAAAGAGTCCGACGATCCTCAGTTCTTCCCCCATGCAAGCCAAAACGTGGCCGCGGCTGCAATGCTGCTTCGAGGCCTCCCGGAGCCGACCGACCCGAGGCCAAGGCCACTTATCAAACCTCCGGTCAGAGCGCTGGCGCGCGGCAAAGACATGCACGCCTCGCTCCTATCGCCCGAGCCACCTCGTCATCGGGCCAGACACAAGACGGAGCCGGTTGGGTCCAGACAGCGACGCCGCACCGCGAGCCACACCAGCCTCGCGCACCCGGTGCGCCAAATACGGTGGTGTTTACGACATTCGCGCTACCCTTGAGGCGCGAAGAAAGATGGCTAAGAGGCCGCCCACTCACGAAGTGCGGCGGCGACACCACCACCGCGCGGCCGAGCCCCGACGGTCTCCGACGCGGGCGTTACGCCAGGATCCGCCAGGCGGACTTCCGCCGATTCCGGCGCCTACCAACATCGCCAAATACAGGGCCACAAACCTGTGTCGGCTCAAGATTACCGGCCAGCATGCCGGCGGGAGCAACGGATGACCTCTTCATCATCCAAGACCTTCCCATCTACCTCGCGACTCGGCCCGAGCCCGCTCGAATACTTGCCCGCCAAAACCATCGAATTGGACCGACTTGAAGGCCTCTTCGTCGGCAACTTCGTGGCACTTACAAGCGCACGAAACTCCTCGACTGAAGGGTCGCAAACAGCAGCCTGTGGAAACCTCGGGACTACATCCGCGGTTTTCCGCCAGGTCAACGAGCTCCCGACATCTCCGACGCCGTTGTCGTGGGAGCATTCATCTACGCACCTCCCGCAAGGCCTTGGTACACAAACTAGGTTGCCTCAAGCCCGTAACTACCAAGGAGCTCCTCGATATCGCCATCAACCACGCCCCGGCGAGGAGGCCGGGGGCCATCTTTGAGGAGGAAAGGCCCAGCTAGAATCCGGCGTCCACATCGGGTCCTTCTCGACCGCTCCGACAAAGCGAGGCGGCACGGAAGCGATCCGCAAGACCCAAGTGGTCGCCATCGTCGATCGCTTCGCAGCAAGCAGTGCGACCGGCCGTCGCGCGCCCACCACTTCGAGAAGTTGATGGACGGCCCGTGCCCAAACCACGGGTTCTCCGCAAGCACAAGTACCGGATCGCGAGGTCCTAAGGCGTTACCTCTCGGCGTCCCCACAACGCCGCGTGGCAAGGGAAGAGCTCACGCGCCCGCGGCCGCAGAGAAAAAGGCGACGACGAGTTCCCTGAACCCGACGGCCGCCTCATGATCTTTGGAGGATCGGCTCGCTATGCCGGCAAGCGCCGCTCAAGCTCGCTTATCGCGAGGTCCACACCGCCGCGCCATACGCCCCCAATACCTCCGGTGGTCGAGCTCCCGATCACCTTTGATCGGACCGATCACCCCGACCACGCCCCACGGTAGGGAGATACCCCGGTGGTCAAGACTGCCGTGGGAAGAAGCGCCTCTCAAAGGTCTTGATGGACGGAGGCAGCGGCCTCAACATCCTCTACGTCGAGACGCTCGACGCTATGGGGGTCCCGCGCTCAACCCTCCGACCCAACAAGGCGCCTTTCCATGGCGTCATTCCCCGCCGCGAGCCCATCCACTCGGGCGATCGACCGCCCGTTACCTTTGGGGAGCCGGGAAACTTCCGCACCGAGACCCTCACTTTTGAGGTCGTGGATTTCCCCGGTTCTTACCATGCCATCCTGGGAAGGCCGTGTTACGCCAAGTTCATGGCGGTCCCCAATTATGCCTACCTCAAGGTGAAGATGCCCGGACCCCAGGGAGTCATCACCGTGGCATCGACCTTCCAGCTTGCCTACAACTGCGAGCGAGTAGCTTGTGAGCTCGCCTCAGCCATCGATCGCCGAGCTCGACAAACTCGAGGGAAGCCTCGAGTCCATCCCGAATCCAAGAAGTCGGCGGGCTCCTTCAAATCCGGCGAGGACACGAAGGAGGTCGCGGTCGATCCTCGTGATCCGACCAAGACCGCGGCGGATCGGAGCCACGCCCCGCCAAATAGGAAAGCGCTCGCCGACTCCTCCGCACCAACAAAGACGTCTTGCACCGAGGTCCTCCGACATGCCGGGCATTCCAAAGGAAGTCGCCGAGCACTCCTTAAGCATCCGACTGTGCTCAAAACCGTCGCTTCAGCCTACCGCGCCGCTTGACGAGGAAAGGCGCAGGATCATAGGGAGGAGATCGCCAAACTTCCGCCGCAGGTTTGTAAAAGAGGTGCGCCACCCCGAGTGGCTAGCCAACCCTGTACTTGTAAAAAAGGAAAATGGGCAATGGAGGATGTGCGTTGACTATACGAGTCTCAACAAAGCGTGTCCCAAGGACCCGTTCCTTTGCCCCAAGATCGACCAAATCATCGACTCCACCGCAGGTGCGAGTCCCTCTCTTTCTCGGATGCCTACTGGCTACCACCGATTGCGCGGAGTCAGACCACCGCGACTTCCTTCATTACTCCGCTCGGC
Organism: Otatea glauca; assembly: GCA_036346275.1. NCBI lineage: Eukaryota > Viridiplantae > Streptophyta > Magnoliopsida > Poales > Poaceae > Otatea > Otatea glauca. Next base: position 3,614,875 of record CM070732.1, on the reverse strand, counting down.
TCATTCTCGCTACGCTACAATGCCGTTCGACCTAAAGAACGCGGCGCTACATACCAGCGATGTATGCAAACGTGCTTCAATGACCAGATCGGCCGTAACGTTGAGGCGTACGTCGACGATATTGTCGTAAAGACCAAGAAGGCCGACGACCTTATCCCCGACCTGGAAGAGACCTTCGCGAACCTTCGACGGTTCCGCATAAAGCTCAATCCCGAGAAATGCGTCTTCGGGGTCCCCAAAGGGAAGCTCCTTGGCTTCATTGTCTCCGAGCGAGGCATCGAGGCCAACCAGGAGAAGATATCGGCGATCGCAAGGATGGGCCCAATCAGCAACCTCAAAGGGGTCCAGAGGCTGACCGGATGCCTGGCAGCTTTGAGCCGTTTCGTGTCTCGCCTCGGCGAGCGAATGCCACTCTACAGGCTACTCAAGAGATCCGACCGCTTCAGCTGGACCCCGGAGGCTCAGGAGGCCCTCACCCGCTTGAAGGCCTTCCCGCCCCGCCCCGATCTGGTCGTCCCGCACCAGTGAATCATTGTTTCTCTACATCACGCCACTACCCAAGTCGCCGCGGCCCTCGTGGTGGAGCGAAGGAAGAAGGCCGCGAACTCAAGGTACAACGGCCGCTTTACTTCATTAGCGAGGTTCTTTCCGAGTCCAAGGCTCTGCACCCACAGTGCGAAGTTACTCACGCGGTGCTCATTGCATAAGAGAAAGCTCGCCCACTACTTCGACAAGACACCATCACCGTGGTGACCACGCCCCGCTCGGCGAGATCGCCCGCAACCGCGACGCCTCGGGAAGGATAGCCAAGTGGGCGCCGAGCTCCGCCGCCACGCGGCATCACATACGCCCTCTGACGGCGATCGTCGCAGTTCTAGCCGACTTCGTCGCCGAGTGGACCAAGCCTGTGCACCACGGTGATCAAGACCCGAGCATCGACAATGTACCGATGGGTCTTACAACAAGAATGGCGCGGCGCGGAGTAAATCATCATCTCCTCGCTCGAACAAAGCTTCGATGACGCCATCAGCCGCTGACGACACCAACAACGCCGCCGAGTACGAGGCCCTCGCCAACGGTCTCCGGATCGCCGCCGACCTCGGTGCTCGCCACTCTACGCCCACGGGACTCCAAGCTTGTCGTCGACCGTGTCATGAAGGCCGCGGAGCCCGAGACGCCCGTATGGCCGCAGATCGCCGAGAAGTGCGCGGGCTCAAGAGCGGTTCAAGGGCTTCGAAGCCACCATAGCTACCGACGCTACAATAGCGACGCCGACTACCTAGCCAACTGCCTCCAGAAGAGCCGGCCCCGCCGGGATCTTCGTCGCGACCCGCGCCTTCCATCCACCGGGCCCGGTGGTCGAGCGTCCCCGACCTACGAAGACGGCCGCCGATCGCCTTGCGTCGGCGCGTGACTTGGCCGGTCGAGCCGCAGCGTGCTAGCGATCGAGTCCGACCGAGAAAGCCCTTCATAGATCGCTTGACGGACGGGTCACTTCCCGACCGACCGAGGGCGGCGCCGCCCGGCGGCAAAGTCTTTCGTCCCGGTCACCCAGACCTTTACAAACGGAGCCCTCCGGGTCCTCCAAAAGTGCATCCCGCCGACCAAGGGAAACAATCGCGGACGACATACAGTGAATTTGCGGTCACCACGCCGCGCCCGATCTCTTGTGGGAAAGGCCTTTCGCAAGGTTTCTATTGGCCGACCGCCATGTCCGACGCCGAGCACATCGTGACGCACCGCGAAGGATGCTAATTCTTTGCCCGTGCATACATCCGCCACCAGTTTTGCGCACGATCCCCATCACGTGGCCTTTGCGCTTGGGGACTCGATCCGTCGGCCTTTCAAGAAAGCGCCCGGGGCTTTACTCATTTGCTCGCCGCGGTGGACAAGTTCACCAAATGGATAGAGGCAAGCCGGCCGTGAGCGCCACGCCCGCACAAGCGCCATCTTCTTCCGCGACATAGTCTTTCGGTTCGAGTCCCAAACTCCATCATCACCGACAACTAACGCAGCTTAACGGGAAGGAGTTCCTCGAGTTCGCGATGACTTCAACATCCGCCGATTGGGCGCCGTGGCCCATCCGCGGACCAACGGCCAGTCGAGCGCGCAAACGGCATGATCCTTCAAGGGCCTGCCGCTGATCTTGATCGGCTCAAGCACTTCGCGGGCGCTGGGTGACCGAGCTACCTCCGCCCTCCGAGTCCGCGGACCACGCCGACCCGGACGACACTGTGTTCACACCGCTCTTCATGGTATACGGTGGCCTTTGGCCGCCTTGCCGATGCACCGGAGTATGGCGCCTCAAGATTACAAGTTTCGAGGAGGCTCTGGGCTCGCCAGACAACAAGACGCCACGCCGACCACCGACGAGGCGCATGATGTGGCCGCCCCGCGATCGGCCAGTATCAACAAGCACCGCGACGTTATCACAAACCCATCGTTCGAGGGCGGCTCGCTCGCCGGGCGACCGTCCTCGCACGGTCCAAACCAGAAGGATAAGCACAAGCTATCGCCTCGAAGGCCCTTCACCGCCGTGGAGATCCTCCGACCGCACCTTTCGACCAAGGAAGCCGACGTCGCGATCCTTCCGAATGCTTGGAATATAGAAAAGTTAAGGCGATTCTATCCCTAAGCTCTTTCCTCTTCCCGCATGATCTTTACTTTTACCCTTCCGAGCACTGTCGCCATGCGACGACTGGGTCGCCTTCGCGCCCTGCTCAGTCGCTTCCGGCCGGGCGCTATGCTGGTTGATGACCCAACCGACCACAAGGTCCTTCCTGCGGTAACCCTTCGACCCAAGTGCTATGTACCACGCCCATGGCTATGGTTGCTAAGTAACACTTCTGAAGAAGGAAGTGCCCGAGCGAGTGACTTTTGGTCGGCAGGAACACTCCTCCCGCACGAACTCAGCTATCCCACGCCGCTTATGAGGGTACGTGACCCGACCGGGTCATGAGGTCCATCCCGAGCAGTAACCTCTCAACCCAAGTGTTACTACCACGCCCCAATGGCTATGGTTGCTAAGTAGCACTTCGCTGAAGAAGGAAGTGCCCAAGTGGAAAGATCCTGGCCGGCCTAGGACACTCCTATCCTCACAAGTGCGCCAGAATCAGCAGTAGCCAAGTCTCCAATCCACCTCGCCTCCCAAAACGACCCAACCCACGCATAAGTGACCGCGCGGTCCTTAAGGCTATGGTCGGTCAAACACTCACCCTAAATACGAAAGAGGACGAGAGGCGTTTTGGAACTTGATAAATTCAAGATTGTTTACATAGCAGTCTTTACAATCTAAAAAGGATAAAACTAACTATTTTTATTCTTCCCGTGGGCGCACCGATGGCGAGACGGAGAGTTGGTCGCCTCGCTTCCTCGAGGGCAACTCGCGGGCGGATGTGGTCGGCGATCTCGGGCGCGGGCTCGACCAGAGCTCAAACCTGCCGATCTCCTCATCGATCCGGTTCGCCACGCCACCGCCACCACCGCGAGGTCGATGCGCCAGAGCGCGATCTGTTGACCTACACCGACGGCTCCAAGCGCAGACCGACGACCACCGCCTCCTCTACAAAGTCCGCACTCCACAAGACGGGGCAAGGGCACTCTGCCCGCCCCGGCCCAAGGATGCGTCGCAGATTTCGACCGGCCTTGCGGCGGGCTCAGCCGCGCGCCATCTCGCCCGACCGCCCTCCGCAACCTTCAACGCCGCCGGCCTCGCCCCGCCACGATCGCCACGTCGCGAGCATCTGCTACCGTTCTCGCGCTTCCACGGCGACGCCGATTCTCGCGCGCCTCGCAGATTCGCGGCGCGGATAAGTTCGCAGCCGCGGTCGCACCCGCACTTAATTAAAGAGTTGAGACACTTACCGCCGCAGTTGGTCGATTGCCGCCTTCCTCCTTGAGCGCTCATATGAAGTCCTCACCACCAGTCCTTCCTCGAGCCGCCGCTGAACGAACTCGGTCCGCATCCCTCCGAGCCTGTTTCGCCGGTCCGTAGGCGGTTGCTCGCGCTCGCGTCCCCTCCGCGACAATGGCGGCGCCCCTGGCCTCGCGGCCTCCGCCAGGAGGACTCGAGCCCGCCACCTTCACCTCGTGGATTTGGCCCTAGGCGCCATCGAAGAGGGTCTTCGTGGCCTCTTCAAGCCCTCGGCGGATCTCTACCGCCTCCAACCGCTGATGTCCAGTGGCCTCTTGACTAGGCGCAGCCAAGGCGCACTCGACCGCACTTCACCACGCGCCACTTGACCGCCGAGCGCTGCAGAGCTCAACTCGCGCACGGCGAGCCCGCAAATGCCGCAAAATGTGGACACTCCGCTGGTCCCACTAAAAACTATCAAAAATATGCAACAAGTCGAGATTTTCGCTAACTTATTCTGGCCGACCGCCGACTTCTCCCGACCATCGCTCTCGGCTACCGAAGACACCAAAGCGAGAGTCGACTGCGGACTCGCTTCTATCTCGGCCGGCCCGTGAGCGCCTGTCGGGCGGGCGGCCCACTCACTCTCCTCCGATCGCCCATGGCGCCGACCGGACTACGCCCGCGGCACGCCTCTTGTTCGCCGCCGCGGAACGCCCTCGTCCAGAGCACCATGGGTAAGGGCGATGAGGTCAACCCTCGTAAACCCCTCGGCGACTACCAGGGGCATCGGCCGGCACCTCCCCGGGCAAGGGTCGGCACCTCACCACTGGCGCGCCAACCGGCGCGACGTCGCAGCGCCGCTGTTCACTCCTCCGAGAGGACTATCACGTCGTCCCGGGCCTCGCCGAGGCGGCGGAGCTCTTCTTCGGCCGACCGGTGAGGCCCCGACTCGGAGGCGCCGCCTCGCCGCCAAGACACGACCGCCACCGACCCATCGGTGTCGCCGAATCACCCGCGCCGCATTATGGAGTCGCCAAGACGCCCACGCCACACTCCGTAGGGCGCTGCGACGCTACAAAGATTCGTGAGTCGCCGGGCGCTTTGCCGCAAAAATGCTCCAATAAGAAGAAAGGGAACACTTACAAAGCCGAGCGGTACGCCGCAGCGTGTCCTCTTCACGCCTCCCACCAAGGGGCAAGCCTACCGGTCGCTTCGGCCGCCCGGCCGAGGCGCGACGACGCATCATGAGCGCAAGATCACCTTCCGCTGGGATCCGCGGCCACGGGCTCGTGGTGTCGCCTCACCGTCCACGCTGGGCCGCCGCCCACCGCTGGTCGAGAAGAACCCACCATATGGATGGTTTGGGTGCTCCCGCCGCCGTTTGTAGAAGTTGTCCCCACAGCGGTGGACTCGACACGTCCGCGCGCTGCCAAGCGCCGCGCGCTTCCTTCTCGCTTTTTCCTCCTCTCCTCCTTCCGCTTGCGGAGGAGTCACCTCGCAGCTCGCCGGCGGCCGCTCGCGCCTCCTTATCCTCCGGGAGTGGTGCCCGGAGGACATGCCCGCGAGCCCCTAAGAGGATGCACGAACGCCGATCGGACTAAGTGCCAAGGACAAAGAAAAGAGAGGCGTAAAGAAATACGACCGACTTACCAAATTTGGTGGGCGAGTCACGAGAATGGCTCCGTGGCCACCCAGAGCCACCGTGGCACTTCCCCGTGATGATACCGCCACCCGCCTCCACCTCTGACGCGCCAACTCGGGTTCTCGCCATCCTCGCTCGGTCCGACGGCCCTCATACCGGAACAAGGAGTGCAACAGGCGCGAGGGCCGCACGCGCATCCCCATAAAGGCGCGCGACAACAACGCCCCCGTGAGCCCTCGCTTTGGGCCCCGACCGCTTCCACGATCGGGGCCGGCTATTCTTCTCCCTTTTTCGGCGCCTTCAGCTTCCACCGCCTCCGCCACGGGAAGCTCGCCAGAAACGAGGGGCGCCGCACGACGCTCAACGCATACCATTCGTAACGCCACCCTTGTTGGACGAGGGCGCTTTCACCTCCAAGTACTCGTGGTTCGGCCAGGCAAGCCGAGGGCTGTGCCACCTCGCAGGCGCCACGGCCCGACGCCTGGCCTCTTCCAGAGCTGTGCCCGAAGAAGTGCTCCACAACGCCCAATGGCTCAATCCTCAGAAGGCCTCGCACAGTATGTGATGAAGATGGCGATGTGGAGGACCCCGCTCAGTTGAGATGGTGCACCTCCACCTTGTAGTGAAAAAGCACCCCGACGAACGGGTGCGGCGTGCAGCCAAAGCCGCTCCAAGAAGAAGCGGGCACCACGACTGCTGTCGTTCGCGGCAGGGTGGTGACCCCCGGCCGGCACCCTCCACCGAAGAGGTCTCGGCGCAGAGGAAGCCCTTCTTCACTGTGCCGAGCGCCATTGTCCTACGCTGAGCACTCCGCCACGACATCTTCACAAAGAGGCGATGGGAAGGTGAGAAAGAGGGGTGATTTTTTTTCCTTGGCTCGTGCTTTTTCTGTTTTAGAGGCAGGAGACGAAGAGGGCAAGAAGGCGTGGCTATCCAAGGCCCCACCAACGATATAGAGGACTTCGGCAAAGGCCGACCGAGCAGCGCCTCAAACGGCATCGCGTCCGCCTCGCTCATCGCGCCACCGTAACTCCTTGCTTCCAATTCCACTTTGCATTTAATCCGCGCATGTCAGCGATAAGAGTCATAAAGACGCCGCCCGAGCAAAGATGTCCCGTGACCTCTTGGTCTCCGCTTTAAGCCGGGCTGTTGCTCCGAGCGCATGAGAGGCCCATTGGGCCATGCTGCGGCCCAAACTAAGAAAAGCTTCTAGCCTTGCGCCAGGCCCAAATTGTAGTCGGGTTCAAAAGGCCTACCCCACCAGATGGGCATAAGGCCGCCCAAAGAAACCTCGAGCAAGGGGCAGTATGAGGTGAGCCCCACTGAGGCCTCTGCTAAGTCTACCGACGGCCTAATCACCTCTACTGGCGTCCGAGACCATACTTCACACTCTCCCCGAGCTCATCAATGGGTGACACCGGTGTGCGCCTGGGTCGCTGGACGCACCCAGTGGTCCATATGCGGGATTGAGTAAAGAAAGGTTTCTCATGGGTCGCCCCACCACAGGCCAGACACCCTACTCACGGGACCGTCCGCTCGAAGGGTCCCCTGGCGGACCTCCCAGACCCACTCGGACTACCCGTTATTAGCTCCACGAGCACGACGCTCAACCAACGCGGTAAACGCGGCGCCGCCACCCTCCGTGTCCCACACTGCGGACGGGTATACGTGGGATAGACGGCGCCACTCCTTCCGCAGCCTACCCTCGCAAGACGAGGACTCGGGATGGACGCCCCACGCCCAACACGACTCGTAAACGAGCACTCACGTCCGCCTACGACGGAAACGAGCACTCACGCCCGGCCCACGACGGTAAACGAAAGCACTCGGACACGAACCTCTCGAGGCATCGGTCGCCCTCGCCACCAAGGCACCGCGCTTAGCTACGACGTTAAACGAGCACTCTTTGACACCAACCTCATAGAGGCATCCGGCCGCCCTCGCCACCAAGGCACCGTCTAGCTACGACGTTAAACGAAAGCACTCAACACCGAACCTCACAGAGGCATCCGGCCGTCCCGCCGACCAAGGCTGCACCGTTTAGCTACGACGTTAAGCGAAAGCACTCGGACACCCGAACCTCACAGAGGCATCCGGCCGCCCCTGCCGACCAAGGCACTCGCCTAGCTACGATGTTAAACGAAGCTTTCCGGACACCGAACCTCACAGAGGCATCCTGGCCGCCCTCGCCGACCAAGGCACCGTCTAGCTACGACGTTAAACGAGCACTTTCGGACACCGAACCTCACGGAGGCATCCGGCCGCCCTCGCCACCAAGGCACTGGCCTAGCTACGACGTTAAACGAGCACTCTGACACCCGAACTCACAGAGGCATCCGTGCGTCCTCGCCACCAAGGCCTTTGTCTAGTCACGGCGTTAAGCGAGCACTTGGACACCAACCTCTCGAGGCATCCGGCCGTCCCGCCGACCAAGGCACTTCTGACACCGAGAACTCACAGAGGCATCCTATTGCCCCGCCGACCAAGGCACTCGGACACCGAACCTCACAGAGGCATCCTGGTCAGTCACGCCGACCAAGGCACTTTGACACCGTAACCTCACAGAGGCATCCTGGTCGTCCCCGCCACCAAGGCACTCGAACCTCACATAGGCATTGGGTCGCCTCGCCGACCAAGGCGCCGTCTAGCTACGACGTTAAACGAGCACTCTCGCGGTTGTTCTCGCCGATCAAGGCCCGGCTATCCAATGCACGATTAAAATCAAAGCAAACTCATCAAGACATTTCATAAAAGAAGATTTCATTATAGGCCAACAGCTCAAATTTTACATGACTTTACACACGCAACCGGCGAGATACAAGAGGGCTACCCTACACACGGCCAGGATTTACCACGCCTAAAACCTATCAAACATCCGCGGCGGATAGTCGGTGGCACCGACGCAGATGCCGGTAGGCTCCTTGCTCGGTCGACGGATACCACTGCCGCTGGTGACACGCTGATGCTACCGTCGCCTCTGCGAGGCAGCCACATGACGAATGGCATGCCGCCGCTGCTCTGCCGACATCGACGCGCCGCGACTAACCACGGCGCGCGCGCGCCATCGCCTCCGAAGGGCCTCCTTACCACCTCGAGCCTCTGAACGCCTCGAAAGGCGATGTCAACGAAAGCGAGATCACGGGTCGCAGCCTTCCTCCTCCTTTACACCGGCCATCGCTGGCCTGACTCAACCAAAGCTCGCCAAAGGATCTTCTTCTTCTCCCACGATATCATCGCCAAAGCTAAAGACTAGAGGGTGACTCAAGCCATTTAAAGGAGTGTAAGAAAGAACTCTCATCTAAAGGTTATCCTTCAAACAAGCCACTGGCGCCCATATACATACCCTGATGTAAGGGAGGTTGAGCTGCCTCAGAGTAAATGCGGCGCCCGAAAACGAAGGCCTTCACTAACCCAAAGCGCTCAAGAAGACGAGCAATGGCGGCGCGCTAAACTATACTCGGCATGCGCAACGCAGGCGATTAAAAGCCTCCGCGGCTCAAACGCCGGCCAAGCCTGTGGCAGCCGCCGGATCCGCTGGGTACACCGACAAAAATCGCTAACTGATCGGCCGACCGACCGACTGTGCCCGGCCACCACTCTCATCCAAGTTCAACCCCAACCGAACTCGAAGAAATCGCCGGGAGTTCGGGCTCACGACGAATACTAATAACAGGGTACCCAACGCCTCAAGCGACGAGCCGCCTCAAGCACATCTCCGCACCGGTTGACAGTCGCGCCTCGCCCGCCACCGACCGAATCGCTGCGAGACTACACAAGACATCCGCCCCGACGGCCGTGCGAAGCGATCCGATCGGACGGCTCTAGACCCCGACTCTTAAGCGCGGGCGGATCTCCCGACTCCGACCGAACCAAGGTGATTTGACGCCGAGGGCCGCCAGGTCGGGCCCTCATCGACCACCGCCACGCACTGCCCGAACGAGGTCAATCGGAGTGACTATACAAGGGCAGGTGGCTCCTTCCCAAGAAGGTTTGGTGATCAGCCAAGTCAAAGCTTCCAAACCCATCAACCGATCGCAGACAAGATTTAACGCACGCCTCCTCCCGAGGTGCGCTAACGCCACGCACCGCAACGCCAAGATTCGTGAAGGATCACAGAGGGCAAGCACGCTATTTCCGGGAATACCTAACCTCCTCGACCACCAAGGCTACCGACCAAAGATGGGCAAGACGTGTGGCAACTGATCCACGGTGGACGAAGGACCTGAGCTCCTAGCATAGGTCGCCTCGCCCTTTCCCCGACTTCGATGTAACCCGCCTTCCTTTCAGATAAAAGGAGGCAGGACTAACGATTCTACGCAGGCGAACACATGAGAACACGAGGAGACTAAGTCATTTAGCGCCTCATCTCAGAAACATTATGCAAAGCAATATACCATCTATCCGAATCGAGTAGGGACTTTGGCCCAACCAAGATACATCTTGGACTCTCGAGTCTAACCATTGTAGGAGTGGAACGCGCGCCCTTAGACTTACAAATTTACTAGTCAGAGTGTAGTTAATAAAAAGTCAGTATTAGTTATTGTGATGTTTTACGAGAGGAGATTAAAAGAGTGCGATCGAGATCCGAGAATGATTTTTAGCCTTTTCGATGACCAGAAAATTTAATGTTTAAATGTAATTTTTAGGAGAGTAGACAGATTTGCTTTTGATATGTGCACTACCATATTGGGAAAATATTTAATTTACACCTTGCTTTGCATCTAATTTCCACTAGTGCAACAACCCTAAGTATTATAGTCGACAACAACGCATGTTATAAATAGTTCCTAACGGCACTTAAATTATTTGTTGAACATATATATAGGGCACATACATCGAAAGTTCGGATGATAAAATAAGCGAGATAGATTATATTGCAAGGGCATTACAACAGTGTAAATTGCTTTGCCAACTAACTAACGAAAGCATCGGTTGTCATGGTGGAACAAATGATCGTTCCGCCTATCCGTACAAATGTAATGATGTCCCACATTTTCTCGCATATTACCGACCTGTAAATTTGGAGATTTGTCCCTGACACCGCCTCAATCCCCACTATGAAAGAACTCCATGGGGATCCGCCGCGGCTCCCGTGAGTCGCCGATGGGTGGCCTATGCCGACGCCACGGGTGTGTGAGATGAATTTTTGGTCTTTTGATGTGGATTGCCTCCCACATGGGCATGTCATCCCACCCCGCGGCCCCTTATGTTATTACCACCGGGTTCCGGATGGTCCGCGTAACGCGTCAAGGATTTGTTGCGTGCGCGGACTTCCGGTCCGCTTCCTTGTCCCTTCCTCTTCGAGAGGAGGTACCTCTTGCACCTCTGTTGGCGCTGGCATGACACTTGCGAGACGCCGCCTGCTTCGCCTGCACTCCGTATGGTGCAGAGGTGTGTTGGGCTTATCGCAGACAACCGAAGCGGCTCCGCAGCCATGCAGATGCCCGCTGGCCGCTGAATAACACCGAGGCGCACTCGGGTCCGCTTTTCCGGGCGTAGCACCACGGGAGGGTTGCCCTCGCTTATCCCATACGGAAGTTTGAGATGTGGGTGGTACGCCTCCGGTCCACCTGCTGAAGTAGCCGCACCATTCATCTCGCCAAGGGGCACCAGAGAATCTCCGTCCGCTAGTTCATCGTGGCGGTATCAACCATCGCTCAAGGCCGTGTTCGCAAAGTCCGGCTTTGGGTGGCCCGGGAGGTTTCTCCTTGACTCGAGCAATTTCGCAATTTTCTTTGAACTCTGTATGGGATGAACTGTTTAGAATTACTACTTTGTGAGTGAAGCATGGGTTCGCCGATGAAACTCACCGATTGGTTGGCCTCTTGCCCACCGCCCCAACTCGTCGCCTAGAACGGGACGATCCCGCGGCTCCCACCGGCTGAAGTTCTCGCGAAACGGGTTCGCGGCCGTGGCGCTTGTAGACAAATTCGTAGTCACGCTGCCCGGCCGCCGATCCATGGAAGAAGCAACACCGGTCCTTGTGCCGAGAAAGGAAAGAACGATGCGTGAAATGGTACCTAGAATTTTATTATGGATAAGTAGGTTTACCCGGTAGGGCACAACAAAAGAGCGATACGGCGACCGCCTCTCCGGGTAGATTGCATCATCTTCGAAGGTTGCGCCGACGGTCTGCAACTCCGCAGAATCGGGCGTACGCCATCGTATCCGGTATTCGGGCGGATGACTTCGCTGCTTAAGAGGCGACGGAGAACGACATCGTGCCCTAATTTGTGTAGATTCGTATGGCGGTATTGCTTGTTTGGCGGTGTTGATGTAAACCCTAGGCGGGTTTTATAGTGGTGGTGAGTGGTTATCTCAGACAACTACAAGACTTGTCCGCTTGACCCCGCATCCTCTTTGAAAAGTCCGCACGACATGTCACCATCATCCAAGCCGCACCGCTACCTTCTCGAAGGCTACACGATTTGTCACCATCTCGAGAAAAGCCACGACCGTCATCACGAACAAAAGTAGGCGTGAGTGGTCACTTGAACAGGCTCGCATGTGTGACAAAGCCTCGCAAAGCGAATGAGAGGTCTGCTGCGGTGGTCAAATCGGCTCAAAAGGTTGAAAGCATTGTGCCGTGAGTTGTCTAATCGCGCGAAAGTCGCTACAAGGTCGCATATGTCGAATGGTGTTTCGTGGCTATTACTCCATAATTTATCATGTAAACTCGTATTTTACTAATCCACGAAAAGCTATAGTGATCATACCGTAATATAACATAACTTATGTAAACAAAATTTATAGTGAATTTGACGTAATATGAGGAAATAAAGCATCATTTTGTGTTCAAGACAAATATATGAAAGGAAACAGCTTATCGATAGTCGCCAAGAATGGTGGCCGTCGATCGCGACCGACAAAGTAGCTACGTGTGTGCTGTCCTATCGACGTGACAGGTACCGTAGCATATTTACAAATAGCGCCACTAAGTAAAAGATTATATATAGCACAAAACTTCATAAATAAAACTAACATATGTGATATTACATGAGCTAAGGAAGTAAAAGACGAGATTGTTTACTGTACATCATGTGTAAAAGAAACAAACTAGCTAGGGCCTTGCGCGTAACACTGTGTGGTCCAGTTCTCTACGACGCCGCATGTCCGACGGATATGTGAGCCGGTCAGGCCCGCCCACGAGTACTCCTAGGAGGCCGGACCGGGTCGGGCGGAGTAGCGGGCGCCTCGTGTCGGCCGAGATGGGCCGGCCATGGATTAGGCCGGGCGTAGCCGCGATTCGGGCGACCGCACTCACGATCGCCGTAAGGATCGACGAAAGTCAAGTCCTCGCCCCGAAAGTACCGTAGTCCCCGAGGTGCTCGTGACTCGTCAAGGATCGGCCGCTGACAAACTTTTCGTTACAAGGACACGCTATGTGAACAACAAAATATATGAAAAAGAGACCACCGATGTACATGCGGTCATCGACAGACGGTCCGTGACACCGAGCCCCTGCAGTCCGACGAGGGGCGTCGGGTCTCAGGTCGACCTCGCATGTGCATTTAACGAGGGGATCTGTACCACGCCGTCGCTTCGAGCCGCTTACACGACGCCGTGTACGACGGTAAGTCAAGTCCCAATATGGCGCAATACCGGTCAGCCCGCTGCGGACTCCTATCGATGGGTGGCACCGACCATCAGACAACGCCGACGCCGCTGTGCCTCTCGCAAGGTCGCTCTGCGAAACGAAAAGAGGCTAGTTAGTTGGCATAATTTTCAAGACGTTACGCTGAATGACAAATGGAGGGAGTACGAACCGCGGAAAGCAGAGTCCGGTCGGTGGGGTATGTGTTCAGTGGTCGGATCGCACTCGAGGTGACTCCACGACACGCACAACTCGAACGCGGCGCGCGGCCGCACTCACTCGATATACGCGTCAGACGCGGTCGGGTCGAGGCGCCTCGCCGATCACATCCGCAAGAGCCGAAGGTTTCATCGCCGCATGAGGTACCAGCGCGCGGCCGCCCACCAAGGTACAACGGCTTTGCGTGTGTACCGCAAAACGAAGCAACATTAATTCGCAGCCATATGACGCGGGTCGTCCGTGAGTGGTCCAACATCGCTACGCATCGAGGGTACGGCGCGGCGCCGAATTCAGGGTGAACCGCCACGCAAAAACACCACCGATGAACGTTAGTACAACACGTGGAGAATTAAAAAACAATATACGGCTACGATAGTAATATCGACTGCCGGCGACACCACAATGTCCCCATCGCGGACGATCAACCTCGCCCCGAACCCCGTAGAAGTCTCGCGCGGTAGTCGACAGTCTATCGCTGGTCGTCCGATCCGAACCTCTCGAACGACCACACCGCAGTGAGCAAAGGGCGACCGGCGAGAGTGGACGAGTCGGACACGCGACGACACCCGCCGCGACAAAGCACGCAGACGTCGCGAAGTACCGCAGTCCCTGCCACCGGGATCTCCTCCAAGTCGGCGCCGCGATCGCCCCGCAAATCGGATCATGTGCTCGACGGCTGTCCCGCGACGAAAGCGAACAAGACCCACCAAGAGCCACGTAAGATACGCCTCAAGCGCCGGGCGACGGCTCGCTTCCCACCCGTACCATCCTCCTGCCGTAAAGTAATGGTTAGGTTGTAAATGCAATGAAAATCACACACGTGAGTTAAATCGATACGATAAGGAAAAATCGCGGCTTACGAATCGCACAAGCCACCATTGCCGACCGTGCGCAACCGGAAGTCGCGGTCATCGCGGTAGCACTCGAACCGGTGGAGGATATCCGCCGCCACTCGGGTGGACGCTCTGCAGAACCACCGCATTCTCGAAAGCAGGCGTGCCCAGAGGTAATCGACGCCCTCAGTGTCGGCGCCATCTCACCACCACAGTGAAAGGTGGGTCTCGTGCCGCCACCGTCCACTAGAGCCACAAGCTCCGCTGTAAGGAACCGCTAGAGGCACTCGCCGGTCTCCGCAGATCCGCCGCGGTCGCCGACCATACGGGCAATGTGTAGTAGGCCACCGCCTCAACCTCGCAAAAGAATGTGAGAAGTATTATTGTGGTCGAAGGGGACATGAGTACAACATCGCGACGAAATTGAACTAACCTCGATCCATCGCGATCGAGACGCCACGCCTCATGGGGTGCGCAAGCGCAGGCCCCAAGCTCCAAGGCCGCTTCCCATCTCGGGCAACGCCGCTAAACGGCTCGGTGAGTCGCACGACCGACGGGTCAAGCAACTCGCATAACCGTCTCGCCGCCATGCCTGCAAATAAAAATGTTTATGTTACATAAGGTGTAAAAAGGTGCAAAATAAATACAACAAATACAAATAGAATATGAATAGAACGAGTATCGTCATAATTTAGAGCACACGTAATACATGGAAGTAAAAATGTTCATCTATGTGCAAAGCGTAAAAAGATACAAAATGAATACAACATACTACTCTCATTTAATCAAGCAATAACATTCAGATATATATTTTGACCACACGCATAATTGATACAAGCAAAATGAAATTCTAGTGCATCAAGTAAACCATAGTTCAAGATTTAAAAGAACATATAACACTTCACGGCTTCAATCTTCTGGCAACTTGAAAGAGTGCTCGCCTCCTTGTGTAGAACATTTCTTTACGCGGCGCCACTCGGCAAGGCCCATATCATTCCTTATACTGGATTGCCTTCTTCCCACTCCTTTAGCCTACATGTCTGGGACCCAACGTATCCTCCCAACTTTTGTGTTCGTGAATAAACCCACCACTGAAATCACACATTTCAGGCCCAGTTGTGTAAATGCACACTTCCTTACTAAAGAATTGAGACATGAATATACTGATCCATGTGAATCATCGAAAGGTGCACCATAATATGGGAGCATGGCTCGTAATGACGAGGCTTATTGCGTGCGTACAAGTTTGCCTGTATGATGCATTCGTGAGCAACTTTTCGCTTGGCTCATCCCACGACCGCTTTCTCCTGCACATCACCTCAAACGGAGCTCCTCGCACTCCATCTTCGCTGTCTCGCATCTCCCCTTCTTGCCTTTGTCCTCCATGTATGCGGAATCATCTCGAGTACTTCAGCAGATCGTTCATGCGCGGATCGCCTTGCATGGCGATCAACGGCACTTTGTGATGCCAAGAACACCCTCAACAATACCAACAAGGAAGGGTCTCAACCTCGTGATCACCCAGCTGTAAACCTCCAAGGTTTGTTGTCATGACACCATACCTCACACCATCGGTGTCATAAAGCGAGCCCATTTCTCCCTAGGCTCATGCTCTATCCATTCGAGAAGCGCTTGAGCCCTTCCATTCCTTCAACCTGGGGAGGGTCGCTGGTAACTCCTCCAACAGCGACTGGGCCTCCCTAGCCGGGTCCCTCTTCGCTGCCTTTGCCGTGTGCCTCGATGTCACCATCCATTTCTTCTAGAGTACATCAAACTTTCTCGCCGGTTCGTCGCAGCCTCTTGAAAAGCTTTGTTAGCTCCTTGTTCGAATCGCCAGTTGGCACCCATATGACGCTTGCACCACCTACTACGCGAATCGTGCCATGGATGAGTCTCATCCACACCTTGCCGCAATAATTGCCCTCAAAGCCCGAATGCCGATCGTGTATGATACACACCCAGTCACGATGAATACACCGCTTTGACATTCAGAGGAACCAATGCCGCTATTCTGTTTTCACCTCCACAAATGCGAGCGCCACGGGAGAACTTGATTATTGCCATCCACTCCTATGGCACCAATATCCGCCTTTGTATTTACTACCAAAATGTCCCATCGACATAACAAAGGACGACAATGCCCGAACGCATTGATGCATGGACCTAAAGCGAAGAATGCTCGCTTCAAAACCATCTTCCTGCAGAAGCGCCGCAAGGATGCTCACAAATGTCCACATAAGTTCCGTGATTTCGGTCCTTATCACCCAAGCAACCTCGCAAGTTCTCGTAGGATTCTTCGACGCGCCGAACCGTTTCCAATGCCTTCGCTTGCTCTCCATGCCTTCGTGAGCTTATTGATAATCGAACCTCGTTGTATTGCGTAGTACGATGGCCCGTGGCTCTAAATCTAGGTTGTCTATAATCTCTCCGACATTGCATTGGCAATAAATCGATGATATGTTCCGATGTGATCTGCAGACATCTAGTACACATGTATGTGGAACGACTATAGAACACTTCCAAATGGTGTCCCATTTAGGTCGGTACGCATGGAGCGCCACGGGCAACCCTCCGTCTCGCATCTTACATCATACACCCACGATCGGACTTTACAACCTTGAAGGCTCACAACGATAATCCACTACATGCTATATCGCTTTGAACTCTCTCTTATTCTTGTAAATTGCATCTTTTCTCACCTCATTCCGATCATCGCCAAGGGAACTATCACATCGCTCACCACTAGCCCGTCGACGGATACTCATCCCACTCAGGGAATAGATCTTCACGGCTTCATCATTACTTAAAGCCTCATAGTCCTCATTCTCAGGTCCATCGCTCACCACCGACTCAATGTTTTCGCCTCGCCCGCCATGCCCATTGCTTGAACCTCTCCCGCTGCAACATCGCCTCCCACCTTGCACTTCAGATCGACCAACCTACATCCCGCTCTACTAAGCCTTCTACTTCTACCGCCTCCCCAACTTCCTCTTGTTCTTCATCAACCTCTTGCCGCGCCGCATGCCCGGTATTGACTTTCAAATGCTTGTGCCAATAACACTAATGGCCATCCTTTCTCAATTGCAATTTTACGCACAACTCCAAGATTTCGCCTCTCATTTCCATTAACTCCCAAGACGCAATCTATTCTTCGAAAATACTCCATGTAACTCGATCATGCAATTCACGGTCCAAAGAGAACATGTGGTACAATCATCTCATAACCGTAGCCCATGAACGCTCTCTCACAAGGATGTGCTAGCCTCTACACTTATGAAATGACTTAGATCTACCCCTTCAACACCCATGTGGAACTCCTTCTCCATAATATATTTTAAATTGCACTCTATCATCCATACTGGCATGCAAATTCATCGAATTCTTAACATTTGCACAATTTAACTCTACATTGTACGACTAATAATGATCACAAATTTTAATCAAGATAATTGCAATATTTCATTTTACAAATTCTTCAGATTCGTGATCATTTTTAAATTTCTATGAGAACATAACTAAACTAATGTGTCATGAACTTCACAGATTGAGTTATATTTGTCCCGACAATTTTAGCCACCCAACTCTACATGACATCTCCGAATTCTCAAGACACAAATAACTGAATTTGGATTCTACATTTCATCATTAAAATTTATCCATGATCTCTAATCAAAAACTATTATTACAATCAAAATTTTAATCCTTACCTCTAGGTCATCCCTACATCGAAAATTAATTACTAACTAAGTCGCATAACTAAACATCCGTCCATACCGACATAACTATAAATTCTGACTAATTCATCTAACTAAACATCTATTCTTACCAAATAAATATAAATTTCTAACTAAGTCAACTAGCTAAACAACTTGCATCAGTTCTCATTCCTAACTAAGTCATCTACCTAAATAACTATTATTACTCTATTTAATCTGATTACTATATTATATTCAACATTTAAATACTTAAAAAAATTAGTACTCGACTAAATGTAGATCTTCAAGTCCCTCTCCTTCTCCCTCTCTTCTCCTCCTCCTCCTCCTTCTCCCTCCTCTCCCTCCCCTTCTTCTCCTCCTTCTCCTCTTCTCGCTTTTTTCCGCGTTGGATGCATCGAAAGGGCGCGGGCACGCTTCATATAGCACGCCGTCGCCATTTCAAATGCGACACAGACTCACGCCGCTTGAAATGGCGACAGACAGTCAGTCGCTATTTAAATAGGCGACAGAGGTGACGCTTGCTCTCCGTCGCTATTTGAAATGGCGACGAGAGTCTGTCCCTATCTCGAACGGCGACAGTCGTCACCGCCATTTCAAATGGCTATAGATCTGTCACGCCATTTGAAATGACGACAACCGGGTAGTTTTGTAATTTTTTCGCATATTATTTTTGTAAAATAGAATAAAATAGTATTATTTAAAAAAATTCGTCAAAGATACACACAAGGCACTATTCTTTGACTTGTATGCCTTACACATGGCACTTAGTACAGTCATCATTAGCATCACCCTAATAAAGCGACGCCGCTAATCTACATGCATCGATAAAATGGTCTAGTAGTGCCAACCAAAAATTGTGACCGACGCTGTACGGTGGTTGCACCGGGCTGCTCGATCGTCACGATAACCGCAGCAGCATGGTTGGTTGGCTTCCACCGCAATTCGGTGGGTTCCTACTTCCTACTTCCTAGAGCCATGTATACCATGCCACGTTTGTCACCATCCATCAGACCATCGATCACCCGAATGGGCCAAATCCCATTCGCTTTTCGTCGCTTCTGCTTGCTTTTCCTCCTCGATCTCTTCGTATGATTTGAGCGACCTTTCCGGTTCCCCGTACATCAAGCTCTCTTTCTTCCGCCACCCTTTCCCGCATGATCGATTCTGCTTAATCCGCTGGTATCGAATTGATGGATATCGACACGAACGGAGAAAAGCGCACACCGCCATGTACAAACAAACTATTGGAGAATTGCGCAAAGAGGATGCCTGCTGTTTTGATCAAAAACTTGACGGGCGAGGTGTGCGCGGAGGGCACTTGTTCATGTCACGTCCTCTACGATGTTAAGAGTCGGGACGAGCCGGGACAAAAATAGGCTTCTATTTGGTTTAAACAAGATTTTAATCTCCATATAAATGAGTCAAAATTTTAGCTTGAATTCTCGAATCGACCACGTATATCCTGACTGGGAATGAACCTGCAAAATGCGCAGGCCGGACCGACTCGATGGGTAGAGCGTCTAGAGCCTGCCAGGTTGACAAGGCCGAGAACGTTCGTTCGTTCTATGTCGACTCCATTCTATCGCACGCTAGTCAAGTTTGGCCCGGCCATGAAGCATAGTTTTTGATGTATCCGATGGTGGTGGATACCAAAGAAATCATTGTTTTTCCAGTTTTTTTACCTCATTTTTTTAAATTTGGATAACAACATTTTTCTGATTTAACTCTATCTCCAATCAAGCGCTAGAGACGATATGTATCTTTCTTGCCCTCTACCGCTGAGTCATCGGAGTTTAAGACCACAACAGCGTATGCTGTTGCTCCTCACCGCCTGTGCTTCATGCTCCTCTCGTGACTCTTCCTAGATGACATGCATTTCATATTCGATCGTATGTTTGGATACGGCGTAAGATAGATATTACTGCTATGTTTTTATGATGAGAAAAAGAATCAAATTTATAAATATATTCACGTAATTAGATTTGGAAAAAAAAATGAGACGCGCGTCAGAAAAGCCACCAGTTGGCAACAACCATGACCGTACCTGACCTGAACCACCCCCACCCCCTTTTCTCTCTCTCGCTTTGGCTTTTTAGCCACGCACCTTCGATTCCTTCTTCCCCAAACCGGTGGCTTGCTACCATTCCTTCCTCGCCTTTCCGTTGTCCTCCTCTCGCATCTGCCCCGCAGTCCCATCCGCTCCGTCGAGGGGCGAATCGAGGAGCATGGCCTCCGATGACGGCAGCGGAGCCACCCGCCGGAGAAGAAGGACCGCCGCCGCCGGAGCTGGCTTCGACGATCTGGAGGACACCAGGTTCCAGTGCTGCGTCTGTCTGTGAGTTACGCGCTTCCTTCTCTCCTCTGTTGTCGTTGTCGGTACGAGCGGAATAATTTCCTCTTTAGAATCGTGGAGGCGCGCTCTGCGGATTACGCGCCCTCGCTTTCATCCTATGCTAATCGGTGCTTATTCGTGCCCCTAAATTTCGGTACCGATAGTGTACTCTAGAATGCGTTGTTCCTAAATTACTGTGTGAATGATGCTGTAATGCGTTGCTCCTAAAAACAAGAACTCTGCAGAGGTGCTTGCACGTTGCAATTGTGTGAAATCGTTTGCGTTTCGTCGTAGCAGGGCCCATGTTTCCTCACCGTTCTCTCAATCTCTTCCCAAAATTTGTAGAATGATCTATTTGGAAAGGCTTAGATCTGTGAAAAATATGTGCGGTATGTAATTTGCCCAACTCGTATATGAAGCGAACTTCTATCTAGGAATACCATTAACGAAAGGTAACGCTACCTTTTTGGTTTGATGACCAAGTAAGGATAGGAGACAGAAAGGCCTTATTGAGTCCAACACCTTGTGGAGCAAAAAGGGAACCAAAATAAATAGATTTAGCTCTTACTGTAGATGTGTGATGGTGAACGGCCTGCAAGTTTGATAGCCTTTGGTTGCTGTGTTTGCACTTGTCTGAACAGTACGGCAGCAACGACTTTTCTGATAATTGCCTAAGAAGCACTGCCATGTTTTTCTTTTGCTGTTTGGTGGGCATTGAATTGCTGGCTTCAAATCTGCACAAATGTAAAAAAGATCTCATGTGCTTGTTCAATCTGTCTTGCAGGGAACTTCTCTACAAACCAGTTGTTATTGGTAAGAGTTTGTTATTTATGTTGACCTAAAAGCAACTTGATTGCACAATACTTTTCAAATCTCATTTATCATTTACTGGTGCAGTATGTGGCCATATGTCATGTTTCTGGTGTGTCCAGAAAGCTATGCATATTCTCCGGGAATCTCATTGTGCCATATGTAGGCAGCCTTATCATCATTTTCCCAGTATCTGTCAACTCCTCCATCACTTGCTTCTAAAGCTTGAACCGGTGGAATACAAAAGAAGGGAAAAAGAAGTTCTAGGTGAGTGTCCAAAGCTTGAAGCATTGAACCTCTTTGTCATAACATAAATAATCATGTTCTATATTAATGTTTATTCATCTTACGAATACTGCATGTATTGTGTTTTATGTATAAATGTATCATCTAGATTTCAATCTTCTTATAGAATTCTCGCTATTTTTTTGTCATGTTGGGAGTTGTTGTTTTGCAAAGGTATTCTTGTTTTCAAAGTTATTTTGCAAATGATATCCAAAATGAAAGAATACCACCAGTTCCACTAAGCAAGAATACATTCCATGAATTGTTTTCAAGTCCATCAATTCTAAATTGATAGGTCAAGATAGGGATCATTAGGGTGGGTGGGAACATGGTGGGGCACCATGTATAGATGGTGGGGTGTTAGCTTAGGTTTGAGTTTCACTGCTTCATTGGCATAGGTGCCTAGTTGGCAGTGCAAGCGTGAATGACCAGGGAGGTTGCTGGGTATGAGGGATGGGGATTGGTAGGATGTGGGTGAGATCATTGGGATAGGGTGGACAGGGTTAATATACTGGCTTAGGGTTTGAGTTTTGCAGGCATCGACTGTGTAGGATAATTCATAATCATATGAGAGGCAACATAAGTTATTTGCTTGGCAAATACCAATGTACCATGGCAGTCCATGAAATTCTCAATTCTCACTATTTATATGACTCTGGCTAGTCTTAAGTTTGAAATTCTTTCGCCTAGCATCAGAGTTTCAAGAATTGCACGCTTCATTAATCAAATTTGTTTTGCCCTTCTAACTGTTGTTTACCTGATTTTAGTAATTAGCATTCCTCACATTTTTCTTATATGAATTACTGTTTATGTTCTATTTGGGTTACAATTCAGAGGATGAGAAGCGTGTGGATACATACTCTCCGCAAATCATTGAGTTTTTAAACTCCAAGAACAATAATTGTGGTAAGAATTCTGTCATATAATATAATTGCAAAGGTATTCGCCTAAAGATAGCGCTTTATTTATAAGATGTGCCACCGCTTGCAAGAAAATGGAAAAGATGGGGAGAACAGACTTGAATATAGTAAAATTGGACCTCTAGAAGAAGTTTCAACTGATGGTGACATTACCAACGAGCATTCAAAGAAAGTTAAGTTGGATGATGTGTCATGCCCTCTCTGTAAAGAATTGCTGTATCAACCAATTGTTCTTAATTGCGGTCATGGTAAGCTCTAAATTTAAATAAAAGGTTGTAAAGCTTCTTTAGTATTCCTTTTTCCGAAATTGACTTGGTTTTATGAAAAGTGTTTTGCATGTCCTGTTTGTCATCCTTGGATGATGAAGCACTAAAATGCCAAGTTTGTGGAGGTCTTCATCCTGGAGATTTTCCTAATGTTTGCTTGGATCTCAATAATTTCTTGGAAGAATATTTTCCATCAGAATATGAATCAAGACGTGAGAAAGTTGAGCTTAAGAAGGATCAATGCAATCTTGAAGGATCATCTTCAGGTAAACTTTTGTTGCCAAGCTCAATCCCACATCACATGATGTATTTTCTTCTGTAACAAGATAATATGTCATATCAAAATTACACAAAAAGTTATTTTATTTTTTTAATTGAATTTGCATTGGACTTGCTGTGTTTAACTAAATGTACCCTTTCAAATTGAGTTGTTTGCCCTGGGATATCCATGTTAACGGTTTATATCTGAGCTATTTATTTTTGGGTTGTTGCCCACTAGTAGCTTTCTTAACAGCCCCTTATTTTACTTGATGTTCTCACCCTCAACAGTTGTGCTCACGCCTTCTGCAATTGTTGTCACCTAATTGACCAACAAGGCTTAACTTTACATGGTTATGTAAATATGAAATACACTTGAGTCTTTATTTTGTGTCAGGAACTCTTTACAATATGACACGAGCAACCATACAAGTAATTTTCTATATATCGTGTAATTTCATTTAGGTTTGATTTACTTTCATGTAATGCTGATTTAATCATCAGAATATTACATGTAGGGTGGATGACATTAATTTTGTGCATTAAGAGATATATGGTGTGATTACTATGATATGTCAAGAGCCGTTATAGTTGGTTAATGGTTAGTAACTTATTATATGCTGTGAACTGTGTATTTGAACTCATAGTATGTTGAGCAGCCATTACAGTAGGTTGCATAAATTACCTACACTATTTGAAACAACTGTGGGCTACAAGCCACAACAGGTGCAAGGTCCAGCACCACAGGAGTGTGAGTAAGCACCTGGTGCTGTTTCGACCATGATAGGCAGTGTGACAACAATCTAGCATAAATCTATATGGGACTGGGTTATTTCTTGCAAATTGTCTAGGAATAGCATACAGGGATAGTTCTGCAGTTTTCTTTCTCTTTAGTTGTAAAAAGTCTGTGCATCAATATCTTGTCCTTCATGAAGCTGTGAAAGTTGATATCTTTTAAGTTATGTTTAGAAATGAAACACATAACTGATCCCTTTTTCTTAGCTAACAGGTTTTTTGTGTTATTTAGGTGCTTCATGCACAAAAGAAAGCAGTAGTAGATCATCAAAAAGGAATCTTGTGTACAGCATGATGAGGACCTGTTTAACGTTCACATTGGAGTTGGATGTGACTCATGTGGGTATGTACAACAGTAAATTTTGAGAACCTTGTCAGTAATTGGTCAAACATACATCCAATTTATTCTCCCTTTGTATATAGCTTTCATGCTATAGTCATGGATGTTATCACCAAATAAAAAGCCTGTTCGGTAGGCTGTCTAGTTCTCCAGAAATGGTTAGTTGAAACCCCTAGTTGTTTATGCAAGACCAACATGCTTTCCTGCAAAGCTGGTAAAAAATCTACCACAAAGAACTTTTCTGATAAGTAGTGCTAAATGTGGAAACAATGTGTAGCAGTGTTATTTTTATTGTTAGTACCTATAGCCATTTTTCGAATAAATTAGAAATTGACAAATGGGTTCTTATTGTGCTGTATAGCAAGTCTTGTCATGTGCATTTTCTTTGAGCTACTTTTAGATTTTTTACCAAAATGGTTCTTATTTTGCTGTACAAAACAATAAGCTTTTGATTCTTGCACTTCTTAGAGCTTTCGCAGATTTTCCATTGATAAGTCGGTGTTGCAATGTCTTTTACATTGTGATTTTTTTTGACATAAAAACAATTTCAGCTTTTATTTGAAGTTATTAGTACTTAATTCAAATGTGGTTTTGTGTTGAAAATTAGAAATTTTGTTGCAAGATGAGGTTGTTTTCATGCTAATTTATGTTCTCACTGCTCATTAATGGATATAACTAATCTTTGTGGTCTTAATCCTTCTAAATTCTAATACTCTGATTGGAGGATATTGATAAGACACATTTGTATCATGTCTTGATTATTCTTATCCTTTTGCTAAGATGAAATTGGTGAATACCTTGTAGGTGTATCCAATAAAAGGCAAGAGATACAAATGCAAGGATTGCACCGAGTTAATTGGCTTTGACCTTTGTGAAGTATGCTACAACACCAAGTCAAAACTTCCAGGTCGCTTTAATCAGCAGCATACCCCTGAACACAAGATGGAACTCGATGATACATCACTCCTTGAAAGGGTCATGAGATTGCAAGGGATACCCGAGGAAGGTCCAGAGGGGATGATCGGAGCATTTGTTGCTCCTTTCGTTATGGTGCCGATAATGGCTGATGATAATGAAATGCAGGACAATGGTGAGGATAATGGTGAGGAGGATCAGTTGCTCTAGAGAAAATCATTTGTAGTAAAGTTGATTTTGGGCATGAGCCTTTCTTAAATGCTACGGGTCAGATTACATGAACGTAATGTGAAATGGAGGGGATTGCACAAGCTCGTTTATGTTACTACATGGTCCTTGTTTCTTTTGGGTCTAAAGATCTTAGTGTGGTCTAATGGGCAATAGCTTATTTCTTCTATGTGAATCTGCATTGCTATTCTTGTAGAAGGAAATCCAAATAAGGATATGTAAACTGTGTGGGTAAATTTGCCCTACTTATCTTATCGAAAGTGATCGCTTTCTAGCCCTCGTTATCTTGTTTATTTGAAATCCAGATCCTTCGAGCTGAATTGTAAATCTAGCTCTCTTCTCCCAGTTGGAGGCGCCGCCTGCCACGACCGGTAGCGGCAGGCGCCGAGCAGCACGGAGCGGCTTTCCGTGGTAGGAGGGGGCTAGATTTGCAATTTGTTCAAAAGGAAGCTATATTTGTAAAAACGAGGTAACAGGTTAGAAAAGTGATCATTTTCTTGCTGGGAATACTGCATGAACGAAATCTACACGCTGGCTCAAGGGATTTGAAAGCTCTTGGCCAGTGTAGTGATGCTTGTCCTGCAGGGTGTGCCTGTAGCAGGGTTCCAAATATTGAAATTTTGAATATCAGTAGAAATCCTATTTGTTCAAGTAAATTTTTTGAAATTGGCGGTCATTTCGTGAAAAAATCGAAAATCGACCGATTTCACCATTTTGAGCGATTTTATTCGATTTTAGGCACAATAAAGGAAAATTGATTTTTTACAAAAAGTCTGAATAAATTCCAATTATTCTATAAATTGAATTCATTTAGTGTTTCAAAATAAAAACAACAATTAATGAAAACGAATAGACACATTTTTATATTTTTATATAAATTTATAAGCTTGTTCATGCTCTAAAATTTTAATGGAATTACAATAGTTCCCCAGGATCATGTACTATTTTTTAAAAATATTAGACTTCATTTAGTGGCCCTAGAAAATCAACAATGAAGCATATACTAAGACATTAGCGCTATTGAAATTTTAAAAAATATATAGATATGATCATCGCCTTAAAATTTTACTTAATCATTATTATTGCCTTATGATCATGCAAAATTTTAAATATTAGACTTTATTTAGTGTCCCTAGAAAATAAAAACAAAAGTACATATATAAAGACAATAGCATTGTCGAATTTTAAAAAATACAAGTCCGATAATGATCTCAAAATTTTACATCATCATTAGCATTTCCTCAGACCTCAGCACTTTTTCATAATTTTTCTAAATTTTTGAATTTTTTAAATTTGAATTTAGATTCCACAATTTACTGCAGTTTCGATGTCAAGCCGGTTCGATACTTTCGATAATCACGATATTCGAGCGACGATGATGTTAGAAACCAGGCCTGTAGTGATTTGTTAAAATCCCCAAGGCCATGTTGAATGAAGAGTTGAGGTAGTTGTGCAAGTCATCCCAGTTTACAAGTCTTATCGCCGTGGACTGTTTAATCCGGCCGACGCGGTCGCGTGCGGCGTGTTACGAGTCTTGCGACCGGTGATACCCAGGGGTGCTAATGGGCTTTTAGACCGGTCCAGGCCGGGCGCGCATGGGCGTGGCCAGGCGCGCGGGAGGGCGACGACCATCGATCTGTCTGGTGAACTCGGTACGCATACGCGGCGACCGGAGCGCGCGGGTGGTTCGGCTGCCAACTTCCGGAGATGCTTGGGCCAACGTGAACTTGGAAGGCCGTCTGCAGCGGAGAACCGGCGCGGCAAGTTGGCCCGTCGGCTGAGCTCTTACATTATCGTTTCGACTCGGGAAATCACCCCAACCGTACCGATTTTCGTCGAAAATTGTCAAAATCGAATGGTTTTGAAATAAAACTTTTGGAAAAAATTTAAAAATTTCGAGTTTCACCGATAATCGATCGACCGATTGTGTTCTTCTCATGTCGATTTTTTAGCGATTAACGATAATCGCCGATTTTCGACCGTTTTACGAAACATAATTTTTTTCGAATTAACCGGTTTATCGGCGATTTTAGAAATCTAACCGTGATTGATATGGGCGAAAATCGATCGATTATAATGTGAACTCCTCGGCTCCCATAGCCCCACGGAGCAGGGAGAGACTGTCCCAAACTAGCAAAATTTCCAAGATAAACATACTTCATCTGTCTGTCCCAATGTTTCAAATTTCGTTTGAACTACATCTCAAGGCAATCGAAATTTGAAATTTTAGCGATATTTTAGAATTTTGGATGAAATCTAGATGAAATCCAAAAAACAAAATTCAAATCCGGAAGTTTTTGAACCGAGATTTTTGAGATTTCGGCCGAAATTTTGGTAAATTCCAACTGAACAAAGTTGGTTCAAACCACGTTACAAAATTTTGAAATTTTTTGTGAATGGTCCTGATGCATCACTAATATTCTCATAAATTTTTAAGATGATAATTAGGCATGAGTAGTTTTAAAAAAATCTGACAGTGCTACTGTCCTGATAAAAGCCTTACCAGCAAATTTCATCCGAATGAAAAATAATAAAACCATGTTAGAAAATTTTAAATTTTTTTGTGGAAGGTCCTAACGCATCAATAATATTTCATAAATTTTCAGATGATGATCAAGCCTGAGTAATTTTTAAAAATTCTAACAATGCCACTGTCCTAATAAAAGCCTTACTAGCAAATTTCAACTGAATGAAAAATAGTTCAAACCATGTTAGAAAATTTTGAATTTTTTGTAGATTGTCCTGACATATCACTAATGTTCTCATAAAATTTTTATATTATGATCAAGCTTGAAGAATTTTCAAAATTCCGATGTGCTACTGTCATTATAAAAGCTCCGAGTACATGTATTGCTACCATATATTTGATTAAGCAACCAAAAAGTTTTAGAATTTTGAAACTTTTATATATTGGTGTTGAGGTAACTCTTAAGCTCTCCTAAAAATTTTGGATCATGATCACACTTGAGAGAATTTATAAAATCCTAACACTGTATTGTCTCATTTATGTTCCTTCTGTTTTTTATTTTTCAAACATAACAAATTAAGTTCAATTATTTTGGAAATTTATGTATGATCCTAGACTACTAAAGATGGTACTATAAATTTTTGAAAGCATGATCAAGCTTGTACATTTTTATAAAAATCACAGTAGCTTTCGCTATTTTTATAAAATATCTCAAAATTCGGTTTTCCCAAAAATATTCATGGAAGATAACATTTTTAAAACGTATTGACCAAATTCGGTCAAAAAAATTAAAATTCGGTCTAAATTATCGAGATTACTATAGTAATTTAATTTTTATTCTTTTATTCAATTGGGATTTGGAATCTGTCTGGGGCGAATCCAAATCTCGGTCGATTTTAAACCTAGGTCCACCCTCACAAAAGGGCATTGCATTCCGTACCAAGTAGAGTCCGTTTTTAAAAAAAAAACTGGGCATGCATCTTTTGTTTCTAACTGGGCATGATTAAGGAGGAATACAGTGCCGGCTTCTAACGGACTTGGAACTGGGCATGCATCTTTTGTTTCTCCAATCAGCACTGTATTCCTCCTTAATCATAACCAAGCATGGTCCCTGAAATTAATCTGTCTGATGCTGCCCCGGATGTCACGAAGGCAAATAGGTAACCAAAGAATCAGAAGATGTTTCTGTCCTATCTAGATCGTTAGAAGAGAGAAAGAATCAGCACGTTTCTAAGCAGATTTTTTTCTTTGAGCGGTATCAAAAAATACATTACATTAAGCTAGTATAAGAGGTAACAAAAGTTTAAAACTAAAAGTACCAAGAGATACAGAAGTTTAAAGATACCTAAAGATGATAAAAACTCTAGTCTAGGTAGAGAGATTTTACTAAATGTAATGTATTTTACCTCCATCTTTTAGTACCAAGAGATACAGGACATGCTAAGCCAGCCAGGCGTGCGCAGATCCTAAGCTACGACGTGCGGGCGCCTAAAGCACGAGGCCAGATGCATGGTTAAAAATTTCGTCAAATTTCACGAAATCTTAGCAAGGTCTTTGGATTTTGGCTTGGGGACAAGATTTAAAATTACGGACAGGCAAAAAAATGTAAAAATAAAATTGTTACAGTATTTTTAGAAATTTAGGTAGATTTTAAGAATTTTTGACCAGATTTGGTCCAATAACCCTCGAGAATGTTATCTTCTATGAAAAATTGATATGTTTTATAATTTTGGTAAAA